>JBBDGP010002437.1:0-600000 GCA_037952835.1 Lithobates septentrionalis
GACACCTCCCATATCTCTGTACTCACCTGACACCCCCCATACCTCTGTACTCAGCTGACACCTCCCATACCTCTGTACTCACCTGACACCTCCCATATCTCTGTATTCACCTGACACCTCCCATACCTCTGTACTCATCTGACACCTCTCATACCTCTGTACTCACCTGACACCTCCCATATCTCTGTACTCACCTGACACCTCCCATACCTCTGTACTCACCTGATACCTTCCATACCTCTGTACTCACCTGACACCTCCCATATCTCTGTACTCACCTGACACCCCCCATACCTCTGTACTCAGCTGACACCTCCCATACCTCTGTACTCACCTGACACCCCCCATACCTCTCTACTCACCTGACAACCCCCATTTCCTCTGTACTCACCTGACACCTCCCATCCATTTGTACTCGCCAGAAACATCCCCCATACCTCTGCACTCACCTGACACCTCCCCTACCTCTGTACTCACCTGATACCTCCCATACCTCTTACCAATGCAATGGTATGTGCAGTCTACCCATTGTTTTAAGTGTGTCCCCATTGAATCCTATTAGACCATTTAGGCTTGCTCCCATTGAATTCTATAAGTTCATACATTATCTGAAAGCTCACCAAAGATGCATCATGCAAAACTTTAGTGCGCTTTAACCACTTAAGGACCAAGCCTCTTTTTGAGATGTGTTGTTTACAAGTTAAAACAGGTTTTTTTGCTAAAAAATTACTTAGAACCCCCAAACATTATACATTTTTTTTCTAACACCCTAGAGAATAAAATGGTGCTCGTTGCAATACTTTCTATCACATCTTATTTGCGCAGCGGTCTTACAAGCGCACTTTTTTTGGAAAGAATACACTTTTTTTCTATTAAAATATAAGACAATGGTAATGTTAGCCCAATTTTTTTTTATATTGCTTAAGATAATGTTACGCCGAGTAAATTGATAACCAACATGTCACGCTTCAAAATTGCGCCCGCTCGTGGAATGGCGACAAACATTTATTCTTAAAAATCTCCATAGGTGACATTAAAAAAATTCTATAAGTTGCATGTTTTGAGTTATAGAGGAGGTCTAGGGCTAGAATTATTGCTCTCGCTCTGCTGATCGCGGCGATACCTGACATGTGTGGTTTAAACACTGTTTTCTATGTGCTTATGCGTTCGCTTCTGCACGCGAGCTCGGCGGGACGGGGCGCGTTTAAAAATGTATTTTTTTTTCTTATTTATTTTACCTTTTATTTTTTATATTTACACTGTTCTTTAAAATAAAAAATCCTGTCACTTTTATTCCTATTACAAGGAATGTAATAGAAAAAAAGCATGGCAGGACCTCTTAAATATGAGATCCGGGGGTAAAAAAGACCTCACAACTCATATATACACTAAAATGCAGTAAAAAAAGGAGATTTTTTTTTTGTCACTTTTAAAAAAAAAAAGTCCCTTTAAGAGCTATGGGTGGTATGGAGATGAATGGGGGCCATCTTCCCCTCACTCGTCTCCATACCAAGGAAGGAGCAACATCCGATCGCCTCCACCGCTGCGGACGGCTCCAGTAAGCGGCGGGGGGGGGGGGGGGGGCACGGAGCTCCACAGGAGGGGGGGGCACTGGAGCGTGGCAGGAGGGGGGAGGCCCCTCTCCCCCGCCACCGGTAGAAATGATCTCGCGGCAAATCCGCCACAGAGACCACTCTTACCGGAAAGCGGACCACCGGCCGAAGAAGGGGATACCGGGGATATGGCAGCTAGCTGCTGCCATAAAAACGATATTCCTCTTCAAAGTTGGGACGTATATCGGCGTGCGGCGGTCCGTAAGTGGTTCATGAAACACACTGTCTAAAAGAATTCAATGGGGAAGAACCTAAAACTGAGGCTACACGGCACATATAATGGTGCTGCAGCCAAACCACAGTGCACCGATATGAAGCCGCTCATACAATTTCTGTGGGTCAGAAAGACTTTCAAACATAGCTTCTATGTGTGCAGATATTATTCACTATATACAATGTACACAACTAAATGTAAATGTTCTAGATAAATATACAGAGCTTCCATTACCAGTCCAAAGGCCACGAACCTGAAAATAAGAAAACACATTTTAGGTTTTACTGTGATAGACTTTCAATCTATCTATCTATCTTCTAGTATTTATCTACCTCTATAAGAATGTAATAAGTAAAGTGTACTCACTGCCTTCAGCACATAGTAGTAAGGAGTTTGCTGCGGCAAGAAGTGCCGGAATCCAGAGGAGCCCCATAGTGAGGGATCTGGGTGATATCCCGGGATTTTTGATCCTGATAGACGCTACAGCTTCCTCTTATAACCTCAATAGATTGCAACATATTATGTGTGGGAGATTTTCCCGTATGAAGCCTGATATGTGTGCCAAAAAAGTCAAGTTATATGTAAATGTTTTACAAATTCAATTTCCAGAGAAACGCTGTTTAAAGTTCAATCCACCCCAAAACAGGTTTTGGACTTTCTTTTTTTTTTGTACAGCAAATAAACAATAAATTGAACAAATAAAGAGCAGTTCCAAATTGAGCATAAATAATTATCAGGGAGAAGCTCATAGGTGTGTGCAGCCTATTGCATTAGGGTGTGCACCTCAAAGCTCCAACACACATGCATGTGACATATTTACCGGCCTCTTCCCAGCTCTCCTTCCTAAAGCAATGGGGGGAGGGGCGAGCAAGGGAGCTCACAGGGGGGCCCAGGCAGCAGAAAGAACAGGGACGGGGGGGGGGGGGGGGTGACATATATTGGTATGGTATTGGTATTTTCCTCCTGTGGCAGCTGAATGTTGGTGAGAGGGAGAGGAGGAGAAGCCTACTTTCAACTGCTGCAGGAGGGAAATATAGATTGATTCCACTAAATTTCACCTCCTCTGCAGGTTCTTGGGGTCAGCAAGGAAGGATTGCAGTTTACCTGTCACCTGCTCATGATCACTGGGGAGATCACCATTGATCGGTTGCCAACCCCAGGATTAGGGAGTCCCAGGCACACCTGGCACATCCCTTGCGCACACCTATAGAGAAGCTAATAAAAAGTGAAACTTTTCTATGTGTATATAGTCCTGATACTGTATATAGCATGGCATATAGTACTGTATATAGCACCGATGCTGTATATAGTATGTCATATAGTACTGTATATAGCACTAATACTGTATATAGCACAGGATATAGTACTGTATATAGCCCTGACACTGTATATAGTCCTGATACTGTATATAGCTCGGGATATAGTACTGTATATAGCACTGATACTGTATATAGTCCTAATACTGTATATAGCACAGGATATAGTACTGTATATAGCACTGATATTGTATATAGTCCTGATACTGTATATAGCACAGGATATAGTACTGTATATAGCACTGATACTGTATATAGCATGGGATATAATACTGTATATAGCACTGATACTGTATATAGTTCTGATACTGTATATAGCACGGCATATAGTACTGTATATAGCTCTGATACTGTATATAGCACAGGATATAGTACTGTATATAGCCCTGGTACTGTATATAGTCCTGATACTGTATATAGCACAGGATATAGTACGGTATATAGCACTGATATTGTATATAGTCCTGATACTGTATATAGCACAGGATATAGTACTGTATATAGCACTGATACTGTATATAGCACAGGATATAGTACTGTATATAGCCCTGGTACTGTATATAGCCCTGATACTGTATATAGTACGGGATATAGTACTGTATATAGCACTGATACTGTATATAGTCCTGATACTGTATATAGCACAGGATATAGTACTGTATATAGCACTGATACTGTATATAGCACAGGATATAGTACTGTATATAGCACTGATACTGTATATAGCACAGGACATAGTACTGTATATAGCCCTGGTACTGTATATAGTCCTGATACTGTATATAGTACGGGATATATAGTACTGTATATTGCACTGATACTGTATATAGTCCTGATACTGTATATAGCACGGGATATAGTACTGTATATAGCCCTGATACTGTATATAGCACAGGATATAGTACTGTATATAGCACTTATACTGTATATAGCACAGGATATAGTACTGTATATAGCCCTGGTACTGTATCATAGGTGTGCGCAGCCTATTGCATTAGGGTGTGCACCCCAAAGCTCCAACACATATGCGTTTGACATATTTACCGGCCTTTTCCCCACTCTCCATCCTGAAACAATGGGAGGAAGGGGGAGAAAGGGAGCACATGGGGGACCTGGGCAACAGAAGGAAGAGAAACAGGGAAAAGAGGGGTGGCATATATTAGTACCAATCCCCTATATTTTCCTCCTGTGGCAGCTGAATGTTGACAATAGGGAGAGGAGGAGATGCCTACTTTCAGCTGCTGCAGGAGGAAAAAACAGATCGGTTCCACAAAATTCCACCCCTGCCGCCTCTCCTGTCCAGGTTCTAAGGATCGGCAAGAAAGGATTGCGGTTTACCTGTCACCTGCCCACCATTGATAGGTTGCCAACCCCAGGATTTGGGTGTGCCCAGGCACACCTGGCACACCCCTTGCGCACGCCTATGTACTGTATATAGTCCTGATACTGTATATAGTACGGGATATAGTACTGTATATAGCCCTAATACTGTATATAGCACATCCCTATTTCTTACAAATATCAACACTGGATCGGTACAGGCAGTGGGCAGAGGCCACACTGCACTAGTGTGGAAGTGATCAGGAACACCATAACTGGTGCAGTAGTAGGCAGGTATACCGGGACTGGTGTGGCAGTGATCATGGACATTTTAACCAGCGCTGGGACAAGGGGTGGGTGGGAGGGGTGGCTGCACTGGGTGCAATGGTTTACTGTAGGGAAGGGGGTGCCTTCCTTCTGTTACAAGGCTGACAAGAGAATTGATAGCCACAGTGATTTTGACAAGCAAATGACTGCTGGGAGAAGGATCCCCTAAGCTTGCACATCCTGAATGGGGTGGGTGGGGCGCAGTTTGGCATATTTGCCCTGGGAGCTGGATGAGTTTTTCCCAGCACTGACTGTAACTGGTGTTGTGGTAATCACAGACACCGTAACTGGTGTGGCAAGGATCACGGAAAATACGACTGGTGTGGTGGTGATCACAGACCCTGTAACTGGTGGTTTACATTTACATTTTTTTTTACATACTGTTACCCTAGCAGTATAGTGCCACCATAGTGACATTGTACTACTCTGGGGGGCATCCCCCCCTCTCTTGGACACCCTGATTTTTTTCGATGATTTGGACCCGCGTAGCTGTTTTTTCCCCATTGTGGCCCCTGTTAAAGTGCTTGGCCACATTGGTGGATAGGTTCTTCTCCACACTGTAAATGTGTTCTTGAAATCGATCCCGGAGGCGTCTTGTGGTTCTTCCCACATACTGTGCTTCACATATAGCACATATAATCAGATATACCACATGGCTAGTGTTACAATTGAAGAAAGAGTGGATGTCATAAATGTTTTGAGTGGCGGCAGAGCGGAATTTAGCACCCCCATAGATGTGCTGGAAACAGGAGCATCTCGTTGCCCCACATCTATCATTCCCCTTGCAGTATAGCCATGTAAACGACTGGGAAGATTTATTTTGGAAAACAACTGGGGGGCAGGGAACGACCCAAAGTAGGGGCTCTGTGGGGGACAATATTGACACCCTCCCTCATGATCTCGGAACATATATCATCTGAGAGCAGAGCAGGTAAATGTCTATTAAAGGTTTGTTTATTCGCATTAAATTCACTACTAAAGGGGGTGGAGAGAGTTAATTGGTTGCATTTATTTCTTCTCTGGTGAACAACTTTATTCAGTAGCTCAGATCGATCTCTCCATCTGGCTATAGCCAAAGCTCTGACGAGCATCCACCTAGGGTATCCCCGCTGTAAAAATCTCCCATATAGGGAGCGCGCTACCCACTCAAACTGCTGGTCATCACTGCAAATACGCCTGACTCGCAGGAACTGACCGACAAGGGATACCCTCGATTGTGTGTTTTGGATGGCTTGACTGGGCAAGTAAAAGAGAATTACCCGAAAGGGGTTTCCAATATAGGGTGGTAGATAGGGATGAGCTTCGTGTTCGAGTCGAACCCATGTTCGACTCGAACATCGGCTGTTCGGTCCTTCGCCGAATTGCGAACGATATGGGCCGTTCGCGCCAAATTCGTGTGGCGCGTCGCGGCCCATAATTCACTGCGGCATCGCAGTGCATTGCTGGCTGATGATTGGCCAAGCATGCACTATGACCCGCATGCTTGGCCAATCACAGCGCCGCCTGAACAGAGAGCCGTAATTGGCCAAAGCCAAGGAGGCTTTGGCCAATTATGGCTCAGGGGATTTAGTACACGCCCCACACTATATAAGGCCGCCTGCACGGCGGCCCTGTGTAGTGTGTGTTCCGGCGTTCATTGAGAGAGAGAGAGAGACAGACAGTGACATTTGATTTGAGTTAGATAGATTAGGCAGAACAGTCAGTCAGTTAGCTGCACTTACAGTGTATTGTGTATATATATGCATCCCAGGTGTTGCATATATATATATATATATATATATATATATATATATATATATATATATATATATACACTGTATTCAGTTTAGCTAGATCTGTTCCTGTTATCTTCCTACTGACAGGCAGGCTTGTCTTGTTACAGTATTTACAGCTACCTGAAGAAAATTACTGGTGTTCTTTTGATCCTATTAGTACCACAGTCAGGCAGCTAGACTATTTACAGTTAGTGCAGTGCGTCCTGCTCACAGTGTTCAGCTAAAACTACAAGTTAGTGGGGTGCGTCCTGCTCACAGTGTTCAGCTAAACCTACAAGTTAGTGGGGTGCGTCCACCTCACAGTGTTCAGCTAAACCTACAAGTTAGTGGGGTGCGTCCTGCTCACAGTGTTCAGCTAGATCCGTTCCTGTTATCTTCTTACTGACAGGCAGGCTTGTCTTGTTACAGTATATATAGCTACCTGAAGAAAATTACTGGTGTTCTTTTGATCCTATTAGTACCACAGTCAGGCAGCTAGACTATTTACAGTTAGTGCAGTGCGTCCTGCTCACAGTGTTCAGCTAGATCCGTTCCTGTTATCTTCTTACTGACAGGCAGGCTTGTCTTGTTACAGTATATAAAGCTACCTGAAGAAAATTGCTGGTGTTCTTTTGATCCTATTAGTACCACAGTCAGGCAGCTAGACTATTTACAGTTAGTGCAGTGCGTCCTGCTCACAGTGTTCAGCTAAAACTACAAGTTAGTGGGGTGCGTCCTGCTCACAGTGTTCAGCTAAACCTACAAGTTAGTGGGGTGCGTCCACCTCACAGTGTTCAGCTAAACCTACAAGTTAGTGGGGTGCGTCCTGCTCACAGTGTTCAGCTAGATCCGTTCCTGTTATCTTCTTACTGACAGGCAGGCTTGTCTTGTTACAGTATATATAGCTACCTGAAGAAAATTACTGGTGTTCTTTTGATCCTATTAGTACCACAGTCAGGCAGCTAGACTATTTACAGTTAGTGCAGTGCGTCCTGCTCACAGTGTTCAGCTAGATCCGTTCCTGTTATCTTCTTACTGACAGGCAGGCTTGTCTTGTTACAGTATATAAAGCTACCTGAAGAAAATTGCTGGTGTTCTTTTGATCCTATTAGTACCACAGTCAGGCAGCTAGACTATTTACAGTTAGTGCAGTGCATCCTGCTCACAGTGTTCTGCTAAACCTACAAGTTAGTGCAGTGCGTCCTGCTCACAGTGTTCAGCTAAACCTACAAGTTAGTGGGGTGCGTCCTGCTCACAGTGTTTAGCTAAACCTACAAGTTAGTGGGGTGCGTCCTGCTCACAGTGTTCAGCTAAACCTACAAGCTAGTGGGGTGCATCCTGCTCACAGTGTTCAGCTAGATCCGTTCCTGTTATCTTCTTACTGACAGGCAGGCTTGTCTTGTTACAGTATATACAGCTACCTGAAGAAAATTACTGGTGTTCTTTTGATCCTATTAGTACCACAGTCAGGCAGCTAGACTATTTACAGTTAGTGCAGTGCGTCCTGCTCACAGTGTTCTGCTAAACCTACAAGTTAGTGGGGTGCGTCCTGCTCACAGTGTTCAGCTAAACCTACAAGTTAGTGGGGTGCGTCCTGCTCACAGTGTTCAGCTAAACCTGTGAGATATATATATATATATATATATATATATATATATATATATATATATATATATATATCCCAGCTTAGTGCAGCTACAGGCCATTAGTATGTCTGGAAGGCCAAGAAGGAGAGGCAGACAGTCACAAGCCAATAAGAGAGGGCAAGCAGGCTCTGTGTCTAGTGCTGGTCGTGGAGACGGTGCATCCTCATCAGCACATGGCTGTGGGACACGCTTGGCCTTTTTTCGGCAGCTGGCCGTGTTGAGCCGCAACATGCGGAAGACTTGGTCGAGTGGATGACCAAGCCGTTCTCATCCTCCTCATCCTCTCTCACCCATGCCCAGGGTACTTTGTCTGGCAAAGCAGCGGCCTCTTCCCTCGGCTCAATGTCATCAGTGACTCCTTCCCTAGCCCCACCATGTCCTCCTGAGGAGTCCCTCGAACTGTTTGACCACAGTGTTGGATACATGCTCCAGGAGGATGCCCAGCGTTTTTGAAGGCTCTGATGATGATACTGAGCTCGATGAAGGCAGTAACATGAGCACGGACAGAGGGGGTGCCCAAGAAGGACAGCAATCTGGCAGGCATGCTCCCCCTGCTGCAGCATACTGCCAGGTTTGCTCCAGTGATGAGGAGGGAGGGGATGATGAGGTCACTGACTCAACGTGGGTGCCTGATAGGAGAGATGAGGAGGAGGAGGAGGAGGCGGCACATCACCAACGAGGCAGGATGCCCTCCAGGGGCCAGCCTAAGGGCAGCACATTGACTGCATCACACCCCAAAGCTCCACATGTGCTGGGCGCTGCAGTCCCTGCGCGTTATTCAAAAAGTTCTTTGGTGTGGGCCTTTTTTGAGACGAGTGCATCAGATCGCACCGCTGCTATTTGCAACATATGTCTCAAGCGTATCTCGCGTGGCCAAAACATCTCCCGCTTGGGTACCACATGCTTGACCAGACATATGTTGACCTGCCATGCAGTTCGTTGGCAAGCGTATCTAAAAGACCCACACCTAAGAACAAAGAGGACCTCTCCTTGCTCCTCATCAGCTGAGATTTCCAACCCCACTAGACCTTCAGTCCTCTCTGAGACCTGCACTGAGAGGAATGAAGGTGTAGAATTAGGTGTGTCACAGCCAAGTACTTGTGGGCAATCTGCTTTTGGTACACCGACGTAAGATTGTACCAGGCAAATTTCCCTGCCCCAGCTGCTGCACCGCCGAAAGAAGTTTGCTCCCAGCCATCCACATGCCCAGCGGTTGAATGC
This sequence comes from Lithobates septentrionalis, assembly GCA_037952835.1. Taxonomy (NCBI): domain Eukaryota; kingdom Metazoa; phylum Chordata; class Amphibia; order Anura; family Ranidae; genus Lithobates; species Lithobates septentrionalis. The sequence goes on from JBBDGP010002437.1 coordinate 9,412, forward strand.
TAGCTTGGCAAAATTGCTAGCACTTCAACTGCTGCCTTTTCAGTTGGTAGACTCTGCCCCCTTCCGTGAGTTTGTGGAATGTGCGGTTCCTCAGTGGCAGGTACCCAAACGCCACTTTTTCTCACGGAAGGCGATTCCGACTCTCTACCGCCATGTGGAAGGCAATGTCCATGCCTCGCTGGACAGGGCGGTCAGCGGTAAGGTGCATATTACCGCTGACTCATGGTCCAGCAGGCATGGACAGGGACGTTACCTAAGTTTCACGGCGCATTGGGTGACTCTGCTGGCAGCTGGGAAGGATGCAGGACAAGGTGCAGTAGTGTTGGAGGTTGTTCCGCCACCACGCCTCCAAAATGCTAATGATTGTGACACACCTCTCTCCTCCACCCCCTCCTCTTCTTCTTCCTCCATGGCCTCTTCCTGTGCTTTGTCCTCGGAACGTAGCTCCGTAGCCGTTCAAGGGGCTACGCAAGTACGCAGGCCAAAAGATGCCATGCGGTGCTTGTGCTGGTGTGCTTGGGGGACAGGAGCCACACTGGGGCAGAGGTTCTGTCAGCTCTGCAGGGGCAGGTTCAGAGGTGGTTGACGCCACGCCAACTTAAGGCAGGAATGGTGGTTTGCGACAATGGCACCAACCTCCTCTCTGCCCTCCGACAGGGACAAATGACCCATGTGCCCTGTTTGGCTCACGTCCTTAACTTGGTGGTGCAGCGGTTCTTGGGCAGGTACCCGGGCTTACAGGATGTCCTGAGGCAGGCCAGGAAAGTCTGTGTGCATTTCCGCCGGTCATATAATGCCAGTGCTCGGCTGACGGACCTCCAAAAGGAGTTTAACCTGCCCAAGAACCGCCTAATCTGTGACATGCCCACCAGGTGGAACTCAACATTGGCCATGCTGCAGCGGCTGCACATGCAGCAGAGGGCCATCAATGAGTACCTGTGCGACTATGGCACCAGGACAGGGTCAGGGGAGCTTGTTCTTTTTCCCCACGCCAGTGGGCCATGATCAGGGATGCATGCACTGTCCTGTCACCATTTGAGGAGGCCACGAGGATGGTGAGCAGTGACAGTGCATGCATCAGTGACACTGTCCCCCTTGTCCACCTGTTGGAGCACACGCTGCGTGGAATAATGGACAGGGCACTTGAGGCAGAACAGAGGCAGGAAGAGGAGGACTTCCTTAGCTCTCAAGGCCCCCTTTATCCAGACAGTGTTCCTGCGTGCCCGCCGATCACACAGGAAGAGGACGAGGAGGAGGAGGAGGAGGAAGATTGTGTCAGTATGGAGGTGGAGCCTGGCACTCAGCATCAGCAGCAGTCTTTAAGGGATCAGTCCCAAGAAACACATGGACTTGTACGTGGCTGGTAGGAGGTGGCTGCGGACCATGTCATCCTTAGTGACCCAGAGGACTCCGGACCGAATGCCTCAGCAAACCTACGCTGCATGGCCTCCCTGATCCTGCAAAGCCTGCGTAAGAATCCTTGTATTTGTGGTATCAAGGAGAAGGACCAATACTGGCTGGCAACCCTCCTTGATCCACGTTACAAGGGTAAGGTTGCGGACCTTATCTTGCCATCGCAGAGGGAGCAGAGGATGAAACATCTTCGGGAGGCCTTGCAGAAAGGTCTGTGCAACGCGTTCCCAGAGACTGGGAGGTTACAAACTCCTGTTTCTGAAAATTGGTCTGGATAGGAGGGGGGTTTAAGTGCCCTGTAAGCAAGTGGGTAAAAATATACCCATCAGCGTTCCCCTTAAAATAAAATTTGTCCATCAGAGTGCCCCTTAACATAAAAAAGTTGCCCATCAGCGTGACCTTTAACAAAATAAAATATGCCCAACCATTAGTGATTACTAGTTGGCCCACATACCTTGAATGAAGGAGGGGCGGATTGCGGAAGCTGCACGAGCCTAAGCCGGGACCCGGGAACCACGAGTAGCAGGGGGGCGGGGTGCGCACGGGACATCACGCCCCTACTCGCGGCCAGTGAGTGCGAGCTGAGTGGAGCTCGTCTTCGTCTGCGGTGAGGAGCAGGGGGCGGCGTCACTGGTTGCTGGGGAAACCCGCGGTCCCAGCAAACTAGTGACGGTGTCGGCGAAGCCAGCGGCATGACCTTGCCCCCTTTTCTCCTCCATTATTTGGATTTTTAGTTAAATGACTCGAGTATAAGTCGAAGTGGCTTTTTTCAGCCCAAAAAATGGGCTGAAAAATTCGACTTATACTCGAGTATATACGGTAACTGTGAGGGGTTACCGTGTTCTGGTACCACCAACATCTAAGGCCCAATTTTTCAGCAGAGTATATAGTGCAGTCCGTATAATGCAGTGGTTCTCAACCCTCTAGTGCCGTGACCCCTTGATAACATTTTCCAAGTTGTGGGGACCCCTAACAATAAAATTATTTTCGTAGCGTGGATTGTCAGCACCCAGGGCAAGACAAGTAATTTGTGCCCCTAACAAACAGACATTTAGCACTCCCTTAGTCCCTTCCACTTGTACAGTATTAAAACCCCTTATGGTACATTTTAGGATGTACTACTCTCTCTTTGTTCTCCTTTCTTTCCCTTTTATCTCTCTCTATCCTAATTGCTTGTTTTTTTTCCCCAATCTCTCTCTAGCCCTTTTTTTCTTATTTTTTCTCTCTCTTTTTTTTGTTCCTCCCCCCTCTTTTCCTCTCCCTTCCATGTTTTCTCTATTTTTATTCCTTCTCTTACGCCTTGGGGGGTGGGGGGATTGGGATGAGTGGCAGTGCTGGGGGGAGTTCTGTTTAGCCAACTTAGGTGCTCTTGATCAAGGTCATCTGCTGATCTGAGAACTGTAGTGTGGATTTTTAATGGCAGCTCCAGGGGCGGACTGATAACTCATGGGGCCCCCGGGCAATAGGAGAATATGGGGCCCCCAGGCAATCAGAGATTATGGGGACACACAGTATACACACACACAGTATACAATCACACAGTATACACATACATGTACACACAATATACACAGACAGATGTAAAAAAAACAGATTTATACATACTGTCCCTGGTTTTACTGAGGCTGGCAACCCTGATGGGGCCCCCTAGGGGCTCAGGGCCCTCGGGCAGTGCCCGAGTCGCTCAATGATCAGTCCGCCCCTGGGCAGCTCTAATCACAGGTAGTGTTACTCACTGTGTCTCCGGCTTCACTGTGTCTCCAGCTCTGTGGTGTCTCCACAGCAGTGACACCTATGCCGAAATCAGGAGATAGGGTCTCCTCCAGCCCCTCCCACTTTACATTTCTCACCAGTCAGCTGACCTCTTGTCTCTGCCCCCCACACATGCCGTGAACTGAATGAGCAGCTGGGAGGAGGCTGAGTGGGCAGCCGTGGGCTCCAGGAACAGCCCAGCAGGGCGGCCGCGAAAAGGCTGGGAAAGTGGTGCGGGATTCAGGAACAGCCCAGGATTTGGTGACCCCTGGCAAATCGTCATTTGACCCCCGAGGGGGTCCCGACCCCCAGGTTGAGAACCACTGGTATAATGTATATATACTGCAGTTCAGAGTATATAGTGCAATCAGTGTAGTATATATAATACAGTGTAGGGTATATAGTGCAGTGTACAATATATAATATAGTGTATATAATATATAATATAGGGGAGACCTATGACAGAATTAGGAAAAAATATGGCATGGGTTTTGGGAGGGACCCCCACGCCATTTATAAAAAAAATTGGTATGGAGTTCCCCTTAATATCCATACCAGACCTAAAGGGCCCAGTATGGACTGGGGCAGGGGGGGACCCACGCTGTTTTTTTTAAATGATTTTTTATGTATATTGCCGGGATCCGGCAATACATTACAGCCGCAAGCAATTTTAAATAAATTTTTTTCCTTTAAAAATGTAATTTTGCTGCAGTACTGTTCTAAATATGGAAAAAATGTGCTACTTTACAGGCAGACTAATGCCGCGTACACACGAGCGGACTTTACGGCGGACTTTGCCCGGCGGATTTTTCGACGTACTTTACGACGGACTTTCTGAATGAATGGACTTGCCTACACACAATCCACCAAAGTCCGTCGAATTCGTACGTGATGACGTACGACCGGACTAAAACAAGGAAGTTCATAGCCAGTAGCCAATAGCTGCCCTAGCGTGGCTTTTTAGTCCGTCGAACTAGCATACAGACGGCGGACTTTTCGACCGGACTCGATTTCAACGGATAAATTTTAAACAAGTTTCAAATCTAAGTCCGTCCAACTTTTGAGAAAACAAAGTCCGCTGGAGCCCACACACGATCGAATTGTCCGACGAAATCCAGTCCGCCGGGCAAAGTCCACCGTAAAGTCCGCTCGTGTGTACGCGGCATAAGGGGACCCCCAGGCACGATATTTATAGGAATATTTCATTTTTATTGTTTCACTTTAAGCAAATCACTGCTGAAAAAACGGCCATTTTAGAAACTTTTTTGCATTGATCCATGTCCCCCGGGGCAGGAACCGGGTCCCCAAACACTTTTTATGTCAATAACTTGCATATAAGCCTTTAAAACCAGCACTTTTAATTTTGCACGTTTGAGTCCCATAACAGTGTTCACACAAATTTTTTGTCTGTTATTAAGTTCCAGTGCAAACCGAATGGAGGGGTGTTCAGCTCATAAGAAATATCTTATTAAGTGACACCTTTGTATAAAACAAATACATTTTCATTTTCTTTCCTGCATTTTCCAAAGATGTGTGACAAAGAATTACATTTTAAAAAGACTCAATATGCCTTTCAGAAAATACCTTGGAGTGTTTGCTTTCCAAAATGGTGTAAATTTGTGGGTGTTTCCATAGTTCTGGTGCTCCAGGGCCTCCAAAAATGTGATAGTCAGGAAATTAGGTGCGCAATTTATGCCCCTAGAATGCCTGAAGGTGCTCTTTGGATTTTGGACTCTATGCACCTAGGTTGTGAAAAAGTCTCACACATGAGGTATCCCTATACTCAGGAGGCATAGTAGAATGTGTTTTGGGGTGCACTTCTAAATAAGCATATACTGTGTGTGAGAAATAACTTGGTAAGAGGAACGGCGGTGCATGCTGAATAATCTGACGGATCTCCGGGCATCTTTTAAATTCAGATATATATATATATATATATATGCCGATGAAGCTGGTGCCGGTCTGGGCACTTTAACATGTAAGCACATGGATTGTGGGATGAGTTTTTAACGGGATCATTTTAAATAAAACTGTGCTGCACGATCACTCCGTTATTTTTGGTGATTGGTGTTCATCCATTGATGGGAGAATACGTTTATTGGAGGAAGAAACGCTGATTGTCTTAAAGAGAGAGTGAAGTTTACATCTGGTCTTTTTGTCAAAAAAAATGTTGATAGGGACAAGGGCCTAATCCCCACAACCCTTGCCCGCCCAGTGGTTGTGGGGGGCTTATCGAAATTAACAAGGGGGCCCCTAGATCCCACCCCCCCATGTGAATGGGTATCGGGTACATTGTACCCCTATTAATTCACCAAAAAAAGTGTAAAAAACACAAAAGACAGTTTTTGACAATTCTTTGGGCACATGACGTCAGAAGGGGCAGGGTCATTTGGTTACATCACTGGGTGACCCCGCCCTTGCCTATATAACAGCTGTCACCATGAAAAGACAGCAGTTGGCGGGGCGCCTGACATCTAGGCGGAGCTTTTTTGTTTTTTCAATTTTTCTGGTCCATTGGGCGCCGTGATTACAGATGGATGGACTTCGCGGGACACTTTTTTTTTAAATAAAAGCAATTGTCAGATACTGTCTTGTGTTTTTTACTTTTTGACACTTTTTTTGGTGAATGGGTAGGGGTACAATGTCCCCCCTACCCATTTACATAGGGGAGGCGGGATCTGAGGGCCCCCATTGTTAAAGGGGGCTTCCAGATTCCGATAAGCCCCCACCCGCAGACCCCCACAACTACTGGGCAAGGGTTGTCGGGATGAGGCCTTTGTCCCCAACAACATGGGGATAAGGTGCTTTGGGAAGGGACCCTAAAGCATCCTCCCAATGTTGAGGGCATGTGACCTGGTATGGTTTGGGGGGGCCTATCAGGAAGGGGGGGACGAGCAAGCGCCACCCCCCATCCTGACCTGCCAGGTTGCATGCTCGGATAAAGTTCTGGTATGGATTTTGGGGGGACCCCACTCCATTTAAAAAAAAAATTAACGCGGGGTTCCTCTTAAACTCCATACCAGGCCATTTAAAAAAAATAATTGGGTTCCCCTTAACCACTTCAATACACTATGTTATATATACTACATTGCCTGCATTGACTGAATATGGAGTCTACACTGAATATCTAGTCTACACTAAATGCAGAGTATATATATATATATATATATATATATATATATATATATATATATATATACACACACTAGACTGTATATATACAATTGTGCTCATATGTTTACATACCCTGGCAGAATTTATTATTTCTTGCCCATTTTTCAGAGAATATGAATGATAACACAAAAACTTTTCTTTCACTCGTGGTTAGTGTTTGGCTGAAGCCATTTATTATCAATCAACTGTGCTTACTCTTTTTATATCATAATGGCAACAGAAACTACCCAAATGACCCTGATCAAAAGTTTACATACCCTGTGATTTTGGCCTGATAACATGCACACAAGTTGACACAAAGGGGTTTGAATGGCTATCAAAGGTAACCATCCTCACCTATGATCTGTTTGATTCTAATTAGTGTGTGTGTATAAAATGAGTTTCTGGAACTCCTGACAGACCCTTGCATCTTTCATCCAGTGCTGCACTGACATTTCTGGATTCAGTCATGGGGCAAAAGAATTGTCAAAGGATCTGTGGGAAAAGGTAGGTGAACTGTATAAAACAGGAAAGGTCATAAAAAAAATATCCAAGGAATTGAGAATGCCAATCAGCAGTGTTCAAACTCTAATCAAGAAGTGGAAAATGAGGGGTTCTGTTGAAACCAAACCACGGTCAGGTAGACCAACTAAAATTTCAGCCACAACTGCCAGGAAAATTGTTCGGGATGCAAAGAAAAACCCACAAATAACTTCAGGTGAAATACAGGACTCTCTAAAAAAATGTGGTGTGGCTGTTTCAAGATGTACAATAAGGAGGCACTTGAAGAAAAATGGGCTGCATGGTCGACTCGCCAGAAGAAAGCCATTAATACGCAAATGCCACAAAGTATTCCGCTTACAATACGCCAAACAGCACAGAGACAAACTTCAAACCTTCTGCCACAAAGTCATTTGGAGTGATGAGACCAAAATTTAGCTTTTTGGCCACAACCATAAACAGTACATTTGGAGAGGATCACACAAGGCCTATGATGAAAGGTACAGAGGTGGATTGCCGATGTTTTGGGGATGTGTGAGCTACAAACGCACAGGAAATTTGGTAAAAATTGATGGCAAGATGAATGCAGTATGTTATCAAAAATACTGGAGGAACATTTGCATTGATCAGCCAGGAAGCTGCGCATGGGACGTACTTGGACATTCCAACATGACAATGATCCAAAACACAAGGCCAAGTCGACCTGTGATTGGCTACAGCAGAATAAAGTGAAGGTTCTGGAGTGGCCATCTCAGTCTCCTGACCTCAAAATCATTGAGCCACTCTGGGGAGATCTCAAATGTGCCATTCATGCTAGACAGCCCAATAATTTACAGGAACTGGAGGCATTTTTACCAAGAGGAATGGGCAGCTTTACAATCTGAGAAGATAAAGAGCCTCATCCACAAATACCACAAAAGACTTCAAGCTGTCATTGATGTTAAAGGGTGCAATACACGATATTAAGAACTGGGGTATGTAAACTTTTGATCAGGGTCGTTTTTGGGTAGTTTCTGTTGCCATTATGATTTAAAAAGAGTAAACGCAGTTTATTGATAATAAATGGCTTCAGCCAAACACTAACCATGAGTGACAGAAAAGTTTTTGTGTTATTTATATTCTCTGAAAAATGGCCAAGAAATCATAAATTCTGCCAGGGTAAGTAAATGTATAAAAAACAACTGTATATTAAATACTCTGCCTGCACGCCACTAACTAACCTGCCTGCCTAATCTAGCTCAATCCATCTTCGTCCACACACTATACACGGCCGCTATGTAAGCAGCCTTATATAGTGTTGGGCGTGGACCTAGTCTCCCTGAGCCATGATTGGCCAAAGACACCCTGCCTTTGGGCAATTATGGCTCTTGCTGCAGAACGCGCTGTGATTGGCCAAAGCCTGCAGGCCAGGTGCATGCTTTGGCCAATCATCAGACGTCAATGCACTGCGATCTTGCAGTGCATTATGGGGCGTTCAGCGGTGCTCAAATTTCCTGCGAATGTCCCATATGTTCGGTTCAATTGCGAGCAAACGAACACCCGATGTTCAAGTCGAACGAACCGCAGGCCTATTCCTAACATGGACACAGAGAAACAAGCAGCTATTTCTTCAGAATAACAAAAGGAAGGAATCTGCAACAAAGTTTGTTACAATCCTTACAATGTACAGGGATCACCCAGAGGGGAGAGTTTTTTTTTTCTCAACATAAGTGGAGTTACTCTTTAACCCTAACCCTATTGGTAACCCTTTTTTTCAAACAACTCTTTCTGTTACCATGTCAGTGCATGCAAAACAAAGAAACTGGTTCACCTTATTACCCCCTCCCCCTTTCAGCAGCAAGTATTTACTTATCCTTTTCTCCCTCTCCATGCAGTTTGGCTATTGGATACCATGAGAGGTAATCCTGTGGAGTAACATGATGTGAATAACGTGTTGAATGCTACAAACACTTCATTTTCTGGTTAAAAATAAGACCAATACAATGTCTCAAAATGTATCACTTTATTTTATATACATGTATATCAGACTTATGGCTGTAATTAATATCAGTATGATTCAGTTTGATACAATGACCAAAAAAAGAATCCGTTTACAAAACAAAGCATAATACAACTTCCATTACCAATTGTGTGAATGAACAAACTGAAATGCTTAACACAAAAGACGATTCCGATTGTTCATATCCTGATATGTCGGTGATGAACGTGGAACGGGGAAGTTCAAGCTCCATGTATTATGACGGACAGCCAGGACATTAACCCTGAACTTTCATGGATACATTTGTTTCTACTTTACAATGACATTTCCATACAAAGTGTACTTAATAGTTTTCCAGTTTATTATGTTCCCCAAAGACTTTGACTTTCCTTCATAGACCTCATTGATGGCTTCAGGAGGTAAAACATAATTCCACAGTTGGACATCTGAAATTTCACCCACAAAATTTTGTTTGGCATCAAAACCGGATACAAATTTGTCCTGATCTTGGCCCAGGATCACCCTTCCACCTGGAAGAACCTGATGACCTTTCCGGTAAGTTTTACTTGCAGAGCGCTTGCCACCAAACCAAAAGGCCGTCATGCCTGATGAAGACTCCCAAGTCACACAGATATGTGTCCCAAAGGTGCTGAGGCCGGGTAAAGAGAATTTTGCTGCAAGTTCACTGCTGCCGAGATACAGGGAAAGCGGACTGTCTACTGACCATAATTGTCTTTTAATCGCTTGCCAACCATCATTTTACTGCGGCAGGTCGGCATGATCCCGTGAACCATCGTAGCTATACGTCGGCTCAGGGGAGCGGGATAGCAGGCGCGCGCGTGCCGCCGGAGGCGCACACACGCGGCTGCTGCACTGCAGGGGTGCCGATGCTTGTGGCTGATGGTCACGATTAGGGATGAGCTTCGTGTTCGAGTCGAACCCATGTTCGACTCGAACATCGGCTGTTCGGTCGTTCGCCGAATTGCGAACGATATGGGCCGTTCGCGCCAAATTCGTGTGGCGCGTCACGGCCCATAATTCACTGCGGCATCGCAGTGCATTGCTGGCTGATGATTGGCCAAGCATGCACTATGACCCGCATGCTTGGCCAATCACAGCGCCGTCAGTAGAGAGAGCTGTAATTGGCCAAAGCCAGGGTGGCTTTGGCCAATTATGGCTCAGGGGATTTAGTACACGCCCCACACTATATAAGGCCGCCTGCACGGCGGCCCTGTGTAGTGTGTGTTCCGGCGTTCATAGATAGAGAGAGAGACAGACAGTGTCATTTGATTTGAGTTAGATAGATTAGGCAGAACAGTCAGTCAGTTAGCTGCACTTACAGTGTATTGTGTATATATATGCATCCCAGGTGTTGCATATATATATATACACTGTATTCAGTTTAGCTAGATCCGTTCCTGTTATCTTCTATCTAGACTATTTACATTTAGTGCAGTGCGTCCTGCTCACAGTGTTCAGCTAGATCCGTTCCTGCTATTTACATTTAGTGCAGTGCGTCCTGCTCACAGTGTTCAGCTAGATCCGTTCCTGCTATTTACATTTAGTGCAGTGCGTCCTGCTCACAGTGTTCAGCTAGATCCGTTCCTGCTATTTACATTTAGTGCAGTGCGTCCTGCTCACAGTGTTCAGCTAGATCCGTTCCTGCTATTTACATTTAGTGCAGTGCGTCCTGCTCACAGTGTTCAGCTAGATCCGTTCCTGTTATTTACATTTAGTGCAGTGCGTCCTGCTCACAGTGTTCAGCTAGATCCGTTCCTGCTATTTACATTTAGTGCAGTGCGTCCTGCTCACAGTGTTCAGCTAGATCCGTTCCTGTTATTTACATTTAGTGCAGTGCGTCCTGCTCACAGTGTTCAGCTAGATCCGTTCCTGCTATTTACATTTAGTGCAGTGCGTCCTGCTCACAGTGTTCAGCTAGATCCGTTCCTGCTATTTACATTTAGTGCAGTGCGTCCTGCTCAAAGTGTTCATCTAGATCCGTTCCTGTTATTGACATTTAGTGCAGTGCGTCCTGCTCACAGTGTTCAGCTAGATCCGTTCCTGCTATTTACATTTAGTGCAGTGCGTCCTGCTCACAGTGTTCAGCTAGATCCGTTCCTGTTATCTTCCTACTGACAGGCAGGCTTGTCTGGTTACAGTATATAAAGCTACCTGAAGAAAATTACAGGTGTTCTATCCCAGCTTAGTGCAGCTACAGGCCATTAGTATGTCTGGAAGGCCAAGAAGGAGAGGCAGACAGTCACAAGCCAATAAGAGAGGGCAAGCAGGCTCTGTGTCTAGTGCTGGTCGTGGAGACGGTGCATCCTCATCAGCACGTGGCCATGGGACACGCTTGGCCTTTTTTTCGGCAGCTGGCCATGTTGAGCCGCAACATGTGGAAGACTTGGTCGAGTGGATGACCAAGCCGTCCTCATCCTCCTCATCCTCTCTCACCCATGCCCAGGACGCTTTGTCTGGCAAAGCAGCGGCCTCTTCCCTCAGCTCAATGTCATCAGTGACTCCTTCCCTAGCTCCACCATGTACTCCTGAGGATTCCCTCGAACTGTTTGACCACAGTGTTGGGTACATGCTCCAGGAGGATGCCCAGCGTTTGGAAGGCTCTGATGATGATACTGAGCTCGATGAAGGCAGTAACATGAGCACGGACAGAGGGGGTGCCCAAGAAGGACAGCAATCTGGCAGTCATGCTCCCCCTGCTGCAGCATACTGCCAGGTTTGCTACAGTGATGAGGAGGGAGGGGATGATGAGGTCACTGACTCAACGTGGGTGCCTGATAGGAGAGAGGAGGAGGAGGAGGAGGAGGAGGAGGCAGCACATCACCAACGAGGCAGGATGCCCTCCAGGGGCCAGCCTAAGGGCAGCACATTGACTGCATCACACCCCAAAGCTCCACATGTGCAGGGCGCTGCAGTCTCTGCGCGTTATTCAAAAAGTTCTTTGGTGTGGGCCTTTTTTGAGACGAGTGCATCAGATCGCACCGCTGCTATTTGCAACATATGTCTCAAGCATATCTCGCGTGGCCAAAACATCTCCCGCTTGGGTACCACATGCTTGACCAGACATATGTTGACCTGCCATGCAGTTCGTTGGCAAGCGTATCTAAAAGACCCACACCAAAGAACAAAGAGGATCTCTCCTTGCTCCTCATCAGCTGAGATTTCCAACCCCACTAGACCTTCAGTCCTCTCTGAGACCTGCAGCGAGAGGAATGAAGGTGTAGAATTAGGTGTGTCACAGCCAAGTACTTGTGGGCAATCTGCTTTTGGTACACCGACGTCAGATTGTACCAGGCAAATTTCCCTGCCCCAGCTGCTGCACCGCCGAAAGAAGTTTGCTCCCAGCCATCCACATGCCCAGCGGTTGAATGCTAGCTTGGCAAAATTGCTAGCACTTCAACTGCTGCCTTTTCAGTTGGTAGACTCTGCCCCCTTCCGTGAGTTTGTGGAATGTGCGGTTCCTCAGTGGCAGGTACCCAAACGCCACTTTTTCTCACGGAAGGCGATTCCGGCTCTCTACCGGCATGTGGAAGGCAATGTCCATGCCTCGCTGGACAGGGCGGTCAGCGGTAAGGTGCATATTACCGCTGACTCATGGTCCTGCAGGCATGGACAGGGACGTTACCTAAGTTTCACGGCGCATTGGGTGACTCTGCTGGCAGCTGGGAAGGATGCAGGACAAGGTGCAGTAGTGTTGGAGGTTGTTCCGCCACCACGCCTCCAAAATGCTGATTGTGACACACCTCTCTCCTCCACCCCCTCCTCTTCTTCTTCCTCCATGGCCTCTTCCTCGGAACCAGCGGTGCTCCGTAGGCGTTCAAGGGGCTACGCAAGTACGCAGGCCAAAAGATGCCATGCGGTGCTTGAGCTGGTGTGCTTGGGGGACAGGAGCCACACTGGGGCAGAGGTTCTGTCAGCTCTGCAGGGGCAGGTTCAGAGGTGGTTGACGCCACGCCAACTTAAGGCAGGAATGGTGGTTTGCGACAATGGCACCAACCTCCTCTCTGCCCTCCGACAGGGACAAATGACCCATGTGCCCTGTTTGGCTCACGTCCTTAACTTGGTGGTGCAGCGGTTCTTGGGCAGGTACCCGGGCTTACAGGATGTCCTGAGGCAGGCCAGGAAAGTCTGTGTGCATTTCCGCCGGTCATATAATGCCAGTGCTCGGCTGACGGACCTCCAAAAGGAGTTTAACCTGCCCAAGAACCGCCTAATCTGTGACATGCCCACCAGGTGGAACTCAACGTTGGCCATGCTGCAGCGGCTGCACACGCAGCAGAGGGCCATCAATGAGTACCTGTGCGACTATGGCACCAGGACAGGGTCAGGGGAGCCAGTGGGCCATGATCAGGGATGCATGCACTGTCCTGTCACCATTCGAGGAGGCCACGAGGATGGTGAGCACTGACAGTGCATGCATCAGTGACACTGTCCCCCTTGTCCACCTGTTGGAGCACACGCTGCGTGGAATAATGGACAGGGCACTTGAGGCAGAACAGAGGCAGGAAGAGGAGGACTTCCTTAGCTCTCAAGGCCCCCTTTATCCAGACAGTGTTCCTGCGTGCCCGCCGATCACACAGGAAGAGGACGAGGAGGAGGAGGAGGAGGAAGATTGTGTCAGTATGGAGGTGGAGCCTGGCACTCAGCATCAGCAGCAGTCTTTAAGGGATCAGTCCCAAGGAACACATGTACGTGGCTGGGAGGAGGTGGCTGCGGACGTTGTTGTCCTTAGTGACCCAGAGGACTCCGGACCGAATGCCTCAGCAAACCTACGCTGCATGGCCTCCCTGATCCTGCAAAGCCTGCGTAAGGATCCTCGTATTCGTGGTATCAAGGAGAAGGACCAATACTGGCTGGCAACCCTCCTTGATCCACGTTACAAGGGTAAGGTTGCGGACCTTATCTTGCCATCGCAGAGGGAGCAGAGGATGAAACATCTTCGGGAGGCCTTGCAGAAAGGTCTGTGCAACGCGTTCCCAGAGACTGGGAGGTTACAAACTCCTGTTTCTGGACAACGTGTTGCTGAGGCTTCGGTCAGTCAAAGAAGGAGCGGTGGAGAAGGTTGCCGTCTGACCGATGCGTTCAGACAATTTTTTGGTCCGCAGCCCCAAGGTATGATCGGTTCCAGCAACCATCGCCAGCGTCTGTTTTACATGGTGCAGGAATACCTAGGGGCAAGATCAGACTTGGACACCTTTCCCACCGAAAATCCTCTGGGTTACTGGGTCTTGAGGATGGATCACTGGCCAGAGCTTGCACAGTATGCAATTGAGCTACTGGCCTGTCCTGCATCCAGCGTTCTTTCGGAACGCACATTCAGTGCTGCTGGAGGCGTGGTAACCGATCACAGGGTGCGTCTGTCCACCGACTCGGTCGATCGGCTGACCTTCATAAAAATGAATCAGTCTTGGATCACCACCAGCTACCAAGCACCTGATGCTGATGTAACCGAATAATTTTTTTTGAAATCTCAGATCCCTTCAAAGACTGCCTATGCTGATGCTGAGTGACTATCCCTGAGTAATTATCCTCTTCCTCCTCAATCATCACGCTGATAGCTTGTAAGAACATTTTTGGTTCTGGGCGCCACCACCAGTGCCTAAGGCCCAATTTTTCTGCCCCTGTCTAACAGGGGCGTGTAATTACAATTTTTGATGCAATACTTTGCAGCAGGGCTCGTTCCTGCGTTCCAACTAGAGTGTCTGTGAGGGGTTGCAGTGTTGTGGCACCAGCACCAGTGCCTAAGGCCCAATTTTTCTGCCCCTGTCTAACAGGGGCGTGTAATTACAATTTTTGATGCAATACTTTGCAGCAGGGCTCGTTCCTGCGTTCCAACGAGAGTGTCTGTGAGGGGTTGCAGTGTTGTGGCACCAGCACCAGTGCCTAAGGCCTAATTTTTCTGCCCCTGTCTAACAGGGGCGTGTAATTACAATTTTTGAAGCAATACTTTGCAGCAGGGCTCGTTCCTGCGTTCCAACTAGAGTGTCTGTGAGGGGTTGCAGTGTTGTGGCACCAGCACTAGTGCCTAAGGCCTAATTTTTCAGCTCCTGTTCAACAGGGGCATGTAATTACAATTCTTGATCTAATATTTCACAGCAGGGCCCTGTGAGGGCTTACAGTGTTGTGGCCACAGCAACACCTAAGGCCCAAATTTCTGCTGAGTATATAGGGCAGGACCCTACTTTCAAACATCTAACTTACAAACGACTCCTACTTGCAAACGGAAGGAGACAACAGGAAGTGAGATGAAATCTACCCCTAGGAAGGGAAATTCTCTCCCGTAAGAGTTAATATGGGAAAACAATTTCTCCTTTCCACTGATGCTTTCCAATCCTTGTTCCACAAAAAAACCCAAATTTTCAAAAAACATTTTTCATTGGGACAAAAAGTGAGGTGAAATCTTCTGAAGAGGAGGAAAGACAGCAAAACAAATGTCACAGGGGTGATAACCCTTCCCTATGTTTTCCAAAAAGCTTAGAAAAGATTTTTTGGCTGGAGCTAAACACGTTAAAAATGTTCAAAATTACAAACAGATTCTACTTAACAACAAACCTACAGTCCCTGTCTTGTTTGCACCGCCTGTATACTGCTGTTCAGAGTATATAGGGCCTTTCCTTATTTTAATTTGGGTGCGGGGTTCCCCTTAATATCCATACAAGACCCAAAGGGCCTGGTAATGGACTGGGGGGTACCCATGCCGTTTGTCTCACTGATTTTCATCCATATTGCCATGACCCGACATGACATTAAACCCGCAAGCAGTTTTAAATGAGATTTTTTCCTTTAAAAATGACATTTGGTGCAGGGACTGTTCTAAACACGGGAAACACGCGTCACTTTACAGGCATACTATAGACACCCCCCAGGTACGATATTTAACCACTTGACGACCGCCTCACGCCGATGTACGTCGGCAAAGTGGCACGGACAGGCAAAATCACGTACAGTGTACGTGATTTGCCTTCCGCGGGTGGGGGGTCCGATCGGACCCCCCCCCGGTGCCCGAGGCGGTCGTCTTTTGTCCAGCGGCGATCGGTGATGAGGGGGAGACCATCCGTTCGTGGCCCCCCCCTCGCGATCGCCGCCGGCCAATGAGAATCTTCCTTTGCTGCTGTATGCTAAACAGCAGCAAAGGAAATGATGTCATCTCCCCTCGGGTCGGTATTTTCCGTTCCGGCCCGAGGAGAGAAGACATCAATGTGAGTGCACCAACACACACACACACAGTAGAACATGCCAGGCACACAAAACACCCCGATCCCCCCCCCGATCGCCCCCCGATCCCCCCCCAATCACCCCCCCCCCCCCTGTCACAAACTGACACCAGCAGTTTTTTTTTTTTTTTTTTTTTTTTTTTTTTCTGATTACTGCATGGTGTCAGTTTGTGACAGTTAGTGTTGGGACAGATACTGTTACCCCCCTGTAGGTCTAGGGTACCCCCCTAACCCCCCCTAATAAAGTTTTAACCCCTTGATCACCCCCCCTCACCAGTGTCACTAAGCGATCATTTTTCTGATCGCTGTATTAGTGTCGCTGGTGACGCTAGTTAGTGAGGTAAATATTTAGGTTCGCCGTCAGCGTTTTATAGCGTCAGGGACCCCCCTATACTATCTGATAAATGTTTTAACCCCTTGATTGCCCCCTAGTTAACCCTTTCACCACTGATCACCGTATAACCGTTACGGTTGACGCTGGTTAGTTTGTTTATTTTTTATAGTGTCAGGGCACCCGCCGTTTATTACCGAATAAAGGTTTAGCCCCCCGATCGCCCGGCGGTGATATGCGTCGCCCCAGGCAGCGTCAGATTAGCGCCAGTACCGCTAACACCCACGCACGCAGCATGCGCCTCCCTTAGTGGTATAGTATCTGATCGGATCAATATCTGATCCGATCAGATACTATACTAGCGTCCCCAGCAGTTTAGGGTTCCCAAAAACGCAGTGTTAGCGGGATCAGCCCAGATACCTGCTAGCACCTGCGTTTTGCGCCTCCGCCCAGCCCACCCAAGTGCAGTATCGATCGATCACTGTCACTTACAAAACACTAAACGCATAACTGCAGCGTTCACAGAGTCATGCCTGATCCCTGCGATCGCTAACAGTTTTTTTGGTAGCATTTTGGTGAACTGGCAAGCACCAGCCCCAGGCGTCAGGTTAGCGCCAGTACCGCTAACACCCACGCACGCAGCATACGCCTCCCTTAGTGGTATAGTATCTGAACGGATCAATATCTGATCCGATCAGATCTATACTAGCGTCCCCAGCAGTTTAGGGTTCCCAAAAACGCAGTGTTAGCGGGATCAGCCCAGATACCTGCTAGCACCTGCGTTTTGCGCCTCCGCCCGGCCCAGCCCACCCAAGTGCAGTATCGATCGATCACTGACACTTACAAAACACTAAACGCATAACTGCAGCGTTCACAGAGTCATGCCTGATCCCTGCGATCGCTAACAGTTTTTTTGGTAGTATTTTGGTGAACTGGCAAGCACCAGCCCCAGGCAGCGTCAGATTAGCGCCAGTACCGCTAACACCCACGCACGCAGCATACGCCTCCCTTAGTGGTATAGTATCTGATCGCATCAATATCTGATCCGATCAGATCTATACTAGCGTCACCAGCAGTTTAGGGTTCCCAAAAACGCAGTGTTAGCGGGATCAGCCCAGATACCTGCTAGCACCTGCGTTTTGCCCCTCCGCCCGGCCCAGCCCACCCAAGTGCAGTATCGATCGATCACTGTCACTTACAAAACACTAAAAGCATAACTGCAGCGTTCGCAGAGTCAGGCCTGATCCCTGCGATCGCTAACAGTTTTTTGGTAGCGTTTTGGTGAACTGGCAAGCGCCAGCGGCCTAGTACACCCCGGTCGTAGTCAAACCAGCACTGCAGTAACACGTGGTGACGTGGCGAGTCCCATAAGTGCAGTTCAAGCTGGCGAGATGGCAAGCACAAGTAGTGTCCCGCTGCCACCAGAAAGACAAACACAGGCCCGTCGTGCCCATAATGCCCTTCCTGCTGCATTCGCCAATCCTAATTGGGAACCCACCGCTTCTGCAGCGCCCGTACTTCCCCCATTCACATCCCCAACCAAATGCAGTCGGCTGCATGAGAGGCATTTTTATGTCCTCCCGAGTACCCCTACCCAGCGAACGCCCCCAAAAAGATGTTGTGTCTGCAGCTAGCGCGGATATAGGCGTGACACCCGCTATTATTGTCCCTCCTGTCCTGACAATCCTGGTCTTTGCATTGGTGAATGTTTTGAACGCTACCATTCACTAGTTGAGTATTAGCGTAGGGTACAGCATTCCACAGACTATGCACACTTTCACAGGGTCTCCCAAAATGCCATCGCATTTTGAGAGACCCGAACCTGGAACCGGGTACCGTTATAAAAGTTAGTTACAAAAAAAGTGTAAAAAAAAAAAAAATATGAAATAAAAAAAAATAGTTGTTTTATTGTTCTCTCTCTCTCTATTCTCTCTCTCTATTGTTCTGCTCTTTTTTACTGTATTCTATTCTGCAATGTTTTATTGTTATTGTTATTATGTTTTATCATGTTTGTTTTTCAGGTGTGTAATTATTTACACTTTACTGTGCTTTATTGTTAACCATTGTTAACCATTTTTTTGTCTTCAGGTACGCCATTCACGACTTTGAGTGGTTATACCAGAATGATGCCTGCAGGTTTAGGTATCATCTTGGTATCATTCTTTTCAGCCAGCGGTCGGCTTTCATGTAAAAGCAATCCTAGCGGCTAATTAGCCTCTAGACTGCTTTTACAAGCCGTGGGAGGGAATGCCCCCCCCCCCCCCACCGTCTTCTGTGTTTTTCTCTGGCTCTCCTGTCTCAACAGGGAACCTGAGAATGCAGCCGGTGATTCAGCCAGCTGACCATAGAGCTGATCAGAGACCAGAGTGGCTCCAAACATCTCTATGGCCTAAGAAACCGGAAGCTACGAGTATTTCATGACTTAGATTTCGCCGGATGTAAATAGCGCCATTGGGAAATTGGGGAAGCATTTTATCACACCGATCTTGGTGTGGTCAGATGCTTTGAGGGCAGAGGAGAGATCTAGGGTCTAATAGACCACAATTTTTTCAAAAAAGAGTACCTGTCACTACCTATTGCTATCATAGGGGATATTTACATTCCCCGAGATAACAATAAAAATGATTAAAAAAAAAAATATGAAAGGAACAGTTTAAAAGTAAGATTAAAAAAGCAAAAAAATAATAAAGAAAAAAAAACAAAAAAAAAAAACACCCCTGTCGCCCCCTGCTCTCGCGCTAAGGCGAACGCAAGCGGCGGTCTGTCGTCAAACGTAAACAGCAATTGCACCATGCATGTGAGGTATCACCGCGAAGGCCAGATCGAGTGCAGTAATTTTTCCAGTAGACCTCCTCTGTAAATCTAAAGTGGTAACCTGTAAAGGCTTTTGAAGGCTTTTAAACATGTATTTATTTTGTTGCCACTGCACGTTTGTGCGCAATTTTAAAGCATGTCATGTTTGGTATCCATGTACTCGGCCTAAGATCATCTTTTTTATTTCATCAAACATTTGGGCAATATAGCGTGTTTTAGTGCATTAAAATTAAAAAAAGTGTGTTTTTTCCCCAAAAAATGCGTTTGAAAAATCGCTGCGCAATTACTGTGTGAAAAAAAAAAATGAAACACCCACCATTTTAATCTGTAGGGCATTTGCTTTAAAAAAATATATAATGTTTGGGGGTTCAAAGTAATTTTTTTGCAAAAAAAAAAAACTTTTTCATGTAAACAATAAGTGTCAGAAAGGGCTTTGTCTTCAAGTGGTTAGAAGAGTGGGTGATGTGTGACATAAGCTTCTAAATGTTGTGCATAAAATGCCAGGACAGTTCAAAACCCCCCCAAATGACCCCATTTTGGAAAGTAGACACCCCAAGCTATTTGCTGAGAGGCATGTCGAGTCCATGGAATATTTTATATTGCGACACAAGTTGCGGGAAAGAGACAAATTTATTTATTTATTTTTTTTTTTTGCACAAAGTTGTCACTAAATGATATATTGCTCAAACATGCCATGGAAATATGTGAAATTACACCCCAAAATACATTCTGCTGCTTCTCCTGAGTACGGGGATACCACATGCGTGAGACTTTTTGGGAGCCTAGCCGCGTACGGGACCCCGAAAACCAAGCACCGCCTTCAGGCTTTCTAAGGGCGTGAATTTTTGATTTCACTCTTCACTGCCTATCACAGTTTCGGAGGCCATGGAATGCCCAGGTGGCACAAAACCCCCCCAAATGACCCCATTTTGGAAAGTAGACACCCCAAGCTATTTGCTGAGAGGTATAGTGAGTATTTTGCAGACCTCACTTTTTGTCACAAAGTTTTGAAAATTGAAAAAAGAAAAAAAAAAATGTTTTTTCTTGTCTTTCTTCATTTTCAAAAACAAATGAGAGCTGCAAAATACTCACCATGCCTCTCAGCAAATAGCTTGGGGTGTCTACTTTCCAAAATGGGGTCATTTGGGGGGTTTTGTGCCACCTGGGCATTCCATGGCCTCCGAAACTGTGATAGGCAGTAAAGAGTGAAATCAAAAATTTTCACCCTTAGAAATCCTGAAGGCAGTGATTGGTTTTCGGGGTCCAGTACGCGGCTAGGCTCCCAAAAAGTCCCACACATGTGGTATCCCCATACTCAGGAGAAGCAGCTAAATGTATTTTGGGGTGCAATTCCACATATGCCCATGGCCTGTGTGAGCAATATATCATTTAGTGACAACTTTATGAAAAAAAAAAAAAATAAAAATAAAAGTGTCACTTTCCCGCAACTTGTGTCAAAATATAAAATATTCCATGGACTCAATATGCCTCTCAGCAAATAGCTTGGGGTGTCTACTTTCCAAAATGGGGTCATTTTGGGGGGTTTTGTGCCATCTTGGCATTCCATGGCCTCCGAAACTGTGATAGGCAGTGAAGAGTGAAAGCAAAAATTTACACCCTTAGAAATCCTGAAGGCGGTGATTGGTTTTCGGGGCCCCGTACGCGGCTAGGCTCCCAAAAAGTCCCACACATGTGGTATCCCCGTACTCAGGAGAAGCAGCTAAATGTATTTTGGGGTGCAATTCCACATAGGCCCATGGCCTGTGTGAGCAATATATCATTTAGTGACCACTTTTTGTAAATATTTTTTTTTTTTTTTTTTTTTGTCATTTTTCAATCACTTGGGACAAAAAAAATAAATATTCAATGGGTTCAACATGCCTCTCAGCAATTTCCTTGGGGTGTCTACTTTCCAAAATGGGGTCATTTGGGGGGCTTTTGTACTGCCCTGCCATTTTAGCACCTCAAGAAATGACATAGGCAGTCATAAACTAAAAGCTGTGTAAATTCCAGAAAATGTACCCTAGTTTGTAGACGCTATAACTTTTGCGCAAACCAATAAATATACGCTTATTGACATTTTTTTTACCAAAGACATGTGGCCGAATACATTTTGGCCTAAATGTATGACTAAAATTTAGTTTATTGGATTTTTTTTAGAACAAAAAGTAGAAAATATCATTTTTTTTCAAAATTTTCGGTCTTTTTCCGTTTATAGCGCAAAAAATAAAAACCGCAGAGGTGATCAAATACCATCAAAAGAAAGCTCTATTTGTGGGAAGAAAAGGACGCAAATTTCGTTTGGGTACAGCATTGCATGACCGCGCAATTAGCAGTTAAAGCGACGCAGTGCCAAATTGGAAAAAGACCTCTGGTCCTTAGGCAGCATAAAGGTCCGGGGCTCAAGTGGTTAAAGGAATATTTCACTTTTTTTTTTTTTACTTTAAGCATCATTAAAATCACTGCTCCCGAAAAAACGGCCGTTTTTAAAAGTTTTTTTTGCATTGATACATGTCCCCTGGGGTAGGACCCGGGTCCCCACACCCTTTTTAGGACAATACCATGCAAATTAGCCTTTAAAATGAGCACTTTTGATTTCGAACGTTCGAGTCCCATAGACGTCAATGGGGTTCTAACGTTCATGCGAACTTTCGGTCCGTTCGCGGGTTCTGGTGCGAACCGAACCGGGGGGTGTTCGGCTCATCCCTAGTCATGATGACCACCAGCCACGAGCGATTGCGAGCACGAGAGACAGAACATGGAAGTGTGTGTGTAAACACACAAATCCCTGTTGTGTTCTGAGAGGAGTGACAGATCGTGAGTTCCTATTAGCAAGGAACCACAATCCGTCACTTCCTCTAGACAGTCCCCTCCCCCTACAGTAAGAAACACACACACAGGGAACACAGTTAACCCCTTGATCGCCCCCTCATGTTAACTCCTTTCCTGCCAGTGACATTTTTACAGTAATCAGTTCATTTTTATAGCTCTGATCGCTGTATAAATGTGAATGGTCCCAAAAATGTGATAAAAGTGTCCGATGTGTCCGCCATACTGTCGCAGTCCCAATAAAAATCGCAGATCGCTGCCATTACTAGTAAAAAAAAAAAATAATAATAAAAATGCCATAAATCTATCCCCTATTTTGTAGCAAACCAATCAATATACGGTTATTGCAATTTTTTTTACTAAAAATATGTAGAAGAATACATATCGGCCTAAACTGAGAAAAAAATTGCTTTTTTAAAAAAATGGGGATTTTAATTATAACAAAAAGTACAAAATATTGTGTTTTTTTTTTTTTTTTAATTGTCGCTATTTTTTTGATTATAGCGCAAAAAATAAAAACCACAGAGGCGATCAATTAACTCCAATTGGAGCCTTGCAACTTCCCAGCTGGTTCCCTCTTGTGTTTGCTTGAAGCATGTTGCGCTTTGTCAATGGACAATGTTGCAGGTAAAGAAGGAGGGGGAGACAAACCTTTTGGATAGACCATTTCTCGTGCCAATGTTGGACAGCGTTGACTGTGAAGTGTGGTTGAGGAAGCAAGACAGTCAATCTTACGCTGCTGTTTGATTTAAAAAGCCGTCATTTTATTGGCTCAGACATCTAAGGGATGGGGTGGATGAGAATGCAGGAGGAGGACATGGGATAGGGGGCGAAATTTTATGAAGGCATCCCTGTTGGCATGACAAGTGCATTCACTAAATGTGTATGTGTGTCCATAATGACTTTTAAAATTGTCAATGTTCTTGAAAGGTAGAAATTATCTTTTTAACCACTTCAGCCCCAGAAGGATCTACCCCCCTTCCTGACCAGAGCACTTTTTTGCAATTCGGCACTGTGTCGCTTTAACTAACAATTGTGCAGTCGTGCGACGTTGAACCCAAACAAAATTGACGTCCTTTTTTTCCCCCACAAACAGAGCTTTCTTTTGGTGGTATTTTATCACCTCTGTGGTTTTTATTTTTTGCACTATGAACAAAAAAAGAGCGACAATTTTGAAAAAAAAAGCAATATTTTTTACTTTTTGCTATAATAAATATCCCTCAAAATATATATATATAAAAAAAAATTTTCCTCAGTTTAGGCCGATACGTATTCTTCTACATATTTTTTGGTAAAAAAAAATCCCAATAAGCGTATATTGATTAGTTTGTGCAAAAGTTTTAGCGTCTATAAAATAGGGGATAGATTTAGGCATTTTTATTATTAAATTTTTTTTATTAGTAATGTCGGTGATCTGCGATTTTTATCGTGACTGCGACATTGGGGTGGACACATTGGACACTTTTGACACTATTTTGGGACCATTCACATTTATACAGCCATCAGAGCTATAAAAATGCATTGATTACTGTATAAATGACACTGGCAGGGAAGGGGTTAAATACTAGGGGGCAATCAAGGGGTTAAGTGTGTCCTAGGGAGTGATTCTAACTGTAGGGGGGGATGGGCAGGGCTGGACTTACTATTGGGCTTGATTGGGCTCAAGCCCATGGGCTCCGGCCAATAGGGGGCCCCACCGGCCCCGCCCATTTTGAAAGCCGCCGAGAGCGGCCGAAAGCCACCAAGAGCCACCGAGAGCCGCTGAAAGCCACTAAGATACACAGGATATTCAGGTCTGTATTTCAGCAGCGCCATTTTTAAACTGAAAGGCTGCAATGACACTGACAAGGCTGCATTGATGGGCATTTAAATGTAAGTTTTTTTCCTTAAAATTCCCTCCTAAACTTGGGGTGCGTGTTATACGCCGGCGCGTGTTATACGCCGATAAATACGGTAATTATCATTTTATCCATTTTTATTGTTTTTATTAATTGTGGACCCAGGACGAATACCAGTACAGTATCCCCCACTTATACACTTATATATTATCTACTTTTGTGAGTAGCCCTTTGGCTGTTTTTTCTTGTCCAATTAAACAGAAGTTCTTTAATACTGCACTGAGTCTGGCGCACCATTTCTGTTTTATAGAGCTGTGCCTATGTATAGAAGGGTAGGGCCAGAAAGTGACTCAAGCCCAGGGGCCCCACCACCCTAAGTCCTGCCCTGGGGATGGGCTACTAGTCACATGACAGCAATCACTGCTCCCGATGACAGGGAGCAGTAGAACTCTGTCATGTTGCTAGGCAGAACAAGGAAATGCCTTGTTTACATGGGCACCTCCCCGTTCTGCCCGCCTCGCGCGTCGCGGGCACCCAGCGGACATCAAGTTGTGGGACGCGCGGGCACGGTCACGGAACACGCGGCGGGTGCGTGCACATCCCCCCACAATGCCGCGTCTTAAAGGGGATGTACCTGTATGCCCATTTGCCCAGCCGTGCCATTGTGCCGACGTATATCGCCGTGCGCTGGTCGGCATGTGGTTAATGTAAATTCTTTTTTTTTTTTTTAAAGGATGATGCAATACTGCCTCAGACTGTTGAAACCCCCTCTGTCAGCAGTTTTAGCAACTCTACGTGGGTGGAGAGAGTAAGCATTATTAGAAATAGCTTGATGTACCATGAAGTATACTGTGTGTTATTATAAAATGAAATAAAAAATGAACCACGGTGAATTACTATCAAACTTATTTTTTATTAAATGATAAAAAATAACAAGCAATCTATGTGTAACTGTGCTAAATCAAAAAAAAAAAATATGTTGGCATACAAAAATCAATATTAAATGAAAAATCGTAATGAAATTAATTTTCTTTATTAACCTATAATGGTAAATATGTAAAGATTTTTTTTTGGTTATGCTACAGAGACAAATGTTGCTTGAAGAACTATGGTCACAATATCCAGAGCCAGAAAACGATTCGGCATTTCCATGTAATCCATTACGAAATAGTTCCAGGCTGCAAATCAACAGAAACTCAAGAGGGGGGTGAAACAGAACGTCTTGGGAATACGGGAATGGTGCAAGTGCAGAAAATTCATTCCTGTTGAATTAGGTGGCCGGCAGCGTACCAGAGGGCGTGGCCTGCATTACAAAGTTGGAAAGTTTCCAAACTTATAGTGTGAAGGAACAAAACGTACGAGTCCATACCATCTCCCTGCATCTTGAGGGTCCACCTACTGTCGATCCTGACAGCAACAACAACGGGAATTGATTAAATATTATTACTGATAATCAATTTCATGTTTAACCGCTTGCCGACCACCAGCCACAGTTTTACTGCGGCAGAATGGCACGGCTCGGCGAAACAACGTTATGTAACGTCGCTTCGCCCTGTGGCCACTAGGGGCACGCGCAGCACCCGCTGCTCGCCCCCCGAAGCCAATGCGAGTGCACGGTGGTCACGATCACCGCCGGGCTCCCGCGATCGCTTCTGGCACACGGAGAACCGGGATCTGTGTGTGTGTGTAAACACTGTTTCCGGTTCTCTGAGGGGAGAAGATACAGATGGTCTGTTCATACAGAGTATGAACAGCGATCTATCTCTTCCCCTACACAATCCTCTCCCCCCTTCAGTTAGAACACACACAGGGAACACATTAACCCCTTTATCTCCCCCTAGAGTTAACCCCTTCCCTGCCAGTGACATTTTTACAGTAATCAATGCATTTTTATAGCACTGATCGCTGTATAAATGCCAATGGTCCCAAAAATGTGTCAAAAGTGTCCGCCACAATGTCGCAGTCCCGATAAAAATCACAGATCGTCGCTATTACTAGAAAAAAAAAATTAATAATAAAAATGCCATAAAACTATCCCCTATTTTGTAGACGCTATAACTTTTGCACAAACCAATCAATATACGCTTATTGCGATTTTTTTTTATATATTTTTGGGGATATTTATTATAGCAAAAAGTAAAAAATAATGCGTTTTTTTTTTAAATTGTCTCTCTTTTTTTGTTTATAGCACAAAAGTAAAAACCGCAGAGGTGATCAAATACCACCAAAAGAAAGCTCTGTTTGTGCGAATAAAAGGACGTCAATTTTGTTTGGGTGCAACGTTGCACGACCCTGCAATTGTCAGTTAAAGCGACGCAGTGCCGAATCGCAAAACGTGCTTTGGTCAGGAAGGGGGTAAAAGCTTCCGGGACTGAAGCGGTTAAAACCATTAAATCATTAAATATTCTCCAAGCTTTTTTTTGTGATGTAAATTAAAAAAAAAAAAATTGACAAAGTGCAAATGGTAAAATAAGAGGTTATTTACAGTATATATTTAAAAATATATATATCTTTAGCCATGCTATTTTATTAGTAACTTAGGAAATGTAAAACTTTTTTTTTTTACATAAAGTGGAGAGAGTATCTGTCATACATACACACTATATATATATATATAATACATATATCCCGAGGAGAGAGAGAGTAAATATGTATTTTATTTTTATATCTCCTGTAATAGAGAAATAATATATGTATATTTTCTCAGTCTAACGTGTGTGTGAGAGAGATAGGTACAAACCTTATATATAATGTGACCTATAACCCTTAAAAACAACATTTAAAAAGACACACAAACAAAATTGAGAGTATTGATTTTTTTTATTTGTATTTTTATTTAATGTAACAACATTTATTAAAACATTTTTTTTATAAATTACAATAAAATTATGAGAGGGGGAGAGGGAGAGAGAGTATGTATATATTACAATGAGACAACAATTTTTAAAAACTATTTAGATAACAACAATGAACCTTGTATTATCGTTTTCATATTTTTTTTTTTTTTAATTCTCATAACCACTTGGATCTTCAACCTAGGGGATTAAAACAATAAAAAACATGAATAAAATAATAATAATTACAAAAAAAGAAAAAAAAAGTTTGCGAATAAATTACAGTTGCATTATTTCTTGTATTGCCTACCTGCAAATGGCATAGACCAAGTAAAGATGAATTTCTATGACAGTCCTTCAGCTTCTGTAATATAATCACTGTCATACACTTCTCTCCTGTACATACTGCTCACTATCATACCCTCCACACTCCTCTCCTGTACATACTGCCCACTGTCATACCCTCCACACTCCTCTCCTGTACATACTGCCCACTGTCATACCCTCCACACTTCTCTCCTGTATATACTGCCCACTATCATACCCTCCGCACTCCTCTCCTGTACATACTGCCCCATCATACCCTCCACACTCCTTTCCTGTACATACTGTCCACTGTCATACCCTCCACACTCCTCTCCTGTACATATTGCCCACTGTCATACCCTCCACACTCCTCTCCTGTACATACTGCCCACTGTCATACCCTCCACACTTCTCTCCTGTACATACTACCCACTATCATACCCTCCGCACTCCTCTCCTGTACATACTGCCCCATCATACCCTCCACACTCCTTTCCTGTACATACTGTCCACTGTCATACCCTCCACACTCCTCTCCTGTACATATTGCCCACTGTCATACCCTCCACACTCCTCTCCTGTACATACTGCCCACTGTCATACCCTCCACACTTCTCTCCTGTACATACTGCCCACTATCATACCCTCCGCACTCCTCTCCTGTACATACTGCCCCATCATACCCTCCACACTCCTTTCCTGTACATACTGTCCACTGTCATACCCTCCACACTCCTCTCCTGTACATATTGCCCACTGTCATACCCTCCACACTCCTCTCCTGTACATACTGTCCACTGTCATACCCTCCACACTCCTCTCCTGTATATACTGCCCACTGCAATACCCTCCACACTCCTCTCCTGTACATACTGCCCACTGTCATACCCTCCACAATCATCTCCTGTACATACTGCCCACTGTCATATCAGTTTATCCTCAATGTTACCAGCTCTAGAATGGGCACACTTTTGTTAGTTCAACTAAAGGAAATCTTCTCAGTCCTCATATTTGTTATGCCCATTATTAGTACTCATTTAATTTTGTGATTACTATTGTGATATATAGAGGAACACAGGGGATGTCAGCTACTCTAAATATACCACTGGTAAAAAAAAAAAAGTGTCCCTGAAAATATTTTTGAAATGTTGGTAACTATGCACTTGGGTACTGCCCAAGGGCCACCGGGTCAGTAGGGGGCCCCATGAGAGGCTCCTGGGATCCTGTGATATTAAAGTGGTGGTAAACTTCACTAACATTACTACTTTTTAGGGGCCCGAGGTAGGTTTTCCATAATGTATGAGTATGCACAGCATATTAGCCTATTAGGGTACACTTACCTGTCAGACTGAGCCCTCCAGCGCTGCGTTGTGATCAATCTGGCCGGTCCTGGGTGCTTCCATCTTCACCCGATCTTCCTTTTGGGTTCTGTGCCTTCGGTCACTTGCCTTAGCTGGGCTGCATTGCTGTCACTCCCATGCATGCTTATGCGCATCCCCCCTCTCTCTCACCCCCCTCTCTCTCTCTTCCTCCCTCTCTCTCTCTCTCTCTCATCCCCCTCTCTCTCTCTCATCCCCCTCTCTCTCACCCCCTTCTCTCTCCTCTCTCTCTCTCTCTCTCTCTCTCTCTCACCCCTCTCTCTCCCCCTCTCTCTCCTCTCTCTCTCTCTCTCTCTCTCTCTCTCTCTCATCCCCCTCTCTCTCATATCCTCCTCTCTCTCCCACCCCCTCTCTCTCATATCCCCCTCTCTCTCATATCCCCCTCACTCTCATATCCCTCTCTATCTCTCACCCCCCTCTCTCTCTCTCTCTCTCATCCCCCTCTCTCTCATATCCTCCTCTCTCTCCCACCCCCTCTCTCTCATATCCCTCTCTATTTCTCACCCCCCTCTCTCTCTCACCCCCTTCTCTCTCTCATCCCCCTCTCTCATCCCCTCTCATATCCCCCTCTGTCTCACCCCCCTCTCTCTCATATCCCCCTCTCTCTCTCATCCCCTCTCATATCCCCCTCTCTCTCATATCCCTCTCTCTCTCATATCCCCCTCTCTCTCTCACCCCCCTCTCTCTCTCTCATCCCCTCTCATACCTCCCTCTCTTTCACCCCCTCTCTCTCTCATCCCCCTCTCTCTCGCTCTCTCACCCCCTCTCTCTCTCATCCCACTCTCTCTCGCTCTCTCACCCCCTCTCTCTCTCATCCCCCTCTCTCTCGCTCTCTCACCCCCCCCTTTCTCTCCCCCCTCTCTCTCTCACCCCCCCTCTCTCTCTCATCCCCCTCTCTATCTCTCTCTCATCCCCCCTCTGTCTCTCTCTCATCCCCCTCTCTCTCTCTCACCCCCTCTCTCTCTCATCCCTCTCTCTTGCATATCTCCCTCTCTCATCCCCTCTCATATCCCCCTCTCTCTCTCACCCCCCCCTCTCTCATCCTCCCTCCCTTACCTCTTATCCCTCACCCCTCACTCATCCCCTCTTTCTCTCTCTCATCCTCCCTTTCTCTATTTAATTTAATTTGTTATAACAAAAAATTGTTTGTTTATTTTTTTATTTTTATTTTTATAAAAAGCCCCACCAAAATCCTCAGCACCAGGCCCATGATGTTCTTAATCTGGCCCTGAGTGGGGATATCTGGAGGATGGGTGCAGCTGCAGACATCATTCAGATATTTTCTTTTTCTGTCTGCGATTCCCTGCACATTAAAAACAATCACAGCGGCTAATCAGCCAACTGATTGTTTTTACAGGTGGCGGGAGGGGACATCCAGGTGATGGCTCACCTGTTCTCCAGTGCAGATCTCACTCCCTTAGATTCTTTTTCCACCATAATGGCTGGGAAAAGAGATACCAGGACCCGGATGTAACGTTTTACACATGGCGTCTGGGTCATTAACAGGAAGGTGTATTAGTTCTAGAGAAGAATACTAATACAAGGCAGTACGTTCATGCTGTAAGAAGCTGTAGACATCTTACCTCTAGTGGGCGCCGGTAGGCCAAACACTTGGACTTCACAGAGCGAAAGTATCTCTTCCCGGTCCGATATGATTACTGTCACATACTTCCCCTTCATTCCTTTACAGTTGAACATGGCGGTCTCCCCAGGGCCCAACGAATAGATGACTGCACACCTGTCCCAATATGAAATTTAAAGAATAAAATTCTCAATGCTTTCATTTAACGGGTATCTGTATTATCTGTATTTTTAAATGAACCACCTAAGGACCGGGCCTATTTTTCAGACTCGGTGTTTACAAGTCAAAATCTTTTTTTTTTTGCTAGAAAAATTACTTAGAACCTCTAAACGTTATATATATATATTTTTTTCTATTTTTTCAGTTGTTGCGTTACTTTATGTCTTACTTTAGGTCTTACAAGCGCATTTTTTTTTGTGGAAAAAATACACTTTTTTGACTTAAAATATAAGTCATCAATGAAGTTAGCCCAATTTTTTTTATATTGTGAAAGATAATGTTACGCCGAGTAAATTGATACCCAATATGCCACGCTTCAAAACTGCGCCCGCTCGTGGAATGGTGACAAACTTTTACCCTTAAAAATCCCCACAGGCGACGTTTAAAAATTTCTACAGGTTACTTATTTAGAGTTATGCCGCGTACACACGGTCGGACTTTTCACCTGCAAAAGTCCGACGGACGCCGCCGGACCAAGTCCGGCGGAAAATCCGACCGTGTGTGGTCTCCATCGGACTTCCGACGGACCGTTTCGGGCGGAAATCCGACGTACTTTAGATTTGAAGCCTGCTTCAAATCTAAATGGTCCGTACCTCCGCCGGACTCAGTTCCTGACGGAAAGCCCGTTCGTCTGTATGCTGGTCCGAAGGACCAGATACGACGGAGGAGCAGGTTACTGCATCTCGCGCTCGCTGCATTAGGAAAAACAAATTTTCCCATTGCGGCGAGCGCGGGGGGCATCCCAGGCCCTTAGGTCTGGTATGGAACTTTAAGGAGAACCCCCCTACGCCGAAAAACCGGCGTGGGGGTCCCCCCAAAATCCATACCAGACCCCGATCCGAGCACGCAGCCCGGCCGGTCAGGAAAGGGGGTGGGGACGAGCGAGCGCCCCCCCCTCCTGAACCGTACCAGGCCGCATGCCCTCAACATGGGGGGGTGCTTTGGGGGAGGGGGCGCCTTACGGTGCCCCCCCACCACAAAGCACCTTGTCCCCATGTTGATGAGGACAAGGGCCTCTTCCCGACAACCCTGGCCGTTGGTTGTCGGGGTCTGCGGGCAGGGGGGGTTATCGGAATCCGGGAGCCCCCTATAATAAGAGGGCCCCAGATCCCGGCCCCCCCACCCTATGTGAATGAATATGGGGTACATGGTACCCCTACCCATTCACCTAGGTAAAAAGTGTTAATAATAAAACACAACACAGGTTTTTAAAATAATTTATTAAACTGCTCCGGGGGGGGGGTCTTCTTCCGTCTTCGGGGGTCCCTCCGCTTCATCTTCTCCCGGGGTCCGGTTGGTTCTTCTCCGCTCTCTTCTCCCGGTGTTCCAGTTCTTCGGCCGGCTCCTCTGCTGTGTTCAGGTAGCTCTCTTGCCAGCAGAGGTCCGGACTTCTGAGCTGCTGGGCTTCTTGTCTTCTCTTGTCTTCTCTTCTCTTCCCCCAGATGTTGACACGACGCTCTCTCCGGCTGGACTGGTCTCTGAGGGCTGCGTTGTGACTTATATAGGCGGAGACCCCGCCCCCTTTTGATGTCACAGGCCCTGGGCATGCTGGGACTGTGACGTTTTAGGGGGCGTGGTCGACCACGCCCCCTAAAACGTCACAGTCCCAGCATGCCCAGGGCCTGTGACATCATATGGGGGCGGGGTCTCCACCTATATAAGTCACAACGCAGCCCTCAGAGACCAGTCCAGCCGGAGAGAGCGTCGTGTCAACATCTGGGGGAAGAGAAGAGAAGACAAGAGAAGACAAGAAGCCCAGCAGCTCAGAAGTCCGGACCTCTGCTGGCAAGAGAGCTATCTGAACACAGCAGAGGAGCCGGCCGAAGAACTGGAACACCGGGAGAAGAGAGCGGAGAAGAACCAACCGGACCCCGGGAGAAGATGAAGCGGAGGGACCCCCGAAGACGGAAGAAGACCCCCCCCCGGAGCAGTTTAATAAATCTGCTAAATAAATTTCTAGTCCCGTCGTACCCGAGTCACGT
The DNA here is from genome assembly GCA_037952835.1 of Lithobates septentrionalis. NCBI lineage: Eukaryota > Metazoa > Chordata > Amphibia > Anura > Ranidae > Lithobates > Lithobates septentrionalis. The sequence continues at coordinate 41,555 of JBBDGP010002437.1, forward strand.
TCAAAATGAACGGACTTGTCCGTGTGTGGGAAAGTCCGTTCATTCTGAAAGTCCGGCGGAAGTCCGTCGGGAAGACCGGATTCCGGAAAGTCCGGCCGTGTGTAGGCAAGTCCGGCCGTTCAGAAAGTCCGGCGGTAGTCCGCCGGAAGTCTGGCGGCAAGTACGTTGGACCTAGCTTTCTAGAAAGTCCGACCGTGTGTACGCGGCATTAGAGAGGAGGTCTAGAGCTAAAATTATTGCTCTCGCTCTACCGATTGCGGCGACACCTCACATGTGTGGTTTGAACGCGGTTTTCATATGCGGGCGCGACTCACGTATGCGCTTGCTTTTGCGCGTGAGCTCGGCGGGACGGGGCACTTTACTTTTTTTTTTCTTATTTATTTTACTTCTTTTTTTTTTTTACACTTTAATGATCCAATTCATCCTAGTTCCTAGGCCTAAATCTTTAGCCATACTAATTACTGTTGTAATTACAGGATAATATTATAACTGTGTCTTCACCATATGATAAATCAGACTGATATATGTTATTGTTAGTGACTTCATTGTTATATACATTTTTTTTTATTATTGTTGTTCCGTAGTCCATATTTTCATACAATTTTATTGTGCTTAAAATTATGTACATAGAGAAATAGAATCACCAGGAAATAATGAATTAATTCAGTATAATCATATCTATTAATTTTGTTTTTTGTTTTTTATTTTATCAAGCCTGGAGGCTTTAGGCACTGTTGTATATCGCTTAATTAAATAATCAATATTGCTGACTTGATTAATCCCTCAAACTTTCTGGTAGTGGTAATTTTGAAATCGTTTTGATTATATTTATCTCATACCAACCTGGGATTGTTCCCCCATTCTCTGGAATCTCCTATCCTGATCTCGGCCTTATTGATCCGCTCCCAACAACAATCCTCCCTGTTGGTTACAGCCACAGAGAAGACCACATGGACTTCCTTCAGATCTACTGTCCACCAAGGACAATTTCCCCATATGGTTTGGCTGCACTGCATCTTGAAATAGTTGCTCGAAAGAGACCCATCAATGGAGTTCCTGGAATCCCCAAAGTTGTTGTAGAGGCCGGACTGGGATGACACTCCTTTTAATGCCACATTAGGTGCTGAAAGGGTATAAAAAGAAAGTTAAAAGTTCCTGGAGAGACCTTAACGGTACTTCTGTGGGTTTCCAAGGTATACTGTCTTCTAGGATAAAGAAAAGTGACCTGTTCTGCTGAAGGGTGGCACTGAGTACAAGCTTCTGCCCTTTAAAATGCCCTTTGCATGTGGTCCATATGGTATAAAGCAGATATCCATTAGCACTGGTTACCTTTATTGTATTTAAAATGGTTATAATTTAGGTTTAATGTGGCCAACAGTGGAGATAAGGCTTGGTTTGAAATTAATAGGCAATGGTGATAACACTAAGCAAGAGATCAAGATGACCATAGCAAGTGGGTAGAGCCTTGGTTCCTCTAATGCCCCGTACACACGGTCGGACTTTGTTCGGACATTCCGACAACAAAATCCTAGGATTTTTTCCGACAGATGTTGGCTCAAACTTGTCTTGCATACACACACAAAGTTGTCAGAAAATCTGATCGTTCTGAACGCGGTGACGTAAAACACATACGTCGGGACTATAAACAGGGCAGTGGCCAATAGCTTTCATCTCTTTATTTATTCTGAGCATGCGTGGCACTTTGTGCGTCGGATTTGTGTACACACGATCGGAATTTCCGACAACGGATTTTGTTGTCAGAAAATTTTATATCCTGCTCTCAAACTTTGTGTGTCGGAAAATCCGATGGAAAATGTGTGATGGAGCCTACACACGGTCGGAATTTCCGACAACAAGGTCCTATCACACATTTTCCGTTGGAAAATCCGACCGTGTGTACGGGGCATTAGAATTTGGAAAGTATTAAGAAGCCAGCAGAAGTGTTTGCTGGCACTGCGGAGGTGATGAAGGGACGAAGCTGCATATTTTCTGGGACTGTCCCAAACTTGCCCCCTTTTGGCGTGAAGTGATCTGTACAGTCAAGCACCTGACCAATGTTGACCTGGAAGGGAAAACGCGGCCTGTCTGCTTCATCTTTCAGACAGACCGATCAAAAAATATTAGGCCTCTCTCACAATCCAGCTGCTAAACGCGGTCAGAGCATGCAGCCCCCTTTGTTGGAGATCGGAAACCCCCCCCATCAAAGTCTCTGTGGTTCTCTAAGGTAAACGAATTGAAAAACACGGAAGATCTCACAGCTATGTTGCATAACCGGGAGGAGACCTTCCAAGAGACCTGGCGACCCTGGAACCACTTTGTATACACTGACGCATATTTACAGGAGATGGCACAAATGAGCTAGCCTTCCCGGATCTGACTCTACTCCCTGGGCGAGAGGCCCTCTACACCCTCATTTTCTCTTCCTCTATCCCTGTACCCCCATGTCCTATTACTCTGGGGTCATCTACTCCCAACATTTGTTCCCCTGGTCCTACCCCCCCTTTTTTTCTTTAGTTTCCTTTGGAGACCCAGTGATGGGATACACCCCTCAGATATGAAGTATATCCTGATTTATATTCTGCTTTCACATTGCCCCATCCCTGGGCTTCTTAGGTCCAAGGGAAGTACTACCTCCAGCTACACTACCTGAAAATCTTAAGCTAAGTTACTCCATTCTATTGTGTGTTATATATTTTTTTTCAGTTCATTTCACTATTTCATGCATTAAAGTACATAAGCCATGATCCTCTATATAAATGTATGATAGACACCCCAGTGTGGTGCATTGAGCACTATCCACACAAACGTATTTGTTAATATGACCGCATACTCCGTGCAATGCTGGGCCTGTTGTTTTCTGACTTGGCCCTTGATTACTTATCTGTTCTTGGTATGATATTCTGTAACAACTGTTTATTTTGACTGTTACATGTAACTTTCTTTGGTAAATTATAAAAAAGAAGCCAACAGGAACCTGAAACCAGCAGTCCTCCTCCCCTCTTTACCATAGTCTTACTCTCCCCACTCAAGGTGGAGGACATTGGTTCTCATATCTTATTTCTGAAAATACCTAATTAATGAAAATTACAAGAGAGGAAGTGAGAACTCCACACTGGCCGTGCCTTGGACGCAGAGCTGATCGCTCATCGACAGAGATCTTGCCATCAGAGTCATTCAGAGGTCCAACACAAGCCAACCTTCATCCACAACTGGAACAACAGCTTTGAATAATATATTTCCTTGGAAACTGGCTGTTCTGGAGATCATGTTAATTAAACGGAAAGTTACCTCCATTTAGAATTCCAGGTAGGTTTGTATCCATACTGATTGGTGTTCCTGGAAAGCCAAAAATGACAAGAAATATGTTTTATGTAGTTCTGTTCTTCACTGCATTAAAAGTAGAACACTTTAATTTGTGTTTGGTAAAAGCCACATGCTGAGTGGAGGTGTTGAGTACCAGCAATGGCCATAGCTCTGCGAAGGAGGAAAGTTCAGGGTCTCAGCCACTCAGGGCATGGGGTGGGCAGGAGGGGTGGCTGACCGGGTGTTTTGGGGTGCTTTGTGATGGGAGAAGGAGATTTGTGCTAGGAAAGGGGATTTGGGGGGTGCTAGAAGAGGTGATTTGGGTGGGGGGATTTTTGCTAGGAGTGGAAATTTTTGGGTTTATTCATGTTAGGAAGAAGGATTGTGGGGGGGAGAATTTGAGCTGGAAGGGGTGATTTTTCTTTGGGGGGGATTTCTGCCAGGAGGGGGGGGTTTGGGGAGAGAGAGGATTTGAGCTGGGAGAGAGGATGAGGGGGGGGGGGGGCAAAGATTTGTGTTGGGGAGGAATTTTATCAGTTGGTAGATTCTTAATTCTGATGGGGGGGGGGGGGTATTTGGGGAAAATGTATGCTTAGGAGGCAAGTGTGCAGATTAGTGCTTGATATTGGGGGGGGGGTATCTTCTTTTTACAGGTTGCCTATAGATCAGTTTTGTTTGGTCAACCAATAGGGTCGCTTTAAACCACAAATTTGTTTGCACAAAATATCTTTAGCAATCAGTGATTAATATGTTAAAATATCGGGCTGATAACAGAACTGGAGATATGAGTTGCCGTGTATTATACATTCACCAGAAACTTTATTAGGTACACCCGTTCAATTGCTTGGTAACACAAATTGCTAATCAGCCAATCAAATTGCAGCAACTCAATGCATTGAGGCATCTAGACGTGGTGAAGATGACTTGCTGAAGTTCAAACCGAGCATTAGAATGGGGAAGAAAGGGGGATTGAAGTGACTTTGAACGTGGCATGGTTGTTGGTGACAGACGGGCTGGTCTGAGTATTTCTGGGATTTTCACACACAACCATCTCTCGGGTTTACAGAGAATGGTGGGGAAAAGAGAAAATATCCAGTGAGCGGCAGTTGTGTGGAGGAAAATGCCTTGTTGAGGTCAGAGGTCAGAGGAGAACGGGCAGACTGGTTCCACCCACTACTATGGAGTTGGACCTAATACAGGGGGTCCAACTAGAAAGGGGGTCCTAAGAAAAGGGGTCCAACCCGCTACTAGCAAGGTGTACCTAATAAAGGGGGTCCAACCCACTACTAGCAAAGTGTAACTTATAAGGGGGTCCAACCCACTACTAGCAAGGTGGCCCTAATAAAGGGGTCCAACCCACTACTAGTAAGGTGGACCTAATGAAGGAGGTCCAACCTGCTACTAGCAAGGTTATCCTAATAAAGGGGTCCAACCCACTACTAGTAAGGTGTACCTAATGAAAGGGGGTCCAACCCACTACTAGCAAAGTGTAACTTATAAGGTTGTCCAACCCAATACTAGCAAGGTGGCCCTAATAAAGGGGTCTAACCCACTACTAGTAAGGTGGACCCAATAAAGGGGGTTAAACCTGCTACTAGCAAGGTTACTCTAATAAAGGGGATCCGACCCACTACTAGCAAGGTGGACCTAATAAAGTGGGTCTATCCCACTACTAGCAAGGTGGACCTAATAAAGGGGATCCAACCCACTACTAGCAAGGGGGACCTAATAAAGGGGGTCCAACTCACTACTAGCAAGGTGGACCTAATAAAGGGGGTCCAACCCACTACTATCAAGGGGGACCTAATAAAGTGTCCAGGGAGTGTATTTGTAATTTTTTATATTACATGCTAATTTCTATTTTCCACCACATTAGTGTTTTAATACTGAGAAAGGCGTACCCATTTAATATTTAAAACGCCTTTAGTAGTTTAATTGACAAGTAATAAATCTTACCATTAGATGTTTCAGGCAATCCAAAGACCTGAACTTCACACAGGATGAGATGTTCGGTCTTCCCCGGGATTGTCACCGTCACATAACGGCCAACCATTCCTTTACAGGAGAAGAAGACTGACTCTCCGGATTCCATTCCAGTAATCACCCCACACCTGATAAAGACCAGGGAATAAAAACATGTAAAACTTTATTATAAACAAGTTATTTCCAATTGTTACACAAGCCTTTAACCCCTTCATGTCATGGCACCAGGAGGTGGGCTTTAAACCTGGGCAGCGCATGTGTTATTGCGCTTGTGCTGGGACTGCGCTGCACAGCTCGCTCCCAACACACACACACTGGATCTCCTACTAATGACCCGGAATTGGTATAAACTACGATCATCAGGAGCAGGAGAACTTACTTTGTGTTGTTCTTTTGTGGTCATTAATGGTAATAGCAAGAAATATACAGCTAAATAAAAAAAAACATTTCTTTTTATATTTTGGGCCAATTTCCCTTGATATTTTAAAAAAAAAAATCAGGAGATATCCATTACCATTTACCACCAAATGAAAGCCCAATTTGTACTAAAAAAAAAAAAAAAATTAAAAGTACCATTTCTGCCTTTGCAGATGACACCAAGCTATGCAATGGATGGAATAATGTCCTTACAGGAGGTCTCCAATTTACAAGCCGACCTCAATGCTCTGTCTAATTGGGCGACTATGTGACAAATGAGGTTTAATGTTGAGAAATGTAAAGTTCTGCACTTGGGGGCTAAGAATATGCATCATACTTACTAGGGGGAGTACAACTGGGGGGATCCATAGTGGAGAAGGATCTGGGGGTTTTGGTAGATCATATGATCATTAATAACATGCAATGCCAAGCTGCGGTTTCCAAAGCGAGCAAAATCCTTTCTTGTATAAGAGAGGTATGGACTCCAGAGAGAGAGATATCATCTGTACAAATCATTAGTAAGACCTCATCAGACCTTGGGCTCCAGTTCTCAAAAAGGATATCGGGGAACTGGAAAAAGTGCAGAGAAGAGCAACCAAACTGATAAGAGGCATGGAGGAGCTCAGCTATGAGGAAAGATTAGAGGAACTGAATTTATTCTCGTGAGAAGAGGAGATTAAGGCGGATATGATCTCCATGTATAAATACATAAGGGGGGATATGATCACCATGTATAAATACATAAGGGGGATATGATCTCCATGTATAAATACATAAGGGGGGATATGATCTCCATGTATAAATACATAAGGGGGGATAAGATCACCATGTATAAATACATAAGGGGGATATGATCTCCATGTATAAATACATAAGGGGGGATATGATCACCATGTATAAATACATAAGGGGGATATGATCACCATGTATAAATACATAAGGGGGATATGATCACCATGTATAAATACATAAGGGGGGATATGATCACCATGTATAAATACATAAGGGGGATATGATCACCATGTATAAATACATAAGGGGGATATGATCACCATGTATAACTACATAAGGGGATATGATCAACATGTATAAATACATAAGGGGGATATGATCACCATGTATAAATACATAAGGGGGATATGATCTCCATGTATAAATACATAAGGGGGGATATGATCACCATGTATAAATACATAAGGGGGATATGATCACCATGTATAAATACATAAGGGGGATATGATCACCATGTATAACTACATAAGGGGATATGATCAACATGTATAAATACATAAGGGGGGATATGATCTCCATGTATAAATACATAAGGGGGGATATGATCTCCATGTATAAATACATAAGGGGGATATGATCTCCATGTATAAATACATAAGTGGTCCATGTAGTGAACTTGGCGTTGAGTTATTCACTTTAAGGTCATCACAGAGGACAAGGGGGCATTCTTTATGTCTAGAGCAGAAGTCTCCAAACTACGGCCCTCCAGTTGTTCAGGAACTACAATTCCCATCATGCCTAGTCATGTCTGTGAATGTCAGAGTTTTACAATGCCTCATGGATGTGTAGCTCCGCAACAGCTGGAGGGCCGTAGTTTGGAGGTCTAAAGGAAAAAAAGATTTCCTCCCCAATAGAGCTCCACGATTTTGGCTAAAATGAGAATCACAATTTTTTTTGCTTAGAATAAATACCAAGATTCTCTCACGATTCTCACTGTGTAACATCTTCTTTCACAATATACAAAAAAAAAAAAATTGGGCTAACTATACTGTTTTTTTAAAAAATTAATTAAAGTGTATTTTTTTGTATAAAAAATTGCGTTTGAAAAACCGCTGCGCAAATACGGCGTGACAAAAAATAACGCAACAACCACCATTTTATTCTCTAGAGTCTCTGCTAAAAAAAATAATATATAATCATGTTTGGGTGCTCCACGTAATTTTCTAGCAGAAAATAATGATTTTTACTTGTAAGCAACAGATGTCAGAAAAGGTTTGGTCTTTAAATGGTTAAACTTCCATCATCCACACGCCGGAGTTCTTTCCTTTGATAAAAGAACAAAAAGATACTTTGTTTCTACTTATTAAGCATGTTGTAATAAAACTTGGCAGGCTGCCTGGATTTTTTTTCCAGCTGTGAGAACTCTCTGCACCTGTTAGAAAGATCATGACATGTGTTTTGAAGATCGGGAAGGGAAAAAGATTGTGATTCCGATTCTTAACGATTAATCGTGCAGCTCTAATCCCCACGTATGGAAAGGTTTCTTGACGGTAAGAGCTGTGAAAATGTGGAATAGGCTCCCTCCAGAGGTGGTTCTGTCCAGCTCAGTAGATTGCTTTAACAAAGCCCTGGATTCTTTCCTAAATGCACAAAATATATCTGCGTACGGACATTTATAGGAAAAGTTGATCGAGGGAATATCCGATTGCCTCTCTGGGATCAGGAAGGAATTTTTCCCCTGCTGTAGCAATTTGGATCATGCTTTGCTGGGGTTTATCCACCTTCCTCTGGATCAACTGTGGATGAAGGATTGTGTATGTGTGATTGTATTTTTTTATTTCACCAGCTCTCTGTTTAGGGAGCACTGAGAACCGAACGATTAGCTGTGTTTGATTGCTCGGTTCTCAGTCTTAGAGCCAGCGGGGGACAGGTGCAGCTTAGGTCCGCCATCAAGGTAAGTATGATTCTGAAAATAACCGCCCAAAAAAAAAAAAAATTCTCTTTTAAGGTTTGTTTCAGCCTCCATCATAAAGGGGTACAGCCGTTACAACTGTAAGGGGTCCCGAGGCCTGAGGAGCCCGTCCGGGCCAGAAGAAGGCAGGACAGGTGAAGGGGAGCCGTGCTGTGCATTACAGAATCGATCTCGGCTCATTCTGCTCTCTGTGGCATTGAGCTCAGACATCAAGCTCTTTACTGCCACCTCTGGCTACTATGTGCATGTGCACCCCTCGTGTACTGGGCTTCTCTGTGCCAGAAACATGTCAGCTTTGTGAAAAGAGCTGGGACCAGGTAGGAAGATCTTCTTTACAAGTAGGGGCTGTGAAGGAAATGGAGGGGGATGTTTTATGTACAAAGAGGGGTCAGAACCGTGTGTGTTAACAGGTTTCTGTATATTTGGGGCTGCAATATATACAGGTGTGTGGTGGGGGGGCTGACACATATACAGGTGTGTATGGGGGGGCTGACATATATACAGGTGTGTGGGGGGGGCTGACACACATACAGGTGTATGAGGGGGCTGACATATATACAGGTGTGAGGGGGCTGACATATATACAGGTGTGTTGGGGGCTGACATATATACAGGTGTGAGGGAGGCTGACATATATACAGGTGTGTTGGGGGGCTGACATATATACAGGTGTGTTGGGGGGCTGACATATATACAGGTGTGTGGGGGGCTGACATATATACAGGTGTGTTGGGGGGGCTGACATATATACAGGTGTGTGGGGGGGCTGACATATATACAGGTGTGTGGGGGCTGACATATATACAGGTGTGTGGGGGGGCTGACATATTCACAGGTGTGAGGGGGGCTGACATATATACAGGTGTGTGGGAGGCTGACATATATACAGGTGTGAGGGGGGCTGACATATATACAGGTGTGTTGGGGGGCTGACATATATACAGGTGTGAGGGGGCTGACATATATACAGGTGTGTGGGAGGCTGACATATATACAGGTGTGTGGGGGGGCTGACATATATACAGGTGTGTGGGGGGGCTGACATATATACAGGTGTATTGGGGGGCTGACATATTCACAGGTGTGAGGGGGGCTGACATATATACAGGTGTGTGGGAGGCTGACATATATACAGGTGTGAGGGGGGCTGACATATATACAGGTGTGTTGGGGGGCTGACACATATACAGGTGTGAGGGGGGCTGACATATATACAGGTGTGAGGGGGCTGACATATATACAGGTGTGTTGGGGGGCTGACATATATACAGGTGTGAGGGGGCTGACATATATACAGGTGTGAGGGGGGCTGACATATAACCAGGTGTGTTGGGGGGCTGACATATATACAGGTGTGTGGGAGGCTGACATATATACAGGTGTGTTGGAGGCTGACATATATACAGGTGTGTGTGGGGGGCTGACATATATACAGGTGTGTGGGGGGGCTGACATATATACAGGTGTGTTGGGGGGCTGACATATTCACAGGTGTGAGAGGGGCTGACATATATACAGGTGTGAGGGAGGCTGACATATATACAGGTGTGAGGGAGGCTGACATATATACAGGTGTGTTGGGGGGGCTGACATATATACAGGTGTGAGGGAGGCTGACATATATACAGGTGTGAGGGAGGCTGACATATATACAGGTGTGGGGGGGGCTGACATATATACAGGTGTGAGGGAGGCTGACATATATACAGGTGTGTGGGGAGACTGACATATATACAGGTGTGAGGGAGGCTGACATATATACAGGTGTGTGGGGGGGCTGACATGTATACAGGTGTGAGGGGGGCTGACATATATACAGGTGTGAGGGAGGCTGACATATATACAGGTGTGTGGGGGGGGACTGACATATATACAGGTGTGTGTGGGGGAGGCTGACATATATACAGGTGTGTGGGGGGACTGACATATATACAGGTGTGTGGGGGGGCTGATATATATACAGGTGTGTGGGGGGACTGACATATATACAGGTGTGAGAGGGCTGACATATATACAGGTGTGTGGGGGGGAGCTGACATATATACAGGTGTGTGGGGGGCGCTGACATATATACAGGTGTGTGGGGAGGCTGACATATATACAGGTGTGTGTGGGGGGCTGACATATATACAGGTGTGAGGGGGGCTGACATATATACAGGTGTGTGGGGGGGGGGGCTGACATATATACAGGTGTGAGGGAGGCTGACATATATACAGGTGTGAGGGAGGCTGACATATATACAGGTGTGTTGGGGGGGCTGACATATATACAGGTGTGAGGGAGGCTGACATATATACAGGTGTGTGGGGGGGGACTGACATATATACAGGTGTGAGGGGGGCTGACATATATACAGGTGTGAGGGAGGCTGACATATATACAGGTGTGTGGGGGGACTGACATATATACAGGTGTGAGGGGGCTGATATATATACAGGTGTGTGGGGGGACTGACATATATACAGGTGTGAGGGGGGCTGACATATATACAGGTGTGGGGGGGGGGGGCTCACTAATAAATGTAAACAAGTGAGGTCATTAATGATTTACGGACAGGAACATTTTTATTTTGCTTGTTTATTGTGTGGGGGTTCTGCCCTAAAAATTCTAATTTCTTCAACAGAAATATGCATCTTAGCTGTTGAATTTGAAGCAAACTCATAAATAAAATGACCGTAAGATAAATTAGAAGATACATCGAAGACTTATATAAATATTTGTTTTAAAAACCATTGCTTTTTCCTAATAAACCTGACCTGGGATTTAACACTCCTCCAAATTCCGCCGAGCTCCCAATACGAATTTCTGCTCCAACAATTCTCTCTTTGCAGCATTCCAGCACCCGATTGGTGATGACTACAGAGAAGATCTGGTAGGGTGACTCCAGGTCCACCATCCACCAAGGTGACAGCTCTCTTTGGGTAATTGAACATTGCCCCATGATGTGATTAGCGGCCAGGGAGCCGTCATTGGCATTACCAGCTTCTCCAGAAGAAGAAAATGTGCTGGACTGGGAGGCCGCTCCATTCAGGGCTACATTCCGAACTGGAGAAAAAAAGTTGAGATATTGAATTACAAAGTTAACGCAAAAAAAAAAAAACTTTCATAACGATCAGACAAGAACCAAGGACTCAAAAGTACATCAATTACAAACAATACTTGGAATAAACTGTTTTTGCCTTCAGTCTGTTTAAAGGTTCCCAATATTTCTTTTGAAGGACCATACATTATTATATTTATATCTCACTTGTATATCCCATAAAAGCTTCAAATTGATGTCAATACTCTAACATCTCTCATGGTCTGTGGTGACAACACCTCCCCGCCATTGTTTTAGAAACCTAAAATTGTTAACAGTTGGCGAAGACTTTTATTCATAGTAGTCCAACTTTCCCAACCCAGAAGATACAGAAGGCAATGCTCTGCCCATATCTGTGAAATGTCCTGTAGTTTGGGTGGTCATTAGGACTCATCTACATAAAGACCAGCCAAAACTCACCTTGCTCCTAATAGTGCTAAAGCGAATGGTCCATGCCACAAAATAGCACTAGTGGTGGTAGAAGGCAATCAAATACATTGGGAATAAGGAGCATATGCAATTCACCTTACCTACAATATACACTATATTGCCAAAAGTTTTGGGACGCCTGCCTTTACACACATACATGAACTTTAATGGCATCCCAGTCTTAGTCCGTAGGGTTCAATATTGAGTTGGCCCACCCTTTACAGCTATAACAGCTTCAACTCTTCTGGGAAGGCTGTCCACAAGGTTTAGGAGTGTCTATGGGAATGTTTCATCATTCTTCCAGAAGAGCATTTCTGAGGTCCAGGCACTGATGTTGGACAAGAAGGCCTGGCTCACAGTCTCCTCTCTAAGGTGTTCTATCGGGTTGAGGTCAGCACTCAGTGCAGGCCAGTCAAGTTCCTCCACCCCAAACTCGCTCATCCATGTCTTTAGGGAACTTGCTCTGTGCACTGGTCCAAATCATTTGGTGGAGGGGGATTATGGTGCGGGGTTGTTTTTCAGGGTTTGGGCTTGGCCTCTTAGTTCCAGTGAAGGGAACTCTTAAGGCATCAGCATACCAAGACATTTTGGACAATTTCATGCTCCCAACTTTGTGGGAACAGTTTGTGGATGGCCCCTTCCTGTTCCAACATGACTGCCCACCAGTGTACAAAGCAAGGTCCATAAAGACATGGATGAGCGAGTTTGGGGTGGAGGAACTTGACTGGCTAATTATATACAGGCTTTACATTTCTTTTTAAATAACTAATAATTAATTTTAATTTTAGGAAGACATCTTTATCTGCTCACAAAGAGTAGCTTTGGAGACATTCATGAGATATGTGCAGAACAAAAAATTTGTTTAGTTGTGGTTCGTTATTTAGTTAAATTTGTTTAATTTGTTTTCAGAATTACATAGTTACATAGTAGGTGAGGTTAAATAAAGACGCAAGTCCATCAAGTCCAACCTATGTTGGACTAATTGGACCTAATTTTGTTTATTCGAATTCAAATCAATTAAAATTTTTCCAATTCCATTGAAATTGCATTCCAATCAAATTCCATTCAAAATCAAATTTATTCTATTCGAAATTCGAATTTTGGAAGATGGTTATATTTTTTCTATTCCATTCTATGCTGTTGTTTTTTCTATTATATATATTTTTTTATTTTCTATTCTGTTCTTTTCTTTTCTTTTCTTTTCTACTATATTCTATTGTTTTCTATTCTATTCCAAATTATTCTATTCAAAATTCCAATTTATTCTATTCGAAATGTGAATTTCGGAAGACGGTTATATTGTTATGTTCTTTCTATTGTATTCTATTCTTTCTATTGTTTATTGTATTGTATGCTATTCAATTATTTTCTATCATTTTATTTTCTATTCTATTATTTTCTATTCAAATTCAAATTTATTCTAATCGAAATTTGAATTTCAGAATTTTTCTATTTTATTCTATACTATTCTGTTGTTTAATCTAATCTATTCCTTTATTTTCTATTCTATTTTATTTTATTTTGTTCTTTTATTTTTCTGTTTTATTTTGTTCTGTTTTGCTCTATTCTTTATTTTCTACTCTACTACTACTTTTTTAATGTATTCTAATTTTTTCTATTCTTTTATTTTCTTTTGTTTTACTCTATTATATTCTCATATTTTATTTTCTATTATATTATATTTCTATTATATTTCTTTATTTTTTTATTCTATTTTATTCTCCTTATTTGGAAATTCTAGTTCGATTTGAAAAGTATTCCAATTGGATTTGAAAAGTATTCCAATTGGATTCAAAAACTATTTCAATTTGATTTGAAAACTATTCAAATTTCATCTGAAATTGTGATTCGTTATTTCGGATTTGTTTAAATTTGTTGCATCCGAATTACTGAATAACAAAAAACTTGCCAGAATTTCAGTTCAGAACGAAACGAACCGCACATGTCTAATATTCCTGTCTCTGGGGCCAATGAATGAAGAGCTCTTTCTAACACATACAATAAGCTAGAATCTAAGACACAATCCCTACTTTACATACACATTTCTTCTCTTCGCTCTTCAACTTGCTCAGCAAACACTTGGACATCACATAAAGTCAAATGTTCTGCTCTTTTGGGTACAAAAATCGTAACAAAACGTCCTTCCATCCCATCACAGTCATAGATGATGGTCTGTCTATTGGGGACGATCTGAGCACACCTGGAAGAGAATGAAGAAGAACATTGGACCGGGCATCATGATGGACAACACCCAGCATCAGTAGTAAGGGTTACATTGTGGAAAAAAAAAAAAAAGTTCCAACAATTATGGACTTTCTGATCACAAACATTAATAAGGGGGAACAGAACATCTCAGAATGGACAAAGCAAAGTTTTGAAGTTTTTGGTGGTGCATCTTTTAATCAAAGTAAAGAGCCTATGACGTAAGCACTTTACCATGTGATCAGCTGTGTCCAATCACAGCTGATCACAGTGGAAATAGGAAGTGCCGGTTATCGGCATTCCTCTCCCCACACTGACAGCGTGTGAGAAGAGGAGAGCCGATAAGTGGCTTTACTTACAGGGGAGATCTGCACTGATAATCAGTGCAATGATTATGGGTGCAGCCCCACCAGTGATGCCCACCAGTGCCCACCAGTTATGCCAATCAGTTCCAATCAGCGATGTCAATCAGTGCCCATCAGTGCTGCCTTTCAGTTCTGTCTATCAGTGTCTATTAGGGATGGGCTATCTGTTCGAGTCGAACATGAGTTCGACTCGAATATTGGCTGTTCGCCCGTTCGCCGAACAGCGAACAATTTGGGGTGTTCGCAGCAAATTCGAAAAGCCACGGAACACACTTTCAAATTTTATGGGAGAAATCTAAAGTTCTCATTTTAAAGGTTAATATGCAAATTATTGTCATAAAAAGTGTTTGGGGACCCGGGTCCTGCCCCAGGGGACATGGATCAATGCAAAAAAAAGTTTCAAAAACGGCCATTTTTTTTCGGGAGCAGTGATTTTAATAATGCTTAAAGTCAAACAATAAAAGTGAAATATTCCTTTAAATTTCGTACCTGGGGGGTGTCTATAGTATGCCTGTAAAGTAGCGCATGTTTCCCGTGTTTACAACAGTCTGAGAGCAAAATGACATTTCTAAAGGAAATTAAAAACATTTAAAAGTTCTAGCTCTAGTGCCGGCTATTAATGAATTGTCGGTCCCGGCAATACACATAAAAGTCATTGAAAGTCATTGAAAAAAAAAATGCGTGGGGGTCCCCCAAAATTCCATCACCAGGCCCTTCAGGTCTCGTATGGATATTAAGGGGAACTCCGCGCCAAAATTAAAAAAAAAATGGTGGTGTGGTTCCCCCAAAAATCCACACCAGACCCTTTTCCGAGCACGCACCTGGCAGGCCGCATGAGAGGAGGGGGGGACGAGAAAGCGCCCCCCTCCTGAACCGTACCAGGCCACATGCCCTCAACATGGGGAGGATGTCCCCATGTTAATGGAGACAAGGGCCTCATCCCTACAACCCTTGCCCGATGGTTGAGGGGGTCTGTGGGCGGGGGGCTTATCGGAATCTGGAAGCCCCCTTTAACAAGGGAACCCCCAAATCCCGCCCCCCCATGTGAATTGGTAAGGGGTACATTGTACCCCTACCATTTCACAAAAAGAAAGTGTCAAAATGTTAAAAATCCACAGGAGACGGCTTGGGACAAGTCCTTTATTAAAAATAAAAAAATAAAAAAGATATTCCAGCGATGTAATCCCATAAATCCATGCTCCTACTCCAGCGATGGATGATCTCCAGCGACTCCAGCGAGGAACACGCACAGGATCCTGCCTCCACCGGAGGCATCCAGCCAATGATGCGGTGCCAGCTTGACAGCTCTTATGTAGCTGAGGGCGGGGACACCCATCACGTGACCTAGTCCCCCTCTGACAAGGGGAAACGCCGGAGTTTCCCAGTGATTTGTATGGCCCCGCCCCCTCTTATGCAATGGGAGTCCTGGTTAAAAAAAATTGCGATAAGCGTATATTGATTGGTTTGCACAAAAGTTATAGCGTCTACAAAATAGGGGATAGATTTATGGCATTTTTATTACAATTTTTTTTTCTGTATTAGTAATGGCGGTGATCTGCGATTTTTATCGTGTCTGCGACACTATGGCAGACACATCGGACACTTTTGACACTATTTTGGGACCATTGTCATTTATACAGCGATCGGTGCTATAAAAGTGAGATAAAAATGCACTGATTACTGTGTAAATGACACTGACAGAGAAGGGGTTAAATACTAGGGGGGCGATCAAGGGGTTAAGTATGCTCAGGGAGTGATTCTAACTGTGGGGGGTGGGCTCACTACAACATGACAGCGATCACTGCTCCCGATGACAGGGAGCGGTGATCTCCAGGGCTGGACTGGGACAAAAATTTGGCCCTGGACTTCATACAGACTGGTCCACTTTGACAGGTCTCTCCCATGCCGGCTTGCCACCCAAGCCCCCCCCCCCCCCACTAGCCATTAGCCGTTCTACATTATTTCTCTTATAGGCAGTACCAGTGGGGAAGCTAGACATTATTTCACCTGGGGCAAAGAATCAGTTTGGCGCCCCCCCCCCAATGGGACAAGATTAGGCAGGAAAGTGAGGCTGCCCTCCTTCCAGATCGTATGATGAGCTTCTCAGTGTTGACTCCTGAGCATCATGTCTGTATTCAGGCGCACTGCATAACTAGCCAGGTAGAGGAGGTGAGCACTGCGGGGGGGGGGGGGCGGGGGACAGAGGACCGGAGGGAGGCAGCGGTCCACTGTCACTGAAATCAGCCCACTGAGCTATCGGCCCACCGGGAAACTCCCTGTAGTCCCAATGGCCAGTACATGCCTGGTGATCTCTGTCATGTTGCTAGGCAGAACAGGGAAATCCCTTGCTTACATCTCCACGTTCTGCCACTCTGTGACATGATCGCCGGCACCAGCAGACATCGAGTCCACGGGACCCACGGGCATGGTCACAGAGTATGCAGCGGGAGCGCGCACGTCCACAATGCCGCGATTGAAAGGAGACGAACCTGTACGCCCATTAGCCCAGCCGTGCCATTGTGCCAATGTATATCAGCGTGCGCTACGCAAATATTGTGCAACATAAAAAATTGCAACACCCACGTTTTATTCTCTAGGGCCTCCGCTTAAAAAAATAGATATAATGTTTGCTGATGTTCTTAGTAATTTTCTATAAAAAAAATTAAAAAAGCAGATTTTTACATCTATGAGATATCAGAATTGGCCTGGGGGGTCAAGTAGTTAAACTACAGAGGTCCAAATGCCTTCATCTTACCTGGGGTTATGTACACCACCTCGCTCCTCAGAGTCTCCGATACGGATCTCAGCTCCATTTAAATGGCTTTCACAGCATTCTCCGCGGCTGGTGATGGTAACATACAAGACTCGCATTTTGTTTAGTAGGTCCACACGCCACCAAGGACCAAAATCTACGAGTGTGCTGGTGCAGCTTCTATCCGAAAAACTTGCAGATCTGTCGCCATCAACGACTAATCTTGAGGGTAGGTTATGATCGAAATAGCTGGACTGGGAGCAGAGGCCTTGTGGAGCAACATTGACAACTGAAATTAAAGTTTGGAAACCAATTATTTTTAGACATGTGCACAACAAAAAAAATTTGTTTCATTTCTTTACGTTTCCGTTGATTCGTAACAATTCGTAATTTCGTAAGACGCGAGTTTCCATATTCGGACTCGTTCGTATTTTTGTAACAGTTATATTTTCGTTGATATGAAATGATTCGTAATTCCGTCTAATTTTCTTTGATTCGAAATTCGTAATTTTGTTAGATGATAATTTTCGTTTATTCGGTACACTACTCGGAATTTAGTAATTGTTACTTTTGTGGGATTGCCTTTTTCGTTGATTCGTACTTTCGTAGGAAATAAAGATTTATAGTCCTATATATGGCCGATGGTCAGCAAGTCTCGTACGCCCGCACTTGAAGTACCGCCACTGCGCCTCTAGAAAAATAAAACAAACTGCCCCGCTGCCACTTTAATAATGTAAAATGTGAACTGTATTTTTAACCCCTATCTAGACTTGATAGTGAAAAATAAGTGGCGCTAAATTACACACATGTGTATTAAACTACAATAGTGTAAAAATCCTGAACCTAAAAATAAATGAAAATAACTTCATAGTTCCACAGCTTCGTTTCAGCCCGCCCCCAGCCGCCGAAAGTACCCGATTGGATACCGGGCTTCCCGATTGCACGGGAGGCCCGGTAACAGCGGCGGGAGGCGGCGGGAGGGGGGGGGATGTCCCCTCCCGCTCCTCCGGTATAACAACCGAGCGGCTTTTAGCCGCATCGGTTGTTATACACGGGTAGCTGATCGCCCGCTGTAAACAACGGTACCGGGATGATGCCTGCAGCTGCGGGCATCATCCCGGTATAACCCCGGAAAGCCGAGTACGCATATGTGCGTACGGTCGGCGGGAAGGGGTTAAAATGATCAGTGTAACAATATCACCCTGTGACAAGTGAAAATAAACTAAATTCAACTTAAAAGACCATAAGCATAATCAGGTTCATCCAGAAAAGAACTGATTCAGTGTAAACTTTTCTGATCTTCCACCACACCAATAAGTGCCAGTGAGTCCGCTCCCTTTGAAAGACACACTATTGTAGTTTAATACACATGTGTGTAATCTAGCGCCACTTATTTTTCACTATCAAGTCTAGATAGGGGTTAAAAACATGGTTCAAATAATAATCCTATGTTTGCTTTTCTAATAAGCCTTGTACTTACTCCAATCCACTCCCTCACCAGACCTGACTCAGTCTCCTTCTCAACTGAATCCAGGCATGTACTGGTCATCAGGACTACCGGGAGTTTTCCGGTGGGCCGATGGCTCAGTGGGCCGGTTTCAGTGACAGGATCCTGGGTCCCAGGCACTTTCATTCCGGGACAATACAGTGTCCCGAAATCGCCCCCTGTGCCGATCTGATGCCCCCTAAAAAGGCCACCAGCACCGCTTTACTGACTGTCACTTGTTGTGGCCGGGCAGGCCGGCCGAGACCCGCTGTACCTTGTAGTTGCACAGCTGCTGGCTCACTGCCCGAACTGGTTGCTAGCCGCCTGGTGTATAGCAACCAGTGATGTCACCAGAGCGATGCCCCAGAATTCAGAGTGGAGGAGGATTTAACTTCCTCCTCCTCCACGCACGCCTAGTACTTAGATCCACCCGCCTCCTCTGAGCTCTGTAACAATTCGTAATTTCGTAAGACGCGAGTTTCCATATTCGGACTCGTTCGTATTTTTGTAGCAGTTATATTTTCGTTGATATGAAATGATTCGTAATTCCGTCTAATTTTCTTTGATTCGAAATTCGTAATTTTGTTAGATGATAATTTTCGTTTATTCGGTACACTACTCGGAATTTAGTAATTGTTACTTTTGTGGGATTGCCTTTTTCGTTGATTCGTACTTTCGTAGGAAATAAAGATTTATAGTCCTATATATGGCCGATGGTCAGCAAGTCTCGTACGCCCGCACTTGAAGTACCGCCACTGCGCCTCTAGAAAAATAAAACAAACTGCCCCGCTGCCACTTTAATAATGTAAAATGTGAACTGTATTTTTAACCCCTATCTAGACTTGATAGTGAAAAATAAGTGGCGCTAAATTACACACATGTGTATTAAACTACAATAGTGTAAAAATCCTGAACCTAAAAATAAATGAAAATAACTTCATAAACAATACAGTTTAAAGTATCGCTGTAAAGAAAATAAAAATAATCAGTGCAACAATGTATTGATTATCCCTTTCATGACTAAGCCTATTTTTGAAATTTGGTGTTTACAAGTTAAAATCCATATTTTTTGCTAGAAAATTACTTAGAGCCCCCAAACATTATATATATTTTTTTAGCAGAGAATCTAGAGAATAAAATGGCGATTGTTGCAATATTTTTTATCACACGGTATTTGTGCAGCGGTGTTTTAAACGCAAATTTTTGGAAAAGGGACACTTTCATGAATTTTAAAAAATCCAAACAGTAAAGTTACCCCAATTTTTTTGTATAATGTGAAAGATGATGTTACGCCGAGTAAATAGATACCAAACATGTCACCCTTTATAACTGCACGCACTCGTGGAATGGCGACAAACTACGGTACCTATGAATTTCCATAGGCGACGCTTTAAAAATTTTTTACGGTTACCAGGTTAGAGTTACAGAGGAGGTCTAGGGCTAGAATTATTGCTCTCGCTCAGACGATCGCGGCGATACCTCACATGTGTGATTTGAACACCGTTTACATATGCGGGCGCGACTTCCGTATGCGTTTTCTTCGCTGCGCGAGCTCGCGGGGACAGGGGCACTTTAAAAATTTTTATTTATTTATTTATTTTTTTTTTTACTTCATAAATTGTGTTTTAAATTTTTTTTTTTTTTTTTTTTTACTTTTATTGCTGTCACAAGGAATGTAAACATCCCTTGTGACAGTAATAGGTGGTGACAGGTACTCTTTATGGAGAGATCGGGGGTCTAAAAGACCCCCCATCCCTCCTTTACACTTCAAAGTATTCAGATCGCCGAAAACGGCGATTCTGAATACTGTGTACTTTTTTAAATTAGGCGCCATTGGCAGCCGAGTAAACGGGAAGTGACGTCATGACGTCGCTTCCGCGTTTACAACAAGAAGGCTGGAACGAAGCCGCTCACAGCTTCGTTCCAGCCCGCCCCCAGCCGCCGAAAGTACCCGATTGGATACCGGGCTTCCCGATTGCACGGGAGGCCCGGTAACAGCGGCGGGAGGCGGCGGGAGGGGGGGGGATGTCCCCTCCCGCTCCTCCGGTATAACAACCGAGCGGCTTTTAGCCGCATCGGTTGTTATACACGGGTAGCTGATCGCCCGCTGTAAACAACGGTACCGGGATGATGCCTGCAGCTGCGGGCATCATCCCGGTATAACCCCGGAAAGCCGAGTACGCATATGTGCGTACGGTCGGCGGGAAGGGGTTAAAATGATCAGTGTAACAATATCACCCTGTGACAAGTGAAAATAAACTAAATTCAACTTAAAAGACCATAAGCATAATCAGGTTCATCCAGAAAAGAACTGATTCAGTGTAAACTTTTCTGATCTTCCACCACACCAATAAGTGCCAGTGAGTCCGCTCCCTTTGAAAGACACACTATTGTAGTTTAATACACATGTGTGTAATCTAGCGCCACTTATTTTTCACTATCAAGTCTAGATAGGGGTTAAAAACATGGTTCAAATAATAATCCTATGTTTGCTTTTCTAATAAGCCTTGTACTTACTCCAATCCACTCCCTCACCAGACCTGACTCAGTCTCCTTCTCAACTGAATCCAGGCATGTACTGGTCATCAGGACTACCGGGAGTTTTCCGGTGGGCCGATGGCTCAGTGGGCCGGTTTCAGTGACAGGATCCTGGGTCCCAGGCACTTTCATTCCGGGACAATACAGTGTCCCGAAATCGCCCTCTGTGCCGATCTGATGCCCCCTAAAAAGGCCACCAGCACCGCTTTACTGACTGTCACTTGTTCTGGCCGGGTAGGCCGGCCGAGACCCGCTGTACCTTGTAGTTGCACAGCTGCTGGCTCACTGCCCGAACTGGTTGCTAGCCGCCTGGCGTATAGCAACCAGTGATGTCACCAGAGCGATGCCCCAGAATTCAGAGTGGAGGAGGATTTAACTTCCTCCTCCTCCATGCACGCCTAGTACTTAGATCCACCCGCCTCCTCTGAGCTGGAGCCGAAACTAGTGGAGCCTGGAGGACATGTGCGGGACAAAATGCAGAGGGGTCCGCCACGCCAACCTCCATTTCCTGGTTCTCATCTGACAGGTATAATGTGATCTGTGTGCTCCCACTGCTGCAGCTACACTTTCTTCCCCCACAATCTCTCCACCAACTCTTTCTGTGAGTGGGGGATCTGATGTTAAGGGGGGGTTCTTTCTGTGAGTGGGGGATCTGATGGTAAAGGGGGGTTCTTTCTGTGAGTGGGGGATCTGATGGTAAAGGGGGATCTTTCTGTGAGTGGGGGATCTGATGTTAAGGGGGGGGGTTCTTTCTGTGAGTGGGGGATCTGATGTTAAGGGGGGGTTCTTTCTGTGAGTGGGGGATCTGATGGTAAAGGGGGGTTCTTTCTGTGAGTGGGGGATCTGATGGTAAAGGGGGATCTTTCTGTGAGTGGTGGATCTGATGTTAAGGGGGGGTTCTTTCTGTGAGTGGGGGATCTAATGGTAAAGGGGGATCTTTCTGTGAGTGGGGGATCTTTCTCACAAAAATAAGTACACCCCTCAGTCACATTTCTGTAAATATTTTCTTCTATCTTTTCATGTGACAACACTGAAGAGATGACACTTTGCTACAATGTAAAGTAGTGAGTGTACAGCTTGTATAACAGTGTAAATTTGCTGTCCCCTCAAAATAACTCAACACACAGCCATTAATGTCTAAACCGCTGGCAACAAAAGTCAGTACACCCCTAAGTGAAAATGTCCAAATTGGGCCCAAAGTGTCAATATTTTGTGTGGCCACCATTATTTTCCAGCACTGCCTTAACCCTCTTGGGCATGGAGTTCCCCAGAGCTTCACAGGTTGCCACTGGAGTCCTCTTCCCCTCCTCCATGACAACATCACAGAGCTGGTGGATGTTAGAGACCTTGCGCTCCTCCACCTTCCATTTGAGGATGACATGCTTGGCCAGTCCATCACCTTAACCCTCAGCTTCTTTAGCAAGGCAGTGGTGGTCTTGGAGGGGTGTTTGGGGTCATTATCATGTTGGAATATTGCCCTGCAGCCCAGTCTGTGAAGGGAGGGGATCATGCTCTGCTTCAGTAGGTCACAGTACATGTTGGCATTCATGGTTCCCTCAATGAACTCTAGCTCCCCAGTGCCGGCAGCAATCATGCAGCCCCAGACCATGACACTCCCACCTCCATGCTTGACTGTAGACAAGACACACTTGTCTTTGTACTCCTCACCTGTCATTTCTTCAGTGTTGTCACATCAAAAGATAGAAGAAAATATTTACAAAAATGTGAGGGTTTTTTTTCCTTCTTGGATAGAGTAAGGGAAGGTTATAACCCCTGTAAGGTTTATTTCTGCCATTGTTGTCCCATTGGGAAGATTTGCTTTCATTTCCTGTCCCATAGCCAAACAGGAAGCGAGAGGAAAATCCTGCTATTAATTAATTAAAGGGAATCTCTTGGGGACCATCAGGTCACAGAAACTAGTGTCCCCATTGAAAGATTTCCCCCCTATTACTTTTCATTGGACAGCCCAAAATTTGGGATTTTCTTTTACTTTCGCTCTTAGTAATAACAGGTAAACAGAAAAATAGGGGGGCACGGACAGCAATCAAAAGTTACAGGTGTTCTAATCTTTTTCCACTCCATCCAAGAAATAAAAAAAAAGGTTTTACCTTAAAGCTCTGTGCACACTTGTACAACTCCAAAGTAGCTTGACTTTGGAATGCAACTTTGGATGGGTATGACTTGGATGAATCTTTGGCTTTGACCAAAGATAATGGACAACTGTTGCATGTAAAACATTCAGGTACATTTCTCATGGAACTCTTGAGGGTTAACATTGAAGACTATGGCCATCCAGTTGCATGAAAATCCGACCAAAGTGGTGCATGAACTACTTTGAAGTCGCAGCAACTTTAAATCGCACATATATGAACGGTTATCATTGTAAAATATGGGAAACAACTTCTCATTTGACTTTGATTTCCAAGTGTGAATACTTTAAATACTGTATGTGCCTAACAAGTGTTTGTGTGTGTGCTGCTTTTATTGGGGATCTGGTTGTTTTCATTCCCTGCTTAGCAACAAGATCCCCTGTCGCTGAACACAGCTCTGTGTTTTTTACATTCACAGAGCTGTATTCCGTGAGATTCAGATCCGATCTCCGGTTGTATGGGGGGGCAAACAACCACCCCCCCACATTACCTTCAACTCCCCACCCTCTCACTGTCTGCCGGTCCACCGGCATTTACCCCATCTAATCAGCGGGCACATTGGGCAGCGGTGGGGATCGGGCATTGTCGGGGATCGGGCATCAGCAGGCACATCGAGCAGTGGCAGGGATTGGGCATCGGCGGGCACATCGGGTAGTCGCAGGGATTGGGCATCGGTGGGCACATCGGGTAGTGGCAGGGTTTGGGCATCAGGGGGCAAATCGTGTAGCGGCAGGCACATCAGATAGCAGCGGGGATCGGGCATCAGCGGGCACATTGGGAAGCGGCAGGCACATTAGGTAGCGGCAGGGATCGGGCATCGGCGCACATCGGGCAGCGGCGGGGATCAGGCATCAGCGGGCACATCGGGCAGCGGCAGGCATCGGGCAGCGGCTCCTGCGTCTTCTCCTTCTCGATTCTGCCACGTGTCTCCTCCCCAACTCCTAGGCATCCAAAGGGATCGCCTGTCCTTTTAGCCAATCGGGAAACAGGTATCAGACCCGCACTTCCTGAAAGGCGATTCAGTGATAGAATAGCGAATATTCATTTGCTTTTCTAACACACCTGGGTGGGCTCAGAGCACAATGCTCTGCTCCTTGAGCCCACCCTATTTTGAAGCCTATTACAGCCTCTGGCTCTAATCAGGCGCTTCAAAAAAACTCCCCCACTGATGTAATTCAGGTGCCCGGCATCCTGATAGGGGCCAGACGCATGAATAGGGGGTGGCAGCGATGGAAAGGAGAGGCAGTGCCCATGTGCCCTTAATGGACAGGCCGCCCCATCACTGGCCGGGACCTGGTGATCGGCATGTGCTGTGATAACGGGTGGTGAACGTATCCCCATCTGTCTGTTATTAGTGGACCGGATTGGATTGGATGGCAGCGTGTAACAGTGGACACATCCGCCGTCCCATAGAAAACAATGGGTGGTCCTATCAGTCCGCTGGTGTCAAAGGGGCCTTACAGTTTTCTCTTTCTTTTTTTTTTTTTTAGAAAGAGTATAAAAGCCTGTGTTCTGTGTGGAAGCAGTGGTCTGTCTGAAGAGGTCCAATGTTACTAGTTTGTCCTAATTAGTTAGGGTGCATTTTAAAACAAAAGATCAGCCAATGGTGACCGGTCCTTTATGTGTATAATGCAAGCCATTACCTCCATGACTTGGCTGCTGGGACTCGTCATCTCCAACCGAACCTGGAAGGCCACCTAAGAAGTAGAAACACAATGAGATATTGAGATAAACTGAAAGGACAGGTCCTCACTGCTTAGATTACTTCAACTAAAGCTAAATGAACAATAATAATCAGCCACAAATGGCAACATATTGCCTAATGTCACACTAATAATACATTTTATACAGCAGAATCTTTTCCATAGAAGGGGGGAGGGGGGTCTCGGGAGACGGTCATTATAATAAAAAACAACTTCCCTCATGTTAATCTATAAATATTTAAAGTTTATGTTTTATATATGAATGAAGAACCAGGCAAGTGAACCCAGTGGGTTTAAGGGATAAACAAGAAAACATGCAATAAATCAAAGACTAATCAACAAAAATATCCAAACAATATACAAATTCAGTAGAGCAGAGTACAGGGCATCAGAAGGGCAGAGTATGGGGGTCAGTGGGGCAAAGTGGGGGAGAAAGAGAGCACATATGACCTTACATGTGGTCAGAAGGGTAGAGTACATGGGGGTCAGGAGGGCAGAGCACAGGGAGGTCAGGAGGGCAGAGTACAGGGGGGTCAGAAAGGAAGAGTACAGGGGGCCAGAAGTGCAGAGTATGGGGGTCAGTGGGGCAAAGTGGGGGAGAAAGAGAGCACTGTACAGGGGAGACCGATGGGCACAGTACAGGGGCTGGAAGAGGGCACAGTATGGGGACAGAAGAGCACAGCACAGGGGCTATAGGAACGCACAGTATGGGGGAGGGGCAGGAGGATACAGTACAGGGGGCAGAAGGGCACAGTACAGTTGGGCAGAAGGACACAGTACAGCGGGGGCAGAAGGACACCTTACATGTGATCAGGAGGGTAAAGTACAGGGGGGGTCAGCAGGGCAGAGTACAGGGGGGTCAGGAGGGCAGAGTATAGGGGTCAAGACTGTACAGTATAGGAAGGCACGTGGGTACAGTATAGAGGGGGGTCAGGAGGGCAGAGTACAGGGGGGTCAGGAGGGCAGAGTATAGGGGTCAGGAGGGTACAGTATAGGAAGGCAGGTGGGTACAGTATAGAGGGGGGTCAGGAGGGCAGAGTACAGGGGGGTCAGGAGGGCAGAGTATAGGGGTCAGGAGGGTACAGTATAGGAAGGCAGGTGGGTACAGTATAGGGGGGGTCAGGAGGGTAGAGTACTGGGGGGTCAGGAGGGTAGAGTACAGAGGGTCAGGAGGGCAGAGTATAGGGGTCAGGGGGGTACAGTAACGAAAGTATAGGAAGGCAGGTGGGTACAGTATAGGGGGGTCAGGAGGGTAGAGTACTGGGGGTCAGGAGGGTAGAGTACAGGGGGTCGGGAGGGCAGAGCACAGGGGTCAGCAGGGTACTGTATAGGAAGGCAGGTGGGTACAGTATAGGGGGGGTCAGGAGGGTAGAGTACATGGGGGTCAGGAGGGCACAGTACGAGGGTCAGGAGGGTACAGTATAAGAAGGCAGGTGGGTACAGTGTAGGAAGGCATGTGGGTACAGTATAGGGTGCAGTAATGTATAATACACAGATGTCTCCTCGGGCAGAGCAGCCCAGGGAAGCTGCTGTTACCTGTTCTGGCACTTCCAGTGCTTTGCAGGGGTGAAGGAAGAACCTTCAAGGTGGAGCATCTTACTACTGCCGCTGCTTGTATTGGTGGGATGTGTACTGCTTCGATGACATGGGATAAATAGGAGAGGAGAGCCAGCAGGGAACGGAGCAGTACACATCCCGCCCAAACAAGCAGGGGCAGTAGTAAGATGCTCTACCTTGGAGGTTAATCCCTGCAAAGAGTGGCTGAAACTGCAGGTCGGGAACTGTCACCTATGCCCCCGGGGCCCCTGGACAGTGCCCAGTAGTGTCTGTGCATGAAGATAGGCCTGCAAAATGTGCCATGAACTTACCTGATGCTCCAGCTTCTTGAACAAACACCTGGACTTCACACAGGGCAAGTGACACCGTCTTGTCTGGGATAACTATGGTGATGAATTTTCCTTCCAGCAAGTTACATGTAAATAAGTAGGTTTCACCAAGTCCAATAGAGGAGACTTTGCCGCAGCTGGAAAGGGGAGATAATTAAGATTCTGTTAGAAGATGTATCTTTCTGTGGAAGAGTGATCAAAAGCCACCAAGACTTGGTGCAAGATCTGAATGGTGCCACTCATATCTCCCACACTCCTTCACACTTGAATCTTTACATTCAAATATTACCTTTGCATCCTAAATATTCCTGTGGCAGTTCTTTAGTGCATGGAGGCAGCCCACATATCACCCAGATGCCCCATTGGGATACTACCCTTGCTTATTATTATGGACATTGCTTATCGCGACTGGCAATGGAACTTACTCATTGACATGAGGATGAGGGGAGGATATCTTAAAAGGGCCTTCCAGATTACAATAAGGTTCCCCCCATGGACCCCATATACACTGGTCCAGGGATTGCTGGGGGAGGGGGGCCCTAGCAACCTTCCAATAGTGAGGATTTGGGGCCTGGTATAGTTCAGGAGGGGGGGGGGGGTGTGCAAGCTTGCTGTCAACCCTTTACTGGTCAACCATTTTGGTATTTTTTTGATCATGTAGTAAAAAATAAAACACCTGGCGGTGATCAAATACCAGCAAAAGAAAGCTCTATTTGTGTGAAAACAATAATATAACTTTCATTTGGGTACAGTGTTGCATGACCAGGTAATTACCAGTTGTTTTGGTGCTCAAGCACAGGCATTGGCGCCCGCTCCATTAGGGGTGCCCCCCTAATCCATGCGCCCGCCCCCTAATCTACATGCAGGGTGCCGGACGCATGGATTGCAATGGGATTTTTTTTTTTTTAAGCACATGATTAGAGCCTGAGGCTCTAATTGGCTTCAAAAAAGGGTGGGCTCGGGGCGCAGAGCACTGCGACCTGAGCCCACCCAGTTGTGTGACAATAGCAAATGAATATTTGCTATTGTCACACTGATTCCCCTCCCAGAGAGTCCTGAGACTCGCTTGGCCGAGAGGAGAAGTGACTGTAATTGGCCGGCACCGGGGAGGATGTACGGGGAGATCCGGGAGATGGCCGTCCTCACCGGAACGATCTCTCTGCTCTGCATTGCCGCCAAAACAGCCAGCTGACAACAAGCCAGAGCCTGACCGCGAGTACCACCCACCGACCCACATGAAGAGTATGATAGGGATGGGGACATAGGGATCTGATAACCATCCGACCGACCGAACGGGGGGGTTGTGGGTGTTCTGAGTCGGGTGGTTTATTTGCACAAGACTTGCCTTCCTTTTCTGTGAGGCCCTACCCCTCCCCCCCTAGCTACATTAACCCATATTCCTGATAATCCTGACTTACTCCTCCACCCTCCACATCAACCTCATTAACCACCTGCACAGTGAGCAGAGGGCTTCTTTCAAGGTTGTCCTTTCTGCTCAGTGTAGCAACTTTCTCCTCCAGATCTCTAATGTGAGCTTGCAGAATGGCAACCCGCTCACATCTGTCACAGCTGTATCCTGTATCATGGAGCTGTTGACATACATGTGACCAACTGACACCAAGCAAAACCTTCAAATTTGCTAGCACCCATTATCCCAATTACAATATTATTGCTTACAGGAAATTTAAGATGTTAGCGGTTGGAAGACTCCCGTTTTAAACTCTCCACTTTAGTCAAAAATTACATTTTTGTTCACAAATTCCACATGCAAGACAGCATCAAATGTGAGCAAACTCCAATAATGAATGCCCATGTCATACTTTGCCACCTATGAGTATCCTTGTTAAGACTAGTTCAACCACTTCCCGCCCGCCATATAACAGAATGACGTGCGCCAGGGCATTTTTCAGGGGGGAACGTGGGGGAACGCAGTTCTGGCACCTCCAGCAACTCCAGTACTAAATGTATTTAATGGCAAGGGGTGCTGGGGATGTGCTGGAGGGTCTATTGATGATTGCCGCCAACGGATCTATACTCTATAGCGACTACCCTGGTGGGGTTCTATTTTTGCACGGGGGTGTATTGTTGCTGGTGGAGGATCTATTGTTGCTGGGAGGGGGTTTTATATTCCTGGGGGGGTCCGTTGTTGCTGAGAAGAATCTACTGTTGAGAGAGATGTCTAATGTTACTGGTTGCTGGTTTGTTCCCTATACAAATTACTTAGCGCCACAGAATGATACTTGGTTCTGTATTCTCTAAAAGGGGCGAGGGAGGTGGGAGGTGGGTAGGGGGTGGAACCAAGGTAAGCTGCTCGGAGGTGGGTAGGGGGCGGAGACAAGGGGTGACTTAGAAGGGGGGGAGTTCCTGCACCTATTTTCTGAGAAAAAAAGCACTGACTTGCGCAAAGTGGTTACGTTATCCTGACTGGACGTTTTATGTCAGTCCGACACACCGCATCTCCGATCTCTGCTTTCGGTAAATAGCCTCTGACGTAAGCGATTTACGAGGTGATCAGCCGTATCCAATCACAGCTGATCACAGACGCGAGTAGAGGAGAGCCGATCGGCTGCTCTCCTGACGCTGCTTTTCAGAGCCATCAGCGACGCCTATCAGTGCAACCTATGAGTGCCCATCAGTGCCGCCTGTCAGTGCCCATCAGTGCTGCATATCAGTGCCACCTATCAGTGCCAATCAGTACTGCATATTAGTGCCTCATCAGTACCACCTCATCGGTGCCACCTCAGTAGTGGCACCTCACCATTGCCCATCGGTATCACCTTTTCAGTGCCCGTCAGTGAAGGAATAAACGTACTTATTTACAATGTTTTCTAATAATTATTTGTTTAGCAAAAAAAAAAAACCCAGTGGTGATCAAATACCACCAAAATAAAGCTCTATTTGTGGGAACAAAATGATAAAAATTTAGTTTGAGTACAATGTTACACGACCGCGCAATTGTCATTCAAAGTGTGAGAGCGCTGAAAGCTGAAAATTGGTCTGGGCAGGAAGGGGGGGAAAGTGCCTGGTATTGAAGTGGTTAACCACTTCCCGACCACGGTCATCCAGTTCTGGTGGGCGTCTATTGACGTTCTCACAGAACCGCCCGCCCGGCACACAGATCAGGGTCCAATCACAGCTGATCACGATGTAAACACACTTGCTGGTTATCACGCTGTCACAGTGTCAGGAGAGGAGAGAGCCGGCTCTAATCACGTGCTTCAAAAACAAAAACAAAAACACATTGGAATCCATGCGTCTGTCCGGCGCCCTGCATGTAGATTAAGGGCCGGGCACATAGATTAAGGGGGTGGCGCCCCTGCACCCCTCATGGACGGGCTGCCACTGGTGAAAGAGAACATCTACACTGATGATCAGGGCACTGATCATCAGTGTCCTGATTGTCAGTGCAGCCCTAACAGTGCCCATCAGTGCTGTCCATCAGTGCCCCCCCATCAGTGCCACCTATCATTGCCCATCAGTGCTGCCTATTAGTGGCCATCAGTGCTGCCTATCAGTACCCTTCAGTGCTGCCTATTAGTGCCCATCAGTGCCACCTATCAGTGCCACCTATCAGTGCCACCTCATCAGTGCCCATCAGTGTTGCCTATCAGTACCACCTCATCAGTCCCCATCAGTGCCACCTCATCAGTGCCCACAAATGCCACCTCATAAGTGCCCATCAGTTCAACCTATCAGTGCCACCTCATTAGTGCCCATCAGTGCTGCCTATCAGTGCACATCAGTGAAGGAGAAAAATTGCCCGTTTGCAACATTTTATAACAGAAACTTAGAAAAACTATTTTTTTTTTCAAAATTGTTGGTCTCTTCATTTATTTAGCAAAAAATAAAAACCCAGTGATGATTAAATACCACCAAAAGAAATATTTATTTGTGTGAAAAAAAATGATAAAAATTTCATATGTGTACAGTGTTACATGACTGCGTAATTGTCATTCAAAGTGTCACAGCTCTGAAAGCTGGAAATTGGCCTGGGCAGGAAGGGGGTAAAGTGCCAAGTAGGCAAGTGTTTAGGAAACACTGCTTTAGGATAAGCATGTTAAATATTATTGGTCTGTAACCAAATGTAAACCATACACACTACTGCCCAGTGCCCATCATTTTAATGCAGATCACTCCATGTATTCTGGTCATTGAATGTACCAAGCAAAGACAGGTTCTTACATGCTGCTATTCCTCCAGTCCGAGTCATTGTGTCCGACACGAATCTCGGCCCCACGGAGATCAGAACCACCTCTATTGGTCAGTGCCACGGAGTGAATTTTATAGGTTTTATGCAGGTCTGCCCTCCACCATGGCTCATACTCCTCTTCGGTTATGGCACACTTGGTTGGATCTTGTGGTGGCTTCACCTCAGTGTTGTTCTTTGTACTGGACAGAGATATCTTGGACAGTATAATTTGTTTTCCAAAAACTGAAAGATAATCAGAAGATTATTGTAAAGAAGCATGGGATTGCTTTAGGGCAGGGGTCTCCAAACTTTCTAAACAAAGGGCAACCTCCTTCAGACTTTAGGGGGGCTGGACTGACGATCATGGAAGTTGAAAGTTCCCTGCAGTCAGTGGGAGTAAGAAAATTATCATTGGTGCTCATAGAAGGAATAGTGTCCCATCACTGGTGTCAGTGGGAGGTATAGTACCCCATCACTGGTGTCAGTGGGAGGAAAGGTGCTCATATCATTGGTGTCAGTGGGAGGAATAGTACCCTCAGTGGGAGGAATAATGCCCCATTGTTGGTGTCAGTAGGAGAAATAGTGGCCCATCATTGGTACCATTGGCACCACAACCCACTGAATAATAATTCTGCCCCGCCACTCTACTGACGCTAAATGATAGAATACCTGGAGCTGCTGGAATGTAAACAACATTGCCGGGAATCCTGAGTGGCATCATTGACAACATTTTAACAGCCAGGGATTCAGGTGGACCAAATGGCCAAGTAGGAAGGTTCTACCCCAACCCAAAGCTCATCCAGAATTTTTGCCCTTTGTTTTAGTTACTCTTTGAGAACCAAGCAGGCACATGATTTGCAGGTACACTATGTAAATATAACAATTACCCAGAAGCACTTTTCATCCTTGAAAGTCTTATTTGCAGGACTGGAACCAGAAACCTACCTGTTTCTACCTTTTGATTTAGATACTATTTTTCCATCTTCATCTTTTGGTTTCACTGAGGAAATGTAACAAAAAAAAGATACAGTTTGTAATATACGTTATACGGAGCTGTATATTTATATACATCAGACAGCAGTTCACAGATTTCCCCGATAATCACTATATATATATATATATATATATATATATACAGTATCTCCCAAAAGTGAGTACACCCCTCACATTTGTGTATTCTATCTTTTCATGTGACAACATTGAAGAAATGACACTTTGCTACAATGTAAAGTAGTGAGTGTACAGCTTGTATAACAGTGTAAATTTGCTGTCCCCTCAAAATAACTCAACACACAGCCATTAATGTCTAAACCGCTGGCAACAAAAGTGAGTACACCCCCTAGGTGAAAATGTCCAAATTGGGCCCAATTAGCCATTTTCCCTCCCCGGTGTCATGTGACTCGTTAGTGTTACAAGGTCTCAGGTGTGAATGGGGAGCAGGTGTGTTAAATTTGGTGTTATCGCTCTCTCTCTCTCATACTGGTCACTGGAAGTTCAACACGGCACCTCATGGCAAAGAACTCTCTGAGAATGTAAAAAAAAAGAATGGTTGCTCTACATAAAGATGGCCTAGGCTATAAGAAGATTGCCAAGACCCTGAAACTGAGCTGCAGCACGGTGGCCAAGACCATACAGCGGTATAACAGGACAGGTTCCACTCAGATCAGGCCTCGCCATGGTCCACCAAAGAAGTTGAGGTCACGTGCTCAGCGTCATATCCAGAGGTTGTCTTTGGGAAATAGACGTATGAGTGCTGCCAGCATTGCTGCAGAGGTTGTAGGGGTGGGGTCAGCCTCTCAGTGCTCACCGCACACTGCATCAAATTGGTCTGCATGGCTGTCGTCCCAGAAAGAAGACTATTTTAAAGATGATGTACAAGAAAGCCCGCAAACAGTTTGCTGAAGACAAGCAGACTAAGGACATGGATTACTGGAACCATGTCCTGTGGTCTGATGAGACCAAGATAAACGTATTTGGTTCAGATGGTGACAAGCGTGTGTGGGGGCAACCAGGTGAGGAGTACAAAGACAAGTGTGTCTTGTCTACAGTCAGGCATGGTGGTGGGAGTGTCATGGTCTGGGGCTACATGAGTGCTGCCGGCACTGGGGGGCTACAGATCATTGAGGGAACCATGAATGCCAACATGTACTGTGACATACTGAAGCAGAGCATGATCCCCTCCCTCCGGAGACTGGGCCGCAGGGCAGTATTCCAACATGATAACGACCCCAAACACACCTCCAAGACAACCACTGCCTTGCTAAAGAAGCTGAGGGTAAAGGTGATGGACTGGCCAAGCATGTCTCCAGACCTAAACCCTATTGAGCATCTGTGGGACATCCTCAAACGGAAGGTGGAGGAGCGCAAGGTCTCTAACATCCACCAGCTCCGTGATGTCCTCATGGAGGAGTGGAAGAGGACTCCAGTGACAACCTGTGAAGCTCTGGTGAACTCCATGCCCAGGAGGGTTAAGGCAGTGCTGGAAAATAATGGTGGCCACACAAAATATTGACACTTTGGGCCCAATTTGGAGATTTTCACTTAGGGGTGTACTCACTTTTGTGGCCAGCGGTTTAGACATTAATGGCTGTGTGTTGAGTTATTTTGAGGGGACAGCAAATTTACACTGTTATACAAGCTGTACACTCACTACTTTACATTGTAGCAAAGTGTCATTTTTTTCAGTGTTGTCACATGAAAAGATAGAAGAAAATATTTACAAAAATGTGACTGAGGGGTGTACTTACTTTTGTGAGATACTGAATACATGATCTGGCACTTAGCGGGCGGGACTGCGTGCCGTTGGTGGTTCGCCCCCTGCTGTGGGAGCCAATCGGCGGGTACCGCAAACTCATTGTCCACCAGCACCCTCCAATCACACAGCAGAGAGGCAGAATGGCAATCTGCCTATCTAAACAAGGCAGATCGTTTTTTTTGACTGGAGGGAAGGGATGGATTCTGTGTTCCTGCAAAGCAGAGACATGGATCCATGTCTTCCCCTAGTAAAAGCACCTCCCACAGTTTAGAAAAACACTGGCTAGGCACACAGTTAACCCTTTGATCGCCCCTGATGTTAACCCCTTCCCTGTCAGTGTCAATAGTACAGTGACAGTGCATATTTTTAACACTGATCACTGTATTAGTGTCACTGGTCCCCAAAAAGTGTCAGTTAGTGTGAGAATATCTGCTGCAATATCGCAGTCCCGCTATAAATCACTGATCGCAGCCATTACTAGTAAAAAGAAAGAAACAAAAAATCCCAGTTTGTAGACGATATAACTTTTGTGCAAACCAATCAATATACACTTATTGGGATTTTTTTTTTTTTTTTTACTAAAAATATGTAGCAGAATATATATTGGCCTAATTTTATGAAGAAATTCGATGTTTTCAATTTTTTTGTTGGATGTTTTATAGCAGAAAGTAAAAAACATTGGGTTTTTGTTTTTTTCAAAATGTCTGTCTTTTGAAGACAAAAGCTCAAAAAATAAAAACCGCAGAGGTGGTTTCAAATACCACCAAAAGAAAGCTCTATTTGTGGGGGGAAAAAAAGGACAAACATTTTATGTGGGTACAACATCGCACGACCGCGCAATTGTCAGTTACAGTACCGTATCACAAAAAAATGGAAAGGATGCATATGCAAAAAAAAAAAAAGTTAGGTCAGGTATAGAGATGTTCCATTGGAGTTCTGAAGTGCCAAGAATGGAGAAATCTAAAGAACGTTTCTCAGCGTGTAATAACATACATACATTTAGGTTGCTCGGACTGTGGAGGTTGGGTGGGAACTTCCGTACCTGAAAAAGCAAAAATATGTGTACGTTTCTGAAGAATAATAATTAGTTCAGAATTCTTGTCCTCGGTTTATTGATATTTACCACTTTCCGGCTCCTCCGGTGGCAGAGCAAAGACCTGAACCTCACAGAGGGTGAGGTACTCTCTACGACGTGGGATGAAAACAGACACGTAGCGCCCCTCCATGCCATGGCAGTTGACGGCGAGAGTTCCTCCTTGGTCCACGGTGGTAAGGCTAGCACACCTGGAACATAGAGGAAGAGCAATCATCAATCAATTAATTTTATACATCTTTCATTTCCAAATTGAATTGCTATTAATTTATTCCTAGCATATATACAATGTTTTATTAATTACTGTATAAGAAAATCAATATACACTATATTGTCAAAAGTATTGGGGCACATGAACTTTAATGACATCCCAGTCTTATGCCCCGTACACACGGTCGGATTTTCCGATGGAAAATGTCCGATCGGAACGTGTTGTCGGAAATTCCGACCGTGTGTGGGCTCCATCGGACATTTTCCATCGGATTTTCCGACACACAAAGTTGGAGAGCAGGAGATAAAATTTTCCGACAACAAAATCCGTTGTCGGAAATTCCGATCGTGTGTACACAAATCCGACGGACAAAGTGCCACGCATGCTCAGAATAAATAAAGAGATGAAAGCTATTGGCCACTGCCCCGTTTATAGTCCCGACATACATGTTTTACGTCACCGCCTTTAAAACGATCGGATTTTCCGACAACTTTGTGTGACCATGTGTATGCAAGACAAGTTTGAGCCAACATCCGTCGGAAAAAATTCTAGGATTTTGTTGTCGGAATGTCCGAACAAAGTCCGACCGTGTGTACAGGGCATTAGTCCGTAGGGTTCACTATTGAGTTGGTCCACCCTTTGAAGCTATAACAGCTTCAACTCTTCTGGGAAGGCTGTCCACAAGGTTTAGGAGGGTGTCTATGGGATTGTTTGACCATTCTTCCAGAAGAGCATTTGTGAGGCCAGGCACTGTTGTTGGACGAGAAGGCCTGGCTCACAGTCTCCGCTCTAATTCATCCCAAAGGTGTTCTATCAGGTTAAGGTCAGGACTTTCTGCAGGCCAATCAAGTTCCTCCACCCCAAACTAGCTCTTTATGGACCTTTCTTTGTGCACTGGTACCTATATCATGTTGGAACAGGAAGGGGCCATCCCCAAACTGCTCCCACAAACTTGGGAGCATGAAATTGTCCAAAAATGTCTTGGTATGCTGACGCCTTAAGAGTTCCCTTCACTGGAACTAAGGGGCCAAGCCCAACCCCTGAAAAACAACCCCACACCATAATCTCCCCTCCACCAAATGATTTTCCTTGACCTCTGATAGTTTTATGGGGGGGGCTCTTGACATTTGATGTAAGGGGATTGGGGTGCTCTGGACACATCCTTACAGATACAACTGGCCCTTTGAGGGCAACCTTAATACCGATGTGGCCCACGATGAAACTGAGTTTGACACCCTTGCCCTAGGGTGACAACTTTATTCCTCCGTAGATACAGTATAGTGAGCGACTGTTGTCCCCAAGGGACAGGAAGTTAGTTGCTGGCAGGATTAGCAGGTGGACATGAAGAAAGAAAACACCTACCAAAAAAAGAAAAACGAATACAGCCACCACGTTTGGGAACTGGTAAGGTGCACAATATGACATTTTGGTTTTGCATTTAGATACACTTTAATGTTATTGTTGGTATTCCTGCCGCCGTTGTCTTCAATATATTTCATTTTGAATCCTCTGACTGTAAAACGTGTGTAAATATAGGAGTAGCATCAATGACAATAGTACATGTAGTTCACCAACATGACACCCCACTGTATCCTTACCTTGCATTATTTCTCACATCTTTAGAGAACCCTATACGAATTACGGCCCCGTTGAGTCTGAAGCCACAACAATCTTTTCGGTTGGTGATGGCGATGGAGAAGATCCTCATCCTGGATTTCAGATCCAAATTCCACCAAGGCTCAAAGTCATAATGTGTGTGACTGCAGTGCGAGTAATCATTTGTTAGGGAGCCATCATTGGCCAGTCTGGCTTTGGTCTCGTAATTATAA
Organism: Lithobates septentrionalis; assembly: GCA_037952835.1. NCBI lineage: Eukaryota > Metazoa > Chordata > Amphibia > Anura > Ranidae > Lithobates > Lithobates septentrionalis. The sequence continues at coordinate 78,632 of JBBDGP010002437.1, forward strand.
TTGTTGGATTGGGTGGCTGTTCCTTTTGGGGCCACATTGGGAGCTGTAAAATTCATCAAAAGCAGTCTCAGCAGTCTTTGATTCTTACAACAAAGGTCACAGGTGATACATAAAGACAACACTCCCTCCACCTAAATTTTTTGATTTCTAACGCCCTCCTACCACTTATGTAGCATTCTCCTCGATTCACATATTCATCTACCCAGAGGATCCAGTGTTGCCACACTGTGATCTGCTGCTCAGGCCCTGTGCCACCATGAAGTCCCCTATGCTATACCATTTTGTTGTAACAGGTTCTCTTTAATGCAGGGGTCTCAAACTGGCGGCCCTCCAGCTGTTGCGAAACTACAAGCCCCATCATGCCTCTGCCTGTGGGAGTTATGCTTTTGTAGCACCCTGGAGTTTAGGTAGGGTTGCTTCTCACAAATGTACTTGCCAGGAGTAGTTACCCTGGTTGATTGTTAGAGAACCATTGATTTTTCCCCAAGTTTGGCCTTGTTGCACTTTTCTCCTCTACCACTAGGTGGCTGGGTACTTGGTGGTACTATATATGAGAAGGGCAACATAAGGTCAGGTTATGGGTATGTGGGGTGTCTCAGCCAATGGGCCAGTGGCGGACCCCCTCCCGTAGTCACAAAAAAACATTTTTAAATGGCGCCTTTAAGAAAAATTTTTTTGAAAAAAATGTCCTTTAACTAAGTGCACTGTGTTCGGGCGCTGGACACAGTGCACTATGGGAAGCGCCACGTCAATGCAATCACAAGATTGCAGGCGTGGCACTTCATTGGTGGGGTTTGTAGCTGCTTTGCGGCGCAATCCATTGCGCCGAGCAGCATCCGCCCGGCGCCCGGCCGGGTGCTTTGTTCTCATTGTGAGAACAAAGCCACTTCCAACGGGCTACAAAAAGATGGCTGCCATGAGGACTAATCCCCTTGTGTTCAGTGGAGAGGGGAGGCCCCTCTCCACTGAACACACGGAGAAAGCCATGAACTAGCTACAGACATGGCTTGAAGGGGTGCTGTGCTGCTGGGGACACAGATGTGAGGAGGACCCTGCTGCTCCGCTGGGGACACAGATGTAAGGAGGGACGCCGCTGGGGGCACAGATGTATGGAGGGGATCTGCTGGGGACACAGATGTAAGGAGGGATTCTGCTGGGAACAGATGAAAGGAGGGGCTCCTCTGGGGACACAGATGTAAGGAGGGGCTCCGCTGGGGACACAGATGTAAGGAGGGGCTCTGCTGGGGACACAGATGTAAGGAGGGGCTCCACTAGGAACAGAGGTAAGGAGGGACTCCGCTGGGGACACAGATGTATGGAGGGGCTCCGCTTGGGACACAGATGTAAGGAAGGGCTCCGCTAGGGACACAGATGTATGGAGGGGCTCCGCTGGGGACACAGATGTAAGGAGGGGCTCCGCTGGGGACACAGATGTAAGGAGGGGCTCCACTGGGGACACAGATGTATGGAGGGGCTCCACCGGGGACACAGAAATAAGGAGGGGCTCCGCTGGGGACACAGATGTAAGGAGGGTCTCCGCTGGGGAAACAGATATAAGGAGGGGCTCCGCTGGGGACACAGATGTAAGGAGAGGCTCCGCTGACGGGGACACAGATGTAAGGAGAGACTCCTCTGACAGCGACACAGATGTAAGGAGGGATGCCGCTGACGGGGACACAGATGTACGGAGGGACTCTGCTGACAGGGACACAGATGATGTAAGGAGAGACTCCGCTGGGGGCACCTGATGTAAGGAGGGACTCCGCTCGGGGCACCTGATGTAAGGAGAGACTCCGCTGGGGGCACCTGATGTAAGGAGGGACTCCGCTGGGGGCACCTGATGTAAGGAGGGACTTCACTGGGGGCAACTGATGTAAGGGAAGACTCCGCTGGGGCACCTGATGGCATCTAGTGGCAGGTGATGTGGCAGGTAACACACTCAGGGCTCCCACTGATTTTGCATTATGGTGAGTTGAATGATTTCATTTTATATTACAATGTAATAATAGAATGTAATGTAATAATGCGCTTCAATCATCCTGACACCATAACAACCATGGTGCTGGGATGATTGAAGTGCTAACACCAGGTGTTTGGAGTATCTTTATCTGCTGATTGTTAAACTTTCTAGAATACACATATTTATATTGTTGTGTAGGATCTGGGCCTGCTGTCCCTCCCTCTCTCCCTCCCTCTCCCTCCATCCCTCGTTCATCTCAGACGCTAACCACACCACCTTAGAGCAACAACGCCCATTATTTCGCTGAAACCACGCCCATTTTCACCAAGTGGGAGGGTTCAAAAAAGAAGGGCGGGGTCTGGCGCCCCCATCATGTTCTCCCTGTGCCTGCATGGGTTTCCTCCGGGTACTCCGGTTTCCTCCCACACTCCAAGGACATGCTGGTAGGTTAATTGGATCCTGTCTAAAATTGTCCCTAGTATGTATGAATGTGAATTAGGGACCTTAGATTGTAAGCTCCTTGAGGGTAGGGACTGATGTGAATGTACAATGTATATGTAAAGCGCTGCATAAATTGATGGCGCTATATAAGTACCTGAAATAAATAAAAATAAAAAAAATAAATCCTAAAACTTCACCAGCTGCCATTGCAATGGGCAGGGGTTTTCTTGAATCCCTTGGCCTGCTGGGAGAGCCTATATATTCGGGTGAGGTCAGGTGATCGGTGGTGTTCTGTGCCACCTGAACGGCTGTCTGGGTCAGCTGCTAGGCCGGAGATTGGGCCTATCCCATGCACATCTGTCTGAGGGCCTATCAGGGGCAAGAGAGCAGCACAGGGTTGGGATTGCGGCTTGCAGCCCAACCAAGAGTGACGGTTCTGTGGGCTGGAGAACCTGTCGTGGTCGGAGTTAGAGGGGAAGCTGTCGCCAGTAAGGGAATATCCGCCTTATTACCAGGGACCACTGTGAGTAACTGAAGCAAGTATCAGAGAAGCATTCTCACCAACCGATGGCGGTGAAGAATTGTGAAACTTCAGTGGGAATCAAGTCAGGGACCAGCCAGCGGAGGTGATGCTTGCAGAGCAGCCTTGTGTGTCAATCCAGGGACCGAGCAGGCCAGCGGGGTGAAGCTTGAAAGGTATCTGGACCCAGCAGCTAGGGACCCAGCAGAGAAGTGGGGGTGACACTTGAGGAACATACCACTGTGAAGATTGAAGGTGCTCAACGGAATCAGTGACAGTGAATCAGCGGATCTAGTGAGAGACCGGGAGCTTAGTGGGCTGAAGAACTACAAGGAGTGATTGTAGTGAAAGTGAAGGAATTGTTGAGCTTTGTGTTTGGAACTGTTAAAGGTTGTTGCCATAGGAGACAGCATTCCTGCACATGCAGCTGTGGCATCTTGCTGGATGCCTTTCCCTGCATGGCTGTCCTCCTATTGAAATCTTGGAGTCGGACAGTTAAGATTGCAACTACCTAAGGGTGCCCTCTCTCCCCCCAAAAAGTTTGTCAAGAGAAATAAACTTTCTATTGCATTCAATAAGTGTCTGGCGCCCTATAACTAACTACTCTTCACCCACAATGCCTCACAACCCACAACATACAGAAGGATGTCAGCTGTCCCTGGCGGTTCTCATCAGATCAAAGGAGGCCTGGGACCTTGCTACACTTGTAACTGTCAGCCTTGCAATGCCTCATGGGACTTGTAGTTTCGCAACAGCTGGAGGACCGCCAGTTTGAGATCCCTGGTTTAATGAGATATCAGGGGGAGGTTTAGACCACTGATGTCTCACCTGCTCTCCATTGAAGCTAATGGTGAGTAGATCATAGCCAGGCAATGTGACGGCAAAAATCAGAAGTGACATTTTACATGCTTCTGGGTTCTTATCCCCTTGGAGCCGGCATCTGCTGGCCTTTTAAGGGGTTTAGAATGCTGGGAGGCGGGGTGGGGTTTATGTTTGTGTGACCACCTTGATTGGCTGTCATGGCGGTCACATGATCAGAAAGCTCTCGTTAGCTGCCTGAGCTGTTTTTGCACTATTGCATGCAAATATTCGGATGCTCAGGCACCAAGGCCCACCCACTGTGTGCGGCCGCCCCCAACAAGGTAATAGGAAGGGGAGATCAGCAGACATTCACCAGTCTCCCTCCCCTCTTTCCGGCGGCACCCTCCATCCTAGTCCCAGGCCCACCAATGGCAGGGGCGGCCCATCCATTAAGGGTGCACGGGCACTGCCCCCTCTCTCTCCAGCCACCCCCTCTATGTAGAATGGATAGATTCATGCATTGCATGAATCTATCCATGGCCACCGCTGCCACCCCCTACTCAAGCGTCCAGGCCCCTTTTCAGACGCCGGGCGCCAGAATTACAGAGGCGTTGGTGTATTTTTGAAGCACCTGATTAGAGCCAGAGGCTCTAATAGGCTTCAAAAAAGGTGAACTCAGAGTACAGAGTATTGTGCTCAGAGCCCACCCAGGTGTGTTTGAAAAGCAAATTAATATTTGCTTTTCTAACACTGAACCGCTTCTCTGCCAATCAGGTAGCGTGGGTCTGATAATTGTATAGTGTGATCCCTCGCGCTAAATTGAGTTGATAGGTGGTGTAGATGTTTCTATAATTGGCTAAAATCCCAAGTGATAAAATATATGTACAAGATGATAATAATGTTAAATGCAAGTGAGCGGTGATGATGTCTCTGTGGACTGCAGCAAAATCTGAAGTGTTCACTTTCACTCAGCATAAATATAATAATAAAAATGATTTCGCGCTTGAAAATCTATCACCTCAAAATAAAGTACATACAAAAAAAATTAATAAAAATATTTGAAAATTCCTAAAAGTGCGATATCTAAAAGTGCTCCATAGTGCAATAAATGATCAACAAAGGTGCTTTGTGCATCAAAATACCATAAGGAATAAATAAAAATTAATAAAAAGTTCGTATTGTGCATCAATGTTCAAAGTCTATATTGTGCTATTCCACTGGGGTCATTTGATAAAGATGGAAAATAATAATAATCTTGAGGTTAATGATCCGGTGGCACCGGGCTCTCTAGACTCTCACCTTAGATGAAATTATTATGGGCATCAAAACCAAGTTCTTTGTTCTTTATGATGTAATGGTATTATGGTGGAACTTCTCTGGTGCTGTAGCGGTTCCTCTGCTTAACAGTACCTATGAGATATAGGAACAAAGGGGGTTGCCCACCTGGGCTCCACCAATCCGGTGGTGTAAACAGGAAGGGGAGAGAGAAAAGATGCCTCCAATGGTGTAGTAAGTTTGTAAAAGATAGCTATTTATTAAAAAATCAAGTGGTCTCTTACATATTAGCAAGTTAAAAACAGCATATAGGTTAAAAAGGTTGAGGAGCGGCGTCTGAGGCACCTCCTTACTAGTTTCCGGTTTCGTCTGTGCTCGGCCACGCCCTACGCGTTACGTCACCGCGTAGGGCGTGGCCGAGCACGCCCTACGCGTGGAACCCCAGTTGAAGTCACGAGCGGTGACGTAACGCGTAGGGCGTGGCCGAGCACAGACGAAACCGGAAACTAGTAAGGAGGCGCCTCAGACGCCGCTCCTCAACCTTTTTAACCTATATGCTGTTTTTAACTTGCTAATATGTAAGAGACCACTTGATTTTTTAATAAATAGCTATCTTTTACAAACTTACTACACCATTGGAGGCATCTTTTCTCTCTCCCCTTCCTGTTTACACCACCGGATTGGTGGAGCCCAGGTGGGCAACCCCCTTTGTTCCTATATCTCATAGGTACTGTTAAGCAGAGGAACCGCTACAGCACCAGAGAAGTTCCACCATAATACCATTACATCATAAAGAACAAAGAACTTGGTTTTGATGCCCATAATAATTTCATCTAAGGTGAGAGTCTAGAGAGCCCGGTGCCACCGGATCATTAACCTCAAGATTATTATTATTTTCCATCTTTATCAAATGACCCCAGTGGAATAGCACAATATAGACTTTGAACATTGATGCACAATACAAATTTTTTATTAATTTTTATTTATTCCTTATGGTATTTTGATGCACAAAGCACCTTTGTTGATCATTTATTGCACTATGGAGCACTTTTAGATATCGCACTTTTAGGAATTTTCGAATATTTTTATAAATTTTTTTTTTTGTATGTACTTTATTTTGAGGTGATAGATTTTCAAGCGCGAAATCATTTTTATTATTATATATAGCGTGGGTCTGATACCCCTCACCTGATTGGACGAAAGGACAGGCGCTGCTATTGGATGCCTAGCAGGAAGCAAGAAGAGACACACTGAGGACTCAGCTCACCGCTGCCTCAAGGTGGACATGGGAGGTGTACAGAGGTAGATGGAAGAAAACAGAGGTGAACGTGGATGGGGGGGGGGGGTACAGAGGTGGATGGAAGGATACAGAGGTGAACGTGGATGGGGGGGTACAGAGGTGGATGGAAGGATACAGAGGTGAACGTGGATGGAGGGGGTACAAAAGTGGACATGGGGTTACAGAGGTGGACAGAGATACAGAGGTGAATGTGGATGGATGGGGGGGAACAGAGGTTGATGGAAGGATACAGAGGTGAACGTGGATGGGGGGGTACAGAGGTGGACGGGGGAGTACAGAGGTGGACAAGGGATACAGAATTGAACGTGGATGGGGGGTGCAGAGGCGGACGGGGGTAGAGGTGGACGGGGGGCACAGAGGTGGACAAGGGATACAGAAGTGAACGTGGAAGGGGGGTGCAGAGGTGGACAGGGGCGTATAGAGGTGGACAGAGATACAGAGGTGAACGTGGATGGGGGTACAGAGGTGGACAGAAGGATACAGAGGTGAACATGGATGGAGGGTACAGAGGTGGACGGGGGGATACAGAGGTGGACAGAAGGATAAAGAGGTGAACATGGATGGGGGGTACAGAGGTGTACGGGGATACAGAGGTGGATAAGGGATACAGAGGTGAACGTGGATGGGGGTACAGAGGTGGATGGGAGGGCACAGAGGTGGACAAGGAATACAGAAGTGAACGTGAATGGGGGATTGCAGAGGCAGACGGGGGGTACAGAGGTGGACAGAGATACAGAGGTGAACATGGATGGAGGGGTACAGAGGTGGACAGAAGGATATAGAGGTAAACATGGATGGGGGTACAGAGGTGGACGGGGTGATACAGAGGTGAACGTGGATAGGGGTTACAGAGGTGGACGGGGGGGGGGGTACAGAGGTGGATAAGGGATACAGAGGTGAATATGGATGGGGGTACAGAGGTGGACAGGGGATAGATAAGTGAGCTGTGGATAGAGGGGTACAGAGGTGAGCTGTGGATGGGGGGGTACAGAGGTGAACGTGGATGGGGAAACAGAGGTGAACTGTGGATGGGGGTGGTACAGAGGTAGACAGGGGATACAGAAGTGAGCTGTGGATGGAGGGAGTTACAGACATGAATGTGGAATACAGAGGTGAACTGTAGTGAGCTGTGGATGGAGGGGAGTACAGACGTGAACAGGGAATACAGAGGTGAACTGTGAATGGAGGGGGGTGCAGAGGTGAGCTGTGGAAGGAGGGGGGTACAGAGGCGAGCTGTGGGTGGAGGGGGGTACAGAGGTGAGCTGTGGATGGAGGGGGTACTGAGGTGAGCTGTGGATGGAGGGGGGTACAGATGTGAGCTGTGGATGGATGGGGGTACAGAGGTGAACTGTGGATGGAGTGGAGTACAGAGGTGAACTGTGGATGGAGGGGAGTACAGAGGTGAACTGTGGATGGAGGGGGTACAGAGGCGAGCTGTGGATGGAGGGGGGTACAGAGGTGAACTGTGGATTGAGGGGGGTACAGAGGTGAGCTGTGAATAGAGGGGGGTACAAAGGTGAGCTGTGGATGGAGGGAGGTACAGAGGTGAGCTGTGGATGGAGGGGGGTACAGAGGTGAGCTGTGGATGGAGGGGGGTACTGAGGTGAGCTGTGGATGGAGGGGGGTACAGTGGTGAGCTGTGAATGAAGGGGGGTACTGAGGTGAGCTGTGGATGGAGGGGGGTACAGAGGAGAACTGTGGATCGAGGGGGGGTACAGAGGTGAGCTGTTATTGAAGGGGGTACAGAGGTGAGCTGTGGATGGAGGGGGGTACAGACGTGAGCTGTGGATGGAGGGGGGTACTGAGGTAAGCTGTGGATGGAGGGGGGAACAGAGGCGATCTGTGGATGGAGGGGGGTACAGAGGGGAGCTGTGGGTGGAGGGGGTACAGAGGTAAGCTGTGGATGGAGGGGGGTACAGAGGTGAACTGTGGATGGAGGGGGGTACAGAGGTGAACTGTGGATGGAGGGGGTACAGAGGTGAACTGTGGATGGAGGGGAGTACAGAGGTGAACGTGGAATACAGAGGTGAGCTGTGGATGGAGGGGGGTACAGAGGTGAACTGTGGATGGAGGGAGGCACAGGGGTAAAGTGTAAATGGAGGGTGTACAGACGTGAGCTGTGGTTGGAGGGGGGTACATAAGTGAGCTGTGGATGGAGGGGGGTACAGAGGCAAGCTGTGGATGCAGGGGGGTACAGAGGTAAGCTGTGGATGGAGAGGGGTACAGAGGTGAGCTGTGGATGGAGGGGGTACAGAGGTGAGTTGTGGATGGAGGGGGGTACAGAGGCGAGCTGTGGATGGAGGGGGGTACAGAGGTGAGCTGTGGATGGAGGGGGGTACAGAGGTGAACTGTGGATGGAGGGGGGTACAGAGGCGAGCTGTGGATGGAGGGGGGTACAGAGGTGAGCTGTGGATGGAGGGGGGTACAGAGGTAAGCTGTGGATGGGGGGGTACAGAGGTGAGCTGTGGATGGAGGGGGGTACATAAGTGAGCTGTGGATGGAGGGAATAACATAAGTGAGCTGTGGATGGAGGGGGGTACAGAGGTGAACTGTGGATTGAGGGGGGTACAGAGGTGAGCTGTGAATAGAGGGGGGTACAAAGATGAGCTGTGGATGGAGGGAGGTACAGAGGTGAGCTGTGGATGGAGGGGGTACAGAGGTGAGCTGTGGATGGAGGGGGGTACTGAGGTGAGCTGTGGATGGAGGGTTGTACAGTGGTGAGCTGTGAATGAAGGGGGGTACTGAGGTGAGCTGTGGATGGAGGGGGGTACAGAGGAGAACTGTGGATCGAGGGGGGGTACAGAGGTGAGCTGTTAATGAAGGGGGTACAGAGGTGAGCTGTGGATGGAGGGGGGTACAGACGTGAGCTGTGGATGGAGGGGGGTACTGAGGTAAGCTGTGGATGGAGGGGGGAACAGAGGCGATCTGTGGATGGAGGGGGGTACAGAGGGGAGCTGTGGGTGGAGGGGGTACAGAGGTAAGCTGTGGATGGAGGGGGGTACAGAGGCGAGCTGTGGATGGAGGGGGATACAGGGGCGAGCTGTGGATAGAGGGGGGTACAGAGGTGAACTGTGGATGGAGGGGGGTACAGAGGTGAGCTGTGGATGGAGGGGGGTACAGAGGTGAGCTGTTGATGGAGGGGGGTACAGAAGTGAGCTGTGGATAGAGGGGGGTACAGAGGTGAACTGTGGATGGAGGGAGATACAGAGGTAAGCTGTGGATGGAGGGGGGTACAGAGGTGAACTGTGGATGGAGGGGGGTACAGAGGTGAACTGTGGATGGAGGGGGTACAGAGGTGAACTGTGGATGGAGGGGAGTACAGAGGTGAACGTGGAATACAGAGGTGAGCTGTGGATGGAGGGGGGTACAGAGGTGAACTGTGGATGGAGGGAGGCACAGGGGTAAAGTGTAAATGGAGGGTGTACAGACGTGAGCTGTGGTTGGAGGGGGGTACATAAGTGAGCTGTGGATGGAGGGGGGTACAGAGGCAAGCTGTGGATGCAGGGGGGTACAGAGGTAAGCTGTGGATGGAGAGGGGTACAGAGGTGAGCTGTGGATGGAGGGGGTACAGAGGTGAGTTGTGGATGGAGGGGGGTACAGAGGCGAGCTGTGGATGGAGGGGGGTACAGAGGTGAGCTGTGGATGGAGGGGGGTACAGAGGTGAACTGTGGATGGAGGGGGGTACAGAGGCGAGCTGTGGATGGAGGGGGGTACAGAGGTGAGCTGTGGATGGAGGGGGGTACAGAGGTAAGCTGTGGATGGGGGGGTACAGAGGTGAGCTGTGGATGGAGGGGGGTACATAAGTGAGCTGTGGATGGAGGGAATAACATAAGTGAGCTGTGGATGGAGGGGGGTACAGAGGTGAACTGTGGATTGAGGGGGGTACAGAGGTGAGCTGTGAATAGAGGGGGGTACAAAGATGAGCTGTGGATGGAGGGAGGTACAGAGGTGAGCTGTGGATGGAGGGGGGTACAGAGGTGAGCTGTGGATGGAGGGGGGTACTGAGGTGAGCTGTGGATGGAGGGTTGTACAGTGGTGAGCTGTGAATGAAGGGGGGTACTGAGGTGAGCTGTGGATGGAGGGGGGTACAGAGGAGAACTGTGGATCGAGGGGGGGTACAGAGGTGAGCTGTTAATGAAGGGGGTACAGAGGTGAGCTGTGGATGGAGGGGGGTACAGACGTGAGCTGTGGATGGAGGGGGGTACTGAGGTAAGCTGTGGATGGAGGGGGGAACAGAGGCGATCTGTGGATGGAGGGGGGTACAGAGGGGAGCTGTGGGTGGAGGGGGTACAGAGGTAAGCTGTGGATGGAGGGGGGTACAGAGGCGAGCTGTGGATGGAGGGGGATACAGGGGCGAGCTGTGGATAGAGGGGGGTACAGAGGTGAACTGTGGATGGAGGGGGGTACAGAGGTGAGCTGTGGATGGAGGGGGGTACAGAGGTGAGCTGTTGATGGAGGGGGGTACAGAAGTGAGCTGTGGATAGAGGGGGGTACAGAGGTGAACTGTGGATGGAGGGAGATACAGAGGTAAGCTGTGGATGGAGGGGGGGTACAGAGGTGAGCTGTGGATAGAGGGGGGTACAGAGGTGAGCTGTGGATAGAGGGGGTACAGAAGTGAACTGTAGATGGAGGGGGGTACAGAGGTGAGCTGTGGATGGAGGGGGGTACAGAGGTGAGCTGTGGATGGAGGGGGGTACAGAGGCGAGCTGTGGATGGAGGGGGGTACAGAGGTGAACTGTAGATGGAGGGGGTACAGAGGTGAGCTGTGGATAAGGGTGCAGAGGTGAGCAAAGTTGTGTGCAGAGGTGATCTTGGGGGGGGATATGCAAGTCATCATTTTCTGTATGATACAAACACCTCACAGTACACACTCCCAATCCCTGTGTGTGATCCTGGACTCCTCTATCTCCCCCTTCCCCCCATCATCCTGGACTCCCCTATCTCTCCCCCCCATCATCCTGCACTCAGATATCCCCCCCACCCATTATATTGGACTCCTCTATCCCCCATCATCATTATTATTATACAGGGTTTATATACAGTGCCTTGCGAAAGTATTTGGCCCCCTTGAACTTTTCAACCTTTTGCCACATTTCAGGCTTCAAACATAAAGATATAAAATTTTTATTTTTTGTGAAGAATCACCAACAAGTGGGACACAATTGTGAAGTGGAACGAAATCTTTTGTATTTTTGAAACTTTTTTAACTAATAAAAAAATGAAAAGTGGGGCGTGCAAAATTATTCGGCCCCCTTGTGTTAATACTTTGTAGAGCCACCTTTTGCTGCGATTACAGCTGCAAGTCGCTTGGGGTATGTCTTTATCAGTTTTGCACATTGAGAGACTGAAATTCTTGCCCATTCTTCCTTGCAAAACAGCTCGAGCTCAGTGAGGTTGGATGGAGAGCGTTTGTGAACAGCAGTTTTCAGCTCTTTCCACAGATTCTCGATTGGATTCAGGTCTGGACTTTGACTTGGCCATTCTAACACCTGGATACGTTTATTTGTGAACCATTCCTTTGTAGATTTTGCTGTATGTTTGGGATCATTGTCTTGTTGGAAGATAAATCTCCGTCCCAGTTTCAGGTCTTTTGCAGACTCCAACAGGTTTTCATCCAGAATGGTCCTGTATTTGGCTGCATCCATCTTCCCCTCAATTTTAACCATCTTCCCTGTCCCTGCTGAAGAAAAGCAGGCCCAAACCATGATGCTGCCACCACCATGTTTGACAGTGGGGATGGTGTGTTGAGTGTGATGAGCTGTGTTGCTTTTACGCCAAACATATCGTTTTGCATTGGCCAAAAAGTTTGATTTTGGTTTCATCAGACCAGAGCACCTTCTTCCACATGTTTGGTGTGTCTCCCAGGTGGCTTGTGGCAAACTTTAGACGAGACTTTTTATGGATATCTTTGAGAAATGGCTTTCTTCTTGCCACTCTTCCATAAAGGGCAGATTTGTGCCGTGTACGACTGATTGTTGTCCTATGGACAGACTCTCCCACCTCAGCTGTAGTTCTCTGCAGTTCATCCAGAGTGATCATGGGCCTCTTGGCTGCATCTCTGATCAGTCTTCTCCTTGTCTGAGCTGAAAGTTTAGAGGGACAGCCAGGTCTTGGTAGATTTGCAGTGGTCTGATACTCCTTCCATTTCAAAATGATCGCTTGCACAGTGCTCCTTGGGATGTTTAAAGCTTGGGAAATCTTTTTGTATCCAAATCCGGCTTTAAACTTCTCCACAACAGTATTACGGACCTGCCTGGTGTGTTCCTTGGTCTTCATCATGCTCTCTGCGCTTTCAACAGAACCCTGAGACTATCACAGAGCAGGTGCATTTATACAGAGACTTGATTACACACAGGTGGATTGTATTTATCACCATCAGTCATTTAGGACAACATTGGATCATTCAGAGATCCTCGCTGAACTTCTGGAGTGAGTTTTCTGCACTGAAAGTAAAGGGGCCGAATAATTTTGCACGCACCACTTTTCAGTTTTTTATTTGCTAAAAAAGTTTAAAATATCCAATAGATTTCGTTCCACTTCACAATTGTGTCCCACTTGTTGGTGATTCTTCACAAAAAATTTAAATTTTATATCTTTATGTTTGAAGCCTGAAATGTGGCAAAAGGTTGAAAAGTTCAAGGGGGCCGAATACTTTTGCAAGGCACTGTAGCACTGAAAGTTTGTGCAGTGCTATACATTAGGGCAGACACTACAATTACAATACAATTCAATACATAAGTTTACATGTGTTTTGTTTTTTGGAATGTTGGGGTGGAGAGAAAATTTGCATGGGGGGGCCCAAGAAAATGTTTGCCCAGGGTCCAATCAATATTAAAGATGGCCCTGGGCATCAAGGATGGGCAGCCAACAAATCTGAAGCAACTGCGTGATGCTATGATGTCACTATGGAGCAAAATCTTGCCTTGAAGAATGAAGGGGGTATAACCAGGTACTAGCAAGGTGTACCTAATAAAGTTGCCGGTGAGTGTAAATGACTTGTATTTGTCCATGGGGAACATGGTCCCCCCCAGTCCTCCCCTGGTCATCTCATGTAAGCTTGTTCCCACATTGCAATAATATGCTTGGTCAGGTTAGGTGATCACAGCAGGGGAGGGTAGCTGCTTTGGCCATCACGCTGGATGTATGCCTACTGTTTTTTTTTTTTTTTTTTATAGAAATCCAGCCCAGGTTAAAGGTATTGCCAAAAGGAACGTTTATTTCAGCACTATGAGAAGAATGTATAGATGGGCTCCAACAAAGGATGAACTGATCTCTGTACACCACCATGATGCAACGCTCAACTTGTATACACACTTACCTCCATGGTGCCGACTCTGCCACATCTGATTTATAGTCCAACTTTCATCAACTAGAACAATTGAAGAACAAAGTTTACATTTTCCTATGGGTTCTATCAGATTCTACATCAGAGAGTAATATATACTAAATGATGAAATGCTGATCTATCACACATGAAGAGCAAATAGTTACTCCTAACTGGACACTGAAAGCTCAAATGAACCAAGACCAGACCCTAAAAGTGATATTAAAGCTTCAGCATAAACAAAAAACATGAAATACTTACCTGCTCTGTAATGGTTTTGCACAGAGCAGCCCCGATCCTCCTCTTCCCAGGTCCCTGGCCAGCGTTCCTGGCTCCTCCCCCTTGATAAGTGCCCGCTCTATGTGCCCATGACACATAGAGCTGTGGCTCGACCATGCCCCTGCTCTCTCCTCATTGACTCACAGAGAGACCCAGGACAGCCGAGGCTCCCGTGAACATCACTGGATGGAGAGGGGGCTCAGGTGAGTATTGGGGGGGGGGGGGGCTGTGAGAGACACAGCACACAGAAGGTTTTTTACCTTCATGCATAGAATGCATGAAGGTAAAAAACCTTCAGCCTTTATACCCACTTTAATCTCAACCTTACTGGTAACCCGAATGCTCTAAACTAGAACCTGACTTCTAGACCTCAAAGTAACCTAAACCAGACCCCTAACCTCAACCTCACTGGTAACCCTAACACTCCAAACTGTACCCTAACTTCTAAACCTTATATTAAGCTAGACCAAATCCGTAGCCTCAACCATACTGGTAGCACTGGAGCTCTAAACTGTAATCCAACTTCTAAAACTCACATTAACCTAGACCAGACCCTTAACTTAAACCTTACCAATAACTCCAGTGTCCTAAACTGTAACCTAACTTCTATACCAACAAATAAACCTAGAGCAGACCTGTAACCTCAACCTTACCAGTAACCCTAACACTGTAAACAGGAATCTAACTTCTAAACCTCAGATTAACCTAGACCAGTCTCTTAACCTAAACCTTACTGGTGGCTCTAACGCTCTAAACTGTAGCCTAACTTCTAAACCCCAAGGGAACCTAGATCAAACCACCTCAACCTTACCGAAAACCCTAACACTCTAAACTCTGACCTAACTTCTATACCTCAAATAAACCTAACCTTAAACTCAACCCCAGAGGTAACCATTACATTCCAAACCCTTACATTCTAAACCGTGTATTAACTTAGACCAGACCCTTAACCTCAACCATACTGGTAGCACTAGAGTTCTGAGCTGCAACCTACCTTCTAAACCTCAAAGGAACCTAGATCGGACCCTTAACCTCAACCTTGCCAGTAATCCTAACACTCCAAACTGTAGTCTAACTTCTAAACCTTGTATTATCCTAGACCATGACCCTTAAACTCAACTTTACCAGTAACCCTAACGCTCTAAACTGTAACCTAACTTCTATACCAACAAATAAACCTAGAGCCAACCCGTAACCTCAACCCTACCAGTAACCCTTACACTGTAAACTGGAATCTAACTTCTAAACCTCAGATTAACCTAGACCAGCCCCTTAACCTAAACCTTACTGGTGGCCCTAATGCTATAAACTGTAACCTAACTTCTAAACCCTAAGGGAACCTAGATCAGCCCCTTAACCTCAACCTTACTGGTAACCCTAATGCTCTAAACTCTGGCCTAACTTCTATACCTCAAATGAAACTAAACCAGACCCTTAACCTCAACCTTAATGATAACCCTTATGCCGTGTACACACGGTCGGACTTGCCAATGGGATAACCTCTGTCTGCATTTCCGGCGGAAAAATTTAGAACATGTTTTCTATCTAAGTCCGTCGGAAATGCAGACAGAAAAAGTCAGATGGGGGGGCGTACACACGGTCGGAATATCCGACCAAAAGCTCCCATCTGACTTTTTCTGTTGGAAATTCCGATCGTGTGTACAGGGTATTACATTCTAAACCTTGTATTAACCTAGACCAGACCCTTAACCTCAACCATACTGGTAGCACTAGTGTTCTGAACTGCAACCTACCTTCTAAACCTTAAAGGAACCTAGATCGGACCCTTAACCTCAACCTTGCCGATAATCCTAACACTCCAAACTGTAGTCTAACTTCTAAACCTTGTATTATTCTAAACCAGACCATTAACCTCAACCTTACCGGTAACCCTAACCCTCTAAACTGTAACCTAACTTCTAAACCTCAGATTAACCTATACCAGACTCTTATGCCGCGTACACACGGTCGTACTTTTCGTCTACAAAAGTCCAACGGACGCTGACGGACTAAAGCTGGCTGGTAATCCGATCGTGTGTGGGCTTCTCCGGACTTTCAACGTACTTTTTTAGCCTCAAATCCGACGTACTTTAGATTTGAAACATGCTTTAAAACTTTACGACGGACTCGAGTCCGGTCGAAAAATCCGCTCGTCTGTATGCTAGTCCGACGGACAAAAACCCACGCTAGGGCAGCTATTGGCTACTGGCTATGAACTTCCTTATTTTAGTCCGGTGTACGTCATCACGTAAGAATTCGACTGACTTTTGTGTGATCGTGTGTAGGCAAGTCTGTTCGTTAGAAAGTATGCCGCAAGTCCGTCGAAAGTCTGTCGGAAGTCTGTCGGAAGTCTGTCGAACAGGCTGTCTGACTTTTGTAGACGAAAAGTACGACCGTGTGTACGCGGCATTAAGCTCAACCTTAAAGGTATCCCTAATGCTTTAAACTGTAACCTAATTTCTAACCTCAAATGAACCTAGATCAGGCCCTTAACCTCAACCTTACCAGTAATCCCAACACTGTAAACTGGAACCTGACTTCTATACCTCAAATAACCCAGACCAGACTCTAAACCTCAACCGCACTGGAAGCTCTAATGCACTAAACTGTGATCTAAATTTCTAAACCTCAAATGAACCTAGACCAGATTCTGAACCTCATCCTTAAAAGCAACCCTAATGCTCTAAACTGTAACTGTAACTTTTCACAAAAAATATTTTGTTCCAAAAACTGTATACAATTAATACATGCAATGACATTTTTCAGCATAATAATTTACTTTTTTTTAATTGCACTTCATTTATAATTTTCTTCATATATACTGACAGGCCAAGATGGCCAGCCAAAGCGACAACAATAAACTATAACACCTCCAGGGGTTCTTACAGCAGTCATTGTGGGTAAAATCTTCTTTGACCCCCAAATACCTGCTATAAGGATATAACATTCTTAGTTACTTCTCACAATGCCCACAGAATACTATTTAACAGCCCAGCTGATAACTAGCAGTATGCACCTGTGCACGCTATTAGTTCTGTGACCACGCTGTCAATGATTACTGCAGGTCTTATTGTGGCCATATACACTTTGATTAATGCTTGATTTATTTTCCAAATTGAATTCTTTCAATAGGAATAGTCAATCTATAACTAATCGCTGATTCCATCAATATGCCACATACAGAGAAGTGGATGTAAATAATTGACACAATCCTCTTTTCCAAAGACTAAGGTAAAGCTTTCGGAATCGACACTGCCGACGATCTTTTTTGTGAAATTAAATGATTAAGGAAGAGACAAGTTGACCTTGAACTACACGGCCAGACGCTTTCTGAGTACTACAGAACAAAAAAGATACCACCTAGATTCCTCATTAAAAATCAGCCCACAATTGGCCGTCATAAACGTGAGTTCAGTGAACGTTGGTGCAAAGTAGCCACTGAGAACTCGCTTAACTTTATGCTGATTGTCATTGAAGAGGTTAAAGTCCAATTATGTCAAGTCAACAGAGAGCTAAGCACACTGGAACTATCGATCCAGGACAAAGACAAACAACCTGATACATTGCAAAATCTCGACAGTGAGATCTCAACATATACAGCAAGACAAAAACAAGCCAAGCGTGACAAGTTCAAATTGTTCAACCAGGACTACCAGGAGGGTTTCAGTCACCCAAGGCGTAGACTCTACACATGGCCCCCCCAGAAAACCATTTAGAAATTATCATTTTGCAACATCAGATAGCGATCGTCCCACAGAGAATCCATCAACCGACAGCAACTCCAGAAAAACAGGAGTTCCGGCAATCGAATCTCAGGGTCCCCAATCCCCATTTTCCAGTTTCAAGAGAAGACGACGATCCAGGAGGGGCATCAAGAGGCCACGGCACCCTGCCGACACGCAGCACCCGCTAGGGCATGAGGTGTGCCCACTAATTAACCTGTCGTCTAGATCTATGGTGAATGGTGAGTTACGACTTTTATCAAAGGGCCTTTCCTTTTGCCCTACTGCTAGATTTCAGAACTTTGACTTTGAGGTTGTCATGTTTAAATTTGAAAGAACGCTCAAAATTAAACAGTATTTCCATACAGTACCCAAAACAATTTCCACAAGATCAGTGACACCATTTAAACGTAAAAGCAAATTTTTTCCACCGGGACATTTCCACTCTATTGATAGCTTTATATAAACAATCAAACATGATGTGCTTAACAATGTTTCAAATAAAACAAACACCAACCTAAGCCCGGATGAGTTTATTGCACTTTAAGGACACTTAAAGAAGACAAAAGTATCATCATTAAACCCGCCGATAAAGGCGGTGCTATAGTGGTCATGGACTACGTTGACTACAAGGAGGGTATGACTGCCATGCTGTCAGACACAACAAGTTATGTTGTACTTAAACAGAACCCTGTACCAAGTATTAGAAATGCATTAAACTCCTTGATTAACATTGGAAGACTGAACAGCTGGTTATCTGACATAACTGCCGAATTTTTATACAATAAACACCCTTGCTGTCCAGTCATTTATGGCCTACCAAAAATCCACAAAGGTATAAACCCTTTGAAATTTAGACCCATTGTGTCTGGCACAGGGTCGATCACCCAACCTCTGGCCCAGCTCCTTGACCATCTCCTACAACCTTTGGTAAAAAAGTTGCCAGCCTATATTAGGGATACAAAAGATTTCTTGAGAAACTTAGTGCATTCACAGATTTCGGTGAAGGATGGAAACCTGCAACTATGAATATAGGATCCCTGTACACATGCATACCCAATGATGCTGGATTGCAGGCCGTTAGACATTTGCTGACTGACATGGAATCAACACCAATACCCAAAGAGTTTCTTATCGAATGTCTCGATTTTGTACTTACAAACAACTATTTTACATTCGAGGGCACCAAGTATGCACAGATCCGAGGTACAGCCATGGGGAGCTCAGCAGCCCCATCTTTTGCCAATCTCTTTGTAAGCCTACTTGGGGAACGTTATATCTATCCCTCTGATGCCTTTACCAACCACATCAAATGTTGGTTTAGGTACATCAATGACATTTTCCTTATCTGGACTGACAAGGATGCTCAGTTCTTTGACTTTGTGGATTTTCTGAACAGTATCTTTACAGGGTTTTTCTATATATTTTTTCAACTTTTTTCTTTTTCTATTTTTATTTTCGTGTTCATTTTTGTTTTATTTAATTTTATTTAATTTATTTTATTATGTATTTATTTATTTTTATCCTTATTTATTTCTTAATACCGTTATAGATATCTCTTTTCTTTTCTTCTCCTCTCTACATCTTCTTCCTTTCCTTGACCTGTTTTACTAACCCATATTTATTCATATCTCTCTTTTGTTTTCTAATACTCCTTGGTCCCAAACTTTTTTTTTTCCTTTCATGTCTCTCTCTCTCTTTCTTTTGTCTTTTTTTCACTTCCTGTGCTCCTTTCCTTGTTCTACCGCTGCTTTGAGGGCTGTGTTTCTCTCCACTCACTCACATTCCTCACATTCACTTCTCCTCCCCACTTCCCTTTGATTGAATGCAATCTACCTTGATGGGCGGGGTCCGCCGACGTCATACGTTTCTGTGACATTGGCGGCCCCAGCACTGCAGCATCCCTTGTTGCAGTCCTTGTTACTGCTTACTGTTTACTATTGTAATCCAAGCCGATCTGCAAGCATCGATCCCCACACTGGCGCTGATCTGTGTCTGGATCGTGCACTATATATAGAATGGGCGGGATTTGCCGACGTTACACGTTTCCATGACGTCGGCGGCCCCAGCACTGCATCATCCCCTCGTTGCTCGGTTACCACCAGCACATCGCGCATGCGTGGCCGGCGATTGCTGCTGTGATCCGTCCTGCAACTATTGATCCCTGCACTGGCGCTGATCTATATCCAGATCATGTGCTGTATACCGATGCTCCCTAGCAACAGGTCCGTTCTCACGGTGACTAAGGATCCACATCATCAATTCCATCATGACATTACACAGGTAGTGATAGTATGTTATTTGGCAACCCCCTCTTCTCATACGTTTTTTCTTAAATCTGTGATATTGTGCTCATTTTTTTTGAGTCTTTTGGTGGGATTTGTGATGTCATACCTGTCTAGGGTTGGGAGGAGTTTTGATTTTCTTTTTTTTCTGATTGGTTGATGGTTATTTAAACTCTTTTCATTGTTACCCCACATTTATTACATGCCTGACGAAGGCGTGTACTCTTCTTGTGTTGTGATCATGCAATAAACTATCCGTTTGGACACTACTTTTTGTCGATTCATGGTGTGCTGGCAAATATCTACGATGTAAATAATTGATCGCTTCTTTGTTTCCATCATGTAATCTCATAAACTGATCCGATTAAATTACAAAAGAAAATATCCCAGTCCTTCCAATTGATGCAAAACAATCAATAATAGTATGAACAACTCAGTTTGATTGAATCCGAATCAATCTAAATCAATCAGAAGGGAAGTTATGGTTATTGGATTTCTTGCGGATTCAATCGTTTTGATTGAGTTGCACATTGATCTGAATTAAAAAAAAAATAAAAAAATCAAAGTTTGTGGAATCACCATTTTATCAACTGGGAACTATTCCTGGTGATTGCCGGAAGTCTGCTTGCATAGACGAGAGAATAATTTTAAATTAAATAAATAGTATCCCTGGGATTCCAAATTCCATTGGATTTTCAACTAGGCAGAAAGAATAATGCCGCGTGCACACGGTCGGATTCTCCGACAGAAAATGTTAGATGTGAGCTTGTTGTCGGAAATTCCGACCGTGTATAGGCTCCATCGGACATTTTCCGTCACACAATATTTGAGGGCTGGTTCTCAAATTTTCCGACAACAAAATCCGTTGTCGTAAATTCCAATCGTGTGTACACAATTCCGATGCACAAAGTTCCACGCATGCTCGGAATCAAGCAGAAGAGCCGCACTGGCTATTGAAAATCATTTTTCTCGGCTCGTCGTACGCGTTGTACGTCACTGCGTTCTTGACGTTCGGAATTTTCTACAAGATTTGTGTGACTGTGTGTATGCAAGACAAGTTTGAGCCAACATCCGACGGAAAAAATCCATTGATTTTGTTGTCGGAAAATCCTATCGTGAGTACAGGGCATTCGAGTAACCTAGATTAAGCAGAAGGGAAGTTATGGTTATTGGATTGCTTGCGGATTCAATCATTTTGATTGAATTGCACATTGATCCGATTAAAAAAAAAAAAAAAAAAATCAAAGTTTGTGGAATCACCATTTTATCAAGTGGGAACTACTCCTGGTGATTACAGGAAGTCTGCTTGCATAGACGAGAGAATAATTTAAAAAAAAATTACAAAATTAATAAATAGTATCCCTGGGATTCCAAATTCCAGATTTTCAACTAGGCAGAAAGAATTATGCCCCGTACACACGCTCGGAATTACCAACAGAAAAAGTTGGGAGCTTCTGGTCAGATATTCCGACCGTGTGTATGCCCCATCGGACTTTGTCGGAATTTCCGACGGACTAAGATATAGAACATCCTGGGGAGGACCGGTATAGGGCGTGGAAAAAGGCCCTGCGTGACCTATCCACCACTAGGATGGCCCAGACAGACAAGGCTTTGTTATACTCCGCTCAACGCGTGTTCGAGCATGGTGGAAAAAATGGGAAGCTTCTTGCGTGGCTGGCTAAGGGAAACATACCTTCAACCCCCATAGGCTCCATTAGAGACAATACTGACCAGATCCTTACTGCCCCTGCTAATATTAATAACCGTTTCCGAGAATACTTTCAGGAGGTTTACTCCTCTAGAGATGCTGCATCGGACTCATCCATGTCCTCTTTTTTTGACTCCCTGTCTATCCCTGTGTTGTCTGAGGAAGCAAGGGAGGGGCTGGAGGCTGACATCACACTTGAGGAGATACAGGTTGCCATGGGACATCTCAAGGGAGGGAAGGCCCCAGGTGCAGATGGGTTACCATCTGAATTTTACTCCAATTTTTCTGAACTACTGGCCCCTAAGTTGACTTCACTGCTTTCTAAATTTGCAAATATGCCAGCCCTACCTGACTCAATGAATGAGGCGGTTATTGTACTGGTTCCTAAACCAGGAAAAGACCCTCTTGATTGTGCATCGTACAGGCCCATCTCATTGCTAAATGTTGATGCCAAGATCTTTGCTAAGGTCTTGGCCACCCGACTATCCCATGTAATGGAAGACCTAGTGGGTATAGACCAGACGGGATTTATGCCAGGCAAGGGCACAGATATTAATATTAGGCGCCTATTCCTTAACTTGGCAACATCGCATGACAACACGGGGTCCAGGGTTATTGCCTCTTTAGATGCCGAGAAGGCTTTCGACTCTGTTGAGTGGAAGTTTTTATGGGAAACCTTGTGTAGATTCGGATTCGGTCCTAAATTTATTCACGGAGTACGATTGCTGTACCGATCCCCCCGGGCACGGGTTCGCACCAACAATTGGGTCTCAGACTCCTTTGATCTGTTTCGTGGTACGAGGCAGGGATGCCCGCTCTCCCCCAGCCTGTTCGCCCTGGCGCTGGAGCCTCTGGCAATTGCCATTAGGAGTGCACCGGACGTTCTGGGCCTGCGGGTGGGTATGATGGAAGAGCGCCTCTCCCTCTATGCTGACGACGCATTATTGTACCTTAATGATGCTGGACCCTCTCTTCAAGCTGCCCTGCGTATTTTTGACAGTTTTGGTGGACTCTCGGGAGTTAAGATAAATTGGACCAAATCAGTCCTATTTTTTATAGATGATGAGGTTAACTCTGGACCCCTCTCCTCCCCACTACAAAGGGTTGGGGAATTTAAATATCTTGGAGTTGTGATCACTAGGAATCTCTCTGATTTTATTGTAAAAAACCTGACCCCTGTCCTGAACACCCTACGTTCGAAATGTGCTGCCTGGGAGAATCTTCCTCTGAATCTTCTGGGTCGCATTAGTCTCCTTAAAATGATGATACTGCCCAAATTTAACTATCTGTTTAGGAACTACCCGGTCTGGGTCCCCGCCTCGTTTTTTAGGGAGATTGACCGTATAGTGGGTTCCTTTATTTGGTCGGGGAGAAACCCTAGGTTGGCACGTACTACGTTATGTTTACCTGCAGATTTGGGCGGACTTGCCCTCCCAGATTTCCAGTTATATTTTTGGGCAGCCATGTTGATGACGGTACACTGGTGGTTCCAGGGTTCTAGATCCAATGTGGCAACCTGTCTCGAGGCGAATATTCTGGGTTCCCTGACGGACCTTCGGAATTTTCCCTATAGAGGACCCAAGGCATATTATGATATCCCTGGGCCTACTAGAGCAACTTGGAGAGTATGGGAAGCGGCTAGGCGCAGATACTTGAGACCTGGCCAATTGTCTGCAGCTCATCCCCTGTGGGGGAACCCACGACTTAAACACTTCCGTATGATACCGGACCCACAGGTGTGGGCTAGATATGGTGTAACCTTGTTGGAACACGTAATGTCTGGGGGTCAACTGCTCTCCCTGCATGAGCTTACGGCTAAATTTGGACTGCCCCGCTGGATGGGGTTCCGGTACCTACAGCTGAGACATGCGGCCAGGGCTCAATTCCCGCAAACTCCCCTGTTACAGACGGACCCCATCGAAGATCTCCTATCCCCTGGAGACTTGTCTAAACCCCTATCCTCAATATATAATGCGTTGCTGGGAAGAGATTCCCCTAAGCTTAATGATTTATGGGAAAGATGGCGGGCTGATATCCCGTCACTGGATAGGGAGGGATGGGAGGACTGTCTAGAGTATGGCCCGAAATTAGTGATAGCATCCAAGGACAAATTGATTCAAGTTAAATTTATACACAGGGTCTACTATACCCCGCAGAGACTCCATCGCATATTTCCTGAGAGAGACCCCATGTGTCCTAAATGCAAGGTCCATATAGGCACTTTTATACATATGTTCTGGGAGTGCCCAGTTGTTGCACTATTTTGGACTAAGATTGTAGGTGAAATCAACTCCAGATTGCAGACCTCTATTCCGCTCTTGCCGGCCATGGCGTTGTTGGGGCTACATGATGATGAGCAGAGGCCATATCATCTTAAATTACTGATTTCCTTCCTTCTTTTCTATGCCAAAAAAGAAATACTTATGAAATGGATAGATTCTTCCCCTCCATCCTTTTCAGCCTGGGAGGCACAGATTGAGGCAGTAATCCCCATGTATAAAATGACATATATAAACCGTGGCTGTCCGTGGAAATTTGAAAAAGTTTGGGCTCCGTGGATGGCCTCGTAGAGAAACAATCAGTTCATTACGTTTATTTATCCCAATAGGGAAGGGTTTTGGAGGGTGGAGGGTGGACGGTACTTGTTGAGAATGGTACTATTAACCTTATGTATTGTTTGTGGGTTTTGCATATTAATTTCCCTATCCTCAAATATGTAATCTACGTATGTAATGTATTCTACTCTGTTGAATGGTATTCTGTAACTCTGATTATCTATTACAATAATAAAGCACCACTGTTTTTGTTAAAAAAAAAAAAAGATATAGAACATGTTCTAAATTTTTCCGTCGAAAAATGCAGACGGAGGTTATTCTGTTGGCAAGTCTGACGGTGTGTACGCGGCCTCAGAGTAACCTAGATTAAGCCATTTAATTAATTGAGTCTGATCATTAATATTTTTTTTTATAGATATTTAATGTGTATAGTTAAATAATATTTTAGGTATCCATTTTTAGTAATTTTATTTTTTAGTTAATTAATATCTTTAGTATTAAGTTATAGGTCTATTTATTCAATTTTTTTTTATATATATATTTTTTTAATTCTTTATTTTATTACATTTTTAAATATTACAAAAGAAGAAATTCTGATATATCCAAAAACTAACAGATAAATCATATATTGTCCAGAAACAAAGGAAATAGCGAGTATAAATGATTTATAAAATGCTCAATATTCACTTATTATGCCATTTTCCTTTCCATTATGATTTAAATTAAATTTAAAATTAGCATTCCTTATATTTAATATCATAAAGTTATCTACCCATGAAAAGAAAAATGAAACAATTTTATACACCCTCAAGATTTTGAATAGAACCAGGTCATCCCAAAAAAAGGAAAAACAAAAAGGGAATGATTTTAGACTTCTATTTATTTATTAGAAATGTAATTGATCACTTTGTTTATTTTATTTGTGTATTTATTTTTTTTTTTAATACTCAAACTCAAATGCATTTCCCCTATTTTAATACATTTGTCGGCATAAAAATAAAATAAGTCCACAAAATATCACAAAGAACAAAATCACATTTTGTGTTGAGAAGTATTTGGAAATCTCTCCTTACCTGACTGATTTTTGGGCCATCCAAACACCTGGACTTCACACAAGGTCAGAGATACGTCCTTCCCCCGTATTGCAATTGTGACAAACTGTCCCTCCATTTCTTGGCAGGCAAAGGAGTAGGTTTCTCCGAGACCGATTGATGAAACAATGCCACATCTGTAAGAAATATGGAACTTAAAGTGTATCTATAGTCAAAACCTTTTTTTTTTCAGAGTATGGAAATATTATAACCTCGGCCAGGTTTATATTGATGTTAGTATCCCTCTCTCTCTTTATCCAGTTGACCATTTTCTATTACCAATACAGAAAGGGAAGGGAAAATCCAAACTTTTAGAGTTATCACCATATTAGGAAGTTGGGGTAAATCTTCCAATGGGGGCACTAATTTCACAATTTCACAACCGTGAAAAAAAAAGGAATCCCCCCTCAATTGCTGTTGTGTAAACATGGGCTGAACACCCCCCTGTTCGGTTTGCAGCCAAACAGGGGAAAAGTTCTAACCTGAATGGCAAACCCCATTGAAGTCTATGGGAGCCGAACAGGAAAAATCAAAAGTGCCCATTTTGAAAACTTCTATGCAAGTAGTTGGCCATAAAAGTGGTATGAGGGTCTGGGTACTGCCCTGGGGGACATGCATCAATGCAAAACATTTTTTTTTTAAATGATAGTTTTTTTTCAGGAGCAGCAATTTTAATTATAAAAATGCAACAATAAAAATGAAAAAAATTGATTTAACCGGTTCCCGACTGGCGCACGCCGATGTACATCGGCAGAATGGCACGGCTGGGCAAATGGGCGTACCTGTACGTCCCTTTAAATTTGCCGCCGTACCATCGCGTGCGCACCGCCAGCCGGGCCCTCCGTAAGTCGGGTTGCGGGTCCCGCAGACTCGATCGCCGCAGAGATACCCGCGATCGCCTCACGGAGAGGAAGAATGGGGAGATGCTAATGTAAACAAGCATCTCCCCGTTCTGCCTAGTGACAGTGTCACTGATCTCTGCTCCCTGTGATCGGGAGCAGAGATCAGTGATGTTTTACACGTAGCCACGCCCCCCACAGTTAGAATCACTCCCCAGGACATACTTAACCCCCTAGTGGCTAATCCCTTCACTGCCAGTGTCATTTACACAGGAATCAGTGCATTTGTATAGCACTGATTGCTGTATAAATGACAATGGTCCCAAAAATGTGTCAAACATGTCCGATCTGTCCGCCATAATGTCGCAGTCACGATGAAAATCCCTGATCACCGCCATTACTAGTAAAAAAAAAATATTAATAAAAATGCCATAAAACTATCCCCTATTTTGTAGAGGCTATAACTTTTGCGCAAACCAATAAACGCTTATTGCGATTTTTTTTTGTCAAAAATATGTAGAAGAATACTGGCCTAAACTGAGAAAAAAATGTTTTTTTTAATATATTTTTGGGGGATATTTATTATAGCAAAGTGTAAAAAATAATGCGTTTTTTCAAAATTGTTACTCGTTTTTTGTTTATAGCGCAAAAAATGAAAACCACAGGGGTGATCAAATACCACCAAAAGAAAGCTCTATTTGTGGGAAAACAGGACGCCAATTTTGTTTGGGAGCCACGTTGCACAACCGCGCAATTGTCAGTTAAAGCGACGTAGAGCCGAATCACAAAAAGTGCTCTGGTCTTTGGCCAGCAAAATGGTCCGGGGCTTAAGTGGTTAAATATAGTGCCTGAGGGGTCCCCTTAATCTGCCTGTAAAATGGTGCATCTGTAGCATGTATAGAACCTGCTGCAGCAAAACTGCCATTTCTAAAGAAAAAAAAACAAGCCAAATCCAATTTAAAATGACTCGTGATTGCAATTGCCTGCCCCCGGCTATTGAAAAAAAAAAAAAAAACAGCGTGGGGGTCCCCCCAGTCCATACCAGGCCCTTCAGAAATAAATACAAATTCCATAAATATTTCCCATAGTTTGTAGACACTATAACTTTTGCGCAAACCAATCTTATTGGAATTTTGTTTTTTACCAAAAAACATGTAGCAGAATACACACTGGCCTAAATTTATGAAGAAATTAGATTTTTTACATTTTTTATTGGATATATTTTATAGCAGAAAGAAAAAAAATGGTTTTTTTTTCAAAAAACTGTCAGGCTTTTTTGTTTATAGCGAAAAAAAAACAAAAAACGCAGAGGTGATCAAATACCAACAAAAGAAAGTTCTATTTGTGGGGAAAAAAAGGCATAAATTTTATTTGGGTACAACGTTGCATGGCCGTGCAATTTTCAAAGTAACACAGTTTGCAGAGTTCGCGCTCAGCATCCAAACTTCTTTGAGGTTTGGTGAATAGGGTTGCCACCTGTCCGGGATTCACCCGGACAGTCCGGGTTTTCAATCATGTGTCCGGGTTGCAGACCCAAACACATTATTCAGGCCAGGCTGTGGCTGTGTCTGCAGGTGGCTGTCTGGGGGGCAGGTTTGGCATCACTGGGGGGTAGGGCGATAATGTCAACATGAGCAATTTGGCCGCACCCAGTGTTTGCTGCGGCACACTATGCGCACCACGTTACTACTCTCCTTGGAGCACCCAAAGGTTTCCCAGGTTGCTAAAGTGTTCGAGTTTGGTTTGAGGAAAAATGTGGCAACCCTATCGGTGAACCCCTCTTGAACCGCACCCACGGCAGTTCAGCTCATCACTACTAGATATTCTCCCTTGCTGGATTGCTGTACAAGTTGTGTTTTCAGTTTATGTATTATGCCGCGTACACATGAGCTGACTTTTCGACCGGACTGGTCCGACGGAACGAATCTGGCGGACAATCCGACTGTGTGTGGGCTCCATCGGACTTGCTGCGGACTCTTTCGTGTGAAAATCTGACGGACTTTAGATTTGGAACATGTTTCAAATTTGTCCGACGGACACGAGTCCGGTCGGAAAATCCGCTTGTCTGTATGCTAGTCCGACGGACCAAAACCGACGCTAAGGCAGCTATTGGCTACTGGCTATCAACTTTCTTATTTTAGTCCAGTCGTCGGTCATCACATACGAATCCGTAGGACTTTGATGTGATCGTGTGTAGGCAAGTCCGTTCTTTCAAAAGTCAGTCGGAAGTCTGTCAAAAGTCAGTCGAAAGTCCGTCGGAAAGACTGTCTGACCTTTGTTGCCGAAAAGTCCGCCAGTGTGTACAGGGCATTATTGCTCAATGTATGATGTAATGCTAGTTATCTCCAGCAAAGATGGACATGTTATGAAATCCCCCTAATTATTGATGAATGTTTTCCTTTCCTGGGTAGAGTGTGTGCTGCAGACAGATATTGTCTGGAACAAAAGTTCTGAACAGTTTTCACCGCAAAGAGATCAACGGATTTCGCAACACTTGCAGAGGTCGCCCTATTTATAGCCAAAATAATGAAATCGTCGACGTACCTGGGGTTCTCCTTCCAGTCTTTGAGGTTTCCTATCTGAATTTCAGCTCCGCTCAGGCCCTCGGCACAACATTCTCTCCTGTTCGTAATGGCCACAGAGAAGATAGCGTGGTTTGATCCTAGATCTAGACTCCACCAGGGCCCATATTCAACTTCAGTTGAAGCACATCGAGAAGAGAGCTGGCCATCGGTTGCATATCTGGAAGCTGCTCCCTCTTTAGTGCTGGACTGAGAGGTTTTTCCTTTGGAAGCCACATTGTACGCTAAAAAAGTGTATTTCATGTGTTATCTTCATGATATAATATCTTAGTAATGAGGTGCATTAAAAACCACAAGTTTTGAAACCTCTCCCTTCTGCTCAGATTTCAGTTACAGTGCACACCTGGTCTAATCAAGAAAGCGTTGATGTAGACTGCTGGACATTCTGCCAGTGCCTGATCAACAAGTTGCCCTGTCTGCTGATGCCCTGGGTTCCGATTTATATCTGTGCATGCCCTAGATTATTCCAGCAAACTCTATACTTGGCTTGTTTCCTCTTCTCCTCATCATTAGCCTGTTATCCCCATTATAGATTGTTTATTTGTCTGATAACATGACTCTGCTGGATCAGGTTTTTCTGTGATGGATCTGACCATCAGACTGCTAACTTTACTATTGTCTGCTGTAAAATCACATGTGTAGTTGAGGAGAGATGTGCACAATGAAAAACAATTGTTTTGTTTCGATTTGTTATTTATACAAATTTGTTTAGATAAATTCGTTTAATTAGCTTTCGGAATGCATTTCGTTAATTCAAATTCGAATCGATTTGAATTTTCCGTATTCGGTCCAGTGGAACTAAATTCGACCGAATTCAGAAGATTCAAATCAATTCAAATTCAAATTCCATTTCAAATCCAATTTATTCTTTTCAAAATTAGAATTTTGGAAGATGGTTATATTCTTTCTATTCCATTCTATTCTATTCTATTCTATTGAAGCTTGGAGAATAGGTTAGGTGACCCTATAATATCCAGCCCCTCATCCCTATTCATTGAATGGTAGCAACAACAGGGTGCCAAGAACAAAGAAAAGTACATATACACTACCGTTCAAAAGTTTGGGGTCACCCAAACAATTTTGTGTTTTCCATGAAAAGTCACACTTATTCACCACCATACGTTGTGAAATGAATAGAAAATAGAGTTAAGACATTGACAAGGTTAGAAATAATGATTTGTATTTGAAATAACATTGTTTTTACATCAAACTTTGCTTTCATCAAAGAATCCTCCTTTTGCAGCAATTACAGCATTGCACACCTTTGGCATTCTAGCTGTTAATTTATTGAGGTAAGCTGGAGAAATTGCACCCCACGCTTCTAGAAGCAGCTCCCACAAGTTGGATTGGTTGGATGGGCACTTCTGGCGTACCATACGGTCAAGCTGCTCCCACAACAGCTCAATGGGGTTCAGATCTGGTGACTGTGCTGGCCACTCCATTACCGATAGAATACCAGCTGCCTGCTTCTGCTGTAAATAGTTCTTGCACAATTTGGAGGTGTGTTTAGGGTCATTGTCCTGTTGTAGGATGAAATTGGCTCCAATCAAGCGCTGTCCACTGGGTATGGCATGGCGTTGCAAAATGGAGTGATAGCCTTCCTTATTCAGAATCCCTTTTACCCTGTACAAAGCTCCCACCTTACCAGCACCAAAGCAACCCCAGACCATCACATTACCTCCACCATGCTTAACAGATGGCGTCAGGCATTCTTCCAGCATCTTTTCATTTGTTCTGCGTCTCACAAACGTTCTTCTTTGTGATCCAAACACCTCAAACTTGGATTCATCCGTCCACAACACTTTTTTCCAGTCTTCCTCTGTCCAATGTCTGTGTTCTTTTGCCCATCTTAATCTTTTTCTTTTATTGGCCAGTCTCAGATATGGCTTTTTCTTTCCCACTCTGCCCTGAAGCCCAAAATCCCGCAGCCGCCTCTTCACTGTAGATGTTGACACTGGTGTTTTGCGGGTACTATTTAATGAAGATGCCAGTTGGGGACCTGTGAGGCGTCTGTTTCTCAAACTAGAGACTCTAATGTGCTTATCTTCTTGCTTAGTTGTGCAACGCGGCCTCCCACTTCTTTTTCTACTCTGGTTAGAGCCTGTTTGTGCTGTCCTCTGAAGGGAGTAGTACACACCGTTGTAGGAAATCTTCAATTTCTTTGCAATTTTTCGCATGGAATAGCCTTCATTTCTAAGAACAAGAATAGACTGTCGAGTTTCAGATGAAAGTTCTCTTTTTCTGGCCATTTCGAGCGTTTAATTGACCCCACAAATGTGATGCTCCAGAAACTCAATCTGCTCACAGGAAGGTCAGTTTTGTAGCTTCTGGAAGGAGCTAGACTGTTTTTAGATGTGTGAACATGATTGCACAAGGGTTTGCTAATCATCAATTAGCCTTCTGAGCCAATGAGCAAACACATTGTACCATTAGAACACTGGAGTGATAGTTGCTGGAAATGGGCCTCTATACACCTATGTAGATATTGCACCAAAAACTAGACATTTGCAGTTAGAATAGTCATTTACCACATTAGCAATGTATAGAGTATATTTGTTTAAAGTTAGGACTAGTTTAAAGTTAGCTTCATTTAAAAGTATAGTGCTTTTCCTTCAAAAATAAGGACATTTCAATGTGACCCCAAACTTTTGAACGGTAGTGTATATATATACATATATATATATTTGAATTAACGAAATGCATTCCGAAAGCTAACTAAACGAATTTATCTAAACAAATTTGTATAAATAACAAATCGAAACAAAACAATTGTTTTTCATTGTGCACATCTCTCCTCCTATATATATATATAATAGAAATTGTATTACATGCACATGCAAGAACAAAAAGTAGGGTTCAATAAAAACATTAGCAGAGCATAATGTAAGTCATGTTACTGGTTACTGATATCCATATATATAGTAGATGGTCAATACTTGATGTCATCTCCCAACGTGTTTTGCCAACATTGGCTTCCTCAGGGGATTTTTATAAAGGAGGGCAGGGGCGACCATTGTCATTTTGTGCTGCACAGCATGAGTGGTCTATTTGTGACAGTATCACACTGTATGACTGTAGTCTCATGCTGGTGCCCCCTGCATTAATCTTTATGTATAGCAGAGTCTACCTGGTCCCCATACATCCCCTGGTATTACAAAGAGCCTCCTAGTTCTGTGGATATTCCTGGTGTTTCCCTCTGAAGCTCCTTTGAGCTGTATGGAAACTGGTGGTCCATATAAAATCCCCTGAGGAAGCCAATGTTGGCTAAACATGTTGGGAGATGACATCAAGTGTTGACCACCTAATAAATATGGATATCAGTAACCAGTAACATGATCTACATTATGTTCTGCTCATGTTTTTATTGAACCCTACTTTTTGTTCTCATATGTAATAAAATTTCAATTTTTTTATATATATTTATGTATTATTTTTTTGTTCTTGGCACTGTAATAATTTTCCTATTCTATTAATTTATTTTCTATTCTATTTTATTCTGTTCTGTTGTTTTATTTTCTATTTTGTTCTGTTTTACTTTATTCTTTTCTATTCTATTCCTTTATTTTCTATTCTATTTTATTATCTTTGGAAATTCAAATTCAAATTTCGTCTGAAATTTTGTTTCATTATTTCAGATTCGTTATTGTAATTTGGAAATTCAGATACATCTGAATTTCCGAATAATGAAAAACGTGTATGAATTTTGATTTGGAATGAAACAAACTGCACATGTCTGTAGTTGAGTCCTTTCTAAAGTGCTCCATTGAATAAACCAGGTAGTCCCTCTTGTTGCCCGGCTCTTCATTGAAAGACACTTTTTTAGAACAAACAAGTATTTGTAATGAGAATATTAGAAGAGGAAGGAAAGAGACTACAGACTGTGGAGAAAATCGTAAAGAAGGCACGGCTTATATAAATATGAGGGTCCAAGACAGTAAAAGTTACCTGGAGTGGAGAGTTTTCTGATGTCTTCTACTTCCGACTCCCATATGTCTATAAAAGATTGAATGTAGAACTTAAAGAACATTCAAAGATCAAATACATCTGAAGGGATGCTGGAGACACCCTCATTCACCCAACACAAGAATTACGGGATGTTTGCCTCTACTGTCTCCTTTCCAAGGAATTTTATACTACTAGATAATTACCTCCCAGCCACGGTTACATCCAGGATAGTTATAAACTAAAGAAATCATAAATGTAGGGATGCAAACTGCTGTAAAATTATATTTATAATGTATCTGGTCAATGGCTCCATATTTAGGATATATCAGGTCTATAAACCAGAGGCTCTGGATGGAAAGTTGGATAAATGGTTCTATATTTAGGATGTATCCAGTTTATAAACCAGAGGCTCTGGATGGAAAGTTGGATAAATGGTTCTATATTTAGGATGTATCCAGTTTATAAACCAGAGGCTCTGGATGGACAGTTGGATAAATGGTTCTATATTTAGGATGCATCTGGTCTATAAACCAGAGGCTCTGGATGGACAGTTGGATAAATGGCTCTACATTTAAGATGTATCTGGTCTATAAACCAGAGGCTCTGGATGGACAGTTGGCTATATGGCTCCATATTTAGGATATATCCGGTCTATAAACCAGAGGTTCTGAAAGGACAGTTGGAAATATGGCTCTTCATTTATGATGTATCTGGTCTATAAACCTGAGGCTCTGGATGGACAGTTGGATAAATGTTTCTATATTTAGGATGCATCTGGTCTATAAACCATAGGTTCTGGATGGACAGTTGGATATATGGCTCCATATTTAAGATATATCAGGTCTATAAACCAGAGGCTCTGGATGGACAGTTGGATAAATGTTTCTATATTTAGGATGTATCCAGACTATAAACCAGAGGCTTTGGATGGACAGTTGGATAAATGGTTCTATATTTAGGATGTATCTGGTCTATAAACCAGAGGCTTTGGATGGACAGTTGGATAAATGGTTCTATATTTAGGATGTATCCGGTCTATAAACCAGAGGCTCTGGATGGACAGTTGGATATACGGCTCTATATTTAGGATGTATCCGGTCTATAAACCAGAGGCTCTGGATAGACAGTTGGATAAATGGTTCTATATTTAGGATGTATCCAATCTATAAACCAGAGGTTCTGGATGGACACTATAGTTGGGTAGATGGGTTTTATATTTAGCACTAAATTAAGCATTAGGTAGGAAAATAGAAGAATGTCCTAATACTCACTTCCAAAATCAGGGCTTGTTTCCAGTTGAGTAGGAGCGTCTATAACAAATAATGGAATTTTTTAATACAACACAAAATCTACTATTTTTTTAATAAGCAGGAACTTATTAAACTCTGACACTTAAAACATTTCAATAGGAACTCCAGGAATAACAAAAATGTCACCCCACCTACCACTTAAATAATGTGAAATGAGGCGCTATCTATCTGTCTGTATTCGGTTTCAGAAGGCTTTGTTCCATAATGGTTTAAGCTTTGGCAGCAGGGCCGGAACAAGGGATAGGCAGGAGGGGGGACTGTGGTATCATGTGAGGTTCAGGCGGCACCGCAAGGAGATTGCGGGGAGGGGATTTGTGTTGGGAATTTGGGGTGGGGGGGTGGCAGGAGATAAGAATTGTTCTACTAGGGGAAATTTGGGGAGGTGTGCCAGGAATGGGGATTTGTGTTGAGAGGGGGGATAGGGGAAGAGGATTTGTGCTTGGATGGGGGATTTGTGCAAGAAAAGGTAATGTGGGAGGGATTTGTGCTAAGAGGTGGGATTTGGGAGGGGGATATGTGCTAGTAGGGATGATTTGGGGGAATTTGTACTAAGAGGGGAAACTTGGAGGGGCGGATTTGTGCTAGGATGGAGGATTGGGGAGGGAAATTTGTGCTGGGAGGGGGGCTTTGGAGTGGGGGGTGATTTTTTTGTGCTCGGAGGTGAAATTTGAGGGGTGGAGGATTTAGGGAGGGGGCTTTTTTTGGGGGATGGGGACATATGTGGAATGAGAGGATTTGAGCCTTCCGTGGCTTTACCGGGATCTCCCATCCCACCAGGGGTCCTGATCGACCATCAGGCGCTTATGTCAGCTGACCCAAAGCCCAACAAGGACCAGATCGGCTTTGTTCAGCTCTCAGCTATAGTAACCTGGAAGCGTTGACCTGACATCACCTCTGGTTTACCCGGATGTCAACGTCACCATTTTTAAAAATCATAGGCATTCAATCACGATCTTGGTGTATTAAATGCCTTTAAGGACAGAGGAGTTGGATTTGGGGTCTTAGAGACCTGAGATCTGTTCATAAAAAGTATTTGTCATGTGCCTATTGCGGTCACAAGGGATATTTACAGTATTTTAAGTGATTAAAAAAAAAGTAAAGTGACAGTGTAAGAATAAATAAAATAATTAAAAAAAAAATTAAAGTCCCCCCCCCGTGCTTGCCCGCACCTACGCAAACAGAGATCGTCCCACACATGTGAGGTATCATCACGAAGCTCAGATCTTGAGCAGTAACTCTAGCACCAGACCTCCTCTGTAAATCTAAAGCGGTAACTTGTCTAACCTTTTAAAGTGTTACCTACGCTTCTTTGGGATCAGGAACTACAGAGGCACTCATCTTCCTCTCCTTTGTTGTTTGATCACCCTGCATTATCCCAAGGAATGGGTTCGTCTGTGGTGGGTCTGTTTACACGTTCCTCCCCCCATTTTTGTCCCTGTGGGTTTCTTCTCTTTATTTTTCCTTCTCTCCCCGATCACACCGGGATCTATCGCCTTCTACTCTTCCTTCTCCCTTCTTATTTTTCTTTTCTTTTTTATTTCTCTATTCCCCCTTTGATATACTTGAAGGAACGCACCTTCGACCTTGGGTTTTCCTAACCCTGAAGGTTTGTTTGTATATGATCTTTTTAGCCTGGGTTGCATACCTTTATTGCTCAGTTGTCTACGATTATGTTATTTCTACCTCTGTTATATAAATTGTACAATATTACATGTATGATAGATAAGAGGATGTACCTCTACTGCTCTAATAATTTATTTTTTTATGTTCCAAAAAATATATATTTACCTCTAAAGAGTCGCCTACGGATAGTAAAAATTTACGTCTGCCGCCCGTTGGGTTTTGTTTTTTTTTGGATTCAAATTAAAAATAAAGTGTACTCCCCCCCCCCCCCCCCCAAAAAAAAAATATATGCTGCATGGATACCATGTGATATACAAATTTGTAAAACCCCACAATTTATTCTCTAGGGCCTCTGCTTTATCAATTAGAACCCTCAAACATTATATATATATATATAATGTTTGAGGGTTCTAATTGATTTTCTAGCAAAAAATACTGATTGCTACATGTGAACAAAAAGTGGCAGAAAAGGCCCGGCCAGGAAATTATCCAAAAACAATTCTACTTATATCAGATGGAATAAAACAATATAAATAATTCATAGGCTTACATTCATTTTTTGGGCCCGAATCCGACCAATACTGAGGTGCTGCAAAATATATAAATTAATTCGTAAGACTTCTCGGAAGTTAAAGCAAAATTATGTCTATCACATGTAGAGTGGTGGGATTAGTAGTTTACAGAAAGACCACAAAGCTTTTGCTTTCAGTTCCTCCTACAGGAAGGGTCAAGGACACGGCATTTACTGACAAGATCAAAAGGTATTTTTTGTAATTGTTAAAAAAAAGTTCTTATCCTGAACTATGAAAAATGACTTCATCCACCACACCTAAGGGTTGGTAGTAGGGTTGCCACCAGTCCAGGAATCACCCGGACAGTTCGGGTTTTGAATCATGTGTCCAGGTTTCAGTCTGCCCAAAACCCGGACACATTATTCAGACCAGGCTGTGGCTCCACAAGTAATCAAGATAGTCACACACTCAAATCTGTTGCCGTCCGGGAGATGCGGGGGGCTGTCTCGGATGCAGGTTCGGTCATCACTCGGGGGCGATGATGTCAGCAAGAGCAGTCTGGCCACACCCACTGTTTGCCGCGGAGCACCTAGTTACTACTCTCCTTGGGGCACCCAAAGGTGTCCCAGCTCTTTTACAATCCTATAGTATACAGCCGTGGCGAAAAGTTTTGAGAATGACACAAATATTAATTTTCATAAAGTCTGCTGCCTCAGTGTTTTTAGATCTTTTTGTCAGATGTTACTATGGGATACCGAAGTATAATTACAAGCACTTCATAAGTGTCCAAGGCTTTTATTGACAATTATATTACGTTTATGCAAAGAGTCAATATTTGCAGTGGTGACCCTTCTTTTTCAAGACCTCTGCAATTCTCCCTGGCATGCTGTCAATCAACTTCTGGGCCACATCCTGACTGATGACATTCTTCCATAATCAATGCTTGGAGTGTGTCAGAATTTATGGGGTTTTTTTTGTTTTGTTCACCCGGAACTTGAGGATTGACCACGAGTTCTCAATGGGATTAAGGTCTGGGGAGTTTCCTGGCCATGGACCCAAAATGTTGATGTTTTGTTCCCCAAGCCACTTAGTTATCACTTTTGCCTTATGGCAAGGTGCTCCATCATGCTGAAAAAGGCATTGCTCCTAAGAGAATGGAGAAGTTGGTCTCAGAGGACGTTTTTGTTCCATTCTTTATTCATGGAGGCGTTCTTAGGCAAAATTGTGAGTGAGCCCATCCCCTTGGCTGAGAAGCAACCCCATACATGACTGGTCTCAGGATGCTTTACTGTTGGCATGACACAGGACTGATGGTAGCACTCACTTTTTCTTCTCCAGACAAGGTTTTCCCCTGGATGCCCCAAACAATCGGAAAGAGGATCCATCATAGAAAATGACTTTCCCCCAGTCCTCAGCAATCCTTGTACCTTTTGCAGAATATCAGTAGTTCCTGATCTTTTTCCTGGAGAGAAGTGGCTTCATTGCTGCCCTTCTTGACACCAGACCGTCCTCCAAAAGTCTTCTCCTCACTCTACGTGCCGATGTCCTCACACCTGCCTGCTGCCATTCCTGAGCAACCTCTGCACTGGTGGTGTATATTCTAAATAACCGCGCTCAAATTTGAATAATTTATATAGTTTAAGCTAAGTGAAATAATGAAAATCACAAAAAATTAAAATTAAACTTCAGTGATAATGTTAGGAAAAAAGTCCCGAACCCATATATTTGATAGATATCTGGCATAAAATATGTGACTGAGTCCGAAAAAAAACAAAACAAAACAAAAATCCTTAAAGAACTAAACACTTTGCACACGGTGATGAAGTTGTCAATAAAAATCACCAAGTGAATATCCTCCACCTATAAAATTGAACGCTTACCAGAGGCAAGCTTTGTTAAAGCTTGTAAGATTAAACACTCCTGGGGGGGACCTCACATCGATCTCCACAAGAGAGAAGCAGACAGGAACCCTCCGTGTATCCACGTATTCAATGGGGAAGACAGAGGCAAGCTTTGTATGAGCTAGTAAGATTAACCCCTCCTGGGGGGGACCTCACATCGATCTCCACAAGAGAGAAGCAGACAGGAACCCTCCGTGTATCCACGTATTCAATGGGGAAGACAGAGGCAAGCTTTGTATGAGCTAGTAAGATTAACCCCTCCTGGGGGGGACCTCACATCGATCTCCACAAGAGAGAAGCAGACAGGAACCCTCTGTGTATCCACGTATTCAATGGGGAAGACAGAGGCAAGCTTTGTTACAGCTTGTAAGATTAAACACTCCTGGGGGGGACCTCACATCGATCTCCACAAGAGAGAAGCAGACAGGACCCTTGGACGGATGAAAAAAGCCTTTCAATCGTTACGTTTGGTAGATGTCTGGCGGACCCAGCATTCTAGTGACCGCGACTATACTTTTTATTCATTTCCTTCATTTCCTCAGACCCTTCTTTCAGACGTAGTAAGCTCTTCAATCGGCCCACAGACTGTTTCTTATCACGCCCTGGTTTTAATAGATCTTTGCTTGGATACCCCTTGTCAGGGTCCTTACCTCGGCAGGCGGGGCGCCCGTGGTGGTGTGCGTCAGGGTGCGTCGGCGCGCGTTGGCGTGCGCGTTCCTGCGGACCTCGCCGTGCGGGCTCCTCGCGGCGCCGGTGTGTGTGTCCAGGATCGTTCCACTGTGCACGCCGGTGTGCGGGGGCGCGCGCGCGGGCGTTGGCGGGCGCGCGTGCCTGTGTGTGCCGGGGCGCGCGCGTGCACGTCGTTTGGCGCCAAAAGCCCCATTTAAGCCAGTGAGTTCTTGTGACCAGTGCTGCCTAATCAACAG
The DNA here is from genome assembly GCA_037952835.1 of Lithobates septentrionalis. Classification (NCBI taxonomy): domain Eukaryota; kingdom Metazoa; phylum Chordata; class Amphibia; order Anura; family Ranidae; genus Lithobates; species Lithobates septentrionalis. The sequence goes on from JBBDGP010002437.1 coordinate 117,531, forward strand.
CTAGTCGTTCCTGAGCCTGACCGTGAACCTTGTCTGTTCCTACTATACCTGTTGACCCGGCCTTGTCCCCCGACCTCTCTCTGAACTCTGCCTGCACCGACCTTTGCTTGTCTGACCATCCGCTTGCCTGTTCCTCTGTACCTCTGCCGTCTGCCTGTTGCCAAACCCGGCCTGCCTCCTGACCATCCATCTGCCTGCTCCCTGGGATCCTATCAGCCTGTCTGCAGACTTCCTGCCTGTTGTCCACACTAGCCTGCTCAGCTCAGTGAAGGTGCTCCAGCCTACTCCAGTCTTTCCAGCTATTAACCCTGTGACACCCGGACTGCAATACCAGGACAGCCATACAGGCCTTCATACCACTCCGTACTGTCGCACCCCCTGTTTACTCTACCAGGGGGCCGATAGTCGGAGGGTAAGGGAGCCTACCCTCTGCCCGACAGGACTCGCCGGTCTGGTAAGTAGGAGCCTGATAGTATTAGGCAGCCATGACCGAGTCCGGGCAGGGGGCCTCCCCCATGGATGAACTTTGCCGACATCTGGCGGGTGTAACCCAGGCTGTGAAAAGCCTACAAGAGGGATATTCCAGCTTGGGAGAACGTGTACAGGCCTTGTCCGCACCTTCCGGTCCACCAGGGTCCACAACAGCCACGCACGTTCTCCCTGGAAGCCACTAAGGTGGGCTTTGTTATTTCCTTACTTTCTGGTGAACCACAAACATGGGCCCACCGACTCTTGGAGCAAAAATCAGTCGCCCTGGATAGTCTGGAGGCCTTCTTTGGAGCCATGTCCCAACTATACGAAGACCCCCAGCTCACTGCCACCGCGGAAGCCACCTTACAGGCCCTTCGTCAAGGCCGTCGAGCAGCTGACGACTATGCCGTCGAGTTCAGATGCTGGAGTTCTGACACGGCATGGAATGACGCCGCGTTGCGCCATCAGTTCAGGATGGGGTTGTCAGAACCCCTCAAAGATGAGTTGGCACGAGTAGGGGTACCACAGACCCTGGAAGAGCTTATCAATCTGTCCATCCAAATAGACCGTAGACTGCGAGAACGACGTACTGAAAGAACCACCAGTACCTTTCGTCCCACCTGGATGATTCCACAAGTACCCTGTCCTCCCAGCAGATCTCCCGCTCCACCACCTGCCTCGACCTATGATGCACCTGAACCAATGCAGCTTGGTCTATTCCGTCCTTCTTTGACCCCAGAGGAGAAGACACGTAGGCGGGCACACAACCTCTGCCTCTACTGCGGGGAATCGGGGCACTACGCCAGCGGTTGCCCCAACAAGATGCGTAAGTGTCGTTCTGATGTTCGTACCTGTGCTACTATTGTACCCACTATGGGCACGCACCTAACCATTTCTGTCACTTTACAGCTTCCCGGAAAGGCCATCCAAGTCCCAGCTATCATTGATTCTGGAGCCTGCAGCTGTTTTATCGACCGGACCTTTGCCTCTCAACATACCATTCCTCTCCAAACCAAAACTCAAAGCCTTGCTGTTCATCTTGCTGACGGTTCTGCTCTCCGCTCCGGCCCGGTCACTCAGGAGACCGTCCCCTTAGAAGCCATCATGGGCCAGCAACACCGTGAATATCTCTGTCTGGACGCCATCTCGTCCCCCCTCTTTCCAGTCATTCTTGGAATACCTTGGCTACAGGTGCACAACCCCCAAATCAACTGGGCTTCTGGTAATGTCGAGTTCCTCTCTGGATATTGTCTTCAACACTGCATGCAAGGGACAGGCCGTGAGGTTACCCAACTCCTCTGTCTACATCCAGATGTTGATCTGCTTCAAGCTATCCCTGAGCCTTACCGAGACTTTGCGGATGTGTTTAGCAAAAAGGGGGCAGAATTGCTACCTCCACACAGGCCCTACGACTGCCCAATTGAATTGCTTCCTGGAACCGAGGTACCTTTTGGCCGGATCTTCCCCCTGACTGAGCAGGAGCTGGACACCCTGAAGCAGTATTTAGATGAAAATCTGAAAAAGAAATTTATCCGCCCGTCCACCTCCCCGGCCGGTGCGGGCTTATTCTTTGTGGAAAAGAAGGATCATTCCCTGCGGCCATGTATCGATTACCGCAAATTGAATAAGATAACGATTAAAAATCGCTACCCGCTCCCTCTGGTACCTGAGTTATTCCAAAGGCTGGGCACTGCCAGAATCTTTACTAAATTGGATCTCCGGGGTGCTTACAACTTAATCCGCATCCGAGAGGGTGACGAGTGGAAGACTGCGTTTCGCACTCGTTTCGGGCATTTCGAGTACCAGGTCATGCCCTTCGGTTTTTGTAATGCCCCAGCTACGTTCCAGCACTTTGTGAACGATATCTTTAGAGAGATCCTGGACCTCTACGTCATCGTTTATCTGGACGACATACTCATCTTCTCCTCTTCTTTGGCGGATCATCACAGGCACGTCAGGAATGTTCTCGTCCGGCTCAGGCAACATGGCTTATACGCTAAACTGGATAAATGTGAGTTCGAACGTCAGAGTATCCAGTTCTTGGGACTCATTATTTCTGTTGAAGGAATCAAAATGGACCCACAAAAAGTATCGGCCATCCTGGACTGGCCTGCTCCTACAGACAAGAAAGGGGTCCAACGTTTCGTAGGATTTTCCAACTTCTACAGGAAATTTATTAAAGACTTCTCTAAGATCATTGCACCAATAACGGAACTTACTAGACAGGGGGCACAATTCTGTTGGTCGTCCCGAGCACAGGCAGCGTTCGAGAAATTAAAGAGACTGTTTACTTCTGCTTCTATTCTCAAGCACCCGGACCCTGCGTTACCGTTTGTGCTGGAAGTGGATGCTTCTGAGATCGCAGTGGGGGCAGTACTTTCTCAACGCCAGGGCCCCAAGGCCCTCTTGTTTCCTGTAGCATTCTTTTCCCGTAAACTCTCGTCATCTGAGAAAAATTATGATGTAGGAGACCGGGAACTGTTGGCCATCAAAGCGGCTTTGGAAGAATGGCGCTATCTACTAGAGGGTGCTGTACATCCGGTTCTCATCTTTACCGACCACAAGAACTTGGAATACCTAAGAGCAGCCAAGCGACTCAGACCACGACAGGCTAGATGGGCACTTTTTTTTTCCCGCTTCTCCTTTCATATCACGTACAGGCCCGGATCCAAGAATGGAAAACCTGATGCCCTATCACGAATGTTTCACGACTCCAAGGAAAGTACTCCTCCTGATACTATTTTGCCTGCAGGTAGTTTCTTACTTCTCCAGGGAGATTTAATTTCCAGGATTAAACAGGCCTCCTCTGAAATTCCTCTACCTACTGGAACCAGTTTAAGCGATGGGTTGCTCTGGCATGAAGGCAAGATTTTTGTACCTGAAAGATGTAGGGTACTGGTACTGGAACTATGTCATGACCACAAGCTGGCGGGTCACTTCGGAGCCCGGAAAACCTCGGAATTGGTGCTACGCACCTTTTGGTGGCCATGTCTCCTGGAGGACTGTAAGAGGTATGTGGGTTCTTGCCACACTTGTGCCCGGAATAAATGCAACCGCTCAAAGGCCTGGGGTTTATTGAGACCCTTACCGATTCCTGACAGACCTTGGAGAATGCTATCAATGGACTTCATTGTGGAGCTACCCCCCTCTGAAGGTTTCTCAACCATCTTTGTGGTGATCGATAGGCTATCCAAGATGGCACACTTCATCCCTATGAAGGGTACTCCCACAGCCGTAGAAACGGCGAAGATATTCGTCAAGGAAGTAGTAAGGTTACATGGGGTGCCCGCGAATATTGTATCCGACCGAGGTGTTCAATTTACCTCCCGGTTTTGGAGAGCACTGTGTGCCGCCTTGGAAATTGAATTGGCGTTCTCCTCGGCCTACCACCCTCAGACGAACGGCCAGACAGAAAGAACTAACCAGACGCTGGAGCAATACCTCCGTTGTTTTTCTGTATTTACGCAAGACGACTGGGTGTCCTTGTTACCAGTCGCTGAATTCTCTTATAATAACTCCCTACACTCTGCCATCAACCAGACTCCTTTCTTTGCGAATTATGGATTCAACCCTTCTTTCCTTCCCAGTTCTATCCCGGAATGTTCTCTACCCGCAGTAACGGAAACAATGGAGTTCTTTTCTAGTAACTGTAAGATCTTGCAGGAAACCATGGCCCAATCCCAGGCTTCCTTCAAGAGGATGTTCGACAAGAAAAGGCGAGGAGAACTCGTCCTTGAGCCTGGCAACCAAGTGTGGCTCTCTACAACTAACCTAAAGTTGGCTTGTCCCTCCAGGAAGTTGGGACCTAAGTTCCTGGGCCCGTTTCGGGTGAAAAGAAAGGTGAATGATGTTGCCTTTGAACTTAGTCTGCCAGAGTCCCTTAGAATCCACCCGGTCTTCCATGTTTCGTTACTGAAACCAGTTATCCACGATCCTTTTCCTGACCGTAAGGCCAAGCCACCAGAGGCTGTTTTGGTTAACAATGAGGAGGAGTTCGAAGTCGAGGCAATCTTGGATTGTAGGAAGAGGCAGAATCAGCTCCAGTACCTCATTAAGTGGAAGGGGTATGGACCCGAGGATAATTCTTGGGAACCCGAAGGTAACCTCCATGCCAACGAATTGCTACGAGCCTTCAAGAACTCCCATGCACCCAGGCTGGCCCAGCACTGTCAGGGTCCTTACCTCGGCAGGCGGGGCGCCCGCGGTGGTGTGCGTCAGGGTGCGTTGGCGCGCGCGTTCCTGCGGACCTCGCCGTGCGGGCTCCTCGCGTCGCCGGTGTGTGTCCAGGATCGTTCCACTGTGCACGCCGGTGTGCGGGGGCGCGCGCGCGGGCGTTGGCGGGCGCGCGTGCCTGTGTGTGCCGGGGCGCGCGCGTGCACGTCGTTTGGCGCCAAAAGCCCCATTTAAGCCAGTGAGTTCTTGTGACCAGTGCTGCCTAATCAACAGCTAGTCGTTCCTGAGCCTGACCATGAACCTTGTCTGTTCCTGCTATACCTGTTGACCCGGCCTTGTCCCCCGACCTCTCTCTGAACTCTGCCTGCACCGACCTTTGCTTGTCTGACCATCCGCTTGCCTGTTCCTCTGTACCTCTGCCGTCTGCCTGTTGCCAAACCCGGCCTGCCTCCTGACCATCCATCTGCCTGCTCCCTGGGATCCTATCAGCCTGTCTGCAGACTTCCTGCCTGTTGTCCACACTAGCCTGCTCAGCTCAGTGAAGGTGCTCCAGCCTACTCCAGTCTTTCCAGCTATTAACCCTGTGACACCCGGACTGCAATACCAGGACAGCCATACAGGCCTTCATACCACTCCGTACTGTCGCACCCCCTGTTTACTCTACCAGGGGGCCGATAGTCGGAGGCTAAGGGAGCCTACCCTCTGCCCGACAGGACTCGCCGGTCTGGTAAGTAGGAGCCTGATACCCCTGGTCCTAGACCATGGGTGTGGAAACTCAATGAATCTCCAGGAAGGCCCCTTGCAAAAATGATCTCTCGATGGCCTTAAGCATCTCTCCGGCGATCGTTTGGGAAACCCATAAATGTGTCATGAAAGGTCTGCTGATTCAAAAGGCTTCGGAACTATCTCCATGTGTTCATCTCTAGCTGCACTGGTGGTGCCCCCGATCCCGCAGCTGAATCAACTGTAGGAGACGGTCCTGGTGCCTTTTGGACTTTCTTGGGCGCCCTGAAGCCTTCTTCATAAAAGCAGTGGAAATGTTTTGTTTGTATGGGATTAAGTTCATTTTCATGGCAAAGAGGAACTTTGCAATTAATTGAAATGCATCTGATCGCTCTTCATAACATTCTGGAGTAAATGCAAATCGCCGTCATAAATACTGAGGCAGCGGACTTTGTGAAAATGTATATTTTCGTCATTCTCAAAACTTTTGGCCTCGGTTGGATACTAGGAAAAAAAATAAATAAATTGGCCCTGTGCAGTTAAAGTAATCGGGTTTGGCTTGAAGGAAAGGTGGAGACCCTAAGGCCCCTTTCACACTGAGGTGCTTCTAAACTGCCAGCAAAACACTGAGCGCTTTTGAAGAGCTTTTCAGGCGCTTTTGAAGAGCTTTCCATTCATTTCAATGGATAGGGGCGTTTTTTCACCGCCCGGCCAGCGCACTGCCCCGGTGTGAAATCATTCATTGATTTTAATGGAAATAGTTTTTCGTGAGCTTTTCAGACGCTCTTTTTTAGCGTGAAAGCACCTGAAAAGCGCCTCAGTGTGAATGGGGTCTAATTTGTAGGGTGCAGTAGATTACAAGTCCATCTTATATTTAGCTCTACTTTAAGCTGAAGTTATAGTTTGACCTTCCCTACCCCCCACTTTCCGCTTCCCCAACAATATGTAAATGTTTTCAGGGCATACTTTTAGACTCAGTGACAACACCACCGAGTCTCTATTCCCCTCTATGCAATGCAGGCAGATCATGACTGGCGGGATCTACATAAACATGACAGGGATATAAGAAACAACTCACCTGTCGGGAGCGGTGTAGGATCGTTGGTGTCCCAGTCATCATAATCGCCTATATACCTTGACAGCAAAGAAAACATGGATTCACCTGATCTGAAAGTACAACTTTTGGATAGAGGGGAGATTTACCTTCATTTCCTGTCTCCATAACCAAAACAGGAAGTGAAGGGACATCCCTCGAAAGTGAGGAAATCCCTGGTTGTCACCAGAACTTGCGTCCCCATTTAAAAGGTTTCCCCTCTATTCCTGTTTTGGTGACAACTCTAAATTTGGGATTTTCTTTCATTTCTTGCTTTTCGGCGATGTCGGTCACCAGGACAAACGGAGAGGGGGAATTTCCCTGTGAACTTCAAGAATAAGTAAAGGCAAATCTTCTTTTTAGTTTTGGAAAGAGTAGAGAGGGATTGGAACATCTACCAGGTTTTAACCGCCCTCTGTGTCCCCATTTATGGCATTTGCTCTCCTGGTGACCACCATTGCCAAAAAATGAAAGTGGAGAAAAAGAAAATCCCATATTTTGTGTTGTCAACAAAAAGGAAATAGAGGAGAAATCTTCCCATGGGGACCACCAAATATTCCCTCCCTTTTGAGGGATTTCCTCAAAATTCCTGTATTAGTTATGGGACAGGAAGTGAAGGGAAATCTCCCAAATGGGACACAGATGGCAAAAAACTGACAGGGGTTGTAACCTTCCCTTAATTTAACCAAAATGAAAAAAAAAAGCTTTGCCTTATTTTCTACTTTACAGTGCCTTGAAAAAGTATTCATACCCATTGACATTTTCCATATTTTGTCATGTTACGTAAATGTATTTTATTGGGATTTTATGTGATAGACCAACACAAAGTGGCACATAATTGTCAAGTGGAAGGAAATTGATAAATGGTTTTCAATTTTTTTACAAATACCGTATTTATCGGCGTATAACACGCACCAGCGTATAACACGCACCCCAATTTAGGAGGGAATTTTAAGGCAAAAAAAAACTTTTAGGAGGGAAGTTGAAGGGAAAAAAACTTACATTTAAATGCCCATCAATGCAGCCTTCTCAGTGCAGCCTTGCCCCAGTGCAGCCATGTCAGTGCAGCCTTGTCAGTGCAGCCTTGTCAGTGCAGCCTTCCCCAGTGCAGCCTTGCCAGTGCAACCATGTCAGTGCAGCCTTGTCAGTGCAGCCTTGTCAGTGCAGCCTTGTCAGTGCAGCCTTCCCCAGTGCAGCCTTGCCAGTGCAACCATGTCAGTGCAGCCTTGTCAGTGCAGCCTTCCCCAGTGTCCATTGCAGCCTTGCCCCAGTGCAGCCTTGCCCCAGTCCAGCCTTGCCCCAGTGCAGCCTTGCCCCAGTCCAGCCTTGCCCCAGTGCAGCCTTGCAGCTCGCTGAGCTTCAAAATTGCCGACCGCGATTTGAAAATGGCGCCGCCGGTGCCGAAATACACAGAGCTGGTCCTCGGCTCTTCTCGGCGGCTCTCGTTCACTTTCGGCTCCACTCGGGATAGGCGTGACGGTGAGCGGAGCTATCCGAACCTAGCCGAGTACACTCGGCTAGGTTTGGGTGGCGCTTGAGTGAAGCCGTAAGTGGCCGAGAAGAGCCGAGGACCGGCACTGTGTATTAATCGCGGTTGGCGATTTTTTAGATCTGACAGCGGGGGATCGCAGGTGGATCGGCGTATAGCACGCACCCGAGATTTTCCCCTGATTTTAAGGGGAAAAACGCCGATAAATAAGGTAATTATTTAAAAAGTGGGGGGGGGCATTTGTATTCAGCCCCCTTCACTCTGATACCCCTCACTAAAATCTGGTGGAACCAATTACCTTCAGAAGTCACCTCATTAGTAAATAGAGTCCACCTGTGTGTCATTTAATCTCAGTATAAATACAGCTGTTCTGTGAAGCCCTCAGAGGTTTGTTGGAGAACCTTAGTGAACGAACAGCATCACGAAGGCCAAGGAACACACCAGATAGGTCAGGGATAAAGTTGTGGAGAAGTATAAAGCAGGGTTAGGTTATAAAAAAATCTCCCAAGCTTTGAACATCTCACAGAGCTCTGTTCAATCCATCATCGGAAAATGGAAAGAGTGTGGGACAACTGCAAACCTACCAAGACATGGCCGTCCACCTAAACTGACCAGCCGGGCAAGGAGAGCATTCATCAGAGAAGAGCCAAGAGGTCCATGGTAACTCTGGAGGAGCTGCAGAGGAGCTGCAGAGATCCACAGCTCAGGTGGGAGAATCTGTCCACAGGACAACTATTAGTCGTGTTCTCCACAAATCTGCCCTTTATGGAAGAGTGACAAGAAGAAAGACATTGGAGAAAGAAAGTCATAAGAAGTCCTGTTTGTAGTTTGTGAGAAGCCATGTGGGGGACACAGCAAACATGTGGAAGAAGGTGATCTGGTCAGATGAGACCAAAATTCAACTTTGGCCTAAAAGCAAAATGCTATGTGTGGGGGGAAACGAACATTGTACATCACCCTGAACACACCATCCCCACCGTGAAACATGGAGGTGGAAGCATCATATGGTGGGGATGCTTCTCTTCAGCAGGGACAAGGAAGCTGGTCAGAGTTGATGGGAACATGGAGGGAGCCAAATACAGGGCAATCTTAGAAGAAAACCTGTAATGCCCCTGTAATGCCCCGTACACACCATTGGACATTCCAACATCAAAATCCATGGGATATTTTCCGACGGATGTTGGCTCAAACTTGTCTTGCATACACACAGTCACACAAAGTTGGTTGGAAATTCCGAACGTCAAGAACGCGGTGACGTACAACACGTACAACGAGCCGAGAAAAATTAAGTTCAATAGCCAGTGTGGCTCTTCTGCTTGATTCTAAGCACGCGTGGCACTTTGTGCGTCGGAATTGTGTACACAATTTCCGACAACGGATTTTGTTGTCGGAAAATTTGAGAACCAGATCTCAAATTTTGTGCGACGGAAATTCCGATGGAAAATGTCCGATGGAGTCTACACACGGTCGGAATGTCCCTCTCTAGATGTGCAAAGCTGGTAGAGACTTCCCCAAAAAGACTTGTAGAGAAAGGGGGTTCTACAAAGTATTGACTCCGGGGGTCGCCATACAAATGTACCCCACACTTTTCACATATTTATTTGCAACAAATTTGGAAAACCATTTATCATTTTCCTTCCACTTCACAATTATGTGCCACTTTGTGTTGGTCTATCACATAAAATCCCAATAAAATATATTAAAATTTTTGGCTGTAACATGACAAAATGGGGAAAATTTCAAAGGGTATGAATACTTTTTTAAGGCACTGTACATGGAAAATGATTACATCATCACAGGGTGGTACTGTGGATGTAAAAGATAGTAACAAAGTGCCATGTCCCAATAATTTCAGCAAAGTAGAATGAACAGACCATGGACTTTTTAGGCGCCAACACAACAAAGGGTTTATATAAAATTACAGAATTTTATTTCACATTTTAAAAAAACATTGAATGTGTCTAAAATCTCATGGAAAAAAAAATATTTAAAATAAGCTACTAGTATGGTCAAAAGACCCACACCAATCCTAAACAATTGTATACGTCTCAGCAAAAAGAGATAAGGCTCTCACTCTCCCGAAATTATTGACGTATATTGACGTACACTATGTTACCAAAAGTATTGGGACACCAATGGCATCCCAGTCTTAGTCCGTAGGGTTCAATATTGAGTTGGCCCACCCTTTGCAGCTATAACAGCTCCAACTCCTCTGGGAAGGGCGTCCACAAGGTTTAGGAGTGTGTCTATGGGAATTTTGACCATTCTTTCAGCCTCAGCTGCACTGAAAAGTGAATGAATGGGAAGCGCTTTGAGGCTCCCAGTTCATTCACAAACTTTAGCATAGTAAACATAGCTTACTATGCTTCAATTATGAAAGGACACAGTGAGTGATCAGTGCCAATTGCTCACTGTGTTCATTCAGGAAAGGAAGAAGCTGGTAAATAGGACATATCTCTTCATCCTGAAACAACCCCCTGTGTGCCCTCAGCAGCTGCTGGCGGGAGAGGAGACGAAGGAAGCTTGCAATGCTGCAGGGGAGGGGGGTACACAGGGAGGCACGGACAGCAGGGGGGGGTGGGGACACAGATACCAATCCCCCCACAGTGCAGCAGGAGGAAGAAAAAGGGAGGAAAAGACGGCAGAGCTCAAAGAGTTGGCAACAAGGCAGTACAGCCATTGCTCCATTTTTTTTTACAACAATCTACCGCTGAATCCATTTTTTTTCCTAACATGAAGCGATTCTACTCCATCTGCAGCTTCATGAGTCTGTTTTTATCATTAGGTCCTGATGAAGGGGAAGTTTTGTAACGGTTCGTTACCATTGTATTCTATGATGGTATAAACACTACAGGACTCTGACATTATTGGGGAGCTGCTCGGTGAGCTGTCTACCGAATTAAGAAGGATGAAAATCCTTAATGTCTTTATGGCACTCTGCACCCCAAAGAAGAGATTTCCCAATCCCAACCCTGAAACACATAGAAGAAAAAAATTCTTAGTCTGGCTGGAGTTCAATCGTAACTCAGGAATAAAAATGCCAGTGTAATCAGCTGACAGTCGTGGTATATCAGGTCTACGGATCATCTTGCTTGATGGAAACCGAGTCCGAAGTCTGCGTAGTCTGCATAACAGAAATATTAGAAAAGGATGATATTGATTGAAACTTGTTCTAAATTGCTATCATGTAGGTGATTAATAAAAAATATTTGTAATCTGCTACTGCTTGTTTACCAACAATGTCCATTTCATATTAGAAGCAGTCCTGACTCTGTACTCACCTGACACCCCCCATATCTCTGTACTCACCTGATACCTCCCATATCTCTTTACTCACCTGATACCTCCCATACCTCTGTACTCACCTGACACCTCCCATACCTCTGTACTCACCTGACACCCCCCATATCTCTGTACTCACCTGACACCTCTCATACCTCTGTACTCACCTGACACCTCCCATACCTCTGTACTCACCTGACACCCCCCATATCTCTGTACTCACCTGACACCTCTCATATCTCTGTACTCACCTGATACCTCTCATACCTCTGTACTCACCTGACACCCCCCATATCTCTGTATTCACCTGACACCTTTCATACCTCTGTACTCACCTGACACCCCCCATATCTCTGTACTCACCTGACACCTCTCATACCTCTGTACTCACCTGACACCCCCCATATCTCTGTACTCACCTGACACCTCTCATATCTCGGTACTCACCTGACACCTCCCATACCTCTGTACTCACCTGACACCTCCCATATCTCTGTACTCACCTGACACCTCCCATACCTCTGTACTCACCTGATACCTCCCATACCTCTGTACTTACCTGATACCTCCCATATCTCTGTACTCACCTGACACCTCCCATATCTCTGTACTCACCTGACACCTCTCATACCTCTGTACTCACCTGACACCTCCCATACCTCTGTACTCACCTGACACCTCTCATATCTCTGTACTCACCTGATACCTCCCATATCTCTGTACTCACTTAACACCCCCCATATCTCTGTACTCACCTGACACCTCCCATACCTCTGTACTCACCTGACACCCCCCATATCTCTGTACTCACCTGACACCTCCCATACCTCTGTACTCACCTCATACCTCCCATACCTCTGTACTCACCTGACACCTCCCATACCTTTGTACTCACCTGACACCTCCCATACCTCTGTACTCAGCTGACACCTCCCATACCTCTGTACTCACCTGACACCTCCCATACCTCTGTACTCACCTGACACCTCCCATACCTCTGTACTCACCTGACACCTCTCATACCTCTGTACTCACCTGACACCTCCCATACCTCTGTACTCACCTGACACCTCTCATACCTCTGTACTCACCTGACACCTCCCATACCTCTGTACTCACCTGACACCTCCCATATCTCTGTACTCACCTGTCACCCCCCATACCTCTGTACTCACCTCACACCTCCCTTACCTCTGTACTCACCTGACACCTCCCATACCTCTGTACTCACCGGAAACACCCCCCATACCTCTGTACTCATCTGACACTTCCCATACCTCTGTACTCACCTGACACCTTCCATATCTCTGTACTCACCTGACACCTCCCTTACCTCTTTAATTTGATTTTCACTAATTAGTTCAGACTCACATTGTGACTTGTATTGACCAAGAAAACATTTTTTCAATAAAATGGCTTGTGTGACTTCTATCTATTAGAAGTGCCGTGGGTCAGAAAGACTTTTAAAAAAGTGTACAGATATTATTCACTAAATACAATGTACACAACTAAATGTGAATGTTCTAGATAAATATACAGAGCTTCCATTACCTCTCACTGTTCCATGGACCTAAAAAAACGAAAATACATTTTATGTTTTACTGTGATATACTTTGAATCCTTGGATCTATCTATCTATCTATCTATCTATCTATCTATCTATCTATCTATCTATCTATCTATCTATCTATCTATCTATCTATCTATCTATCTATCTATCTATCTATCTATCTATCTATCTATCTATCTATCTATCTATCTATTTATCTACACTACATTGTCAAATGTATTGGTACGCCTGCCTTTACACACACATAAACTTTAATGGCATCCCAGTCTTAGTACATAGGGTTCAATATCTCGAAACACCCAATACAAGGACAATAAACTATGACTCTAAACTATGTGGCATGTTCACCAATGCCAGGAGCATGGTGGACAAGATGGGTGAACTAGAGATACTGTTGTACGAGGAGGATTTGGATTTTGTGGGAATTTCAGAGACCTCGTTCAACAGCTCTCATGATTGGCTGGCAAGCATTCAAGGGTATACCCTATACCGCAAGGATAGAGAGGGTAAGGAGTATGCCTATATATCAAGAACAATGTACAAGTGAATGTGAGAGATGACATCGCTTAGGGAGCTAGAGAGGAGGTGGAATCCTTATGGGTAGAGCTCCAAAGGGATGAAGCTAAGGGGAAAATAATACTGGGAGTATGCTATAGGCCCCCTAACCTGAGGGAGGAAGTGGAGACAGATCTCCTATCACAATTTGGATTCGCAGCAAGGATGGGAAGTGTTATCATAATGGGGGATTTTAATTATCCAGACATAGACTGGGCGGAGGGAACCGCGCATTCATTTAAGGCTCGCCAGTTCCTTAATGTCTTGCAGGACAATTTTATGGGTCAGATGGTAGACGCACCAACTAGAAATAAAACATTACTGGATCTACTGATTACCATCAATACAGACCTGATCACAGATGTGGAAATACGGGGCAATTTACGTAACAGCGATCACAGGTCAATTAGTTTCAGTATAAATCACACAAATAGGAAACATAAAGGGAATACAAAAACACTGAGTTTCAAAAGAGCCAACTTCACTAAACTACAAACCTTGCTAAAAGGCATAAATTGGGATAAAATATTAGGAACAAAGAATACGGAGGAGAGATGGGTTTGCTTTAAGAGCATATTAAATAAGGGCATTAGCCAATGTATCCCATTGGGTAATAAATTTAAAAGCGTGAACAAAAGCACTGGATGGCTTAACTCGAATGTAAAAATGCATATAAAAGCAAAGGAGAAGGCCTTCAAAAAATACAGGGTTGAGGGATCATCATCAGCATTCAGACTTTATAAAGAATGCAACAAGAAATGTAAGGGTGCAATGAGAACGGCTAAGATAGAACATGAAAGACACATAGCGGAGGAGAGCAAAAAAAATCCCAAGAAATTCTTTAAGTATGTAAGCAGTAAAAAAAGGGAGGATAGACCATATTGGCCCCATAAAGAATAAGGAAGGACATCTGGTTACAAAGGATGGGGAGATGGCGAAGGTATTGAATTTATTCTTCTCTGCAGTCTTCACGAGTGAATCGGGGGCTTCAGTAACCAAAACTGCAGTGTTTATCCTCATGACACAACACAGGAAGCACCCCCATGGCTAACAGAGGACAGAATTAAAATTAGACTTGAGAAACTTAACATTAATAAATCACCGGGACCAGATGGCTTGCATCCGAGGGTACTTAGGGAACTCAATCAAGTGATTGCCAGACCGTTGTTCCTAATTTTTACAGATAGTCTACTGACTGGAATGGTACCAGCTGATTGGAGAAAAGCAAATGTAGCACCAATATTTAAAAAGGGCCCAAAATACATCCCTGGGAATTACAGACCAGTTAGCCTAACATCAATAGTATGTAAACTCTTGGAGGGGATGATAAGGGACTATATACAAGATTTTAGTAATGAGAACGGTATCATTAGCAGTAATCAGCATGGATTCATGAAGAATCGTTCTTGCCAAACCAATCTATTAACCTTCTATGAGGAGGTGAGTTGCCATCTAGACAAAGGAAGGCCTGTAGACGTGGTGTATCTGGATTTTGCAAAAGCATTTGACACAGTTCCCCATAAACGTTTACTGTACAAAATAAGGTCTGTTGGCATGGACCATAGGGTGAGTACATGGATTGAAAACTGGCTACAAGGACAAGTTCAGAGGGTGGTGATAAATGGGGAGTACTCGGAATGGTCAGGGGTGGGTAGTGGGGTTCCCCAGGGTTCTGTGCTGGGACCAATCCTATTTAATTTGTTCATAAACAACCTGGAGGATGGGATAAACGGTTCAATCTCTGTATTTGCAGATGATACTACGCTAAGCAGGGCAACTTCTCCGCAGGATGTGGAAACCTTGCAAAAAGATCTGAACAAATTAATGGGGTGGGCAACTACAGGCAAATGAGGTTCAATGTAGAAAAATGTAAAATAATGCATTTGGGTGGCAAAAATATGAATGCAATCTATACACTGGGGGAGAACCTCTGGGGGAATCTAGGATGGAAAAGGACCTGGGGGTCCTAGTAGATGATAGGCTCAGCAATGGCATGCAATGCCAAGCTGCTGCTAAGAAAGCAAACAGAATATTGGCATTAAAAAGGGGATCAACTCCAGAGATAAAGCGATAACTCTCCCACTCTACAAGACTCTGGTCCGGCCGCACCTGGAGTATGCCGTCCAGTTCTGGGCACCAGTCCTCAGGAAGGATGTACTGGAAATGGAGCGATTACAAAGAAGGGCAACAAAGCTAATAAAGGGTCTGGAGGATCTTAGTTATGAGGAAAGATGAAAAAAAGAACTAGAGTTGTGTCCTGCAGATGTAAAAAGTCTTTAAAAGTAGTAGACACAGAGCTCTCACCTTCATAAATTGTCCAGAGGCTAAACGAATAAAAAATCCGTAATTCAAAGTAATTTCAGCTTCCACCACTAGGGGGTCCTCTGTGTCGACATCAATGCCATAAAGCCAATCGAAATGTCAGCATTAAAACATAAGTATATAAAATGTCACTCCTTATAATAGATTCCACCACTAGGGGGTCCTCTCCTTCGTCCACAAACGTCTCCCAATTATTGCTGCACTTCAAAGCCTCTTCATATACCTCGTACCTCCGTAAAGACAGGGGGGAGGGAGGGAGGGGCACAGCAACAAACAGAGGTGGGAGAGAGAGAGACAAAAAGATCCGAATAGTGTAGTAGATTAAAGTAACATAAGCTTTAATGCGAAGGTAAAATTGGACTCTTACAATGTAAATCAAGTAAAAAGGCAAAAAACAGTTGCTAAGGCGTCTGAACGCCGCTCTCACTCTGACTTCCTGGTATCGCTCAGTCTATCCGGCCACTCCCTACGCGTTACGTCATCACGTGACTTCTTCAGGGGATTTTTAGATAGATATCCCCTGAAGAAGTCACGTGATGACGTAACGCGTAGGGAGTGGCCGGATAGACTGAGCGATACCAGGAAGTCAGAGTGAGAGCGGCGTTCAGACGCCTTAGCAACTGTTTTTTGCCTTTTTACTTGATTTACATTGTAAGAGTCCAATTTTACCTTCGCATTAAAGCTTATGTTACTTTAATCTACTACACTATTCGGATCTTTTTGTCTCTCTCTCTCCCACCTCTGTTTGTTGCTGTGCCCCCCCCCTCCCTCCCCCCTGTCTTTACGGAGGTACGAGGTATATGAAGAGGCTTTGAAGTGCAGCAATAATTGGGAGACGTTTGTGGACGAAGGAGAGGACCCCCTAGTGGTGGAATCTATTATAAGGAGTGACATTTTATATACTTATGTTTTAATGCTGACATTTCGATTGGCTTTATGGCATTGATGTCGACACAGAGGACCCCCTAGTGGTGGAAGCTGAAATTACTTTGAATTACGGATTTTTTATTTGTTTAGCCTCTGGACAATTTATGAAGGTGAGAGCTCTGTGTCTACTACTTTTAAAGACTTTTTACATCTGCAGGACACAACTCTAGTTCTTTTTTTCATCTTTTTGAGGTCATTTTAGAGACTTTTTTACTTTTAAGTGTTTGCCCAGTCTTCATTGTATATGATTTTAACTATTTCATTATTTATATTATTTATTCCTCAAGTGAGGTTTCAACACTTTATTGTTATATGCACTGTGTGACTTTTTTTTTTTTTTTTTTACTGTAGCGCGGAATCACACTTTTTTATCATCACTGTGAGTGGATTGTGATACACTTTAGGTTCTGCTGCAGGCAGACATTATTTATGTTTACACTTTATGCTAATTAGTCACCTTTAGTTTTATCACCATTGTATTATTTGTTCTCCATTATTTATCATAGTAGCGCGAGGGCTTTACATTCGCAAGTTATGAGGAAAGGTTGCGAGCACTGAACTTATTCTCTCTGGAGAAGAGACGCTTGAGAGGGGATATGATTTCGATATACAAATACCGTACTGGTGACCCCACAATAGGGATAAAACTTTTTCGCAGAAGAGAGTTTAACAAGACCCGCGGCTACTCATTAAAATTAGAAGAAAAGAGGTTTAACCTTAAACTACGTAGAGGATTCGTTACTGTAAGAGCAGCAAGGATGTGGAATTCCCTTCCACAGGCGGTGGTCTCAGCGGGGAGCATCGATAGCTTCAAGAAACTATTAGATAAGCTTCTGAATGACCACAACATACAGGGATATATAATGTAATACTGACACATAATCACACACATAGGTTGGACTTGATGGACTTGTGTCTTTTTTCAACCTCACCTACTATGTAACTATGTAACTATGTAATATGGCGTTGGCCCACCCTTTACAGCTATAACAGCTTCAACTCTTCTGGGAAGGCTGTCCACAAGGTTTAGGAGAGTGTCTATTGGAATGTTTGACCATTCTACTAGAAGCACATTTGTGAGGTCAGGCACTGATGTTGGACAAGAAGGCCTGGTCAGGACTCTGTGCAGGCCAGTCGAGTTCCTCCACCCCAAACTCGCTCATCCATGTCTTTATGGACCTTGCTTTGTGCACTGGTGCACAAAGATAGAACACCTTTGGGATGAATTAGAGTGGAGAGTGTGAGCCAGGCCTTCTCGTGGAACATCAGTGCCTAACCTCACAAATGCTCTTTTGGAAGGATGGTCAAACATTACCATAGACACACTCCTAAACCGTGTGCACAGCCTTCCCAGAAGAGTTAAACCCTAGCGACTAAGGCTGGGATGCCATTAAAGATCATGTGCGTGTAAAGGCAGATGTCCCAATACTTTTGACAATATAGTGTATTTATTGTCTGTCTGTCTGTCTATCTAGTTCCTGTATTTATCTACATTTATGAGAAAAAAAGCATACTCACTGCCTTCACCATATATTAGGAAGGAGTTTGCTGCGGCAAGAAGTGCCGGAATCCAGAGGAGCCCCATAGCGAGGGATCTGGGTGATATCCCGGGATTTGTGATCCTGATAGACGCTGCAGCTGCCTCTTATAATAGCAATAGATTGCAACATATTATGTGTGGGAGATTTTCCAGTTTGAAGCCTGATATGCCTTCCAAAAGTCAAGATATACGTAAATGTTTTACAAATTCAATTTCCAGACAAACAGTGGTTAAAGTTCAATCCACCCCAAAACAAATTTGGGACTTTTCAAACAAAACAAATAAAGAGAAGTTCCACATTTAACACAAGCTGTTAAGAAGTGAAAGTTTTCTATTAAAAAGCCCCCTAAAGGCTCAAGTCTGTGTTTTAATGAAAAAGGTATGCTGATGCATTCAAGGGTTAATTCTCCACCCCCTTTTCCCATCCTGTGCTTTCTCCGGGATAACACGGATCAGGGAAGAGCTGAAAGATTTGGCCAAATCCAGAAACTATGGGATGTTTGGTGGGAATTGTGAATACCCCAAAATGCATTAGAATAAGGAAGGGATTTCGGCACTGTGACGGGAGGAACCCAGAATCCCTTGGTAAGGTTGCGAAACCCTTGTTTCAGCTCCTCATGCACCTCTTATGTCTAAGTCACCTTGTGACATCGTGGCACAGGGTGACTGAGAAAATATATCTTGGATTACTTAAAATGGGACAGTAATATTTGTCCACAATATCTCCCAGGATATATGTAAAGACTATTCTTGGTTTGTTTGATTCTGAACTCAATTCTGAATTGTGAGAAGGTGTCCTGTGTTTATACTTATGATAATGTATAATCTACTGTGTGAAGCTTGGTGACAACAAGTCTGACCTGTAGTGAAATCCTGATAATCATAGAGAGCTCAGGAGGGCACGGAGTCACATCAGATGCTTTAAGGGATTAGTTAATTAGCTCATGTTAATTCTGTTTCTGGTTACAGGTGTATTGTTATGCCCCGTACACACGGTCGGATTTTCCGATGGAAAATGTCCGATCGGAGCGTGTTGTCGGAAATTCCGACCGTGTGTGGGCTCCATCGGACATTTTCCATCGGATTTTCCGACGCACAAAGTTGGAGAGCAGGAGATAAAATTTTCCGACAACAAAATCCGATCGCGTCAATTCCGACCGTGTGTGGCCTGTTCCGACGCACAAAGTGCCACGCATGCTCAGAAGAAATTTCGACACGGGACAGCTCATTCTGGTAAACTTAGCGTTCGCAATGGATACAGCACTTTCATCACGCTGCAATGTTAAAAATGGTTTAATACAACGCACTCTCTTCTTCTTTATAATGTGAGAAGAATGAAGTAGTTTTGCTGCTCATATTCACACACACTTCTCACAAAGTTTTATTTTTGTTTTTTTATTGGTATTCCCTGAATATATTTTTATTAGTTGTCACATCTGACATAATTTTTTTTTTTATTTCATTTTTTGGGGGATTTTAGGCCTTTATTTTTTTATTTAATGTTTGTATTTTTTCAAAGGCTGATCTTTGTTCAATGTTATTTTTATTTTTACTCCAGAATATTTTTGTCTGTGTTTTGTGTGTCAAGTTACCCCCAACACCATTGATATATTTTATTATTTAATGTCAAGGAGATTGTTTGGTGTTGGTGTCCCTTGTTCATTTCACATTGTATATTTGAAATGTACCTGAATCCTCACAAAAAACTGTCATTTTTGAAGTAAAACACATAGGAGAGTATAATTCAAAACAAAAATCCTTTATTAAGGGATCAGAACCAAACAAAGAGGAAGGCAACACTGGATCAACAGGAGAAATTAGCGAAGCCTGGGACCCCCACGGCAGACATCAATTCTTGAACATCAAAATTGGTGGCCTGAGGAGTCCATATGTAAGGGAGGGCAGTCTGGTCCAGAATTCGCAGAGATCCGGATAGCAGCAGATGACATCTGTGTCCCCAGGCTGTGGTACCACAAGAGGCTGAATTTTTTGGCCGACCAGACTGGATCCAGGGTCCTCACTTTCTGGTCTTCCTTCCACGCTTCCTTCCCGGCTGTGGCTGTGCTGTTGGAGATGTGGCAGGAGGAGGAGTAGGACCTGGAGGAGGACTGGGAGGACTTGGAGGAGAAGGAGGAGGAGGAGGAGGACCTGCAGGAGGAGGAGGAGGACCATCGCAAAGGTGTGTCTGAGCTGTAATTTGGCCCCTCATACCTTTGTTAAGAGCCTCCAATATGAGGGACTCACACATGGCTTGTTGGCCCTCCTCCATCCTCTGCATTTTATATGCAATGACGGCAGCAATGTCCTCCTCCATGGTCTGTCATGCTCCCAGGACCTCTGTAGCCCTCCAAAAGAGTCCTCTGGCAGCCTCCTCTAGGGCACTCCTCCTCCTGCCACTTTCTCTTTTCAGGGGGGGTGGAGGGACCTGCAGATCAGCCAGCCGGCTCGGCCCGGCCACCTCCTGGCTGAGACTTCCCTGTGTATGAAAAAGGGACATGGTTTTATTTTTTGCTTCATCAATCACAATCCTAAATTAGTACTCCCAACTAACATCTAGTTAACATCATTGATTGGACAAGCAGAAATATTTAAAGGAATGCTATACCTGGCTCAATCTGGGCTCCTCCACATGTGGCCTGGAAGGCCCAGGTTGGGCGTCAGAAGCCTCAGCCGGGGGGGAAGGAAGCATGGAAGGAAGACTGGAGAGGGATGGCCTGGGTTCAGTCTGGCCTGCCAGAAAATGCAGCCTGTCGTAGTACAACATCCTGGGGACATAGATGTCATCTGCTGCTCCGGATCTCTGTGAATCCAGGACCTTCTTGCGCTCCCTTAGATATGTACTCGTCAGGCCACCAATTAAGATCTTTAAATAGGTGATGTCTGCCGTGGGGATCACCTGCTTCCCAATTTCACACAATTGCACCAGCGCTGCCTTCCTCTTTGTTTGGTTCTTGAAATGGGGGTGGTTAATCTCCCACAGACAGGGCAGCTCCCTTAACATATCTACGAATACTGACATGAAGTCATTATCTTTCAGTAGCATATCCATGTTCACTGCAAGACACAACACAAGACAAAGCCTAATGTCAGACAAAACTCTCCTAATCTTGTTACAATATAGGCCTCAATGTAGAAGCAGTATAGGCACAAGTTTGTCTCTTACCTTCGTTCTTACGATCGGCGCGTCCAATGCTCCTTCCTCCGCTCACAGATCATACATAATACGCACGCGTGTTACGCTTTATACACACTGCGCATGCATGTAACTCCGCCCGCCCCTGACGTTCTTTCTAGTCTATTCCCCGCCCCTTTTCGTTCGGCGCAGTGGGGGAAGAGCACATGGCGAAGTCACAGCAGGTGCGTGATAATTGCAGGAACGAGGAGGAGGAGGAGGAAAGCCAGGAAAGCCCGGATCCGGACACGTCCCGATCCAGAAGGAGACGTTTTAAGGCCACAAATATGTCCTTTGGGGAAATGTTGGAGATGGTCGACATCATGAAGAAGTCCGACTATGACGGAAAGTATGGGCCTTACCCCAACCCCAATATCAGAAAGGCCAAGATCATGGTGAAAGTGATCAAAAGTCTGCACAGGAATTTTGGGGTACGACGATCAAAAGATCAGCTCAGGAAGCGGTGGTCGGACCTGAAATTAAGAGAGCCAGAGCAGTACCGAAAGATCCGGAGAGTGCTGCAAAAAAGTAAGTAGTTGTGCTGTGTTCCTATTATTTCTGTCTTTATTCCGTTCGTGCTGCTCCATATGCTTTTCTTAATTGTAACGTTTAATGGGCAACTTTAATGTTCATGGGCCCATTATTCGTTCGTATCAAACATTTTTCTTTCGGCCTCTAAAACACCATTGTTTAGGCCATATGCATTTTCCCACATTATTTTTGGGGGCCTACTTGGATGCCAAATATTTGTTTGTGTAGATGGGTTTGTTACTCGAATGAAATGCAAACTAGATTGTGTGTAAGGAGAGGACACTGAGCAGCTGTTTTCACATCTGGACACTGGAGCACTAGTGTGGGACCCCAGAACACCATTTTTATTAGGGGGGCCACACAGGTGCTCCAGTGTATACTATAGGGGGGTCTCCATCTGTGAAGCTTGTACTAAACAGGTAAAGTATTGCAGCTTGACAAAGGGCAATAAAAAAAAGACATCTTGGAACTAGGCTAAAATTGACAATTGTACCCCACTTCCAAGCAATGTTTCCTATTTATAGTACTGCCATCAAATATCTGTGTGCTAATTGTACCATTTTTGTTTTACATAGGGGAGAAAAGACTCGGAGGACACCCCTCATCCAAGGAGACCACAGACCCCCCCACCTATGGAAGAAGGGGAAATAACACCAACCCAAGCTGAGCAGGAGGAAGAAGAAGATGTGGTGGAGATTGGCACCACAACAGGTGAGTGTCTGCGACCACAGACTCAGGTAAGAGATGGATGCCGGCAGATTTTTGATACCTGTTTTTGTTTTGTTTCTCTCTTTTTAGGTGATCGTGATCCAGATCCTTTCACATCAGAAAGTGCCCAGATCCTGATCGGGGAGATCATGGGGTGTAATGTAGAACTGCAAAACATACAGCAAAAAATCAATGATGTGATTAAAAAAAATAATAACATCATTGATGTTTTGGGGCGAATTTAAAACCCCACAAAATCACTTTTTGGATTGTGGTCCAATCTTTTAAAACTTTTTGCAATGTTTTGAAAAGCCAAATTTGGAGGATGCACACAGTGTGCCAACATGTGCTATCTGCCATCACGGGAGATCAATGGACACGTTTTGGGGGTGCAACCCCTTCCTCAATTATAAAGTCGCTTTGAGGAAGGGCTTGCTCCCCCAAAACACGTCCCTTGATCCCCCCTGATGGCAGATAGCACATGTTGACATTCATAAATTGGTGTGCATCTTCCAAATTTGGCTTTTCCAGGGGTGATTTCCCCCCATCTGAAAGCTATGTCAAACCCAGTTCCTAAATACTGATGTCTGATATAGCCTTCAGGTTTTACCATATGTGAACTTTGTAAGTTCAAGTTTTTTGTCTTTCTTGTTGGTTTTACACAGGCCTGTTTTATCTTAAATGGACATTTCGATTTTTGATAATGCTACTCCAAAAATTTTTATACAACAAACATGTTGGTTTGTTTTAAAAACCTTTGGTAAATGCACATGTGATTGTGCAGGTATAAAAAAGTTGGTTACTCAAGAATGTGTGGATTATTGTCTCAACACTACAACACTTTTGGGGTGATGTAATTGCTGTTTTCAGCAAAAATGGGGGTTATTTCCTAAGGGCAAATCCTCTTTGCACTACAAGTGCAGTTTCAGTGCAGTTGCAAGTGCACTTGTAGTGAAAAGTGTTTTTGCATTTAGTAAATAACAGCCAACAGTTCTTTGTATAATAAGGTTACACAATCACGACATTTTCTGGACTCAACACATTTCTGTCAGGGTCAGCTAAAACAAACACAAGCAGTAAATGTCCACAAAGAATTTATTTTTTTTTATTATAAAAAGGCTTCACAGATTGTCTGGCATATTGATAGCCCCCCTACCCGCAAAGAACTCCAGGTAGCGTAACCGGACATCACGGGCACTCAGGGAGGGCAAGCCAGGCCGGCCGCTTTCAAGCGCCGTTAGTGTGGTTTGATGTAGCATTCCAGCCTCAGGCCCAACTGAGCCAGCATAGTTGGCTGAATGTTTCCTTAAAAAGTTATGGAGAACACAGCACGCAAGTATAATATGGTTCAGTTTATACTCCGCCATATGGATGGGTGTCATAAATAGGTGGAACCGGCTGGCCAGGATTTTCAAATGTGTTCTCCACCACTCTTTGGGCTCTGGCCAGCTGGTAATTAAAAACCCTCTGTTCCGGGGTGAGGGTCCTCATTGGGAATGGCCGCATCAGGTGGTCCCCCAGCGCAAACGCTTCATCAGCAACGAACACAAATGGGAGTCCTTCCACATTGTCCTCTGGAGCTGGCAAGTCCAAGCTGCCATTCTGGAGACGCCTGTAGAACTCCATCTGGGCGATGACTCCACCATCGGACATCCGGCCATTCTTCCCCACGTCCACATACAAGAAGTCGTAATTAGCCGACACCACCGCCAACATCACTATACTATTGAACCCCTTGTAATTATAACAGTACGACCCCGAGTTGGGTGGTGGGACGATGTGGACATGTTTCCCATCAACTGCCCCTCCGCAGTTAGGAAAGTCCCACCGCTCAGCAAAGTGGGAGGCCACAGTCTGCCATTCCTGTGGCGTGGAAGGAAACTGTTCAGGAAAAAACAATAAACATTACTATTTTTACTCTGAAACATGGCAAGCAGATTAGACACAAACATTATGGGGCAACCTCCAGATAGCATTTATTAAGGGGAATTTAACAACGCCAAAGTATAAGGTACACCTATCATATTCCCCCCCCCCCCTCTCATGGGTCATTTCTAACATTATAGGGGGTGTGTGGAAATCTTGGACAGGTAACCCTCTTCACTTCATTGAGAGATGAATGCCTAAATAATGGGTATTACTTGGAACAGCCCCTCCTTAGTTACACTATTGGCAGTCCACTGGACAGGTAAGAAGTGTCATAATACAAAGATAGAAATACACACTGTACACATTTGAGGACATTTGGACATTCTGCTATTACCTATCAAGATAATAATAGGATCCCAAAACTTTAAACAGTACCATTTGAAAGTATACAGGCAAGCCCTTGCACTACATGCTTTGGGGAATTCATCCATAAATCTGACCACAAAAGAGGTGGGTATAGTGTGTATGGGTTTGGCAAAGTCAGCAGATAGATGATTGAGGATAGAGAATTGGGATCAGCTGACTTAGCAGTTGGGGGAGGGAGGGTTACTAAAAATTATTTGGGGACACCACAAAAAAAAAGCCTCTGGCACTCTGCTTGAATTTAAAGCAAAAATAACATTTCCAAACATTTTAGGGGGTGTTTGGGGTAAAGCACTACTATGGAGCAGAAAAAATACATTGTTAAGTGACTACATGAGGTGAATATAGGGCAGGAGACACCATGATGGGGAGGTTATTGAAGGGCAAATATGTATGAAAGACCTAAAATAATAATTACATAAAAATCCAGCATGCATGAGAACAAAGGGGACATTCACAGCATATTACAATCATGGTAATTAGGGAATGAGGAAAGAAATACAATATATTAGCAAACATTCAATACAATAAAATGTGATATTAAAGGATAAAAATCTTACCTTCATATACTCCTTCTGCAGGACCTGGATGATGGCAGAACAGGTCTCTGGGATAATGATCCCCAGAGCCTGGGGGGAGATGCCTGTTGAGAACTTTAAGTCCTGCAGACTTCTCCCTGTCGCCAAATACCGCAGGGTAGCGACCAACCTCTGCTCCGGAGTGATGGCTTGCCTCATGCAGGTATCCTGCCTGCTGATATAGGGGGTCAGCGAAGCCAACAAACGGTGAAACACGGGGTCCGTCATCCTGAGAAAGTTCCTGAAATCATCAGGATTATTCTCACGGATCTCACGGAGCAAAGGCATATAACAGAACTGGTCACGCTGAAGCAACCAATTCTTGGTCCATGAACTCCTCCCCACCCTGTTCATGGACTGGACTTGTGTCAAAGTCAGGACCCCAACACCAAGCCCCCGCACAGCACGAACTCTACGAGGAGTACGCATACGCAACATGGCTAGAAAACGGTCGGCTGCTCAGAATGAAGTAACAGAACGCACTGAAGAACAGCAAGGCCTGTGAAGAGGGACCTAAAAAACAGTAACGAACGAACAAGAACACAATGACTAATTAAAGTCACGCGGAACTTGCTGCACGCACTGAAGAGCAGATACAAACCCACAAGCACAAACTGAATGGAAGAAAACGATCTGAAAGCCACGAGTCTGAAAAAGCGCGAATCGTCTCTCACCAAACTTTTACTAACACGAGATTAGCAAAAGGAGCCCAAAGGGTGCCGCGCTTGGTTCTGAACCGGCCTTTTCTAGTCTTGTCGTACGTGGTGTACGTGACCGCGTGGTTGGCGATCGGAAATTCCGACAACTTTGTGCGACCGTGTGTAGACAAAACAAGTTTGAGCCAACATCCGTCGGAAAAAATCCTAGGATTTTGTTGTCGGAATGTCCGAACAAAGTCCGACCGTGTGTACGCCCTATTAGAGTAATATGATTAGGAGGGTGGCCTTCTCTTCTACTGTATATAAGACTTGTATTTTGGTTCTAATAAACAGTGCATGTTCAGCAACTAAACAAGTATCGTCAAGTTTTGTGCTTGTGAGCGGTTGGAATATCTGATATCTATATTCAGACTGGGAGGAATTTGTATATGATGAAAGCACTCAAGCAGAGTGCGGGACGTTTCGTTACATTGGTGGCAAGCAGTGGTATGCTTCCTGCAGTCTGGGACATCCAAACTTCCACCTGGATCCAAGGTCTTGATAGCAGGAGAGGAGAGGTATAGATACCAGCCACCATGGAAGAGGAATTCAGAAGGAGGTTGCGAGAGACGCAGATACAGCACAGAGGACCAGTATTAGAGCAGGTCCTGCTGGGATGGTTTGATTCTATCCGCTGCGAACTCTGGAAGGAAGCGCTAGCCCGTGAGCAGTGACACCAGGGAAAAGTTCTCCCCTCCATTCAGGAAAGGTACTGGTCGCAGTATGGATTGCGGGTGCGGTTTTTGGGAGAAAAACTGCACAAGGAGCAGACAGCTGAATTAAGCAGGCTGGTCTGGGCAGAGATGAAGCTGGATGAGAGCTACAGAGCCCTCTGGTGGCATGTATCCCAAGCATGCCCTTGGATAGCGGATGACAGCCCAATGGAAGGCTTTGGCTACGGTGGCCTGGGACTGTAGTATGTGAAGCTGACAGGGGACCTTAACTTTGGGAGTGATTTGGAGTGGCGGTTGGACAAAATCATGGATTTCAGAGAAGGGTTACTGAACGTCTTGGAAGTGCACTGGGCACTGGAAGATATAGAGTTTCTGGCCCTTCAGGAATGGGAGCTGGAGATCGCCTACAGATGGCTGCTAGACTCTGCTCAGTGTCAGGGCTAGGCTCCCTTTGCCTGGGACTAACAGGAAATACCAGCAGACAACTCTGAAATACTGGCTGAAGAGTCGGCAGTGTGGCAGAGTAACAGTGTGCTTTGCCAACCAGCCCCCACAGTTATGGATGCGGAGGTCTTATGGCGGATACAGCAAGTGCTGACTGACCTTGATGATCCTGTATCTGCATTGGATGATCTTGGATGGAGGAATGTGCCTGTCCAGCAGCATGCCAGAGAATCTGCAGTGGAAAATCTGGAGATTGCCATCCCCAAAGCTGAAGTGCTGACAACAGGGCAGAGCTCTGCTAACCTCTGCCCAGCACCGATAGCATCTTCTGGGTTCCATGGACAGGAGATGGTGAACCTCTATCCCCAGACACCAGCTGTAGAGACAGGGGATTTGATAGACTTTTCGCTGAGGAAGAACAACCTGATTAGCCTCCAGCAGAAGAGCTGTTATCAGGGCCAAACTTCACTAAGCTCTGCCCAGCACCAACAGCAGTATCTGTGGAGTTGCAAGGAACTTCTCCAGCTGGTCACCAGATAGAGGGTCCAAGACCTCTGCCCCACACCTGTGGCAGTTCCGGAGGCTCAGGGTGAGAAGGTGGCGATTCTTCCCAGCAGCAGATACAGGGGGAAAAGGGAGAGCAGGTGTTTTTTGTCCCTCCACAACAGTCGGCCAGGGTGGAGAAAGCGGTCTTTCCTTCCCAGCAAAGATCTGTGCACCTGGGAGACAGTACTATAGACATGTCATCCCAGCAGCCAGATGAGGGAATGGAAAAGGAAGCAGCCAGCTCAGATCCCCATGGGCAGCTACACAGTTTGGGAGTGGAGGAATCCAGCCTCCTGCCCCAACGGTTAGCCGAAGCAGATGATGTGGAGTCCCCAGCAGAAGTGCTGGCAACAGGGAAGAGTGCTACCAAGCTCTGCCCAGCACCAACAACAACTGTGGAGTTCCAGGGAGCCAGGGCAGTTGGCTCATCTCTCCAGCCACAGATTACAGAATGTATGGACTTAATGGACTGTTCATCAGAGGATGTTATAGATTACGAATCACCTGCTCAAGTACTGGCAGCAGGACAGAGTACTGCAGACCCCTGTTCCACACCCGTGGCAATTTCGGAAATTTCGGAGGCTGTCTATGTGAATGGTCGCAGCAGCAAAACACGGGAGCGCGCCCCCACGAGTGCCCCGAGGGACAGCACTTCTCTGATGGCGCACGTGAGAAAAGGAGGAGCCACGAGTGCCGCTGAGGGACCCCAGAAGAGGAGGATCGGGGCCACTCTGTGCAAAACCAACTGCACAGTGGAGGTAAGTATGACATGTTTGTTTTTGCTTTTTTAAAAACTAATATTTACAACCTCTTTAAGGACTACTCTTTGTGGATGTGTGTGTCAGGTTTAGTTGCTGTGTTGCTGCTGTCCCCCCATTGTTTGGTTATTTTGGGGTGTCTCATTTTGCTATCATTTAGAGTCCTAATATTTTGTGATTCCACGTACAGTTTTAAGGCATCCCACAAGAATGGTATTTAAAAGAATTGCATATTTTTATATGCTGCCCTTTGTACCGCGCCAAAATCACTTTTAATCATTTATTAATTTTCCTTTCGTACATGTCCCCCGACTCCCCCAGGTCAGTGCCCAGTCCCCCATGCCCCTTCTTTGTCAATCCTTTCACCCTTTAGCTTAGAAAATAGCCTATTGCTGACAATGAGCCTTTGGCTCCAATAGATTTTGGATCTAACGTCAATAATGCTGAACCGAACCTGGGCACTTCCAGCTCATCACTAATTGTGGTCTAGGTTTATCTAAGCTCTACTTGCAATGCTTAGTTACAAATCTGAAGGGAACTTGGAATTCAGTGGATACTATGTATTCATTTTATAATTATTGTATCAATAACAATGTATCGTTTTCTCTCACCTATGTGTGTGAGAGAGAAACAGTGACATCTTCTGGCAAAAAGTTAAATAGCAAACACATTTCCAGTGATCACCATGATTGGCTGATTGGTTCTCAGTTGATAGTCTAAGGCAGGGGTCTCCAAAAGCTCTAAACAAAGGGCCAATTTACTGTTGTTCATACTTTAGGGGGGCCTGGACTGTGGCCAGTGGGAGAGGATAATGCCTCAGGCCTGAAGGTCAATGGAAGTAAAAAAAATTGCATAGCTCCCTAACTGTGGTCAGTAAAGGTGGAATATTTTCCCATCACTGGTACTAGTGGGAGGGATAGAACCCCATTGATTGTGTGTGTGCAAGAAATAGTACCACATGTTTGGTGTCAGTGGGGGGAATTGTTTCCCATTGTTGATGCCCAAAGGAGGAATTATGCCCCACTGTTGGTGTCAGTGGGAGGAATAATACCCCATTGTTGGTGTTAGAAGGAGGAATAGTTCCCCATTGTTGGTGTCAGTGGAAGGAATAGTTCCCCATTGTTGGTGTCAGTGGAAGAAATAGTGCTCTATTGTTGGTGTCTGTGCAAGAAATAGTACCACATCATTGGTGTCAGTGGGGGGAATAGCTTCCCATTGTTGGTGACAGTAGGAGGAATAGTTCTCCATTGTAGGTGTCAGTGAGAGGAATAGTGCCTCATCATTTGTGTCAGTGGGAGGAATAATACCCCAATGTTGATGCCTGAAGGAGGAATTATTTCCCACTGTTGGTTTGGTGTCAGTGGGAGGGATAGCTTCTCATTGTTGGTGTCAGTGGGAGGAATAATTCCCCATTGTTGGTGTCAGTGGGGGCAATAGTTCCCCCATACTGGTGTCATTGAGAGGAATAATGCCTCACCGTGGTGACAGAGAAAGAAGTTATGCCTCATCATTTGGGTCAGTGGGAGGAAAAATACCCCAATGTTGATACCCGAAGGAGGAATTATGCCCCACTGTTTGTGTCAGTGGGAGGAATAGTACCACATTGTTGGTGTCAGTGGGGAGAATAGTGCTCCACTGTGGTGACGAGGGATGAGCCGAAATCTCCCTGGTTTGGATCGCGCCAGAACTTGCGAACAGGCAAAAAATTTGTGCGAACACCGTTAAAGTCTATGGGACATGAACATGAAAACTCAAAAGTGCTAATTTTAAAGGCTTATATGCAAGTTATTGCCATAAAAAGTGTTTGAGGACCCGGGTCCTGTCCCAGGGGACATGGATCAATGAAAAAAAAAGTTGTAAAACTGAGGTTTTTTCAAAAGCAGTGATTTTAATAATGCCTAAAGTGAAACAATACAAATTAAATATTCCTTTAAATATCGGGCCTGGGGGGTGTCCTTAGTATGCCTGCAAATTAGCGCATCTTTCCCATGTTTAGAACAATACCACCTCAAAATTACATTTCTAAAGCAAAAAATGTCATTTAAAACTGATCGCAGCTGTAATGAATTGTTGGGTCCCAGGCCGCAGGAAAAGGGGGGGAACAAGAGAGCACCCCCCCTCCTGAACCGTACCAGGCCACATGCCCTCAACATGGGGCGGATGCTTTGGAGTCCCCCCAAAACACCTTGTTCCCATGTTGATGGGGACAAGAGCCTCATCCCCACAAGCCTTGCCCGCTGGTTGTGGGGGTCTACAGGCAGGGGGCTTATAGGAATCTGGAAGCCTACTTTAACAAGGGGACCCCCAGATCCGGCCCCCCCTATGTGAATGGGTATCGGGTACATTATACCCCTACCCATTTACCAAAAAAGTGTTAAAATGGTAAAAATTACAGTAGACAATTTGGGACAAGACCATTATTAAAAAAATAAAAATAAAAAAATGTCCATTCACCTTCGATCACAGCGTGCGACAGGCCGAGAAAAGAAAAGAAAAACTGAAAAAAACTCCACCTCCATGGGAGGCTCCCGCTGACTATATAACAGCTGTCAATGCAGAAAGCCTGCAGTCAGCAGGACGCCTCCCATGGGGGCAGAGTTTTTTCCATTTTTTTTTCTTGGGTCATCGGACGCTGTGATCAAAGATAAATGCACATCGCGGGACACTTTATTAAATAAAAAAAAGGACTTTTCCCAAATTGTCTACTGTAATTTTTACCATTTTGAAACTTTTTTGGGTGAATGTGTAGGGGTACAATGTACCCGATACCCATTCTCATAGGGGGGCCGGATCTGGGGGTCCCCTTGTTAAAGGAGGCATCCAGATTCCAATAAGCCCCCCGCCCGCAGACCTGCCTTTGGACAATCATGGCTCTCACAGCAGAGCGCACTGTGATTGGCTAAAGCATGCAGGTCAGGTGCATGCTTTGGCCAAACAGCAGCCATCAATGCACTGCAATCATGCAGTGCATTGACGGTCTCACCGTTCATTATGGCGTGTTCTGCGGGCACTCAAATTTCCCGCGATTGCGCCATAATGTTCGGTATTCGGCGAACGGGCGAACACTCGATGTTCGAGTTGAACTTATGTCGACTCGAACATTGGGCTAATCCGTAGTGGTGACAGAGAAAGAAGTTATGCCTCATCATTTGTGTCAGTGGCAGGGATAATACCCCAATGTTGGTGCCCAAAGGAAGAATTATGTCCCACGGTTGGTGTCATCGGAAGGAATAGTGTCCCAGGGGCCACATAAAGGAAAGCAAAGGGCTGCATCCGGCCGTTGGGCTGCAGTTTAAAGACCACTGCTCAAAGGTCTGAAACAATCATGGACAGCATGGTTTCAGGCACAGGAATGCACTTCTACTTCATAGCTGGACAATTAATAAGCATTCTCCTGTCATGTGGAACCTTGCCTGAGAATGTTATATCCCAATAGAAGGAATCTGGGGGTTATAGAAGATTTACCCACAGCGATTGTTGTAAGTACCCCTGGCAATGTTACAGTTTCTTACAGTCACTTTGACTAGACAGTACATGTAGACAGTATTATACTAAACACTGTCATGAATCAACTGCATTCAGTTTTTAGAATAACATTTTGTTTGTTTTTTAATGATTAGACTTGGTGGTGAGGTTGACGCTCACGGGTTGGACTCACGGCAGTATTACCGGCAAGGTTGGAGTTAAGGGTCTGGTCTTGGTTCATTTGAGGTTTACAGGTTAGGTTATGGTTTACAGCAGTTTTTTTTTTTTTTTTTTTACTTTTCAGGTGTCAATTAGCATTTCACGGATTAGAATACATTTTGGGCTTTGAGTTCTCCACAGCTTAATTAACGGCAACATTTGTATAAAGTTCAAAGCACACATACTGAGAATCTCATGGAATCCAATGGTAAATATGAACTTTGCTCTCTAATGATACTAGTTGATGAAAGCTGGAATATAAGTCATGTGTGGCAGAATCATCACCATGGAGGTATGTGTGTTTACGCTGGTGTACAAGGATCTGTTCATCCTTTGTTGGAGCCCATCTAATACATTCTTCTCATAGTGCTGAAATAAACTTTCTCATTTGCAACATCTTTAGCTCGGGCTGTATTTCCAGTGAAGGAGCCAGTAGGCATCTATCCAGTGTGAATACCAAAGCATCACCGCCTCTACTATGATCACCTATCCTGACCTGACTATTAATATTCGGACAATTCAGGATGAGCTGCCAAGATAATCCATACGCTAGTTCAGACCACATTTCTGGTGTTCCACTGGTTAAACAACATTGATGTTTAGCTGAGCTGAACCTAAGGCTGCAGTGGAAAGTGAAACATTTAGAAGTGTTATTATTATGGCTGCCTAATTTGACAGCTTCCTGCTCAGGGCTCCTGGTTGCTATGGAGTCAGCAGCTGGCAGAGTCCCAGCAACCAGTGTGGGGTCCTCCTAAAATTCATACCAGGCCCTGCAGGTCTAATATGGATTTTAACCACTTCAATATGGGAACCCCCCATCCTGCCCAGGCTAGCTTTCAGCGCTGAATCCTGGACACAGGATCTAAAACCCAGACTGAATCCCAGACAGGTGACGACCCTACTGCACCTACAGGCATCATTCCGGGATGTATGTTTGCAACCGGCGATTGCCTTTGAGGCATAAATGATTTGAGTGGCTAATCTCCTCCATATAAAGCCTGCCCTTTACATTCAAGTGACAATAGAAAAAGTTTAACCTGTATAAAAACAAAAAAAAAATCATGTTCAGACAGAGAGCTAGAGTAATAGTAGAAAAGGGGTAAATAGACGCAGGGAAGAATTTATGGTGGGAAAGGGGTTGCCAGGGGCCGAGCTCCATTCAGCTGTCTATCAATGCTATTTCAGACCATTGGCATACACCAAGTTACAAGAGTAACCAAAATCTATCGAAATCTTTAGGGGAGATAGTATTATGTCCATGGGGACCACACCCGCTTAAGTGTGCTTGTCCTATCATTGGGTATGGCTGCCATTTTCTAATGGATTAGGTACCATAACATATTTTACTTAACTTATTCTACCTGCAAACACAATTTCACCCACATTTCTCCATTCATTCCTAGTTAGAAGAAAAAGGTATTTAAAGAGATAAAAGACTATGGACATCTTGGTGTCTTGAAAGAAGCACAGAGACACCAAAAAATAAGAAGATAAACAGTGGACATCTTGGTGTCTTGGGGGAAGCACCAGGAGATAAGATACAAACAGTGGATATCTTGGTAACTTGGGAGAAGCACCAAGACACCAAAAGATAAGAGTTAGACAGTGGACATCTTGTTGTCTTGGGGGAAGCACCAAGAGATAAGAGGGACAGTGGAAATCTTGGTATCTTTGGAGAAGCACCAAGACACCAAGAGAAAAGAGATAGACAGTGGACATCTTGGTGTATTGGGAGAAGCACCAAGACACCAAAAGATAAAAGATATAAATTGGAAATCTTGGTATCTTGAGAGAGACCTTAAATTGTAAGCTCCTTGAGGGCAGGGACTGATGTAAATGTATAATACATGAAAAGCTCTGCTTACATTGATGGGATTATATACTGTAAGTACCTGTAATAATTAATAATAAATAATAAGAGAGACAGTGGACATCTTGGCATCTTGGGAGAAGCACCAAGTGTGCTTGTCCTATCATTGAGTATGGCTGCCATTTTTTCATGGCTTGGGTACAATAACATATTTTACTTAACTTTTTCTACCTGCAAAATGAATTTCACCCAAATTGCTCCATTCATCCCTAGTTAGAAGAAAAACGTATTTAAAGAGATAAAAGACTATGGACATCTTGGTGCCTTGGAAGAAGCATGAAGACACCAAGAAATAAGAGATAGACAGTGGACATCTTGGTATCTTGGGAGAACCACCAAGTTTTTCAACAGAACTGTTGTAAGACAGATCAAGTTTTTGACATTACAGGGGAAAGAAGTTTGTTGATAATATCTGATATCATACATTGTAAGTAATGAGCCATAACACGTTTAAATCTAATATGAGATCTCCCTTTTTTCTATATATTTGAAACTATAAATGGTTTCATTATATCCTTTTTCCAGATAATTATTTTAGTCTGGTACTGCTATTCCTCCTGTTGTCACATACAAGCCTGTTGTCTGACATCATTGTGAAATTTGTCTGGTACCTTAAATGATATATGACAAACCATAGAGTAAGCATGAGTAGGCCAACATTGTTGAATGGCAACATTTACTTAAAGTATTGTGATTTATTGTCTGTCTTGTATATTTATATATGTTGTCTTTTTTATATAGCATTGTGATCATTAGCAGTTAACACTTCCCCTAAAGAAGCCCTATGGGTGAAACATGTTGGACGTTTATACTATGGCACCGCTATGAAAATAAGAACAAAAAGAAACCTGTTAAGATTGTATTATGAAATGTTTTTAACATTTTTGATTAATAAATGATGATTTTTTTTAATGATATTTATTATCATCTGCATTGAGCACTTTTAAAGTCCCAATACTTTTTCCTCAAGTCTCCTATATTATGGAATGTGCTGCTGCAACATGGTGGTCCCTCACCCACACTAATAACCTACATCCATAAGAGACAGCGGACATTTGGTGTCTTGGGAGAAGCATGAAGAGACCAAGAAATAAGAGATAGACAATAGACATCTTGATATCTTGGAAGAAGCACCAAGTTTTTCACCAGAACTGTTGTAAGACAGATCAGGTTCTTCACAGAGAAAAGAAGCTTGTTGATAATTTGGGAGAAAATGACCAGTAGGTTCATCACAGTGTTGGTGAGAAAAGAGCTGCAAAATGTCAGGAGAAATGGACAGATTGTCACACTGAATCATTTTTATGTTTTGTGATTCGGATCAGCGCATTCTTCACGTCTTTGTTCCTTAAGCTATATATTAGAGGATTCAGCATGGGAGCAACAGCTGCATACATCACCGAGAACGTTTGGTCCAATTCGCTGGAATACTGTGAGGTGGGCTTCATGTACATAAAGAGAATGGTTCCATAGAACATAAAAAGGACCATCAGGTGGGACGTACAAGTTGAGAAGGTTTTTCTTCTACTGCTGGCTGACATGCGTAAAACTATTTTTATTATCCTTATATAAGAGCTCATGCTAAGCAAGAGAGGGCAGAGTCCAAGAACAATAACTTCTACATAAATAAGGGCATCAAATCTGGTATCGGGACAGGAGATTTGCGCCAGGGCCTTGACGTTGCAGAAAAACTGTTGAATTTTATTTGAGTAGCACAAGGGCAAAGTGGAGGCAAAAAACGTGACCAGAGCAGAATTGACGCAACCAGGAATCCAGATTCCAACCAAAAGCAGGACCAAGTTTCTTCTATTCATGATGAGGTGATATTGTAAAGGGTTACATATAGCAATGTAGCGATCATAGGCCATGGAAGATAATAAAATGACCTCAATGCTGCCTACAAAGGTGAAAAAGAACATCTGGGTGAAACACTGTACAAAGGATATTGCGTTATCTCCAGTAAGTAGCATGTCCATCAGTTTTGGCAAAGTGACGGAGGTGTAACTGATGTCTACAAAGGACAGGTTGCACAAGAAGAAGTACATTGGGGTGTGTAAGTGAACGTCTGTGCAGGTTACAGTTATTATAATTAGATTTCCCAGTAATCCGATTAAATATATAAATAGAAACACAACAAAAAGGAGAGGCTGCTTTTCATGGTCGCTAAAGAACGCTAAGATCTGAAAGTCTTTAGTGGTCGTCTCGTTATCCAGAAGGTTTGTCATCTTCTAAAAAAAAAAAAAATGAATGGAAACAACATTCAGGGGATAATTCAAATACAAACACAAAAATGTTTAAAAGATGTCAGAGTTATTTTTTTTATAAGGAATCTACAGTGTATTTTTCCTGAGCATGTGTTTGAGTTGTTGTTTTAATGCATTCTTTGCCTTTCACGTTTTTTTTTTTTTTATTTCACTTACCCTGTTTCCCCGAAAATAAGACCTAGCGTGATTGTCGGTGATGGCTGCAATATAAGCCCTACCCCCCAAATAAGCCCTACCCTGTTTCCCCGAAAATAAGCCCTACCCTGAAAAGAAGACCTACAAGGACTTTAACTAGGGCTTATTTGGGGGGTAGGGCTTATATTGCAGCCATCACCGACAATCACGCTAGGTCTTATTTTCGGGGAAACGGTATCTTCATGATGGACAGATTTGTAGATCCTCACACTAGACTGGGTCGGATAATGCAATCAGCACCCTTTCTAATATACTACAGAGACAAACCTAGTGACTTTTCACTGCAGCCAAAGAAAAAGCATAGGTTGGTGTTGACCTCTCAATTCGTTAACATTTTAGGGGTCTATTTATAAAACATTTGTAGCATGAAAGTCAGAAACATTCATGCAAACTGAACTGAAGTTCTCTTTGACTAGATTAAAAGAGAAGTATGGCCAAAGATTTTTGTGACCATACTTCTCTTGTGGGTCACCGATAGGGTTGCACCGTTATCGGTATCAGTGCTGGTACTAAGCATTTGCACGATACCTGAAATACCTGAAACTGACAGTTTCAGGCTCAGCTCGGTTCTTTCAGCTGTCAGTGGGATTCCCCCATTAACAGCTGAAATGTAAAAAAACCCCAAAAAACTGCAATTATCGGTTGTTAACCGCTTCAGCCCCGGAAGATTTTACCCCCTACCTGATGCACTTTTTGCAATTCGCACTGCGTCGCTTTAACTGACAATTGCGCTGTCATGCGAAGTGGCTCCCAAACAAAATTAACATCCTTTTTTCCTCACAAATAGAGCTTTCTTTTGGTGGTATTTGATCCCCTCTGCAGTTTTTATATTTTGTGCTATAAACAAAAAGAGAGCGACAATTTTGAAAAAAAAAGAAATATTTTTTACTTTTTGCTATAATAAATATCCCCCCAAAAAATATATAATTTTTTTTTCCTCAGTTTAGGCCAATACGTATTCTTCTACATATTTTTGGTAAAAAAAATCGCAATAATCGTTTATTGATTGGTTTGCACAAAAGTTATAGCGTTTACAAAATAGGGGATAGTTTTATAGTATTTTTATTAATAATTTTTTTTGTACTAGTAATGGCGATGATCAGTAAGTTTTATCGTGACTGCGACATTATGGCAGACACATCGGACACTTTTGGCGCTATTTTGGGACTATTCACATTTATACAGCGATCAGTGTGATTAAAAATGCATTGATTACTGTGTAAATGTGCAGTGAAGGGGTTAACCAGGAGGGGGCGCTGTAAGGGTTAAGTGTGTCCTAGGGAGTGATTCTAACTGTGGAGGGGAGGGGCTACGTGTGACATGACACTGATCACCGCTCCCGATTACAGGGATCTGTGATCAGTGTCAGTGTCACTAGGCAGAATGGGGAAATGCTTGTTTACATTTGCATTTCCCCGTTCTTGAGCTCCGTGAGATGATCGCGGGTATCCTGTGATCACACTCATGGAGCTCACTGCCAGCGGCGCGCACGCGACCACACGGCCGTTATCAGTATCGGTGCTGGTCCTAAGCATTTGCACGATACCTGAAATACCTGAAACTGACACTTTCAGGCTCGGTTCTTTCAGCTGTCAGTGGGATTCCCCCATTAACAGCTGAAAAAAAACAAAAAAACATGCAATTATCGGTTGTTAAGGAGCGAAGCCGCTGCAGCTTTAACAACCGGTGACTCATTCAGCTGTTAGTGGGGTTCCCCTGTTGACAGCTGAAGTGTTAAAGTAAGTCCGGCACTTGGAGCTGTCAAAAAGAAAAAAAGAAAAAAGCAGCCCGGCAATGTTTATCAACAACATTGCTCAGCCCCTGAAACACTAAGATAAAAAGAAACATTGTTTCTTTTTGTATCTTTCTGTTTCTTCATCTACAGATCAAAAAGGATGAACTTCGATCTGCAGATGAAGTCAGTTTAACCACTTCAGCCCCGGAAGGATTTACCCCCTTAATGACCAGGCCATTCTTTGCGATACAGCACTGTGTCCTTTTTTCCCCTGAAATAGAGCTTTATTTTGGTGGTATTTGCTCATCTCTGCGTTTTTTTATTTTTTGCGCTATAAACAAAGAGAGGGCGACAATTTTAATGAAAAAACTATAATTTTTACTTTTTGCTATAATAAATATCCCCAAAAAAATGTAAAAAAACAATAAATTAGTTAGGGCCAATATATATTCTACATATTTTTGATTAAAAAAAAATCTCAATAAGCGTATATTGATTGGTTTGCACAAAAGTTATAGCGTCTACAAAATAGGGAATAGATTTATGGCATTTTTATTATTATTTATTTTTTTACTAGTAATGGCGGCAATCTGCGATTTTTGGCAGGACTGCGACATTGCGACGGATAGATAGAACACTTTTGACACTTTTTTGGAACCACTGACATTTATACAACGATCAGTGCTATAAAAATGCACTGATTACTGCATAAATGTCTCTGACAGGGAAGGGAATAAACACTAGGGGGCGATCAAGGAGTTAGGTGTGTTCCCTTGTGTGTGTTTCTAACTGTGGGGGGATGTAACTAACTGGAGGAGGAGCCAGATGGCTGTTCCTACTCATTTTTTCATTGGGGGTCTGGGTTTAATCGAGTTGCCAGCCATATATTTCTTGATGTTCACCCTTCTGTTATATATATGCCTACATAGGTTTGGAATTTGTCTAAATTCTTTATGGGTTCGTACTTTAACCCTTTGTCTAGTGCTCAGCTTCTTTAGCAAGGCAGTGGTGGTCTTGGAGGTGTGTTTGGGGTCCTTATCATGTTGGAATACTGCCCTGCGGCCCAGTCTCTGAAGGGAGGGGATCATGCTCTGCTTCAGTATGTCACAGTACATGTTGGCATTCATGGTTCCCTCAATGATCTGTAGCTCCCCAGTGCCGGCAGCACTCATGCAGTCCCAGACCATGACACTCCCACCACCATGCTTGACTGTAGACAAGACACACTTGTCTTTGTCCTCCTCACCTGGTTGCCGCCACACATGCTTTACACCATCTGAACCAAATACGTTTGTCTTGGTCTCATCAGACCACAGGACATGGTTCCAGTAATCCATCTCCTTAGTCTGCTTGTCTTCAGCAAACTGTTTCCAGGCTTTCTTGTGCATCATCTTTAGAAGAGGCTTCCTTCTGGGACGACAGCCATGCAGTCCAATTTGATGCAGTGTGCAGCGTATGGTCTGAGAACTGACAGTCTGACCCCCCACCCCTTCAACCTCTGCAGCTGGCAGCACTCATACGTCTATTTCCCAAATACAGCCTCTGGATGTGATGCTGAGCACATGCACCCAACTTCTTTGGTGGACCATGGCGAGGCCTGTTCTGAGTGGAACATGTCCTGTTAAACCTTGTGTGTGCCTTTACCTGTGCTCAAGCAACTTCATGGTTCCAGCCTTGAACTGGTAAACTGTTCCAGTCTGCACTTACCTGTATTCAGGCTACTTCATGGTCCCCAGCCCTGAACCATAGACTGTTCCAGTTTGCCTTTACCTGTGCTCAGGCTACTTCGTGGTCCCCAGCCATGAACCTGTGGAATGTT
This sequence comes from Lithobates septentrionalis, assembly GCA_037952835.1. Taxonomy (NCBI): domain Eukaryota; kingdom Metazoa; phylum Chordata; class Amphibia; order Anura; family Ranidae; genus Lithobates; species Lithobates septentrionalis. Next base: position 157,641 of record JBBDGP010002437.1, read on the forward strand.
CCAGTCTGCATTTACCTGTGCTGAGGCTACCACATGGTTCCCAGCAATGAACTGTAGACTGTTTCAGTCTGCCTTTGCCTGTGCTTAGGCTACTTCATGGTCCCCAGCCATAAAACGTAGACTGTGCCAGCCTGCCTTTACCTGTGCTCAAGCAACTTCATGGTCCCCAGCCATTAACCGTAGACTGTTCTATTCTGCCTTCACCTGTGCTAAAGCTATTTCATAGTCCCCAGCTCTGAACCTGTAAAGTGTTCCAGTCTGCATTTACCTGTGCTGAGGCTACCACATGGTCCCCAGCCATGAACTGTAGACTGTTAAAGTCTGCCTTTACCCCATGCTCAGGCTACTTCATGGTCCCCAGACTTGAACCTGTAGACTGTTCCAGTCTGCATTTACCTGTGCTGAGGCTGCTTCATGGTCCCCAGCCGTGAACCTGTAGACTGCTCCAGCCTGCATTTACCTGTGCTCAAGCTACTTCATGGTCCCCAGCCAAGAACTGTAGATTGTTCCAGTCTGCTTTCACCTGTGCTCAAGCTACTTCATGGTCCACAACTGTTACCTGTACTCGGGCTACTTTGTGGTCCCCAGCTTGAACCTGTAGACTGTTCCAGTCTGCCTTTACCTGTGCTCAGGCTACTTCGTGGTCCCCAGCCATGAACCTGTGGACTGTTCCAGTCTGCATTTACCTGTGCTGAGGCTACCACATGGTTCCCAGCCATGAACTGTAGACTGTGTCAGTCTGCCTTTGCCTGTGCTTAGGCTATTTCATGGTCCCCAGCCATGAAACGTAGACTTTTCCAGTCTTCCTTTACCTGTGCTCAAGATAACAAATTGTCCTCAGCCATGAACCATAGACTGCTCCAGCCTGCCTTCAGCTGTGATCAAGCTACTTTGTGGTCCCTAGCTGTGAACCTGTAGACTCTTCCAGCCTGACTTTACCTGTGCTCAAGCTACTTCATAGTCCCCAGCCATGAACCTGTAGACTGCCTGCCTTTACCTGTGCCCAAGCTACTTCATGGACCCTGTCACAGACCTAGCCAGGACAGAGGCTGTTGGAGAGGACTGTATGCAAGCCTATTGCCTTTTGATTATGGGCCCTGGATTTTCAATGGATTCATTCTGTTGGGACACATCCTGTGAGGAGATGCTGGTGTCATCAACCTGTGTTTATGTTAATTGAATGAGCTAATGACATTGTCCTCCATACAATGTAGGAGACGGGACGACTGCATTGTGTTGATATAACTGTGTGAAGCTCGGTGACCACAAGTCTGGGCGAAAGGTCATGTCTCAGTCACCTAGGCTGTATAAAGGATTAGATAATTAGCTCATGTTAATTAGGTTACATTTGTATTGTTAGAGTAATCTTCTCCTGTGTATATAAGACTGTATTCTGGTTCTGAATAAAGTGAGTCCATGTTAGCAGTGAAGCAAGTGTCGCCTTGTTTTGTGCTCAGAGAGGTTGGAATATCTGATATCTGTATACAGACTGGGAGAGAGTGGTATATGACGGAAGCACTCAAGCGGAGTGCGGGACGTTCCGTGACAGACCCCAGCCGTGAACTTATAGACTGTTCCAGTCTACTTACATATGCTACACTTATTAAGCGAGAAGTGTCCTTTTCTAGCAATACCTCACGTTTTGGAGTACCCCCATACCAACCAAAACCAACATACCAACCAAACTTCCTCCTGTTACAACTTCTACAAGCAAATAAACTTCAAAAAGGCAACCCCTAGACTGTTTAATGAGCCAGAGTGAATGAAGTGTTGGTGTGTGCCTGTCTGCCTCTGTGCTTGTTGGGAAAAAAAAAAACGTCTAATCTACTGCGGCCCCTCCAGGGGTACATACTGTATGTAGCAATCTAACTGTACAACCTTCTTTAGATCTATAAACCACTATGAGATGTAAGGGCATACCCAAATATGATTATACAGTAAATTGTAACATGCCTGGGGAACTTAGCATTCTTCTAAACAGGGCAGGAAAATAAAGATGTAGACAATACCTTTGGTCGGCTCACTGATTATATATAAGGGTGCAAGCTTTCGAAAAGACTCAGATTTCTTCATCAGACATGGATTTATGCAAATAACTGAAAAGTCATATTTATATACAGTATACACAAACACAAGAACATCGAAGAACATTAAAAACATCAAAGAACATTGAAGAACATCGAAGAACATTGAAGAACAAACGTTAATTAAACCAACACCAAGTAGAGTTCGGGTGACAAAGATACAGATGTATCACTAATGCCCGGACTGGAGGATTAAAATCTCCTGAAAGATATCACCTGTTATTGCAAATAGAAAAAATATTAATATACAGAACTCAACTGTTACATTCACTAATTTGGCTACACTTATTTTACACATTTCATCACCCAATAATTGTGTATTTTTCGGAATTAGGATTTTTTTTGCAGTCACATGAAACATGAATGAATAATTTATATGAAGGAGCATTTTTTTTTTTTTAACACAGCAGGAGACTTTAGGCTTTACTTATTGGATCACACTGTGCCAGTCCAAACTTACACTATATTGTCAAAAGTATTGGGACGCCTGCCTTTACACACATACATGAACTTTAATGGCATCCCAGTCTTAGTCCGTAGGGTTCAATATTGAGTTGGCCCCACCCTTTGCAGCTATAACAGCTTCAACTCTTCTGGGAAGGCCGTCCACAAGGTTTAGGAGTGTGTCTATGGGAACGTTTGACCATTCTTCCAGATGCGCATTTGTGAGGTCAGACACTGATGTTGGACGAGAAGGCCTGGCTCGCAGTCTCTGCTTGAATTCATCCCAAAGGTGTTCTATCAGGTTGAGGTCAGGACTCTGTGCAGCCCAGTCAAGTTCCTCCACCTCAAACTCACTCATCCATGTCTTTATGGACCTTGCTTTGTGCACTGGTACAAATCATTTGGTGGAGGGGGGGGGATTATGGTGTGGGGTTGTTTTTCAGGGGTTGGGCTTGGAATTCGAGCGGAGACTGCAAATGCTCTTCTGGAAGAATGGTCAAACATTCCCATAGACACTCCTAAACCTTGTGGACGGCCTTCCCAGAAGAGTTGAAGCTGTTATAGCTGCAAAGGGCGGAGCCAACTCAATATTGAACCCTACGGGCTAAGACTGGGATGTCATTATAGTTCATGTGCGTGTAAAGGCAGGTGTCACAATACTTTTGACAATATAGTGTATTGATGAAAAAAAAAAATTAGAAAGGAAATTACCAGCAGGAGTTAGTCAACAGTAAGTGGATTTAAGCATGATTGGGGCAAAGATAGATCTGTACTTCGATGAAAAATGTAAAAAAAAAAATTACAAATATGTATAAATGAATGAATTTAAAAATGGGACGGATTCGATGGATCACTTGGTCTTTTTTATCTGCCGTCACTTTTCTATGTTTCTATTGCTGAGTAGTATGTGGTATATCAATGAATGTACTGACCATGGGGGTCTATAAATTGGAATTATTTATCATTTTCTTCTTTTCCTTTATCCATCTTCTATTATTCACTTTTCAGAAACGACAGCTGGAAATGTTATCACAAAGGGGGACGCTTTTATACCTCACGGATCCTTGTTTACGGTGAAACACGAACGCGCGTCCCATAGAGACGTAAATACATTGTTAATAAACACATTCGGTCTCTGCAGGGAATTCATACCTCTATATTAAGAATAATAATGTCACGGTCCCTTTGGGTTTTACACTTTTTTTTGCTTCTTAATTGCCATTTTTTTCATTGTGTGTGAAATATCGTTTTCTTTTATTCATAGACTACAAAAGGAAGGTTGCAGAAATGTAACAACAAAATTCACCAAACTTCAGGAGCATTAACCACTTTCCCTCCGGAATATTCCCCCCCCCCCTTCATGACCAGGCCATTATTGGCTCTACGGCAGTGCAGTTCTTTAACAGACAATTGCGCGGTGGTCGTGCGCCGCTGTACACAAATAAAATTGACGTCCTTTTTCTCCCCCCACAAATAGAGATTTCTTTTGGTGGTATTTGATCACCTCTGTGGTTTTTATTTTTTGCGCTAGAAACAAAAAAAAGAGCGAAAATTTTCAAAAAATATTTTTTACTTTCTGCTATAAAACATCTCCAACAAAAAAAGTCTAAAAAAAAAAAATAGAATTTCTTCATCAATTTAGGCCAATATGTACATGTGTTTGGTAAAAAAAAAAATCCCAATAAGCGTATATTAATTGGTTTTACGCTAGGGTTGCACAGTACAAGTACCGATATTTTTTTTTCAAGTACTCACCGATTTAATGCCATGTGACAGTGGCACTAATATGCAGCACTGATGAGGCGTGGACTGTGTCAGTAGTTTTTTTACTTTCTTATTTTTTTTTCCCTACAATTCTATTTTTTCAATTTATTTATTTTTTGTTATTTTATTACAGTGCTTTCTTTTATTTATTTATTTATTTATTTTGGGGGGGGGGGGGGGGGGGTGGACAATGTCAGTGTTTTTTTTGTTTTTTGTTTTCATTTTTTCTTTCTTTTACAATTTAACTTTGAAATATATATTTTTTTTTCCAAATGTTTTCTTTTATTGAAATTGAAAAGTGTACCGCATATACAGAAAAACAGGAACAGTAGCGTAACAGTAGTTCAATAACAGGTAGTCATAAAGCTATGCGATACCGTAGCATATAGAAACAGTCACTTCAACACTGGGTTATTCGTGAAGGGGAATGGAGGTCCGCTCCGTAGATCCAAATGGAGTCAAGGTTGGAGGGAGAAATTAACTTGGAATAAAGGTAAGTGTGAATTCCATAGTATTATTATTATATTATACAGGATTTATATAGCGCCAACAGTTTACGTAGCGCTTTACAACTTGAGGGTAGACGGTACAAATACAATACAATTTGATACAGTAGGAATCAGAGGGCCCTGCTCCTTAGAGCTTACAATCTAAGAGGGAAGGTCAAGAGATACAAGAGGTAATAACTGTGGGTGATGTGCTGATTGAGAAGATAAATGTACAGTTGTTAGGGGGGGGCCAGATAGGCTTCTCTGAAGAGATGAGTTTTCAGGGGTCGTCTGAAAGTGGATAAAGTAGGAGAAAATCGGACGGATTGGGGTAGAGCATTCTAGAGGATGGGAGAGGCTCTGGAGAAGTCCTGGAGGCGAGCATGGGAGGAGGTGACAAGGGAGTTTGAGAGCAGGATGTCTTGGGAGGAGCAAAGAGAACGATTAGGTTGGTATTTTGTGGCTAGGTTAGAGATGTAGCTGGGGGCCAGGTTGTGAATGGCTTTGTAAGTTAGAGTTAGTATCTTGAATTTAATTGGGTGACTGAGTGGCAGCCAATGGAGGGATTGGCAGAGGGGTGTAGCAGACGCTGAGCGGTTTGTGAGGTGGATGAGCCTGGCAGCAGTGTTCATGATGGACTGAAGTGGGGATAGCCTATTTAGAGGTAAACCAATGAGGAGGGAGTTGCAGTAGTCGAGGTGGGAGATGACCAGGGAGTGGGAGTAGTAGCGTGGGATTGTGGGCCCTGTAATATAGGGGGAGGTCCTGACTGATGGGAGAAGTAAGTAAGGTATAGATCAGATTGGAGTTGGGTATGGTCTAGTGATAAGTAAAGTAGATTTGTATTGTCCTTTGCCTAATCAATGGGTACAAAGTTTTATGTCCGTGTGAAGTGGGGAGGGTATGCGATTAAGCGGGTATCGAAAGGACATGCTTATAGGGGGAGGGGGGTGAGATGGAGGGTAAGGAGGGCTGAGGGGAGGGGGGATGGTTGTAGTAATGGAGGGGGGGTGGGTAGGTGGGATGTCTCTGGCTTCCCTCAGCTGAGTAGAAGCAGGTTGAGCTTTGGCTGAATTTTAGATAGTGACTACTTGTTAAGGGGAAACTTGGTGAGATGGGAATTGGTAATTGTGGTGATGGAGTTTAAGGATAGTCTGAATGGATTCTATCTCAATTTCGGGCTTTTTTTAAGCGGTTGGGTTCAGGATGTCGGAGTATTCACATAATGTCTGGTAGTGTAGCCAACAGGCCCACTAATTGCTGAATTTTGTCGGGGTGTCTTGCGAAATGTGAATGAGTTTTTCCATTTCGGCAACTTTTTGAATTCTGGTGAACCATTCTTTGAGAGTGGGTACCTGCCTTGAGTTCCAATGTATGGGGATACATTGTTTTGCTGCATTGATCATATGCATCGTTAAAGATTTGTGATAGGAGGTGTGTGGTATGGTCGAATGATGAAGGAGGAATTGGGCCGGGTGAAATCCAGAGTGTAAGAAGTTATTTGGGCAGTTATGCGGCTGACCTCTGACCAAAGATTTTGCAGTGGGGAACATGACCACCAAATATGCAGTAGGGTGCCCCTTTCTTGGTGGCATTTCCAGCAGGTCTCTGGAATATCTGATTTGAATTTGTGTAGGAGTATTGGAGTGCGGTACCATCTGGATTGAATTTTGTATCCGTTTTCTTGGGTCGTCACGTTTGTTGACCCTTTGTGTATGTTCATAAAGATTTTTTCCCAGTCCTCTGTTGTGAGTGAAATGAATAGCTCTGCTTCCTATTTTTTACAGGCAGAGCTTTCATCAGCTTTGAGATTGTGGAAGATGAGGTTGTGTATGTAGGAGATAAGGTGGTATTGAGGTGTTGTCTTAGTGCAAAGAATTTCATAGGGGGTGAGTAGTCTTGAGCAGTGTTTATTCTTGTCCAAGGTTGTAATGTATTGGGCAATCAGTAGGTATGTCCAAGTAGCGATAGGTGGCCTCTTTAATCTTGTGGCAATCTGAGTTGCGGATAATAGTTTGCCTTGGTGGAAAAATTGGTGAACCTTAATTTGGTTTAGAGGCCAATTGTTGGAGAGGTAGCGGCGGTGCATTCCTGGAGGGAAGTCCGGGTTTAATTTTATTGAGGTCAGTGGTCCAGGGGTGGAGGAAACGGCAGTATGTTTACACGTCTGGTGGAAGCAGTGTATAGTGGGTCCTATTAGGGGGTGAGGGTGAATTTCTGGCAGAACGTGGCATGGAGAGAGCCATGGTAATGAATTCAGTGGTAGGTTTGTAAGGGAAGCTTCCAGAGATACCCAATCTTTGTGGGAAGTGTGGAAATTCCAGTCCACTATCCTGATGAGGTGGGTAGCAGCGTAGTAATTTCAAAGGTTCGGAAGGCCTATGCCTCCAAGGCTTTTCAGGTGGGTAAGTTGATTGTAACTAATTCTATGTTGGCACTCGCCCCAGAGGAACCTGGAGCAAAATTGTCTATATGTTTTAAAAAAGGAGGGTGGGATTTGTATGGGAATCATCTGGAGTAAGTACAGTATTCTCGGTAGGGCATTCATCTTCAGGATGGCTGCCCTACCGGACCAGGAGAATAGTGGCTTGTTCCAGTTTTTATGGTCCGAGGTTAATTTATTTAGTAGGGGGAGGTGGTTTTTTGTATATAGATCTGGTAGTTTGGAAGGGATTTGGGTGCCCAGGTATGTGATCGAGTCGTGTTTTAATTTTGAGATTGGAAAGGAATTGGAAGTGTTTAAATTCTAATATGATTGGTAGTGTAGTCAGAGGGTTTGTGAGGAATAGCAGTATGTCATCTGTGAATGCGGCATATTTGTACTCCTTCTTGGCTGATCCCTGTATGTCTGGACTAAGTCTCAGTTTGCGGAGGAATGGTTTGAGGGTTAGTACAAAGAGGATAGGAGATAGAGGGCAGCCTTGCCTCGTTCCATTGCGGATGGGGAAGGCATTTGACAGAGTGTTGTTGACCCGCACTTTAGCTGTTGGGTTTGTGTATACTGAGAGGATCAGGCTAATCATGTGAGGGCCTATGCCTATGGCATGTAGGACCGCTGTCATGTAGTCCCAGGACACTCTGTCAAATGCCTTCTCCGCATCTAGTGACAGGAAGAAGCCTTTCTGTTTTGTATGGGTGATCATATGATGTAGGTTATTAGCTTTTATGGTATTATCCCTGGCTTCATGTCCAGGGATAAAACCTACTTGGTCTTGAGAGACGTTCAAGGGTAAGGAGTGGTAGGAGTCTGTTTGCAAGTATTTTGGAGAATAGCTTGATGTCTGAGTTTAACAGTGAGATTGGCCTGTAGTTCCCAGTTTGAGTGGGGTTCTTCTCGTCTTTAGGAATGACCACAATGTGGGCTTCCAGCATTTCACAGGTTGAAGGCTTTCAGGAAGGGCGTTTGAAGGGTTTTTGAGAATGTCTTGTAATATACTGAGGCCGTCTGGACCCGGGCTCTTTCCGGGTTTTAGTTGTTTACGTGCCTGTTCCCACTCTGAGATGGTGATCAGGGAGTCTAGGGTAGCTGCTGTGTCTTTGGAGATTTTCTCTGGAGCAAATTGGTCTAGGAATGGGATAATTTCTCTTGATCTTGTGGGAGGCGATGTCGTGGAGGGGTCTGATGTATTACATAGATAACCAAAAAAGAAAAATAAATCAGCGCGAAGTGGTAAATAACGTAATGAAGCAGCTGAACACTAGGGTCAAAATTCAAATCCCTTAATAAAATCAATATAACAGACAGTGCAGCGCTGCACTGTCTGTTATACTGATGTATTACATACATACACCACCGTTATCCACATGGAACCATACAGGGTTAATTTTTTACACACCACTCACTATTAATTTAAGATTGTCCTATTATTTACACTTATCACAACATTTGTTTCTAGATAATTTGTGTGATGAGCCACACACCATCACTTTTTGCTACATGGACACCATCCACGCACCCATGCACCCATGCACTTCCTATTACCACCTGAAGCTGCAACTTGTGTACAAACCACCTCAGCCCCCGCGGCGTGGTCTGTACCTCCTGCACATCCTGTGCCAGTTACCACATGCCACTTCACTGTTCGCCCTGGTAAGTGTGCTTGGCTAACCATTTATATATTAAATATCATTTATAGCCCTTGGGGCAGGGGGTGACCTTAAGGGCCTAGTATATGCTCACTGCAAAATTTGGGCAGTGGTGAAACGTAGATTGGCCCTACCAGCCACGCACTCACACACACCGCTGTGGGACAACCCAGGCCTAAGGGAACTACTACTTCTGCCAGGACGCCATATGTGGCTCGCTAGAGGGGTGAGGATACTTTCGGATGTGTATCAAGATAACAATCTGAAATCCTTCCAACAGCTTAAGGAGGACTTTGCTCTTCCCAATTCTATGTTTTTCAGATACCTCCAGCTCCGCCACGCCCTGCAGACCCAGTTTCGAGATGAATGTCCCAATCTAGAACAACTAGATATCCTACATGTTATTGCAGGACAAGACCCCTCCAAACTTATCTCAGTTTTTTACAACTTTTTGATTCGCCCTGCGGCAGTAACCCTTGCCTACGGGGGGTTGAAGAATCGGTGGGCCGGTGACGTGGGGGAGCTGGAGGATGATGAATGGGAGGACGCACTGGACAATTGTAAGGTGGTGTCTACTAGACTAGCAGACAGGCTTACCCAACTGTATATACTGCACAGATCATACTTAACTCCCATGCGATTAGCTAGATTCAAACCCCAGCACAACCCCCTCTGCCCCAGATGTGACAGTCCTTTCAGTTCCTTCTATCATCTAATATGGGCGTGCCCAGCTATACAAGACTACTGGTCTCACGTGGTACAGTTCATACATGATGAAATGGGATCTCCCCTCAGGCTATGCCCTAAACAATGCTTGCTGGGAATTTTCCCAGATCCTGATTCGGATAAATTCCATATCATCTTCCTTAGAGAATCATTGTTTATAGCTAGGCTACTTATAGCTAGAAAATGGATGAGAGTTGAAACACCTACATTGCAGGAATGGATCGCTGCTATCAACAATGTCTTACCCTACAAAAAAGAAATATACGCCCACAGAGGATGCCCATCCAAATATGAGAAAATATGGAGCTCCTGGTTAGGTAACTCAGCTACCTGCAATTCCACGAGCGATAATAATATATGAGTATAATAAACATACCCCAAAATATAATCTACTGATATATTATGTGCACTGAAACCCTGAACGCATGATAAGGTTCGATAGAGAACATTAATCCACAATACCTGTAATCAGAATGTGTAAATGTACAAAATGCACTGTTTACTCTGTCATTCATTACACCCTTGTAAATATGTCAATGCAATGTTTGATAACCACCTGTGTACTCTTTACAAAAATAAACAACGTGTGTTTGTAAAAAAAAAAAAATATCATTTATTTTTATCCTTCTCTAGAGTTGGTTTACCTATCTATATATTCTACAGGCAATTGTCGCATCTGCTCCTGATGAGTGAACTTATTCACGAAACGCGTCAAGCTTAAGCCACCTCTGATGCCACATTTATATGATTAATCATGTTTTATCCCTTTTATCATGTAATCACGGATGCAGTTATCGGGTATGCCACCCTTGGCACCTGTAGGCCATGCTATTATGTTATGTGCGCTATTCAACCACCTACGATATGTGTTTACTGATATGTATTTTACTCAATATGCTATATTTTGTGCATATCCCATTCATGTACATATATGAAATATGGAATATGAAATAATCATCTGTCTATACCACGCTATGAATAAAAATCTTTTACCTATACCTCCGCATTCCAACTGCTTCATTTTAAAGTCCCAATTTCCTTTCCTTTGACATGTACCTTAATAGGGATGGAGGCGCTAACCCGTGCCTCATTAAAGTCCCAAAACTCCCCTTTTACAGTATAGGGAGAAATAGTAATTTTTGAATTCTTTTGCTATGTCTACGTTGTTTGTAATGATTTTACCCATCGGAGAGTGTAATTGGTGTATAGTGTTGTTAGCTTTTTTTTTGCCTGTGCAGGGAGGTGGCTGCTCTTGTTTCCGTACTCATAGAAGAATTTTTGAGATAGAATGTAGTTTTTCTTAAGATTATAATTAAGTTCTTCTTGAATGAGTGTATGGGTTTCTGTCAGTTCATAGTGCGTTTTCTGAGCTAGGTTAAGTTTATGTAGAGATTCTAGTTTTATCAACTTAGTAAATAAGTTAGCGAGTTTAGTTTTCTTTGCTTTCCTAATTGTGGCCGCAAGAGAAAGCAGTTTGCCTCGTACAACACATTTGTGTGCTTCCCACTGTGTCAGCTTTGATGTGTCTTGGGGTATTATTCTCAGTGAAGTAGTTAGACAGTCACGGATTTCCTGCTCATTCTTTTTGTCAGTCAGGATCAATGGGTCAAGTTTCCATGTGAATGTGTGGTGAAGTTTGTCGGGGAGGGTGAGCGTCATTCATATGGGGTGGTGGTCAGAGAGTGTCATTGGGTCTATGGTTGCCATAGTCAAGGTTGGGAGGTCTTGTTGCGTAAGAAATAAGCAATCAATGCGTAAATATTTAGAGTGGGGGGCAGGCAGAGAAGTACCGTATTTATCGGCATATAACACGCACTTTTTTCCCCTGAAAATCAGGGGAAAATCGTGGGTGCGTGTTATAGGCCGATCCCCGCCGATTTCTGTGTCATCGGAGCGATCGCGGCAATTGCCGCGGTCGCCGCCGACATACACAGCCCTGGGGAGATTCAAAAATGGCGCCGAGACTGCAGGGAGCCGAGATACACATACTCGAGTGTTCTCGGCTTTTTCCGGCGCCGCCGTCACGCCCAGTCCCGCCCCTGGACCTGTGTTATGTCCATCATAGGGCGGGACTGGGCGTGACTGTGAGCGGCGCCTAAAAAAGCCGAGAACACTCGGGTATGTGTATCTCGGATCCGACAAGAGCCGAGATACACATACCCGAGTGTTCTCGGCTTTTTTCGGCGCCGCTCACAGTCACGCCCAGTCCCGCCCTATGATGGACATAACACAGGTCCAGGGGCGGGACTGGGCGTGACGGCGGCGCCGGAAAAAGCCAAGAACACTCGAGTATGTGTATCTCGGCTCCCTGCAGTTTCGGCGCCATTTTTTGAATCTACACCGAGTGCACAAAGCTGCACTGACATGGCTGGACTGGGGTAGACCTGCACTGATGAAGCTGCACTGGGGCAAGGCTGCACTGGGGCAAGGCTGCACTGGGGCAAAGCTGCACTGGGACAAGGCTGCACTGGGGCAAAGCTGCACTGACAAGGCTGCACTGACATGGCTAGACTGGGGTAGACCTGCACTAACGAAGCTGCACTGGGGCAAGGCTGCACTGGGGCAAGGCTGCACTGGGGCAAAGCTGCACTGGGGCAAGGCTGCACTGGGGCAAAGCTGCACTGACAAGGCTGCACTGACACTGAAAAGGCTGCAGATGGACAGATAAGGCTGCATTGATGGGCATTTTAATGTAAGTTTTTTTTCCTTAAACTTCCCTCCTAAAAATGTTTTTTCCTTAAAATTCTCTCCTAAACTTGGGGTGCGTGTTATACGCCGGCGCGTGTTATACGCCGATAAATACGGTAAGTATAATCCTTATCTTTTGGGACATTAAAGTCTCCCCCTAAAATTAAGATACCTTCCTGGAAAGAGGATAGCTGTCTAGTTATTTCTCTGAAAAAGGGGACTTGAGCAGTGTTGGGACTGTATATATTTGCTAATGTGTTTGGTCTGTTCCTAAGGGTGCCCTTTAGGAAGATGAATCTCCCTTGGTCATCAAGGAGAGTGTCTGCGATCTGTAAGGGTACATTTTTGGACAGGAGTATGGAGACTCCTTTAGATTTTGAGATAGGGGAAGTGGCATGGTAACTGTGGGGGAAGGAGTAATTTTTCAATTTAGGTATGTTTTTGGAGCAAAAGTGGGTTTGCTGGAGGAAAACCACATCTGTTTTTGAGCTACGCATGTTGGCTAGGAGTTGGGAACGCTTTTCTCTACTGGAGTCTGCTGGGTGTGGGAGTAGTAAGTGGCGTTCAACCAGAGGAGGGAGTTCTGCGTCCCTGTGAGGTTGAATGAGCTACGTGAGAAATCTAAGAGCTATGCTGTCTGATTCCAGTCGGGGAGGGTGTGGTCCTCGCTGGATGTTCCTGATAGTAAGAGGGAAATTGCTTACCATGGTGAGGGGATATATTACTGGGTTGGGGAGGGTGGATATGCGGAGGTATTCCTCTCAGAGTATGTGGTACTAGGGTAGTTAAGGCTATACACTGTATCTTGTCTTGTAAGGAATGTTTGGCTTGTTAAATGTTGTGTATAAGAGTAGGGTTTGGTAAAAAAACTCTATATAAATCAAGTTGTACCAGTCATTAAATCATAAACATGTAACTTAAGAACTGAGATATAGGATTTTTAACCTGAAGATTTTAACAGAAGGTTTAAGGTCTACATGGCACAGAGTGAAGTAATAAACATAGGTCATTATATAATTTGCAAGTTTAACTTTGATTGTAAGAGTTGAAAGAGTTGGATGCATACCTGTGGGAGTAGCATAAAGGCATTTACTGGCCATCGTTTCCGGGTCCGAGGGTGACATGCTCAGTCTTGGTCCAGTCTTGGTCCAGTGGGTCACACTCTGTGTGTGAGTCCCACTAAATCAAATGGGAGGGTGTGTATTGTGTTCTGGTTAGGAGGAAGAATTTGTTCCTTTGTGTATTATGTGTCTAGGAGTAGTTGGTGGTGTTTCTAGTGACTTTCTTACCTGAGCATGTCTCTCTCGGTTTCCGGATAGTCTTTTCAGGTCTAATTTGGTAGATTTCTAGGCAGTAGATTTATCTAGAGCAGGAAAAAGAGGGGGTTTAAATGTATAGTGACTTGACATACTGTAATAACACAGAATTCCTAGATATGTAAGGAGCATGAGGAGGATGAGAAGAAGTATGGTTAGGTGAGGAAGGGGATGGAGATTTGCGTAGCAGAGTAGAAAGGGGAGGGGAGGGAGGCAGGAGAAAGAGAAGAGAGAAAAGAAAAGGAAGAAGAGAGGGAACAGGGGTAGAAAGAGATTTGGGGGAATGCTTGATATTTCTGATTGTCCTTAAAGTGATCTTGTACGTGTTTTCTCTTCTTTTTTTTTGCTTGTACTGCTCAGGACAATGATCAAACAAAAATCTACATACGATTGTTAGGTCCCTCTGTGGGGTGCTATTTGAGCCGGATGAGGGTTCCGTTTATGTTTGTGGTTGAGATGGTTTGTGGAAGATTATCAAGACTGTCTGGAGTGCGAGTCTTCTTCTAGTCTTCTTGGTAAAAGTTCAGATTATATTGCCGATCAATGTAGACGGTGAAAGTGGATCTCTTTAGGTGTGTGTCCCAAGCTTTAGTGAGGTTTGGCGAAACATGCGCTATATGGTGTAGGGTGCGCAGAATAATGTTGTTTATAGGATGGAGAAGGGGGGTAGAGGGGTAGAGCAGATAAGGGGAATTGTTGCGATCCCTTTTGCAGGGTAAGTAGGTTAAGGTTGCAGGCTGCAATGTCGGTGTTTCAGTCAGACTGGTTGGTGGAATTGATGGAAGAGGGATTGCTGGACTTCAGCGTGGTGGTGTATCCAGAGAGTATAGTCGGGATGTTATATTGATTCTTGAGATTGTATTAAGGCGTTTTCCGATAGTTCGTCTTGTCTCACACAGGTATGTGTGTTAGAGAGAGAAAAAAAAGGAACCATAAGAGGAGGGGTGTCAAACTTGGAGTTAACTTGTCTGTGTCATGTATGAAAAGGAAAGAGAGCGCATTTACCTGGTTAGGTAATACGGGCCCTGCGGTGCGCCGGAGAAGCTGTAGGGCTTCCGTTCCACGGTGTCCCTAGGTCTTTCAATGGAGAGTGAGGAGGTATTGGATGAGGGCGGTGGCGGCGGCCAATACTAAAGTTGCCAGCCTCAGCTATGCCTTCCATTGATGTGGCTCATTTCAGCGAGGGTAGGCGGAAGTCACTGTACCAATCAGGCAGATCTACAAGAGGAATATCCAGGGTGGAGCAGAAATGTTCCAGGTCTTCAGGGACCCTGGGAAGAGCTGTACGGCCTTGGTGCTGAAAGGCCGAAGGGAAATTTCCAGCGGTATATGATGGACCTGGCCCTCAGGATGTCTAGTAAAGGGCCATAGTTTGCGCCTTCTTTGCAGGGTGATGTTTGATAGATCTTGATATATCTTGATCATTGAGCCTTGGAAGGACAGCTGATTGCGATTTCTGAATGCACGTAGGATTTCTTCTTTAAGTGGGAAATCTGTAAGACAACAAACCGTATCTCTGGGGGGATCTGTATCTCTTCCCCTCGGGTGCAGTGCTCTGTGGATGAGCTCAAAAGTGATCGGTGTGTCCAGAGGTCATTCAAGTAGATCGTTAAGGATGGAAGCGATCGTTTGGGAGAGCTGGTTTGGATCAATCGTTTCTGGGACTCCCCTTACCCAGAGGTTGTGGCGCCTCCCGCGATTATCCAGATCCATTCCTTGTGTTAATGAATAGATGTTTACTATGCCTCAGTTTATGAATGAACAGGAAGCCTCTGTACGGGGCTATTCCTGTTCATTCATTCTGTGCAGCTAAGGCTGCAAAGAAAGGGACTGGGGTATCTCTGTCCTCAGTCCCTTTCTCTGTCTCAAAAGTGAGACTCCAGGGGTCTGTTTAGACCCCTGATATTTCACCAAAGCCCCCTAACGGGGGTCCTAAAAATATGTAAAAAATTGTATCAGAAGACCAATGGGGATTTATGCCGGGGAAGTCCACTACAAATAATATTAGGAGAATCCAGTTTATGGATACATATGGTACAGCTGAGGGAGTGTAGTATGGGTCTATATTCGTCTATATTCATATATAACTTTAGTTATTGAATTACAAGAAACTTAGTAATAGTTTTAAGGTGATTACTTATATATACTTAAAAGGTCAGACAATAGAGCAGGCCGGGGAACTTCGTTGAGGACCTAAGTGGTCCTAGATCTTGAACAGGCTGTCGGCTTCCAGAACTATCTGAAAATTCAGAAGTTGAGGGGTTCCCTGGATTGAATGCTGAATTTATCCTGTATTGTAACATCTGTAACACATCTTTAACCACTTGACAACTGGGCACTTAAACCCCCTTCCTAACCAGACCAATTTTCAGCTTTCGGTGCTCTCACACTTTGAATGACAATTACTCAGTCATGCAACACTGTACCCCTATGAAATTTATGTCCTTTTTTTCCCACAAATAGAGCTTTCTTTCGGTGGTATTTAATCACTGCTGGTTTTTTTATATTTTGCGCTATAAATCAAAAAAGACTGAAAATTCGATAAAAAAAAAAAAAAAATTCCTTGTTTCTGTTAAAATGTATTGCAGAGTATTGGCAGAGTATTGGCAGAGTATTGGCGAGTATTGGCAGAGTATTGGCAGAGTATTGGCGAGTATTGGCAGAGTTTTACAGTGTTGCAGAGTATTGCACAGTGTTGCAGAGTATAGCGCAGTGATGCAGAGTATTAGCTAGTATTGGCTAGTATTGGCTAGTATTGGCGAGTATTGGCGAGTATTGGCGAAGTATTGGCGAGTATTGGCGAGTATTGGCGAAGTATTGGCAGAGTATTGGCGATTATTGGCGAGTATTGGCAGAGTATTGGCAGAGTATTGGCAGAGTATTGGTGAGTATTGGTGAGTATTGGTGAGTATTGGCAGAGTATTGGCGAGTATTGGCAGAATATTGGCAGAGTATTGGCAGAGTATTGGCAGAGTATTGGCGAGTATTGGCGAGTATTGGCGAGTATTGGCAGAGTTTTGCAGAGTATAGCGCAGTGATGCAGAGTATTGGCTAGTATTGGCAAGTATTGGCGAGTATTGGCAGAGTATTGGCGAGTATTGGCAGAGTATTGGCGGAGTATTGGCGAGTATTGGCAGAGTATTGGCAGAGTATTGGCAGAGTATTGGCAGAGTATTGGCGAGTATTGGCAGAGTATTGGCGATTATTGGCAGAGTATTGGCAGAGTATTGGCAGAGTATTGGCGAGTATTGGCAGAGTTTTGCAGTGTTGCAGAGTATAGCACAGTGTTGCAGAGTATTGTACAGTGATGCAGAGTATTGCACAGTGATGCAGAGTATTGCACAGTGTTGCAGAGTATAGCACAGTGTTGCAGAGTATAGCACAGTGTTGCAGAGTATTGCACAGTGATGCAGAGTATTGCACAGTGATGCAGAGTATTGCACAGTGATGTAGAGTATTGTACAGTGATGCAGAGTATTGTACAGTGATGCAGAGTATTGCACAGTGTTGCCATTATGTATATTGAACAGCGCTGTGGGCACTAAACATCCAGCCCACAGCGCTGCCATCTCTTCCCCTCTCCCTCCGCACTGTACCGATCGGTACAGAGAGGGGAGGGAGGAACCAGCGTCATGACGTGACGCTGGTTTGTTTACATGTGATCGCTCCGTCATTTGACGGAACGATCACGTGGTAAACGGCCGCGATCAGCGGCTATTTACCGTAATCCGTGATGCGCCGGGTCCTCCGGACCCGCCGGTGACGGATGTTCCCGAGTGCGCGCCCCAGGGGGCGCGCGGGAGCATCATTCTGGAATGACGTCCACGGACGTCCACCCAGAACTAGCCGACCGCGCTGTTGCCGTCTTTCGGCAATGGCCCGGTCGGCAAGTGGTTAATCGAAGCTAAGTAAATCTCTTTTATTACAATTCTTTGTTTTGTGTGTTTTAATCATTGCATTTACTGACCACATATCTAAAAGGGTAAATATATAAATGAATCTATGAATAAATGTAACACAGAATTTAACCCCTTGTTACATAATGGCGCTGTGAGCAGGATATTTAACCCTTTCAGTGCTGGTTTGAAGTGCAGTGATTAATTTTAGTAATACTGTTGTGAATTGTAATGTTTTTTTTTGACAATTGGGAAACTGTATTATTAGTGTGCACTGTGATAGCAGGTTTGTTGTTAGCTTTGCTTTGGTGGCATTATAGTAGTTTAGCACGTGTTGTACACGTAGTGAAGAGGGAGGATGTTTAACTGGATAAAAAAAGCGAAGGGGGGAGACAGTCGAAAGAGCCCCATCTTAGAGTGGGCAGATTCTAGACACTGGTCTACTCTGGCTCGTGAATTTCTCAAGTATCAGGATTAGGGATGAGTTTCGTGTTCGAGTCGAACCCATGTTCGACTCGAACATCGGCTGTTCGACCGTCCGTCGAATTGCGAACGTTATGGGCCGTTCGCGCCAAATTTGTGTGGCGCGTCACGGCCCATAATTCACTGCGGCATCGCAGTGCATTGCTGGCTGATGATTGGCCAAGCATGCACTATGACCCGCATGCTTGGCCAATCACAGCGCCGTCAGTAGAGAGAGCTGTAATTGGCCAAAGCCAGGGTGGCTTTGGCCAATTATGGCTCAGGGGATTTAGTACACGCCCCACACTATATAAGGCCACCTGCACGGCGGCCCTGTGTAGTGTGTTCCGGTGTGCTGATAGAGAGAGAGACAGACAGTGTCATTTGATTTGAGTTAGATAGATTAGGCAGAACAGTCAGTCAGTTAGCTGCACTTACAGTGTATTGTGTATATATATGCATCCCAGGTGTTGCATATATATATACACTGTATTCAGTTTAGCTAGATCCGTTCCTGTTATCTTCTATCTAGACTATTTACATTTGGTGCAGTGCGTCCTGCTCACAGTGTTCAGCTAGATCCGTTCCTGCTATTTACATTTAGTGCAGTGCGTCCTGCTCACAGTGTTCAGCTAGATCCGTTCCTGCTATTTACATTTAGTGCAGTGCGTCCTGCTCACAGTGTTCAGCTAGATCTGTTCCTGCTATTTACATTTAGTGCAGTGCGTCCTGCTCACAGTGTTCAGCTAGATCTGTTCCTGCTATTTACATTTAGTGCAGTGCGTCCTGCTCACAGTGTTCAGCTAGATCCGTTCCTGCTATTTACATTTAGTGCAGTCAGTGCGTCCTGCTCACAGTGTTCAGCTAGATCCGTTTCTGCTATTTACATTTAGTGCAGTGCGTCCTGCTCACAGTGTTCAGCTAGATCTGTTCCTGCTATTTACATTTAGTGCAGTGCGTCCTGCTCACAGTGTTCAGCTAGATCCGTTCCAGCTATTTACATTTAGTGCAGTCAGTGCGTCCTGCTCACAGTGTTCAGCTAGATCCGTTCCTGCTATTTACATTTAGTGCAGTGCGTCCTGCTCACAGTGTTCAGCTAGATCCGTTCCTGCTATTTACATTTAGTGCAGTGCGTCCTGCTCACAGTGTTCAGCTAGATCTGTTCCTGCTATTTACATTTAGTGCAGTGCGTCCTGCTCACAGTGTTCAGCTAGATCCGTTCCTGCTATTTACATTTAGTGCAGTCAGTGCGTCCTGCTCACAGTGTTCAGCTAGATCCGTTCCTGCTATTTACATTTAGTGCAGTGCGTCCTGCTCACAGTGTTCAGCTAGATCTGTTCCTGCTATTTACATTTAGTGCAGTCAGTGCGTCCTGCTCACAGTGTTCATCTAGATCCGTTCCTGCTATTTACATTTAGTGCAGTGCGTCCTGCTCACAGTGTTCAGCTAGATCCGTTCCTGTTATCTTCCTACTGACAGGCAGGCTTGTCTGGTTACAGTATATAAAGCTACCTGAAGAAAATTACAGGTGTTCTATCCCAGATTAGTGCAGCTACAGGCCATTAGTATGTCTGGAAGGCCAAGAAGGAGAGGCAGACAGTCACAAGCCAATAAGAGAGGGCAAGCAGGCTCTGTGTCTAGTGCTGGTCGTGGAGACGGTGCATCCTCATCAGCACGTGGCCATGGGACACGCTTGGCCTTTTTTTTAGCAGCTGGCCGTGTTGAGCCGCAACATGCGGAAGACTTGGTCGAGTGGATGACCAAGCCGTCCTCATCCTCCTCATCCTCTCTCACCCATGCCCAGGGTGCTTTGTCTGGCAAAGCAGCGGCCTCTTCCCTCAGCTCAATGTCATCAGTGACTCCTTCCCTAGCTCCACCATGTCCTCCTGAGGATTCCCTCGAACTGTTTGACCACAGTGTTGGGTACATGCTCCAGGAGGATGCCCAGCGTTTGGAAGGCTCTGATGATGATACTGAGCTCGATGAAGGCAGTAACATGAGCACGGACAGAGGGGGTGCCCAAGAAGGACAGCAATCTGGCAGTCATGCTCCCCCTGCTGCAGCATACTGCCAGGTTTGCTCCAGTGATGAGGAGGGAGGGGATGATGAGGTCACTGACTCAACGTGGGTGCCTGATAGGAGAGAGGAGGAGGAGGAGGAGGAGGAGGAGGCGGCACATCACCAACGAGGCAGGATGCCCTCCAGGGGCCAGCCTAAGGGCAGCACATTGACTGCATCACACCCCAAAGCTCCACATGTGCAGGGCGCTGCAGTCTCTGCGCGTTATTCAAAAAGTTCTTTGGTGTGGGCCTTTTTTGAGACGAGTGCATCAGATCGCACCGCTGCTATTTGCAACATATGTCTCAAGCGTATCTCGCGTGGCCAAAACATCTCCCGCTTGGGTACCACATGCTTGACCAGACATATGTTGACCTGCCATGCAGTTCGTTGGCAAGCATATCTAAAAGACCCACACCAAAGAACAAAGAGGATCTCTCCTTGCTCCTCATCAGCTGAGATTTCCAACCCCACTAGACCTTCAGTCCTCTCTGAGACCTGCAGTGAGAGGAATGAAGGTGTAGAATTAGATGTGTCACAGCCAAGTACTTGTGGGCAATCTGCTTTTGGTACACCGACGTCAGATTGTACCAGGCAAATTTCCCTGCCCCAGCTGCTGCACCGCCGAAAGAAGTTTGCTCCCAGCCATCCACATGCCCAGCGGTTGAATGCTAGCTTGCCAAATTGCTAGCACTTCAACTGCTGCCTTTTCAGTTGGTAGACTCTGCCCCCTTCCGTGAGTTTGTGGAATGTGCGGTTCCTCAGTGGCAGGTACCCAAACGCCACTTTTTCTCACGGAAGGCGATTCCGGCTCTCTACCGGCATGTGGAAGGCAATGTCCATGCCTCGCTGGACAGGGCGGTCAGCGGTAAGGTGCATATTACCGCTGACTCATGGTCCAGCAGGCATGGACAGGGACGTTACCTTAGTTTCACGGCGCATTGGGTGACTCTGCTGGCAGCTGGGAAGGATGCAGGACAAGGTGCAGTAGTGTTGGAGGTTGTTCCGCCACCACGCCTCCAAAATGCTGATTGTGACACACCTCTCTCCTCCACCCCCTCCTCTTCTTCTTCCTCCATGGCCTCTTCCTCGGAACCAGCGGTGCTCCGTAGGCGTTCAAGGGGCTACGCAAGTACGCAGGCCAAAAGATGCCATGCGGTGCTTGAGCTGGTGTGCTTGGGGGACAGGAGCCACACTGGGGCAGAGGTTCTGTCAGCTCTGCAGGGGCAGGTTCAGAGGTGGTTGACGCCACGCCAACTTAAGGCAGGAATGGTGGTTTGCGACAATGGCACCAACCTCCTCTCTGCCCTCCGACAGGGACAACTGACCCATGTGCCCTGTTTGGCTCACGTCCTTAACTTGGTGGTGCAGCGATTCTTGGGCAGGTACCCGGGCTTACAGGATGTCCTGAGGCAGGCCAGGAAAGTCTGTGTGCATTTCCGCCGGTCATATAATGCCAGTGCTCGGCTGACGGACCTCCAAAAGGAGTTTAACCTGCCCAAGAACCGCCTAATCTGTGACATGCCCACCAGGTGGAACTCAACGTTGGCCATGCTGCAGCGGCTGCACACGCAGCAGAGGGCCATCAATGAGTACCTGTGCGACTATGGCACCAGGACAGGGTCAGGGGAGCTTGGTTTTTTTTCCCCACGCCAGTGGGCCATGATCAGGGATGCATGCACTGTCCTGTCACCATTCGAGGAGGCCACGAGGATGGTGAGCACTGACAGTGCATGCATCAGTGACACTGTCCCCCTTGTCCACCTGTTGGAGCACACGCTGCGTGGAATAATGGACAGGGCACTTGAGGCAGAACAGAGGCAGGAAGAGGAGGACTTCCTTAGCTCTCAAGGCCCCCTTTATCCAGACAGTGTTCCTGCGTGCCCGCCGATCACACAGCAAGAGGACGAGGAGGAGGAGGAGGAGGAGGAAGATTGTGTCAGTATGGAGGTGGAGCCTGGCACTCAGCATCAGCAGTCTTTAAGGGATCAGTCCCAAGGAACACATGGACTTGTACGTGGCTGGGAGGAGGTGGCTGCGGACGTTGTTGTCCTTAGTGACCCAGAGGACTCCGGACCGAATGCCTCAGCAAACCTACGCTGCATGGCCTCCCTGATCCTGCAAAGCCTGCGTAAGGATCCTCGTATTCGTGGTATCAAGGAGAAGGACCAATACTGGCTGGCAACCCTCCTTGATCCACGTTACAAGGGTAAGGTTGCGGACCTTATCTTGCCATCGCAGAGGGAGCAGAGGATGAAACATCTTCAGGAGGCCTTGCAGAAAGGTCTGTGCAACGCGTTCCCAGAGACTGGGAGGTTACAAACTCCTGTTTCTGGACAACGTGTTGCTGAGGCTTCGGTCAGTCAAAGAAGGAGCGGTGGAGAAGGTGGCCGTCTCACCAATGCGTTCAGACAATTTTTTGGTCCGCAGCCCCAAGGTATGATCGGTTCCAGCAACCATCGCCAGCGTCTGTTTTACATGGTGCAGGAATACCTAGGGGCAAGATCAGACTTGGACACCTTTCCCACCGAAAATCCTCTGGGTTACTGGGTCTTGAGGATGGATCACTGGCCAGAGCTTGCACAGTATGCAATTGAGCTACTGGCCTGTCCTGCATCCAGCGTTCTTTCGGAACGCACATTCAGTGCTGCTGGAGGCGTGGTAACCGATCACAGGGTGCGTCTGTCCACCGACTCGGTCGATCGGCTGACCTTCATAAAAATGAATCAGTCTTGGATCACCACCAGCTACCAAGCACCTGATGCTGATGTAACTGAATAATTTTTTTCAGATCCCTTCAAAGACTGCCTTTGCTGATGCTGAGTGACTATCCCTGAGTAATTATCCTCTTCCTCCTCAATCATCACGCTGATAGCTTGTAAGAACATTTTTGGTTCTGGGCGCCACCACCAGTGCCTAAGGCACAATTTTTCAGCCCCTGTTTAACAGGGGCGTGTAATTACAATTTTTGATGTAATACTTTGCAGCAGGGCTCGTTCCTGCATTCCAACTAGAGTGTCTGTGAGGGGTTGCAGTGTTGTGGCACCAGCACCAGTGCCTAAGGCCCAATTTTTCTGCCCCTGTCTAACAGGGGCGTGTAATTACAATTTTTGATGCAATACTTTACAGCAGGGCTCGTTCCTGCATTCCAACTAGAGTGTCTGTGAGGGGTTGCAGTGTTGTGGCACCAGCACCAGTGCCTAAGGCCCAATTTTTCTGCCCCTGTCTAACAGGGGCGTGTAATTACAATTTTTGATGCAATACTTTGCAGCAGGGCTCGTTCCTGCGTTCCAACTAGAGTGTCTGTGAGGGGTTGCAGTGTTGTGGCACCAGCACCAGTGCCTAAGGCCTAATTTTTCAGCTCCTGTTCAACAGGGGCATGTAATTACAATTCTTGATCTAACATTTCACAGCAGGGCCCTGTGAGGGCTTACAGTGTTGTGGCCACAGCAACACCTAAGGCCCAAATTTCTGCTGAGTATATAGGGCAGGACCCTACTTTCAAACATCTAACTTATAAACGACTCCTACTTACAAACGGAAGGAGACAACAGGAAGTGAGATGAAATCTACCCCTAGTAAGGGAAATTCTCTCCTGTAAGAGTTAATATGGGAAAACAATTTCTCCTTTCCACTGATGCTTTCCAATCCTTGTTCCACACAAAAACCCAAATTTTCAAAAAACATTTTTCATTGGGACAAAAAAGTGAGGTGAAATCTTCTGAAGAGGAGGAAAGACAGCAAAACAAATGTCACAGGGGTGATAACCCTTCCCTATGTTTTCCAAAAAGCTTAAAAAAGATTTTTTGGCTGGAGCTAAACACGTTAAAAATGTACCCGTTCAAAATTACAAAGAGATTCTACTTAACAACAAACCTACAGTCCCTGTCTTGTTTGCACCGCCTGTATACTGCTGTTCAGAGTATATAGGGCCTGGTGGCCCCACACCTTTCCTTATTTTAATTTGGGTGCGGGGTTCCCCTTAATATCCATACAAGACCCAAAAGGCCTGGTAATGGACTGGGGGGTACCCATGCCGTTTGTCTCACTGATTTTCATCCATATTGCCATGACCCGACATGACATTAAACCCGCAAGCAGTTTTAAATGAGATTTTTTCCTTTAAAAATGACATTTGGTGCAGGGACTGTTATAAACATGGGAAACACGCGTCACTTTACAGGCATACTATAGACACCCCCCAGGTACGATATTTAAAGGAATATTTCACTTTTTTTTTTACTTTAAGCATCATTAAAATCACTGCTCCCGAAAAAACGGCCGTTTTTAAAAGTTTTTTTTGCATTGATACATGTCCCCTGGGGTAGGACCCGGGTCCCCAAACCCTTTTTCGGACAATACCATGCAAATTAGCCTTTAAAATGAGCACTTTTGATTTCGAACGTTCGAGTCCCATAGACGTCAATGGGGTTCTAACGTTCGTGCGAACTTTCGGTCCGTTCGCGGGTTCTGGTGCGAACCGAACCGGGGGGTGTTCGGCTCATCCCTAATCAGGATGCATTTAAAGTGGAAGACCCCCGCCACTGTCTCCTGAATCTTGACTTGTCTCGATATTCAAAATCGGAAAAGAAAGCTGCATCTTTATTAGGATGGATATTTTTGCAGGCACTGAGACAAAAAGGGGGTAGATGGTCGAATGTTTCCACTCATTGTGTGCTTAGCGAACCCCCGGCAAGCTTTAGATGTTTTGAGATATAGAACAGATATGACCTGTGTTGATGCTTAGATTGTGATTACTGCAGTAATATATGTGTTGAGTAGGGATGAGCCGGACACCCCCCGGTTCGGTTCGCACCAGAACCTGCGAACGGACCGAAAGTTCGCACGAACGTTAGAACCCCATTGACGTCTATGGGACTCGAACGTTCGAAATCAAAAGTGCTCATTTTAAAGGCTAATTTGCATGGTATTGTCCTAAAAAGGGTTTGGGGACCCGGGTCCTATCCCAGGGGACATGTATCAATGCAAAAAAAACTTTTAAAAAGGGCTGTTTTTTCGGGAGCAGTGATTTTAAAGATGCTTAAAGTAAAAAAAAAAAGTGAAATATTCCTTTAAATATCGTACCTGGGGGGTGTCTATAGTATGCCTGTAAAGTGACGCCTGTTTCCCGTGTTTAGAACAGTCCCTGCATCAAATGTCATTTTTAAAGGAAAAAAATCTAATTTAAAACTGCTTGCGGGTTTAATGTAATGTCCGGTCCTGGCAATATGGATGAAAATCAGTGAGACAAACACCATGGGTACCCCCCAGTCCATTACCAGGCCCTTTGGGTCTTGTATGGATATTAAGGGGAACCCCGCACCCAAAATAAAATAAGGAAAGGTGTGGGGCCACCAGGCCCTATATACTCTGAACAGCAGTATACAGGCGGTGCAAACAAAACAGGGACTGTAGGTTTGTTGTTAAGTAGAATCTGTTTGTAATTTTGAACGGGTACATTTTTAACGTGTTTAGCTCCAGCCAAAAAAACTTTTTTAAGCTTTTTGAAAAACATAGGGAAGGGTTATCACCCCTGTGACATTTGTTTTGCTGTCTTTCCTCCTCTTTAGAAGATTTCACCTCACTTTTTGTCCCAATGACAAATGCTTTTTGAGAATTTGGGTTTTTTTGTGGAACCAGGATTGGAAAGCATCAGTGGAAAGGAGAAATGTTTTTCCCATATTAACTCTTACAGGAGAGAATTTCCCTTCCTAGGGGTAGATTTCATCTCACTTCCTGTTGTCTCCTTCCGTTTGCAAGTAGGAGTCGTTTGTAAGTTAGATGTTTGAAAGTAGGGGCCTGCCCTATATACTCAGCAGGAATTTGGGCCTTAGGTGTTGTTGTGGCCACAACACTGTAAGCCCTCACAGGGCCCTGCTGTGAAATATTAGATCAAGAATTGTAATTACATGCCCCTGTTAAACAGGGGCAGAAAAACTGGGCCTTTGGTGGTGGTGGTGGTGGTGCTGGTGCCACAACACTGTAAGTCCTCACTCGCTCTTGGTGGGTGCAGAAATGGGCCCTGCTGTGAAATATTAGATCAAGAATTGTAATTACATGCCCCTGTTGAACAGGGGCAGAAAAATTGGGCCTTTGGTGGTGGTGGTGCTGGTGCCACAACACTGCAACCCCTCACAGACACTCTAGTTGGAACGCAGGAACGAGCCCTGCTGCAAAGTATTGCATCAAAAATTGTAATTACACGTCCCTGTTAAACAGGGGCAGAAAAATTGGGCCTTAGGCACTGGTGCTGGTGCCACAACACTGCAACCCCTCACAGACACTCTAGTTGGAACGCAGGAACGAGCCCTGCTGCAAAGTATTGCATCAAAAATTGTAATTACATGCCCCTGTTAAACAGGGGCTGAAAAATTGTACCTTAGGCACTGGTGGTGGCGCCCAGAACCAAAAATGTTCTTTCAAGCTATCAGCGTGATGATTGAGGAGGAAGAGGATAATTACTCAGGGATAGTCACTCAGCATCAGCATAGGCAGTCTTTGAAGGGATCTGAGATTTCAAAAAAAATTATTCGGTTAAATCAGCATCAGGTGCTTGGTAGCTGGTGGTGATCCAAGACTGATTCATTTTTATGAAGGTCAGTCGATCGGTGGACAGACGTACCCTGTGATCGGTTACCACGCCTCCAGCAGCACTGAATGTGCGTTCCGAGAGAACACTGGATGCAGGACAGGCAGATCAATTGCATACTGTGCAAGCTCTGGCCAGTGATCCATCCTCAAGACCCAGTAACCCAGAGGATTTTCGGTGGGAAAGGTGTCCAAGTCTGATCTTGCCCCTAGGTATTCCTGCACCATGTAAAACAGACGCTGGCGATGGTTGCTGGAACCGATCATACCTTGGGGCTGCGGACCAAAAAATTGTCTGAACGCATTGGTGAGACGGCCACCTTCTCCACCGCTCCTTCTTTGACTGGCCGAAGCCTCAGCAACACGTTGTCCAGAAACAGGAGTTTGTAACCTCCCAGTCTCTGGGAACGC
Organism: Lithobates septentrionalis; assembly: GCA_037952835.1. Lineage (NCBI taxonomy): Eukaryota > Metazoa > Chordata > Amphibia > Anura > Ranidae > Lithobates > Lithobates septentrionalis. The sequence goes on from JBBDGP010002437.1 coordinate 184,652, forward strand.
GTTGCACAGACCTTTCTGCAAGGCCTCCAGAAGATGTTTCATCCTCTGCTCCCTCTGCGATGGCAAGATAAGGTCCGCAACCTTACCCTTGTAGCGTGGATCAAGGAGGGTTGCCAGCCAGTATTGGTCCTTCTCCTTGATACCACGAATACGAGGATCCTTATGCAGGCTTTGCAGGATCAGGGAGGCCATGCAGCGTAGGTTTGCTGAGGCATTCGGTCCAGAGTCCTCTGGGTCACTAAGGACGACATGGTCCGCAGCCACCTCCTCCCAGCCACGTACAAGTCCATGTGTTTCTTGGGACTGATCCCTTAAAGACTGCTGATGCTGAGTGCCAGGCTCCACCTCCATACTGACACAATCTTCCTCCTCCTCCTCCTCCTCTTCCTGTGTGATCGGCGGGCACGCAGGAACACTGTCTGGATAAAGGGGGCCTTGAGAGCTAAGGAAGTCCTCCTCTTCCTGCCTCTGTTCTGCCTCACGTGCCCTGTCCATTATTCCACGCAGCGTGTGCTCCAACAGGTGGACAAGGGGGACAGTGTCACTGATGCATGCACTGTCACTACTCACCATCCTCGTGGCCCCCTCAAATTGTGACAGGACAGTGCATGCATCCCTGATCATGGCCCACTGGCGTGGGGAAAAAAAACCAAGCTCCCCTGACCCTGTCCTGGTGCCATAGTCGCACAGGTACTCATTGATGGCCCTCTGCTGCGTGTGCAGCCACTGCAGCATGGCCAACGTTGAGTTCCACCTGGTGGGCATGTCACAGATTAGGCGGTTCTTGGGCAGGTTAAACTCCTTTTGGAGGTCTGTCAGCCGAGCACTGGCATTATATGACCGGTGGAAATGCACACAGACTTTCCTGGCCTGCCTCAGGACATCCTGTAAGCCCGGGTACCTGCTCAAGAACCGCTGCACCACCAAGTTAAGGACGTGAGCCAAACAGGGCACATGGGTCATTTGTCCCTGTCGGAGGGCAGAGAGGAGGTTGGTGCCATTGTCGCAAACCACCATTCCTGCCTTAAGTTGGCGTGGCGTCAACCACCTCTGAACCTGCCCCTGCAGAGTTGACAGAACTTCTGCCCTAGTGTGGCTCCTGTCCCCCAAGCACACCAGCTCAAGCACCGCATGGCATCTTTTGGCCTGCGTACTTGCGTAGCCGCTTGAACAGCTACGGAGCACCGCTGGTTCCGAGGACAAAGCACAGGAAGAGGCCATGGAGGAAGAAGAAGAGGAGGGGGTGGAGGAGAGAGGTGTGTCACAATCATTAGCATTTTGGAGGCGTGGTGGCGGAACAACCTCCAACACTACTGCACCTTGTCCTGCATCCTTCCCAGCTGCCAGCAGAGTCACCCAATGTGCCGTGAAACTTAGGTAACGTCCCTGTCCATGCCTGCTGGACCATGAGTCAGCGGTAATATGCACCTTACCGCTGACCGCCCTGTCCAGCGAGGCATGGACATTGCCTTCCACATGCCGGTAGAGAGCCGGAATCGCCTTCCGTGAGAAAAAGTGGCGTTTGGGTACCTGCCACTGAGGAACCGCACATTCCACAAACTCACGGAAGGGGGTAGAGTCTACCAACTGAAAAGGCAGCAGTTGAAGTGCTAGCAAATTTGCCAAGCTAGCATTCAACCGCTGGGCATGTGGATGGCTGGGAGCAAACTTCTTTTGGCGGTGCAGCAGCTGGGGCAGGGAAATTTGCCTGGTACAATCTGACGTCGGTGTACCAAAAGCAGATTGCCCACAAGAACTTGGCTGTGACACACCTAATTCTACACCTTCATTCCTCTCAGTGCAGGTCTCAGACAGGACTGAAGGTCTAGTGGGGTTGGAAATCTCAGCTGATGAGGAGCAAGGAGAGGTCCTCTTTGTTCTTTGGTGTGGGTCTTTTAGATACGCTTGCCAATGAACTGCATGGCAGGTCAACATATGTCTGGTCAAGCATGTGGTACCCAAGCGGGAGATGTTTTGGCCACGCGAGATACGCTTGAGACATGTGTTGCAAATAGCAGCGGTGCGATCTGATGCACTCGTCTCAAAAAAGGCCCACACCAAAGAACTTTTTGAATAATGCGCAGAGACTGCAGCGCCAGCTTTGGGGTGTGATGCAATCAATGTGCTGCCCCTGGAGGGCATCCTGCCTCGTTGGTGATGTGCCGCCTCCTCCTCCTCCTAGTCCTCCTCTCTCCTATCAGGCACCCACGTTGAGTCAGTGACCTCATCATCCCCTCCCTCCTCATCACTGGAGCAAACCTGGCAGTATGCTGCAGCAGGGGGAGCATGACTGCCAGATTGCTGTCCTTCTTGGGCACCCCCTCTGTCCGTGCTCATGTTACTGCCTTCATCGAGCTCAGTATCATCATCAGAGCCTTCCAAACGCTGGGAATCCTCCTGGAGCATGTACCCAACACTGTGGTCAAACAGTTCGAGGGACTCCTCAGGAGGACCTGGTGGGGCTAGGGAAGGAGTCACTGATGACATTGAGCCGAGGGAAGAGGCCGCTGCATTGCCAGACAAAGTACCCTGGGCATGGGTGAGAGAGGATGAGGAGGATGAGGACGGCTTGGTCATCCACTCGACCAAGTCTTCCGCATGTTGTGGCTCAACACGGCCAGCTGCCGAAAAAAAGGCCAAGCGTGTCCCACGGCCACGTGCTGATGAGGAAATACCGTCTCCACAACCAGCACTAGACACAGAGGCTGCTTGCCCTCTCTTATTGGCTTGTGACTGTCTGCCTCTCCTTCTTGGCCTTCCAGACATACTAATGGCCTGTAGCTGCACTAAGCTGGGATATATATATATATATATATATATATATATATATATATATATATATATATATGTACTGATACTGCAGCTAGCAAAATCAACTGCCTGCCTGTAGTATGAGAACACCACCAACCTTCTACAGGTAGCTTTAGCTGAACACTGTGCAGAGCTCGCAAAAAAATAACTTGTAGGTTTAGCTGAACACTGTGAGGTGGACGCACCACACTAACTTGTAGTTTTAGCTGAACACTGTGAGCAGGACGCACTACACTAACTTGTAGCTTTAGATGAACACTGTGCAGAGGTCTCACTACACCAACTTGTAGGTTTAGCTGAACACTGTGAGCAGGACGCACAGCACTAACTTGTATTTTTAGCTGAACACTGTGAGCAGGACGCACAGCACTATCTTGTAGTTTTAGCTGAACACTGTGAGCAGGACGCACTGCACTAACTGTAAATAGTCTAGTTGCCTGACTGTGGTACTAATAGGATCAAAAGAACACCAGCAATTTTATTCAGGTAGCTGTAAATACTGTAACAAGACAAGCCTGCCTGTCAGTAAGAAGATAACAGGAACGGATCTAGTTGAACACTGTGAGCAGGACGCACTGCACTAACTTGTAGCTTTAGATGAACACTGTGCAGAGGTCTCACTACACCAAATTGTAGGTTTAGCTGAACACTGTGAGCAGGACACACAGCACTAACTTGTAGTTTTAGCTGAACACTGTGAGCAGGACGCACAGCACTAACTTATAGTTTTAGCTGAACACTGTGAGCAGGACGCGCAGCACTAACTTGTAGTTTTAGCTGAACACTGTGAGCAGGACACACTGCACTAACTTGTAGCTTTAGATGAACACTGTGCAGAGGTCTCACTACACCAAATTGTAGGTTTAGCTGAACACTGTGAGCAGGATGCACTGCACTAACTGTAAATAGTCTAGCTGCCTGACTGTGGTACTAATAGGATCAAAAGAACACCAGTAATTTTCTTCAGGTAGCTGTATATACTGTAACAAGACAAGCCTGCCTGTCAGTAGGAAGATAACAGGAACGGATCTAGCTAAACTGAATACAGTGTATATATATATATGCAACACCTGGGATGCATATATATACACAATACACTGTAAGTGCAGCTAAACTGACTGACTGTTCTGCCTAATCTATCTAACTCAAATCAAATGTCACTGTCTGTCTGTCTCTCTCTCTCAATGAACGCCGGAACACACACTACACAGGGCCGCCGTGTAGGCGGCCTTATATAGTGTGGGGCGTGTACTAAATCCCCTGAGCCATAATTGGCTAAAGCCTCCTTGGCTTTGGCTAATTATGGCTCTCTGTTCAGACGGCGCTGTGATTGGCCAAGCATGCGGGTCATAGTGCATGCTTGGCCAATCATCAGCCAGCAATGCACTGCGATGCCGCAGTGAATTATGGGCCGTGACGCGCCACACGAATTTGGCGCGAACGGCCCATATCGTTTGCAATTCGGCGAACGACCGAACAGCCGATGTTCGAGTCGAACATGGGTTCGACTCGAACACGAAGCTCATCCCTAGTGTTGAGTTTAAATGTTGAGCTCTTTTGTTGGTTGTTTAGCTAGCTATTGGTGAGGAAAAGTTGTTGTATGGATGATATGTAAAAATGCATTTGGCTACTGATGTTTAAGTGAGTTTTTGTATGTTTAACTGAAAAGATCAGTAGTTAGCAGGAATGGCTGCAGCTTGCAGTATCCCTCTCTTCCCCCCCGGACAATGGACAATAGTCCAGCATTTTGTGAAAAGAAGAGCTGCAGCTGTAGACTGTATTTGTGAGAGTCTGCTTGAATGGAGACGATCCCTTAAGAGAGGGAGATTCCCCCTTAACCCCCCTCCCCTTAAAAAAGCTTGTGCCTGTGAAAAACAGGACAGTGCTGAACATCTGAGAAATGTCTAATCATGTTGAAAAAATAACATCCTAGTTGAAATTGTTAGTTTTGTTAAAATCTGGGATTATTTGAAACAAAGAAAGTAAATGGCTGATTGATGTTAACACCCTTTAAAATCCTGAATAGCAGTCATGATTGTTATAATTCTATTGGTGAATGTAATAGTGTCATGTTCTAGGATACAACACTAATGTTTTTTCGTTAATACAGAAGGAACCAGATCTATTCCTAGAAGTTTTGTAGATCTGTATGGTATTGAACAAGAGGTTGCAATAGAAACATCAATATGAGTTTGGTGATGTATAATGTTTGTGCACAAATGCAATGAACACCATATAATGTTCTTGTGAATTATTTCAACCATGGTTAATGACAACTTTGAATGGACGTCCTTTAATGAAAATCCACGTGGTGATAATTAATTAAGTAATATGAGCTCAATTAATAAGGGTAATAAAAGTGCACTCATGAATAACAGAAATAATGGCCATATGTTTTGTTGTTTGTGGAAAGTGTTGGTTAAATGTGTTTGTTGCTAAATATTTGTTACTTTCTAGGAAGGAACTGTAATAACATCACATTAAATAATCTTTTTGTTTTGTTAAGTTCCTAGACAATATTAAACAGCATCAATCCACCTGTCTGATATGGTTTGATGTCCAAGAACTAAAGATGAAGATTACAGTCAAACTGAATCATTTATGTTGTTTTTGTTGTTATTTTTATGCAATATGCAAATGTACTGAAAGTTTTCATTGGAACTGATTGTAAACCAGAGCAGCCAATACTCTCGATGCTGCATAATAGTTTTATAAGGGTTTCCTCTGATTGAGTTGATTATAAAATGATATAGAACAAATAATGTTTGAATATTGACAGCAAGATTGTTTTGATATCTGGAATTATACAATACTTGTAATGGTTTGAAGGGTGTAAGAATACCCAAACATTTACATATTGTTCTTTTCTGTGTATATGTAAGTTAAATTATGGCGGCATCTACTTCTGTATATTCTGCCATAATTATTTTGGTACCACTGTGGGAGTGTGCCTGGGGTTTTACATATAAAGTACATTTTTCTGCATGATTGACAGTTTAAATTTAAAGTAATCATTTTGTTTTTCAAGGGAAAAAAAGTACTCATGTCTACTTATAACTGTACATTTAGGTTAATATTATTGCACTGAACACAATTTTTAAGTCTTTCAACATGAGGTGTTCTAGTGTTATATATATATGGTCAGTTATATCTGACACTCAGTGATTCTTTGACCACCCTGTTCTATACACCAGATCGAGTTTTCATAAAATTTTCTTGGTAAAGAAAAAGAGTTATAAAATAGGTTCTCAGGTTTTGTTTTGCTCAATTCTCCTTGATTGCTTGGGGTGGGACTGGCATGTAGAATACAGTGACACATATGCGTGGGCATATTATATGCACATATTGGGATCAGTGTAGACAAGAGCCAGTTAGCCTGCCAGAATGTCTTTAGAGTTTGGAAGAAGATCAAAGTGCATAGAGGAAACACACATGAAGTAGTTTAAAGTTGGGCCTATAATTTGAGACAGAGTAGTGTATAGTTCAGGTGGGGGATAAGTAATATACCTGTAATAATATTTCACCTTTAATGTAGAAAGCTGAGCTTTTCAGTGTTAAGACAGGTCACTAATGATTATCGATTTGCCTGTTCAGAAATCTATAATGGGCTATATGGGCATTGTTGTTAATTAAGGAATGTTGGACTGACATGTTTGGTAACACACCTGCCATGATGTCAACTAGAAGCATATTGGAGAAAGAAGACAAACACTTTTGACAGCAGCAACTGTCTATAAAATCTTTACCAATGATCAGCAGCTGAACTGTTGGTGCAAGTTCCACCTGTTCTGAGGGTCGAGTACCTGAACTGTTCCATCCGCTATCATGGTTAAGTACCTGAATCTGATGGTGAAGTACTTGAACTGTTTTATCTGCTCTGATGGTCATGTGCCTGAACTGTTTGTAGAAGTTCCAGCTACTATGTGGTTATGTGCCTGCATGTCTATGACTTGTGAGCTGCAATAGTACGAAAGATATGGACTTTGTATTCTACAGTTCTTTCAGTTCCACAGTGTTGCAAGTGTTGTGCTGCAGCTGTGATCTGGTAACTGGATGTCTAAGACTCTGCTGTCCATCACCAGATATTGAGGACTTTGACAAGTATCTATGCGTTTAAACTCTTGGAAAGGAAAGTTTGATGCTCATGCCTGTACTTTCAAAAGGAAGTTTGGTGTTATTCTGTTAGTCCAACATATAGTTGTTTTTATAAGCCTGGACATTTTTTTATATTTTTCAGCCCTAACATAGCAGAATGAGATTTCCTGGACAGGTAAATCAGACAGAGAAAGTGGGTCAAAAGATAGAACTTTAGATAAATAAGACGAGGTGTGGAAGGATGTAAAACTGTTATACATTGATTTACATGTGGAAAATACCCAAGGGGTGGGATATATGGGACCATATTTAATAATGAGGAGTGTTTCGTATACATACTCATAATACTGGAAATGTGAAGGATGAAATTAATGAAGTCAGAAATGTTTATATTGGAGTACAAGCGAAAGGACTACCTTGAGTAGAACATCTTGATATATCTATAAGAATCTTGAGTATTGTGAACTAAACTAAGAATCTTGTAAGTCAAGGGGTGGAATGTAGTATGGGTCTATATTCATATATAACTTTAGTTATTGAATTACAAGAAACTTAGTAATAGTTTTAAGGTGATTACTTATATATATATTTATATATATTTCTATATATGTATAATGTATGTTTCTGAGCTCACAGACGGTCATTCACAGATGGTCACATTGTCTCGGGCTAGGCTTTGTTAGTACCAGATAAAACCAGCTTTTTCGTGCCTTCTATCTAGCCTTTAAAAGGTCAGACAATAGAGCAGGCTGGTGAACTTCGTTGAGGGACGTGAGTGGTCCTAGATCTTGAACAGGCTGTCGGCTTCCAGAACTATCTGAAAATTCAGAAGTTGGGGGGTTCCCTGGATTGAATGCTGAATTTATCCTGTATTGTAACATCTGTAATACATCTTTAATCGAAGCTAAGTAAATCTCTTTTATTACATTCTTTGTTTTGTGTGTTTTAATCCTTGCATTTAATGACCACATATCTGAAAGGGTAAATATATAAATGAATCTATGAATAAATGTAACACAGAATTTAACCCCTTGTTACAATTATTAAAACTGTTTTCAATTGTCATACAAATATATATTTGAAATTAAATCTTTATTGTTTTGTGGAAATAACACAGTGTGGGCAGATTTCTGCCATTCACACCCCTCCATCCTATGTCTAAAAATAAGAGGGAGGTGAAGCCTCCATCAATCTAACATGTAATATCCCCCCCCCATTGTGTTTGGTTAGTGGGCATGGAGGAGGAGGGAGGGAGTGGCCTGTCATTGTGTATACGCTCACATGTGTGACTCTGTAGTCACACGGGCTGCTCAGATGTGATAGGGAGGAAATGCTCAGCATAGAAACTCACTGAGAACTGAGCATGTGCAGAGCTGCCAACACTGCTCTGCAAAATCCCTAGCTGAATTGGGGACATTGACAGGAGGGGAAGATAGAGGGCAGGAGGATCAACCAGTTTTTTTGCAGAATACAGAAAAGGAATCGCATAGTGATGATTGAGTTGGAACAGCATGGAATACAACATTTATTCATCTTTTTTTATGATGGGGGTTTAGAGACACTTCAACAACCGTCTGCCTGACCCATCCAGACATAGTGGCGGAGGAGACCTCCAATCCTTTGCGTGGGCCATCAGCAATCACAAAAAGAGTATCCAAGCTGCCTATAGCAGAGGGGGTGCCCATATGGGGGCGCTGTGTTCCTTTTTATGCCAGGTGTCCTACTCCTGAAGGTGGCGCTATAACCCTAAAGTCAAGTATATGGAAGAAATGTGTCCATCAATGAATGAAAGAAAAAAATAATTATGCTAACACACGAGCTTATTTAACCACTTGACTCCCTGCAACGTTTTATCCCAAACTACTTTTTTTTACCGGAATGTTTTTCTTGTTCTTTGTTTGTCTTTCATATGAAGCTAAACATCAAGTATGATATTCTAGTTTCAAGCCAATTTTCTAGTTGCATCATGTTAGAATTTGTTATTTCAAGGCGCCACTCTGACCACAATATCTGGGCATATCGCCAATTATTATAATAATATTCAACCTTTGTTCATTTGTCCTTTTTCTTTCTATAAAAAGAAGGGTAAAAATCCTCATGTTCAGTAAGTATTTCAAGTATCATTATTCCCCCACTAACACTAATGATGGGGCACTATTCCTCCCCCTGACGCCAATGATGGGGCACTATTCCTCTCATTGACACTAATGATGGGGCACTATTCCTCCCACTGACACTAATGATGGAACACTATTCCTCCCACTGACACTAATGATGGGGCACTATTCCTCCCATTGACACCAATGATGGGGCACTATTCCTCCCACTGATACCAATGATGGGGCACTATTCCTCCCACTGACACTAATGATGGGGCACTATTCCTCCCCCTGACACCAATGATGGGGCACTATTCCTCCCACTGATACCAATAATGGGGCACTATTCCTCCCACTGACACCAATGATATGGCACTATTCCTCCCACTGATACCAATGATGGGGCACTATTCCTCCCACTGATACCAATGATGGGGCACTATTCCTCCCACTGATACCAATGATGAGGCACTATTCCTCCCACTGACACCAATGATGGGACACTATTCCTCCCACTGACACCAATGATGGGACACTATTCCTTCCACTGACAATGAAGCTAATACATTAATATTATTAGATAATATTAGAATTTGAAATGGATTTTAATAGAATAGAAAATAAAGGAATAGAATAGAATGTTTTTTCATTTATTTTCTATTCTATTTTATTCTCTTTGGAAATTGGAAAACATTTTGAATTCGAAAACTATTCAAAAATCGATTCGAAAAATGACTCGAATGGATCTGAATTTGAATTTGAAAAATAAAAATCGGTTCGAATAAACGAAACGAATACCGAAAACGAACGAAACAAATTTATGTGAATAACGAATCGAAACGAAACAAAACAATTATTTTTTTTTTTTCGTTCTGCACAGGTCTACTCCGATCCCACCCAAGGTGTGATCCTCCTCCCGGCCAATCAGGAAGCGGGTTTTGACACCAGTCACCCGATTGGCTGAAAGGAAAAGGCGATCCTATTGGACGCCTAGGTGCTGCCTGCCGCCCGCCACGATGGGGTGAGTGCCGCCACTGATCGGGACATAAGCGCAGTACTCTATACTCTATATATTTATTATCTCTTGAGGTTCTGCTTCCTCTATTATAGAGATGTTGCTTTGTATAAAAAATGTTACGCAATGTCCGGAGAGGAGTCTGCTCTGCGGTATGAACCTTGTAAATCATTCCTCATCTCTGTATAAACAGGAAGTGTTTTCACTTCATCAGCCAACACTCAGCTTCGGCCGTCTCTGGAGAAATTCAGAAGATGGGTCCTACATGGATGGATTTCTCCCGTTCCTCCGGTCACCGGATGGGAAGCTTGTCTGTCTTCGTTCTGCTGCTCTTTGTGAAGACTCTTCTGGTTTTCTCACACAGATGTCCTGGACAGATAGTGAGCGGCAGAGCCTACGGCCTCCTCTACTTCATCCTGCCGGTCGTCTTCCTGTTCATTCTGGGCTTGTTGCTGAGGCCGAGAAGATCTCCGGGTTTGTTTTCCACAAGGTGTTGCTCCTTCCGCTACTTCTTGTATGTGACGGTTCAGGCCGGGAAGGCTCCGCTCATCTGGATTCTGCTGTCTATGATCGACGACCGATATCTTGCATGCCTTGCAGAGAATATAAACAGATATAAATATGAACCCTCTCGTGCGATTGTCCAGGTAAGACGCAATGGAGCTTAATCCAAAAAAAAGAAGAAAAGTGCCCCTTTAACCCTTTAACCCAAAGCCTTTTTTTTTATATATTTTTTGCACACGTGTTTAAAAAGTTATTTTATTAGTTAAAACCCCAAAATATCTCTGGAAAACATAAAGACATGGCACAAAACCCGGAGTGTAGCCTGTAGAAATAAACTAAAACATTTATTAAAATGGCATTTGCACTGCTGCGCGCAGCCTATGGCACCCCAGAGCACAAACACGCATGTGCGTATATCATCAGAGCAGTAGACGGTGTCAGCACAACAGAGATTAGTGTCAGTAAGGCAGTGTCAATAGTTATTTTATATTTTTTTTATAATTTTTTTTTTACAATTTTTATTTATTTTTTTACTATTTTTTTTACAATATTTTTTTAAATCATTTTTTACAATAATGGTTTTTTTTTTACAAGCAGAGCAGTAGACAGTGTCAGTAGAACAGAGATTAGCGTCAGTAAGGCAGTGGATGGTGGCAGTAGTTGTTTATTTTTATTATTTTTTACAATTTATTTATTTATTTTTTGAACAATTTTTTTAAATCATTTTTTACAATATCATTTTTATTTTAATTTTTTACAAGCAGAGCAGTAGACAGTGTCAACAGAGCAGATATTGGTGGCCGTAAGGCAGTGGATTGTGTCAGTAGTTTTTTTAATTATTATTTTAAATAACTTTTTACAATTTAATTTTTTTATTCTTTTTTACAATTTTTTTTTAAATAATTTTTTTACAATATTGTTTTTTTTGTTTTTTTTTACAAGCAGAGCAGTAGACAGTGTCAGTAGAGCAGAGATTAGTGTCAGTAAGGCAGTGGATGATATTAGAATGTTTTTATTTTTATTTTTTTAATTATTTTTTACAATTTAATTTTTTTGTTTTTATTATTTTTTATAATTTTTTTTAAATAATTTTTTACAATATTGTTTTAATTAGATTTTTTTTTTTTACGAGCAGAGCAGTAGACAGTGTCAGTAGAGCAGAGATTAGTGTCATTAAGGCAGTGGATGGTGTCAGTAGTTTTTTATTTTTATTAATTTTTTACAATTTAATTTTTATTTTTATTAATTTTAACATTTTTTTAAAAAAAAATAACTTTTTACAATATTGTTTTTATTTTATTTTTTTTACAAGCAGAGCAGTAGACGGTGTCAGCAGAGCAGAGATTAGTGTCAGTAAGGCAGTGGATGGTATCAGTAGTTTTTTTATTTTTATCTAATTATTTATTTATTTATTTTTTACAATTTATTTTTTTTATTATTATTTTGTTACAATTTTTTTTTAAATAATTTGTTACAATTTTATTTTTTAAATAATTTTTTACAATATTGTTTTTATTTTTATTTTTTTTTACCTTGCAGAGCAGTAGACAGCATCAGTAGAGCAGAGATTGGTGTCAGTAAGGCAGTGGATGGTGTCAGTAGTTTTTTTATTTTAATACAACACCTAACAACTGTTTGTGAAGACTCTTCTGGGTTTGTCATTCAGCTGTCTAACAAATAACGAGGAGACCAAAGTATATGCCTTAGGCTGGCCATACACTATTCAATTTTCCTGTTCAACTTTCCTTTAGATTTACCAAAACCATATAATAGGAGGTCAAACCTAAACACTTTCAATTTGGATGCAATCAGGCAGGCCCTTGTACTACATAGTTGAAGGTAAATCTAAAGAAAATTGAACAGGAAAATTGTATGGTGTATGGCCAGCTTAAGTCTACTTCATCCTGCCAGTCGTCTTCCTGTTCATTCTGGGCTTGCTGCTGAGGCCGAGAAGATCTCCGGGTTTGTTTACCTCAAGATGTTGCTCCTTTGAGTACTTCTTGTACGTTATGGTACAAGCCGGGAAGGCTCCACTCATCTGGATTCTCCTGTCTATGATTAATGACCAATATCTTGTGTGCTTTGTGGCAAATTCATACTCAAGGGAGCTTAATATTGGTCCTCTTATGCAATCCATTCATATATATGTCCAGGTAAGAAGCAATTGAAAGTAATCTAAAATGACTTGTGGCTACCTGAAAAAATGTTCCTTTAAAGTGTATGTAAGCTCAAGAACAGAAATGGAATGTATTGCAACTTACCTGTCCTTAGATGCAATGGCGTACTAAGGGGGGGTGAAGAGGGTACGGTTACCTCCAGGTTACGATTTGCTGGGGGCGCTGTGCTCACCTGACCTTCTTTATTTCTGTTGAGTTGTTGTTGGTGCCTCTGCACTGTGGGGGTGACTGTCCTGAGGGGTCTGTAACAGGGACGTGTTGGTGAGGTCAGTGACTGGTGAGGCACCGGCTAGTATCAGAGCCAGATACACACAGGTTACATACGCCGCGATCGTTAGAGCGAGAGCAATAATTCTAGCACTGGACCTCCTCTGTAACTCTAGACATGTAACTAAAATTTTTTACAGGTCGCCTATGGAGATTTTTAAGTACTTTTTAAGTTTGGCGCCATTCCACGAGCGTGCGCAGTTTTAAAGCATGACATGTTACGTATCTATTTACTCGGCGTAACATCATCTTTCACATTATACAAAAAAATCTGGCTAACTTTGGTGTTTTTTTTGTTTTTTTTTTATTCATGAAACACTTTCTTTCTAAAAAAAAACGGTCGAAAAATTGCTGCGCAAATACCGCGCGACATAAAAAGTTGCAACGAACACCATTTTATTTTCTAAGGTGTCTGCTAAAAATATATACCGTATTTATCGGCGTATAATACGCACTTTTTCCCCCTTAAAATAGGGGGGAAAATCGTGTGTGCGTGTTATACCCTGATATAGGCTGCCACCGAGGGGAAGGAGGGGATGAGCACTGTCGAAATAGAGCCGGATCTCCTGTGTACTCGGCTCGCAGTCACGCTCAGTCCCACCCCCCTTGGACATCCTCTAGCATTGATGTCCCGGCATTGGATCGCCGTTGTGTCCATCATAGGATCCGGGCCAAGGGGTGGGACTGGGCGTGACGCCGAGCCGAGTACACAGGGGATCCGGCTCTATTTTGGCAGCGCTCGTCCCCTCCTTCCCCTTGGCAAGGCTGCAGATGGACACTGATAAAGCTGCAGTGAGGAGCAATGCTGCAGATGGGCACTTAGGCTGCAGATGGGCACAGATCAGGCTGCAGATGGGCACAGATCAGGCTGCAGATGGGCACAGATCAGGCTGCACTGAAGCTGCAGATGGGCACTAATCAGGCTGCATTGATGCTCTGACCATTATTTTGCTTCAAGGTGGTTTATTTAAAAAAAAAAAAGTTTTTTCTCCTCAAACTTCCTTCTTAAATTGGGGTGCGTGTTATACGCCGGCACGTGTTATACGCCGGCACGTGTTATACGCCGGCACGTGTTATACGCCGATAAATACGGTATATAATGTTTCTGAGTAATTTTCTAGCAAAAAATGATGAGTTTTATATGTAGAAGAGAAGTGTCAGAATTAGCCTGGGTGGCAAGGGGTTAATTACCATAAGTAATATACAAATAATTTTTTTATATATTTTTTTAAGGTAATTTACTATTTTTTCCTTGTAGTTAAGAGGGATTTAGCAGGAATTTTGTAAAATTAGCTGTGTTTTTATATGCTAATAATAATTTTGGTGTATTTTTTTGCGAATATGTTAGTTTTATAAACATTTGCGCAAATACAGCGGGGTCTAAAAAAATCAGTAGTGCCTTCTTTTTATTCCAGAGGTCATATGTATTCATAAAATATATGGTTTTGTGGGGTCCTTCACAAATTTTGAAAGCTGTAAAAGGGAAAAATTAAAACCTTCAGATTTTTTGAGAAATTTGCATTTATGCGTATGTTCGATTTTCACCATTTTGCAAAAAGGCGCAATGTAAAAAAAAAAAATTTTTGTTATTTATTAACTCCATACAGGTTAACCACTTCAGCCCCCCGGAAGATTTGGCTGCTCAATGACCGGGCCATTTTTTTTGCAATACGGCACTGCGTCGCTTTAACTGACAATTGCGCGGTCGTGCGACGCTGTACCCAAACAAATTTTTTTTTCCCACAAACAGAGCTTTCTTTTGGTTAGTATTTCACCTCTGCGTTTTTTATTTTTTGCGTTATAAACAAAAAAGAGCAACAATTTTGAAAAAAAATATCTTTTATTTTTCTATAATAAATATCCCACTTTTTTTTTCAAAAAAACGAATTTTTTCCTCAGTTTAGGCCAATATATATTCTTTTACATATTTTTGGTAAAAAATCGCAATAAGCATATGTCACGGAAAGTCCCACACTCCGCTTGAGTGCTTCCGTCAGTATACCGCTTCTTAAGTTCTGGAACACGAGTCCAATGGATCTGGCTATAGGAACCCCCAAGAACTAGACAACACCAGTCTTGGAGTACATCAGGACTACATTATTTAGAATCAAAATTACAAGACTTTATATGCCGTTGGAACCTCCTCTAACAATACAACTGTAACCTAATTAACATGAGCTAATTATCTAATCCTTTATACAGCCTAGGTGAATGAGACATGACCTTTCGCCCAGACTTGTGGGCACCGAGCTTCACACAGTAGTATAAACACAATAGCTGGAGCTAATTACAATTAACAATACAAACAAAACCTAATTAACCTAATTAACATGAGCTCCAATAGGAGTCGTCCCGTCTCCTACATTGTATAGAGGACAATGTGATCAGCTCATTCAATTAACAGGTTGCGTTCAGAATCAACCAAACCAATAATAGTCTCTACATACATCCTGGGACATATTGTGGACAAATATTACTGTCCCATTTTAAGTAGTCCAAGATATATTTTCTCACTCACCCTGTGCCAGGATGGCACAGGGTGACTTAGACATAAGATGTATTCTGAGTTCCACGGGCCCTCCCGTCACAGCATATATTTATTGGTTTGCGCAAAAGTTATAGCGTCTACAAAATAGGGAATAGATTTATGGCATTTTTATTATTATTTATTTTTTTTTACTAGTAATGGCGGCGATCTGTGATTTTTATCGGGACTGCGATATTGCGGCGGACACATCGGACACTTTTGACACACTTTTTTAAGACCATTGACAATTATACAGCGATCAGTGCTATAAAAATGCACTGATTACTGTATAAATGTCACTGGCAGGGAAGTGGTTAACACTAGGGGACGATCAAGGGGTTAAATGTGTTCCCTCAGTGTGTGTTCTAACTGAAAGGGGGATGGGACTTACTAGCGGAAGAGAGGGATCGGTGTTCATACTTTGTATGAACACACGATCAGTCTCTTCTCCCCTGAAAAAAAACGGGATCTGTGTGTTTACATACACACAGTTCCCGGTTCTTGTTGTCACGAGCGATCGCCGGTGCCTGGTGGTCATCGCGCCCGCCGGGCACTAGCATCGGCTCCGGCGGTGAGCCTTGGGCATGCACGCCCTTGCCCCTAGTGGCCACAATGGGAAGCAACGTACGGCAACGTTGATTTGCCCAGCCAAGCCAACTTGCCGCAGTAAAACTGCGGCGGCTGGTTGGCAAGTGGTTAAGCTTTTATAATCAGTAAGAGATTTAGCAGGAATATTGTAAAATTAGCTGTGTTTCTATCTGCTAATCACGATTTTAGTGGATTTTTAGTAAAAATATGGATAGAAAAGGAGATACCCCCCCAAGGAAATTGGGACTTTAAAGGCAACGAAGTACAGGATACCATAAAAAATGATTTATTCAAAGGTTGTATACAAATATATAATTTTACAATTTCCAAATCAATAAAAACACTGATGACTATGGTGATAGATTCCCATATGAAGTCCAGCCCGACGTGTTTCAGTAATATGTCCCTTCGTCAGGGGCATAAAAATATTGTTTTGGTAAACATTTGCGCAAATATCGCGGGACCTTAGAAATCAGTAACACCTTCTTTTTATTTTACTGGTCATGTGCTTTCAGAAAATATATGGTTTTGGGGGGTCTTTTACAAACTTTGAAAGCTATAAGTGAAAAATAAAAAAGCAAAGGAAAAATTGCAAAAATGGTCTGGCCACCTGAGGGTAAAAATGGAGCACAGGGCCTGGCAGCGAAAAGGGTTAATCATGTGCTTCTAAAAATAAAAATAAGCCCCCATTGGAATTGATGCGTCCGGCACCCTGCATGTAGATTAGGGGCCGGGCGCATGGATTAGGGGGGGCGGTGCCCCTGCACCACGTATAGACGGGCCGCCACTGCTCCTCTAAATAGCACTGACTTCACAATAAGGAGGAAAAAGAGTGCCTTTCTGACATTATCTGGACTACAACAAAAATACGTGGGCAACGGATGGGCAGTTGTGGCAATACGCAGGCAACAAACCTGCAATTCTGACCCTATGTGGGTAATAAATGGGGAAGTCATGGTAATAATCCAAAGAGATCCCATTTATGTTTATGATAGACAGTGCTCTGTCTAACTAAATATCATTCCTTTCTTATTTTAATAAGCTAAAGGAAAACTAAAGCCCCCTCCCCTGGGATAAATCCCAACAATTTATTTCTATATAAATATATTTACATTTTTCTGCACTCTATTAGTAATATATTTTCTTATATTCCTTTTTTTCTTCCTCCAGATTGTTGGTCTAGCAGGCCTGGTTGTACTTTTGATTTTGGATTACGGAATACCGCAGTCCACATGGGCACAGAATTACTTCTCCTACTACTTCGAGAAGCGGAATGAAGATCTCATCCTGGAGGAAGTGGAGGTTGTGCTACAACAGAAAGCGAAGGAGAAAAGGAAGGCCTTCGTGGAGGACTTGATCCGATTTGATTGGGATCAGTTATCACCCGAAGAACTCTTTAAGAAGGGGACGGTGCCGGAGCTTGTGTGGAAGTATAAGGAGATGGTGCAGAAAAAATGTGCTGAGGGTAGTCAGGAGCTAAATGATGCAAAACATGTTATATAACTATAGCTATGACACCTTCACAATAATCAACCTACAGTATACTTTTTACTAAAATGTAACTTCAAACCTAAAAGGTTTCAAGTTACATCCACCTTCACTCGACACTGTCAATGCATTTGCACCTAATAAATATATATATATATATATGTCTCCATTTGTTTCCTGTTCTGCTGGCCACCTGTCACTAAGACAAGACGTGAGGGGAAATTCCTGCAATGGGAAATTACTCTGTGGGCTGACAAATGCACTGCTGTGGCTCATGTGGAACAAAGAAATAAAAAATAAATAAATAATTTACATTTTTAGTCCAGAACATAATCATTAAATAAATAAACTATATGTGAAACATTCTAAGTATATTCCATGTAAAGTGAAAAACATACTGTTTAGTTACATCTGATAAGTTGTGGATATCGCTGTAATTAGCATAAATTGTTTCTGTTGTGACTGTTCTTGTGTATACTCTATGCCAGGGATCTGCAATTAGCGGACCTCCAGCTGTTGCAAAACTACAAGTGCCATCATGCCTCTGCCTCTGGGTGTCATGCTTGTGGCTGTCAGAGTCTTGCCATGCCTCATGAATTTGTAGTTCTGCAACAGCTGAAGGTCCGCTAATTGCATATCCCTGCTCTATGCTGTGTATGCTTTAACTGTATTCTCTACCTATTCTCTGAGCATGGTGTGCCTGTGTGTGCTCTCTCTGTGTGCCGTCCCTGTGTGCGCTCCGTTTGCTGTGCCTGCGTGCGCTCTCTCTGTGTGTTGTGCCTGGGTGGGCTCCGTCTGTGTGTTGTTCCTGTGTGTGCTCTCTCTGTGTGCTGTGTCTGTGTGTGCTCTCTCTGTGTGCTGTGCCTGTGCGCGCCCCATCTGGATGCTGTGCCTGTGTGCACTCCCTCTGTGCGCTGTCTGCGCTCCATCTGTGCACTGTGCCTGTGTGTGCTCCGTCTGTTTGCTGCACCTGTGTGCTGTGCCTGTGCATGCTCCAACTGTGTGCGCTCTGTGTGCTGTGCCTGTGTGTGCTCCATCTGTGTGCGCTCTGTCTGTGTGCACTCCCTCTGTGTGCTGTGCCTGTGTGCACTCTGTCTGTGTGCTATGCCTATGTATGCAGGTGTCAGGCTCCGCTCACTGTGTGTGCGGGTGTCCGGCTCCGCTCACAGTGTGTGCAGGTGTCGGCCTCCGCTCACTGTGTGAGCAGGTGACGGTCCCCGCTCACTGGTGTGTGCGGGTGTCAGGCTCCCCTCACTGTGTGTGCAGATGTCAGGCTCCTCTCACTGTGTGTGCAGATGTTGGGCTACGCTCACTGTGTGTGCAGGTGTCGGGCTTGATCACTGTGTGTGCAGGTGTCAGGCTTGATCACTGTGTGTGCAGGTGATGGGCTCCGCTCACTGTGTGTGTGCGGGCGTCGGGCTCCACTCACTGTGTGTGCGGCTGTCGGGCTCTGCTCACTGTGTGTGTGGGTGTCGGGTTCCGCTCACTATGTGTGTGGGTGTCCGGCTCCGCTCACTGTGTGTGCGGGTGTCGGGCTCCGCTCACTGTGTGTGCGTGTGTCGGGCTCCGCTCACTGTATGTGCAGGTGTCAGGCCATAAGTTGGGGGACTGGGATTGAGGAGGTACAGACAAAGTACTACCCAAGCTCAACTACTGAACATCTGAAATGCTCGCTGAAGTCCAGTGCTCAGGCTGGGATGTCCAACACTCCGTCTAAAAAGTCCAAAGCAAAAAGAAGCCGGCCACCTGCTAAGACCTGTTAGTATTCTATACTATCTTGTTTTACGGAGTGTGATGTATCACCGCAAACATTATAGAGAGAGCAATAGTCATAGTGCTAGACCTCCCCTGTAGCTCTAAACAGGTAACCTGTAAACATTTTTAAAGCGTCGCCTGTGAAGATTGTAGCGGAGGGTATAATTTTTTTTTTGTATGTTGTTTTGTTGAAAACATGTGTGTTAAGGCCCGTACACACGATCAGACTTTTTGAGAACAAACATGCAAATTAGCTGTTTTTGGGTAACATCCGACCGTGTGTACGCTCCATCGGACAAACTTTTGTTGGCTGTGCGAACTGACAAACTTTCTGGCAACAAAAGTCCGATAGAGCAAAGTCCGATCATGTGTACACAAAGCCATCAGACTTTTGTACAAACTACAGTACCTGCTCGCGAGAATGTTTCCAGCGCGACCCCATCGCGCTGGTTCTCGGAGACAGGGTACTGTACATATCGCGCTGGCTGCAACAGGAAAAACACATTTTCCTATTGCAGCGAGCGCGAGAGAGAATTCCCCTCTGGGAGCATACCAGGCCCTTAGGTCTGGTATGTATTTTAAGGGGAACCCCCTACGCCGAAAAAACAGCGTGGGGGTCCCCCCAAAATACATAACAGACCCTTATCCGAGCATGCAGCCCGGCTGGTCAGGAAAGGGGGTGGGGATGAGCGAGTGCCCCCCCTCCTGAACCGTACCAGGCTGCATGCCCTCAACATGGGGGGGTGGGTGCTTTGGGGCAGGGGGGCGCCCTGCGGGCCCGCCCACTCCAAAGCACCTTGTCCCCATGTTCATAAGGACAAGGGCCTCTTCCCGACAACCCTGGCCGCTGGTTGTCGGGGTCTGTGGGTGGAGGGCTTGGTATGCTCCTGGAGGGGAACCCATGCCGGTTTTTTATTTAAAATTTGGCGGGAGTACCCCCTCATGATTCATACCAAACACCTGTCGGCAATGCTTGTTGTTCATCGCGAAAGGAAACACATTTTTCCTTTCCCGATGAGCGAGCCAGCTCGGCGCTGGCTCCCGCGATGGAGCTCGCAGGTGTCAAATCTGGCCGATATAAAAGTTGACCAAAGGGTGGCAGAAAAACCACGTGATTTGGTGAAAGTTGGATGAAAAAGTCCTGCCGGTTGTATGCTTAATTAGTTTAAGGCCAACGCCCTTTGTACAAAAATCCACGGGAAAGTTTGTACAAAGCCCTATTGTGTGTTTGAGGCTTAAAGCATTCAGCTTGTCTGCTTACAGCGGTAGTGAACCGCACCCAAAAAAAAACAAAAAAAACGCCCTGGGCAACTTAACCTCTTGCCGCCCACCTTATAGCAGAAAGATGGCTACAGCGTGGTATTAAATTGTCGGGAGGGGATCCATAGATGTCCTCCCGTTCTCACACTTTACGCGTGCCCCAGGGGGTGTGCGGGTGGCACGCTCTGTGACAGCCGAGTCCGTGAGAGATCGGGTAAAGGGACACAAAGCGTGCCCTTTACCACGTGATCAGCTGTCAGCCAATGACAGCTGATCACGGAAATGAACAAATACCGATTATCTTTTTTTTTTTTCGTTCACGCTGTTTACATGAAGGAAAAAGAATCTGCGGCTGCTGTTAGAGGGACATCAGTCCTGATCGTGCTGCAAATCAGTGTCCACCAGTGCCACATATCAGTGCCCACCAGTGCCATCTATCAGTGCTGCCAATCAGTGTCTCATCATCAGTGCTGCCTATCGATGCTGTTTACCAGTGCCTATCAGTGCCACCTATTACTGCCCATCAGTGCTACATATCAGTGCCCACCATTGCCATCTATCAGTGGCCATCAGAGCCACCAATCAGTGCCTCATCATCATTGCTGTCTATCAGTGCCGCTTACCAATGCCACCTATGGAGTGCCGCTTATCCGTGCTGCCTCATCAGTGCCCATCAGTGAAGGAGAAAAATTACCTGTTAGCAAAATGTTATAACAAAATATGGAAAATGTTTTATGGCACAGCTCCTTCAGAGCACATGGGTCAGTGAAGTCACCGCCTGCATCTAAAGAAAATGTCTCCTAAACAGCGCACTGTGGCCTGCAGGGGGTGGGAGATGAGGTTGATCTTCACAGGAAACTCAGACAGCGTGGTGTCCTGTAGCTGGAGAATAGAGATGGGCCAAACACACCCCCCCCCCCAGTTTGGATTGCACCAGAACTCTTAAACATGGAAAAAGTTTGGACGTGAACCCCATTGAAGTCTATGGGACTAGAATTTGAAAAATCAAAATCCCTAATTTATGGAAGTTATTGGCCATTAAAAGGGGTATGGGGGCCTGGGTACTGTCCTGGGGGCCATGCATCAATGCAAAAAATAAATAACTTTAAAAAAAGAAAGGTGCAGTGATTTTAATTATGCTTAAAGTGAAACAATAAAAATTCTAAATCCCCTTAAATATAGTGCCTGGGGGTCCCCTTAGTCTGCCTGTAAAGTGGCGCATCTGTAGTGTGTATAGAACCTGCTACAGCAAAATGAACATTTGTAAAGCAAAAAAAATAAAAAGACATTTAAATGGATTCTAGTGGCCGCAAGCCATTGCCGGCAATACATATATAAAAAAAAAAAAAATATGAAAAAACTGCGTCAGTTCCCCCGCCATCCTTGCCACCATGCATGCCAGGTCTTTTGGGTCTGGTATGGATTTTATGGGGAACCCACGCCAAAGTTTTTTTTTTTTATGCGTGCCCTGCCCCCCCCCCAATGTAATTTTTCCATGAGGGGAACCCCCAGGGAATTTTTAATTTTTTTAATGACATGCCCCCCCCCCCAAAAAATATATATATTTTTATTTTTTTGGGTGCGGCGGGCGTCGTAATTGGGGGAAATTTTTTAAAATTTTTAAAAGAGGAGTTGTCAAAATCTTTTTTTATTTCTTTTTGACACTTTTTTGGGTGAATAAATAGGGGTGCTCATTCACATTGGGGGGAGGGGGTGGGATCTGTGGGCCCCCTTGTTAAATAAGGGTTTCAGGTTCTAATAAGCCCCCTGCCCGCAGACCCCCACAACCATCGCCCAGGGTTGTGAGGAAGAAGCCCTTGCTCCCATCAACATGGGGACATGGTGCTTTTGCCCCCCTGCCCCAAAGCAACCCCCCCATGTTTAGTGGCATTATAGTTTGGGGTGGGACTATGAGCACTGAGACATGATTGGGTAAAGTCATCATGACTTTGTCCAATCAGGGCTGTGATAGAGCTCTGTGCCCTGATTGGGCAAAGCCTTGTACCCGACCAGCGGTCAGGTGCATTGCCTCAGCCAATCAGGGCCCTAGAATGCACAGTGCAGCACGCAGTGCATTTTGGGGTGTTTGGTGTGTAGACATCCCGTTGAGCGCCCCGCAAATTCAGGTGTTTACCAAACGGGCGATGTTCAGGCCAAACTTTAGCTCGGTCCAAACTGTCCAAAAGGACGTCAATTTTGTTTGGGTACAACGTTGCACGACTGCGCAATTGTCAGTTAAAGCGATACAGTGCTGAAGCGCAAAAAATGGCCCGGCCATTGAGCAGCCAAATGTTCACCTTGAAGTGGTTAATGTGGATTTCCTGTGTGTGCCAAAAAATAAAATTTAAAGTCCACAGCTGCAAATACAGTAGCTGGTGACTTTTAATATATGGACACTTACCTGTCCGGGGAGCCGAGGATGTCTCCACCCCTGCGGGTTTTCGGATCAGCTGTTGGTAGCTGCCGCCACCATGACCAGTATCGGAAACTGGCATTGAATCCATTTTGGATTGACAGGCGGATCCCTACTGTGCATGCGCAAATCGTGCTGCACTCTCCAAATGTCATGGGGGGGAGGAGGAGGAGGGTGTTCTAACTTTTGACGTACCTCGCCCCGGCCATGACAGATTGAAGTGGAAATGTGTACCTGTCAAAAACAGGTATCCCCTCCCCCCCAGCCCCCCGCAATAGGGGTGCAACGGATCATCATCGATCCGTGATCCAATCCGCGGAGGTTGATCCGTACGGGACACCCACGATCCGCGGAGCACTCTGTGGCCTCGGCCATAGGAAAGGCCGCGGCTTCGGCCTAGCTCCGGAGCGGCAGTCATCTTGGTAGACCCAGCGGCCGTTTAGCACGTGATCGCTCCGTTAAATGACGGAGCGATCACTTGTAACAAACCGGCGTCATGTCATGACGCCGGTTCCTCTCTCCCCTTTGTGTACTGATCTGTACAGTGCAGGGAAGAGATCGAATGGTAGCAGTGCCAATACTCTGCAATACCCTGCCAATACTCTGCAATGCCCTGCCAATACTCTGCAATGCCCTGCCAATACTCTGCAATGCCCTGCCAATACTCTTCCATACCCTGCCAATACTCTGCCATACCCTGCCAATACTCTGCCATACCCTGCCAATACTCTGCAATACTCTGCCATACCCTGCCAATAGTCTGCCATACCCTGCCAATACTCTGCCAATACTCTGCCAATACCCTGCCAATATACCCGCCAATACCCTGCCAATACCCTGCAATACTCTGCCAATACTCTGCCACACCCTGCCAATAGGGAGATTTTTTTTTTGTTGATACGAAAATGATCCGAACCGTGACTCCTGATCCGAGGAACGATCCGAACCGTGAGTTTTTTGATCCGTTGCACCCCTACCCCACAAGGTGGAAAATGTGCCATCTGGGTGGGTGTCGGGGGTTGGGGGGCAGATAAGCGTAGCTTTAACTCCAGTTGGAGCCTTGCAACTTCCCAGCTGGTTCCCTCTTGTGTTTGCTTGAAGCATGTTGCGCTTTGTCAATGGACAATGTTGCGGTTAAAGGAGGAGGTGGAGACAAACCTTTTGGATAGACCATTTCTCGTGCCAACGGAGGACAGCGTTGACTGTGAAGTGTGGTTGAGGAAGCAAGACAGTCAATCTTACGCTGCTGTATGATTAAAATAGCCGTCATTTTATTGGCGCAGACATCTAAGGGATGGGGTGGATGAGAATGCAGGAGGAGGACATGGGATAGGGGGCGAAATTCTTATGAAGGCATCCCTGTTGGCATGATAAGTGCATTCACTAAACGTGTATGTGTGTCCATAATGACTTTTAAAATTCTCAATGTTCTTGAAAGGTAGAAATGATCTTTTTAACCGCTTCAGCCCTGGAAGGATTTACCCCCCCCCCCCCTTCCTGACCAGAGCACTTTTTTGTGATTCGGCACTGCGTCGCTTTAACAGACAATTGCGCGGTCGTGCGACGTTGGACCCAAACAAAAAAAAGAGCGACAATTTTGAAAAAAAAAAGTAATATTTTTTTACTTTTTGCTATAATAAATAACCCCCAAAAAATATATATATATAAAAACATTTTTCTCAGTTTAGACCGATATGTATTCTTCTACATATTTTTGGTAAAAAAAAAATCGCAATAAGCGTATATTGATTGGTTTGCGCAAAAGTTATATCATCTACATAATAGGGGATAGTTTAATGGCATTTTTATTACTAATTTATTTTTTTTTTATTAGTAATGGCGGCGATCTGCGATTTTTATCGTGACTGCAACATTATGGCAGACACATCGGACACTTTTATCACTATTTTGGGACCATTGTCATTTATACAGTGATCAGTGCTATAAAAATGCACTGATTATAAATGACACTGGCAGGGAAGGGGGTTAAACACTAGGGGGGCGATCAAGGGGTTAAGTGTGTCCTAGGGAGTGATTCTAACTGTGGGGGGATGGGCTTCCAGTCACATGACAGCGATCACTGCTCTGATGACAGGGAGCAGTAGATCTCGGTCATATTGCTAGGCAGAATGGGGAAACGCCTTGTTTACATGGGCACCTCCCCGTTCTGCCGCTCCGTGACGCGATCGCGGGCACCCGGCGGACATCAAGTTTGTGGGACGCGTGGGCACGGTCATGGATCACGTGGCAGGTGCGCGCGCACCCCCCCCCCCACAATGCTGCGTCTTAAAGGGGATGTACCTGTACGCCCATTTGCCCAGCTGTGCCATTGTGCCGACGTATATCGCCGTGCGCTGGTCGGCATGTGGTTAATGTAAATTCTTTTTTTTTTTTTTAAAGGATGATGCAATACTGCCTCAGACTGAAGTTGAAACCCCCTCTGTCAGCAGTTTTAGCAACTCTACGTGGGAGGAGAGAGTAAGCATTATTAGAAATAGCTTGATGTACCATGAAGTATATTGTGTGTAATTATAAAATGAAATAAAAAATGAACCACGGTGAATTACTATCAAACTTATTTTTTATTAAAAATTATAAAAAAATAATAAGCATGTGTAACTGTGCTAAATCAAAAAAAATGAATTTTTTTTTGGCAAACAAAAATCAATATTAAATGAAAAATCGTAATAAAATTAATTTTCTTTATTAACCTATAATGGTAAATATGTAAAGAATGTTTTTTTTGGTTTATGCTACAGAGACAAATGTTGCTTGAAGAACTATGGTCACAATATCCAGAGCCAGAAAACGATTCGGCATTTCCATGTAATCCATTACGAAATAGTTCCAGGCTGCAAATCAACAGAAACTCAAGAGGGGGGTGAAACAGAACGTCCTGGGAATACGGGAATGGTGCAAGTGCAGAAAATTCATTCCTGTTGAATCTTTGTGCTGCCAGGAAATCGAGGTGGCCGGCAGCATACGAGAGGGCGTGGCCTGCATTACACAGTTGGAAAGTTTCCAAACTTATATGTCCCCTACACACGGTCGGACATTCCGACAACAAAATCCTAGGATTTTTTCCGACGGATATTGGCTCAAACTTGTCTTGCATACACACGGTCACACAAAGTTGTCGGAAAATCCGATCGTTCTGAACGCGGTGACGTAAAACAAGTACGTCGGGACTATAAAGGGGCAGTGGCCAATAGCTTTCATCTCTTTATTTATTCTGAGCATGCGTGGCACTTTGTCCGTCGGATTTGTGTACACACGATCGGAATTTCCGACAACGGATTTTGTTGTCGGAAAATTTTATATCCTGCTCTCAAACTTTGTGTGTCGGAAAATCCGATGGAAAATGTGTGATGGAGCCCACACACGGTCGGAATTTCCGACAACAAGGTCCTATCACACGTTTTCCGTCGGAAAATCCGGCCGCGTGTACGGGGCATTAGTGTGAAGGAACGAAACGTACGAGTCCATACCATCTCCCTGCATCTTGAGGGTCCACCTACTGTCGATCCTGACAGCAACAACAACGGGTATAACGGGCACCCGCTGCTCGCCCCCCGAAGCCAATGCGAGTGCACGGTGCTCACGATCACCGCCGGGCTCCCGCGATCGCTTCTGACACACGGAAAACCGGGATCTGTGTGTGTAAACAGTTTCTGGCTCTCTGAGGGGAGAAGAGACAGATGGTCTGTTCATACAGAGTATGAACAGCGATCTATCTGATCCCCTACACAATCCTCTCCCCCCTTCAGTTAGAACACACGCAGGGAACACATTAACCCCTTTATCTCCCCCTAGTGTTAACCCCTTCCCTGCCAGTGACATTTTTACAGTAATCAATGCATTTTTATAGCACTGATCGCTATATTAATGCCAATGGTCCCAAAAATGTGTCCGATGCGTCTGCCACAATGTCGCTGATTGCTGATCGCTAATCGCTGATCGCTGATCGCCGCCATTACTAGAAAAAAAAAAGTTAATAATAAAAATGCCATAAAACTATCCCCTTTTTTGTAGACGCTATAACTTTTGCACAAACCAATCAATATACGCTTTTTTTTTTACCAAAAATATGTAGAAGAATACGTATCGTCCTAAACTGAGGAAAAAATTGTTTTAATATATTTTTGGGGAAAATTTATTATAGCAAAAAGTAAAAAATATTGCGTTTTATTTTTCAAAATTGTCGCTCATTTTTTTGTTTATAGCGCAAAAGATAAAAACCACAGAGGTGATCAAATACCACCAAAAGAAAGCTCTGTTTGTGGGAAAAAAAGGATGTCAATTTTGTTTGCGTGCAATTTTTTTGGTTTGGGTCCAACGTCGCACGACCGCGCAATTGTCAATTAAAGCGACGCAGTGCCGAATTGCAAAAAAGTGCTCTGGTCAGGAAGGGGGGTAAATCCTTCTGGGGCTGAAGTGGTTAAAAAGATCATTTCTACCTTTCAAGAACATTGACAATTTTAAAAGTCATTATGGACACACATACACATTTAGTGAATGCACTTGTCATGCCAACGCGCAATTGTCAGTTGAAGCATCGTAGTGCCGAATCGCAAAAAGTGCTCTGGTTAGGAAGGGGGTAAAATCTTCCGGGGCTGAAGCGGTTAAAACCCAATAAATCATTAAATATTATCCAAGCTTTTTTTTGTGATGACAAAGTGCAAATGGTAAAATAAGAGGTTATTTACAGTAAATATTTTATAAAAAAATATCTTTAGCCATGCTATTTTATTAGTTACTTAGGAAATGTAAAACTTTTTTTTTTTTACATTTATGTAAAGTTTCTCAGTCTAACGTGTGTGTGAGAGATAGATACAAACCTTAGATATAATGTGACCTATAACCCTTAAAAACAACATTTAAAAAGACACACAAACAAAAATGAGAATATTGATTTTTTTATTTGTATTTTTAATAAATGTAACAATATTTATTAAAATTTTCTTTTTATACATTACAATAAAATTATAAAAGAGAGAGAGAGAGAGATTACAACAACAATGAACCTTGTAATATCATTTTCATAATTTTTAATTTTTTTAAATTCTCATAACCACTTGGATCTTCAACCTAGAGGATTAAAACAATAAAACACATGAATGAAATAATAATAAAAAAAAGAAACAAAAAAGAGTTTGTGAATATATTACAATTGCATTATTTCTTGCATTGCCTACGTGCAAATGTCGTAGACCAAGTGTACAGACTGCCCACTGTCATACCCTCCACACTCCTCTCCTGTACATACTGCCCACTGTCATATCCTCCACACTCCTCTCCTGTACATACTGCCCACTGTCATATCCTCCACACTCCTCTCCTGTACATTCTGCCCACTGTCATATCCTCCACACTCCTCTCCTGTACATACTGCCCACTGTCATACCCTCCACAGTCCTCTCCTGTACATTCTGCCCACTGTCATATCCTCCACACTCCTCTCCTGTACATACTGCCCACTGTCATATCCTCCACACTCCTCTCCTGTACATACTGCCCACTGTCATATCCTCCACACTCCTCTCCTGTATATACTGTCCACTGTCATACCCTCCACACTTTTCTCCTGTACATACTGCCCCATCATACCCTCCACACTCCTTTCCTGTACATACTGCCCACTGTCATATCCTCCACACTCCTCTCCTGTACATACTGCCCACTGTCATATCCTCCACACTCCTTTCCTGTATATACTGTCCACTGTCATACCCTCCACACTCCTCTCCTGTACATACTGCCCCATCATACCCTCCACACTCCTTTCCTGTACATACTGCTCACTGTCATAACCTCCACACTCCTCTTCTGTACATACTGCTCACTGTCATAACCTCCACACTCCTCTCCTGTACATACTGCCCACTGTCATACCCTCCACACTCCTCTCCTGTATATACTGTCCACTGTCATACCCTCCACACTCCTCTCCTGTACATACTGCCCCATCATACCCTCCACACTCCTTTCCTGTACATACTGCCCACTGTCATATCCTCCACACTCCTCTCCTGTACATACTGCTCGCTGTCATAACCTCCACACTCCTCTCCTGTACATACTGCTCACTGTCATAACCTCCACACTCCTCTCCTGTACATACTGCCCACTGTCATATCCTCCACACTCCTCTCCTGTACATACTGCCCACTGTCATACCCTCCACACTCCTCTCCTGTATATACTGTCCACTGTCATACCCTCCACACTCCTCTCCTGTACATACTGCCCCATCATACCCTCCACACTCCTTTCCTGTACATACTGCCCACTGTCATATCCTCCACACTCCTCTCCTGTACATACTGCTCGCTGTCATAACCTCCACACTCCTCTCCTGTACATACTGCTCACTGTCATAACCTCCACACTCCTCTCCTGTACATACTGCCCACTGTCATACCCTCCATACTCCTTTGGTTTGAAACAGGAAAATCTGGATGCCGCACACGGGATTATCCGGTGTGCGGCATCCAGATTTTCCTGTTTCAAACCTAGCTTCAATTTGCATTTAGCCAGCACCTGGGACTCCCCTCCTCTGAAGGATTTACTCATACACACCTGGAAGCAGGTCTACCTGAGCGGTGATTCATTTTCTCTGTCTTGTCTGCACCAAAGGCTCCATACTCCTTTCCTGTACATACTGCCCACTGTCATACCCTCCACACTCATGTTCTGTAGAGTGACGGCTGGTGAAGTTTTAAGATGGGGGACGCCAGACCCCGGCCTTCCTTATTGACCCCTCCCACTTCTCACAAGCCCCACCCCTTATAGAATCCACCCACTCCGTCTCCTGTAGTACATCATATACCAGGCTGTACATTATACACAGAGCTCTGTACATCATATACCAGGCTCTACATTATACACAGGGCTCTGTACATCATATACCAGGCTGTACATTATACACAGGGGTCTGCAAATCATATACCAGGCTCTACATTATACACAGGGGTCTGTACATCATATACCAGGCTGTACATTATACACAGGGCTCTGTACATCATATACCAGGCTGTACATTATACACAGGGGTCTGCAAATCATATACCAGGCTCTACATTATACACAGGGGTCTGTAAATCATATACCAGGCTCTACATTATACACAGGGGTCTGTAAATCATATACCAGGCTCTACATTATACACAGAGCTCTGTACATCATATACCAAGCTCTACATTATACACAGGGCTCTGTACATCATATACCAGGCTGTACATTATACACAGGGGTCTGCAAATCATATACCAGGCTCTACATTATACACAGGGGTCTGTAAATCATATACCAGGCTCTACATTATACACAGGGGTCTGTAAATCATATACCAGGCTCTACATTATACACAGAGCTCTGTACATCATATACCAGGCTCTACATTATACACTGGTCTCTGTACATCATATACCAGGCTCTACATTATACACAGGGCTCTGTACATCATATACCAGGCTCTACATTATACACAGGGGTCTGTACATCATATACCAGGCTCTACATTATACACAGGGGTCTGTAAATCATATACCAGGCTCTACAGTATACACAGGGCTCTGTATATCATATACCAGTCTGTCAGGAAATGCCTTCCAGCAAACGTCCTAGCAATATTAGAACTAGAAGAACACCTGTGCACAAAAGAGCCGTCCGGCGCATGCGCATGCGCAATAGCGCAAATAGCAGCGCACGCAGGAGCGCGCGCTCCTTGTGACAGCACTTGGCGCCAAGATGTGCTATTTAAAGGGGACTGATGCCTTGCTGCCTTGCTGTCTGGTCTACAGCGTTTCCTGAAGACCCCTGCTGCCCTGTTACCTTGTTACCGGAATCTTTTATCTAACGTGGCCTGTTCCTGACTTCCCTGTTTGCTGCCTGCCCCGATTCCGGCTTGGACTTTGACTACTCTTTTGGATTGCCCTTCTGTACCCGATCTGCCCGCCTGTGTTTTAACCCAGCTTGTCTGCACCTCCCTGCTGTCTGCATCCTGCTGCTGGACTACAGTGCACCTCCCTGCTGTCTGCATCCTGCTGCTGGACTACAGTGCACCTCCCAGCTGTCTGCACCCTGCTGCTAGACTACAGTGCACCTCCCAGCTGCCTGCACCCTGCTGCTGGACTACAGTGCACCTCCCTGCTGTCTGCATCCTACTGCTGGACTACAGTGCACCTCCCTGCTGATTACAGGATCCAGCCCTCTACTCCAGCCTTCCAGTCAGGCACTTGTGCCCCTTTGTACTCTCGAGCCCCTGTCAACACTACCAGGGGTTCCCGAGTCAGAGGTATACGAGAGGCCGTTCCCTGCATTTTGGGCTCTACCCACCAGGTACGTGACACTGTCTCTACATTATACACTGGGCTCTGTACATCATATACCAGGCTCTACATTATACACAGGGCTCTGTACATCATATACCAGGCTCTACATTATACACAGGGCTCTACATTATACACAGGGCTCTGTACATCATATACAGGGCTCTGTACATCATATACCAGGCTCTACATTATACACTGGGCTCTGTACATCATTAGTCCTTTACACTTTTTGTATCCTTTATGAAGAATACCTTTGGGGACCTTTGTCCATATCTTTTTTGAATATATATGCTTTTGTATTCAGAGGATTCAGAGGATTGCCAGCCGGTGGCCTTTGGTCCACACACAGGGAATGGCTCTAAGTTTACAATAACAGGTCTAGTGCTCGATGACGTGGGCTACTACCCACCTCTCCGAGACCTGCCATATAGGACTCCCTTCTAGATGAGCTTGG
Organism: Lithobates septentrionalis; assembly: GCA_037952835.1. NCBI lineage: Eukaryota > Metazoa > Chordata > Amphibia > Anura > Ranidae > Lithobates > Lithobates septentrionalis. The sequence goes on from JBBDGP010002437.1 coordinate 216,438, forward strand.
TCTCCAGGTTTCCGTTGTTTTTCATATATGTGCTAAATTGGGATTATACTTCTCTTCAGGACCCAAGCTCTCTAAAATAAATTATAATATTATATTCATACCCATAAACTCCTCTATTCCTTATTTTAATTCTCCATTGTCTTGTGTCTTATCATCTATTGCCACCCCCTCCCCCCCCCCATTCCTATCCCTTTTTCCTTTTCCCCTTTCCCCATCCCCCCTCCCCCTCTCTTCCCTCCCCCTCTCTTCCCTCCCCTCTCTAATAGTATACATTATTTGCACTCCATCTTTTGAGGTTTGGTAATTATTAAAATATTTTTTTTTATAGAAACATAGGGATTGTCTATAGGATATAGCCTACCTTATTGATGAGGAAATTGATTTTGAATTTGAATCAGCTTTTTCCTGTAGCCAGCCAGTAAATAATGAAGGCGATCAACGCCTGGGGAAATTGCTGAAAAATCATAAGAAATGAACTATTAAGTTCCTCAACAGAAAGTGGGACATCTCTTCCCTGAAATCCCATATCGATAATAAAGTAATACCTAGGGGTCTGAGAGAAAGAGTTATCCCCGCAGGGCATTTACTTACTCCCAGATTTTTGAAACAGTGGAAGAAAAGCTAGCTAGAACGTGGACTTACCATCTTACAAATGATAGTAGATGAACAGTTACAGCTTGATGAAATTAAAAAAGAGATCGATACAAGTGTACAACTACTAGAACCCTTTAAAACTGATCCCAACTTTCAAAAAGGGAATGACCTCCTGAAAAAAAGTGGAAAAAATACAAAAGACCCTAAAAACAAGTGAGCAGGAGAAGTTTAAACAAAATCTATTGGACTGGGAAAGTGGGGACATGTTTGACCCCACAAAACCCAGAGGTAGAAGTAGGTCGTGCAAAAATAGGAAAAACAAATCTAGCAACACTTGTGAAACTACCTCCTCTACAGATAGTGAAACTGATTACCAGAATAAATCTGTCACTTTTTTAGAGAAGGGAGAGGACAGCGAAGGCCTTCCTGTCCCCTCGATAAGTGGGCCAAAACAGATTCCCAATCAGCCACCAGACCCTCAACTACACAGCAAGGAAAAGGAAAAGAAAAAGAAACAGGACCAAACAAAAGAGAGCTGAGATCACCACAGAGACGATCTTAGATGGAACACATGACCCCAAAATTGATGTAGTTTCCAAATGTGGTCAGGATATGAAGGTAGTAAATATTTCAGACTTTCCCCTTAATCAGCATCACATTTCCCTATTGCAAAAGGGTTCATCATTTTCCCCAAAAGCGACGATGAGTGAATTTGAGGTATTTAAGGATGTTAGCCTCTTTTTGAGGAAGGTAATATTCAGGTACTGGCATACCGACCGTAAGGACATGACAGAAACTACAACTGACCTTGGTAAAGAGGAACGTGAGTCTTTGGATGCCCTGGTGGCCCTCCTACAGGAGAATCCCGACTTTGACTCTGATACAGAATTACCTACCCAGTTACAAACTAATCCACGTAAATCAAATATGACCATTAGATCACTTAAAATGCCCCCACTTTCTAAACATAAATGGATCAGCCTGTTCTTAGAACAGGTCAAAAAGGACCTCTTCAAAGTAGATTGGCAAAGAAGAGGTCTGGACAATCTAACTAAAGAAGAGAGAAGGGCCTGTAGGGAATTGGAAGAAGCCACTGATATTATAATCAAAAGTAGTGATAAGGGGGGCAACACTGTCCTTCTATCACAGACCCTATATAAAGGAGAAACTTTACGTCTTTTACAAGACGAAATTACATATCAGAGGCTTAATTCCAATCCTTTCCAGGAGATAGTGATGGATCTGAATCGTAAATTGAGATATGCTTTGGAGGAACAACTTGTTACCAAAAAAGAATACGACTATCTGACTGTGCGGGAATTCAATACCCCGACTTTTTATACGATCCCAAAGCTTCACAAATCCATGTCCAAACCGCCAGGGCGACAAATTGTATCGGCCATAAAAGGTCCCCTAGAAAGAGTGGGGAAGTATGTGGACACTCTGATAAAAGAACTAGTACAGGACCTACTTTTCTTTGTTCAAGACACCCGTGATTTCCTTCGGAAACTGGAGAACTTCACTCTCCCACCCCAGGCCCTATTGGTGGGAATAGATGTGGAGTCGTTATATACTTCGATTCCACATCAATGGGGACTTAGGGCTGTAACGGAACGTCCCACACTCCGCTTGAGTGCTTCCGTCAGTATACCACTTCCTCCCAGTCTGGACTCAGATACCAGATATTCCAACCGCTCATAAGCACAAAACAAGGCGACACTTGTTTCACTGCTAACATGGACTATTTTATTTAGAATCAAAATTACAAAACTTTATATGCCGTTGGAACCTCCTCTAACAATACAACTGTAACCTAATTAACATGAGCTAGTTTACTAAATCATTTACCCAGACTAGGTGACTATTCAATACACATTACCATAAACATCAACACAGGGTTAATTAGAACAAACAATAATGTGTGGAATACCCTTAGAACCTGTGGTAAGCCAGACTAGACTCATTTACATTAAACACATTATAGCAGACAACAAGACAGGTAGTTGGAGTTGATGACACCAGCATCTCCTCACAGTATGTGTCCCAACAGTATGAATCAGTCTTATCAGCAGGGGGGCTGCTGGAGGAATCCCCCCTCCCTCTACAGGGACACACATCCCAAATCACCACAGCAAAGAGTCCACAACAGAATGAGACAACATACAATATATACATATATACACGATTGAGTCTGATTAGTACAGATCAGACTGGATTCCTAATTCACCTTGCAGAGTATTGTTCCATTAAAATCCATGGCCCATAATCTGTTGGCAAGAGGCTTGCGTTCAGTCCCCTCCAATAGCCTCTGTCCCGGGTGAGTCTGTCACAAGGGCTGTTTATCATTTTTTGGAAACAAAATTTCCATTACTTGCTCCACAAAACAAATTTATTGTGGATATCCTCCAATTCATGCTTGAACATAACTGTTTTCAGTCTTTGGGGATAAACTACTGACAGATAAGAGGCACGGCAATGGGAGCCCCCTGGGCCCCCTCCTATGCGTGTCTGCTCCTGGGTCTCTGGGAGGGGGATCTCGTATACTCCTCGTCGATGTACCTCAGCCACTATTTGTTGTGAATGAGGTACATCGATGACGTGTTTATGGTATGGGGGGGCACACCCCAAGATCTCATTCTCTTCATTGATGAACTTAATGACAATGACCGCAACATCCGACTTACCTTTTCCTATGACTTGATGAAACTGCCGTTTCTGGACCTTACCATATATGTGGAGGAGGTTAGAATCAAGATGAAAACTTTTAGGAAGGAAACAGCGGCCAACACACTTCTGTTGGCCTCTAGTCACCATCCAAAATCCCTATTACAAGGAATTCCAGTTGGTCAGTTTCTACGTATAAAGCGAAACTGTTCTGATTTGGAGAATTTCAAGAATGAGTCACGGGAACTATATGGAAGGTTCCATGACAGAGGCTACTCACATACCTCTATCAGAAGAGCCAAAAAGAGAGCCTTCCAGACAGCAAGGGGTGAACTTTTGACTAAAAATAGAGTACAAACCCACAACACTGGCCAAAACAATCATCAAAAAAATACGAAATCCACTCCACTAAGAATAATTACCCGTTATGGAGCACAATGGGACCAAATCAAAAATATTCTCAACCAACATTGGCACATCTTAACGGATGCTCCAATCCTTGGTAACTTTGTGGGTGATAGACCACTCCTCACGGCCAAAAGGGCACCAAACCTAAAAGACAGGTTGGTACACTAAATACCAAAGACCTAAAAAACGTAACTGGCTTACTGACCTTCCGCCAATGAAAGGCATGTTTGCATGTGGCAAATGCCATATTTGCAAATATGTAGACAAAACTGACGCTTTTGCTTATTCAGAAGGTAAAAAATGTTATAAAATAAACAGCTTTATCAACTGCTCTACGGAGCATGTTATCTATATGCTCACCTGCCCTTGTGGCTTAAATTATGTGGGAAAAACAAAGAGACAGCTTAAAATAAGAATAGGTGAGCATATACAGAGCATAATTAAAAAGGAGGACGATAGTCCATTATCTTTACATTTTCTTAAATTTCATGGTGGTAAACCATCTGGCCTTAAGTGTAAAGGGATTTATAAACTTAATTTGCCCCCAAGAAGAGGCAACTTCAATAAAATACTGTACCAGAAGGAAAAGATGTGGATATTTAACCCGAGAAGCATGCAGCCTTCAGGGTTAAACAATGAGCTTAATCTGTCTGTTTTCTTGGAGCAGTAACAACTGACCCTTTTCAAACTAAAATTATCCAAGTGGCTATCTCACTTCATAAACATCCTTTCCCTCTAAAGGGGTTTGTGGAACTTGTATTTAACAATAATACCTTCTATTGGAACCTATAACTGTACTTACATGGCATGACTAAAATAACTACTATATGAGGGAATTCTCTGTACCTAATTTCTTGGCAATAGGTGAATGCACGGGGTGAAAGTCTATTGTATTGTATGTATGTGGTGAGACTGGATATTCACTTACCGCAGTCTGAATAAGGTGTTAACTTTGATATCCACTTAATCAATTAAGTCTCTCTGACATTTAAGGATACACCTTTACTAACTGCGCATGCTCCGAAGAAGCTTGGGTTACAAGCGAAATATGTAAGCAAGTAAGACATACTCACATGTCTCCAGTGATGTGAACACCGATCTGTCCATCCACCTGGCGAACCCAGATCACCCATCCGAATCTCGGCTTAGCACTAACCATCCAGCACTCAGCAACCTTTTCTTGAGCCACTTGTTGGTGTGATTAGGATAACTTGGTAAGCATCTGCATGATATATAGGATTCTTTGAAAGATGAACCGGGACTACTCAATGGGGAGCAACTCTAAGGAAGGTCTGTGAAGGACTATTACCCATTTTGTCTTTTCAAATGGAAGGAAGATCCATCTAATATCTCCAATGATTGAGTATATCGATTGACTTATGAGTCTCTATCGCTAAGCGGCTGGTCCATTTGTATGAATATAGGGGATACAGACATACGGATCAAGACGTCAGAACGGTGAGCTGTACTGGGTTAACCCCCTGCCTTAATACCATTACTGTTTCCTTTGACCAATGTTATTGCCCATTAATCAATTGTGATCCATACTTACATAGCAACCAATGACTTGTGCTTTTCAAACTGTGCGATTTTTGAAATCCATATGCATTGCTGCTTTACAAGTTTGAGTGGAAGTCACTTGCTGAACATCCTTTGACCGATGTTATCCCTGATTAACCAATTGTGATCCATACTTACATAGTAACCAATGACCTGCGCTTGTCAAACTGTGCGATTTTGAAATCCATATGCATTGCTGCTTTACAAGTCTGAGTGGAAGTTACTTGCTGAGCGGAACACACAAACTCTCTATACATAATCACCGCTGGCTAATCTCATCTATATCACAGTGACTTTTGTCTCTATTGAGTTACTAGGCCAATCTGCGGTGAATATACAACAAATCAAATTGTCAATCGTGTGTGTGAGATGGGGGACTGATGTGTATGGCTGGATTTGTTATGGACACCGGTGTTCCATTAAGACTTTCTTGTCTTAATTTTAATTAAATGTGCTTGGAGGAGGGATTTGGGGACTTTTTCACTATTTTAGACAAGTATTTTGGCAAGTATTTATTTGTGTCTGTATAATAAAATTAAAGTTAAATTAGTGCTTTATACTTTTTGTATCCTTTATGAAGAATACCTTTGGGGGCCTTTGTCCCTATCTTTTTTGAATATACATGCTTTTGTATTCAGAGGATCGCCACCCGTGGCCTTTGGTCCACACACAGGGAATGGCTCTTTTCTAAGTTTACAATAACAGGTCTAGTGCTCGATGACGTGGGTTACTACCCACCTCTCCGAGACCTGCCCTATAGGACTTCCTTCTAGATGAGCTTGGTCTCCAGATTTCTGTTGTTTTTCATCTCTGTACATCATATACCAAGCTCTACATTATACACCGGGCCCTGTACATCATATACCAGGCTCTACATTATACACAGGGCTCTGCACATCATATACCAGGCTCTACACTATACACCGGGCTCTGTACATCATATACCAGGCTCTACATTATACACCGGGCTCTACATTATACACAGGGCTCTGCACATCGATATACCAGGCTCTGTACATCATATACCAGGCTCTACATTATACACCGGGCTCTGCACATCATATACCAGGCTCTACATTATACACCGGGCTCTGTACATCATATACCAGGCTCTACATTATACACCAGGCTCTGTACATCATATACCAGGCTCTACATTATACACAGGGCTCTACATTATACACAGGGCTCTGTACATCATAAACCAGACTCTACATTATACACAGGGCTATGTATATCATATACCATGCTCTACAATATACACCAGGCTCTGTACATCATATACCAGGCTCTACACTATACACCGGGCTCTGCACATCATATACCAGGCTTTACATTATACACCGGGCTCTACATTATACACAGGGCTCTGTACATCATAAACCAGGCTCTACATTATACACAGGGCTATGTACATCATATACCAGGCTCTACATTATACACAGGGCTATGTACATCATGTACCAGGCTCTACATTATACACCGGGCTCTGCACATCATATACCAGGCTCTACATTATACACCGGGCTCTACATTATACACAGGGCTCTGTACATCATATACCAGGCTCAACATTATACACAGGGCTCTGTACATCATATACCAGGCTCAACATTATACACAGGGCTATGTACATCATATACCGGGCTCTACATTATACACAGGGCTCTGTACATCATATACCAGGCTCTACATTATACACAGGGCTATGTACATCATATACCAGGCTCTACATTATACACAGGGCTCTGTACATCATATACCAGGCTCTACATTATACACCGGGCTCTACATTATACACAGGGCTCTGCACATCGATATACCAGGCTCTAAGAAAGGCTAAAAAAAATAAAACTAATATAGTTATCACATTTAGGGACTGGAATAATGCAATATCTTACATGTTTGCCTTTAGGTTCAATATCACTTGAATCCATAACTCAGAGCAGATCTACACATGGTATTATCACTTAAAGCGCATGTTCACAAATAACAAAGCTATGGGCCATAGACATCGGGCACAGGTGCACTGAGCGTGCTGTTTCTAATGCCAGAGCGCATGCGCGGGAGTGACATCATCGTGGCTCCGGCCAGTCACAGTGCCGGAGCCGCGATACCCAGAAGTCACTCCAGGATAGATGGCGGCGTTGGAGGAGGTGAACGAGGGCCGATGCAGGGGCTTTGATCTCAGGTAAGTAATTCATAAAGAGCTAGTATGCTATGCTTACTAGCTCATTATGCCTTTGTCTTGCAGGGTGTATTTTTTTTTTTTTTTTCAGATGCTTTACTTCCTCTTGAAGGTTCTAGTTACGCCACTGGTATAACACTGTATATATACACTGTATATCTATCTATTCAACATTGGAAGAGTCAAATCACATGAAATATGAAATATGGCATATATTATAATTTTTATAATAAAAAGATTATTTTACTGAAAAAAACTGACATTTTCCTTTGTCGCCAACTGGCATAAGACAAAGCTTAAAAAAAAACCCGTGGGTTTAACTATATATGATCTGAACTGCACAGTAATAAATCTGGCATATAACTGCAGCTTAAACTCTGTCCTCATGACTAATAGTTGTGCAAGAAGTCGAGCAGTGGAAGAGTTAATGAGTTTTCATCAGCCAAGAGCAATAAAAGAATCTGCAATTTAATATAAAACAGAACAGCAGAACCGAAGCATTAAAATTATAATTAAAATCCTCATTATTAAATTACTAAAATCCTCATACACTAAATGAAAATGCAGAGAGGTATAAGAATTTAAGGCATAATTAGCAGGATCAGATGAGAATGCAAAAGCAGAAAATTAACGCAGTAACTCAGACAAAAAGAAACAAAAGGAACATATTATCATATATAACATATATTATCTGTTGGAGGGATCAGGAATGACTGGAGGACGATGTCCAGAAAACTGCACAGAGATAAGACAGTCTGGAAAGTAATTGAGGGATGTATAGCCAGGACAAAGCATCGCCATGACTTTATGAAGCAGGTCGGGTTAAGTGAATGCTGACATGGTTATGTGCAAAAGCAGGACTGCTCTAGCTGGCCTAGTGATAAGACACAACTACAATTACAGATTCTCTCAACATATCAGCCGGTGTCTTGCCGAATAAGTTCCTTCGGCGGATAGGTTCCACCCCTGTACTGCGCAGGCGCAGCGCCTGCGCAGTACGTACTACTGTCGGCCGCCGGAGATAGCCGAAGCTCAAACGCTTCGATCAGCTGTACACGGCGCCTGCGCTCTGGGTCCAGGTTCCTTCCCCTCTATCCAAGTGGACCTAGAGGGGGAATCTAAAAGTGCCGAGCGCAGCGAGGCCGTGCCCGAAGCGTGGCGAGCGAAGCGAGCCCGCGAGGGGCCCTCTTACAGGCGCCGTGTACAGCTGATTTTCAGCTGTTCCGCTTCGGCTATTTCCGCCGGCTTCTACTGCGCATGCGCAGTAGAGGGGGAACTAATCCGCCGAGCGGAACTTTCTCGGCAGAACACCGGCAGATGTTCTTAATTTCTGAAAAAAACCCTCAGGGCTGCATGGCGCTCTCTCTCTTACCTTGCTTTCAGCTCCACTCGGGCCATGCAAAGAACGGAGCTGCCGACGTCACTTCTGGTTTTTGTCTATTAAACTAAATCCGGAAGTAACCTCTAAATTTAAACAACAATGCTCCCGCCTGTAGTGATTCTATGGGCGGAAGCTAATCGGCGCTTTGGATTTCGCTGCAAGGCAGGTTAAAAGCCTGCAAATGAAGTGTGATCTTGTGATTGCATTGACGTGGCGCTTCCCATAGTGCACTGTGTCTGGCGCCCGAACACAGTGCACTTAGTTAAAGGACTTTTTTTGGATTTTTTTTTCTTAAAGGGGCCATTTAAAAAAAAATTTTTTGGTGACTACAGGGGGGGGGGCACCGGGCACCCCCTATGGATGGGCCGCCGCTGCTCCTGTACATACTGCCCACTGTCATACCCTCCACACTTGTGTCCTGTACATACTGCTCAGTATCATACCATCCACACTTGTCTCCTGTACATACTGCTCAGTATCATACCATCCACACTCCTCTCCTGTACATACTGCCCACTGTCTTACCCTCCACACTTATCTCCTGTACATACTGCCCACTGCCATACCCTCTACATTCCACTCCTGTACATACTGCCCATTGTCATACCCTCCACATTCCTCTCCTGTACATACTGCCCACTGTCATACCCTCCACACTCCTCTCCTGTACATACTGCCCACTGTCATAACCTCCACACTCCTCTACTGTACATACTGCCCACTGTCATACCCTCCACACTCCTCTCCTGTACATACTGCTCACTGCCATATCCTCCACACTCTTGTGTACATACTGCCCACTGTCATATCAGTTCTTTAAAATGATATTGAATATCCTCAATGTTACCAGCTCTAGAATGGACACACTTTTGTTCGTTCAACTAAAGGAAATCTTCTCAGTCCTCATATTTGTTCTGCCCATTATTAGTACTCATTTAATTTTGTGATTACTATTGTGATGTAAAGAGGAACACAGGGGATGTCAGCTACTCTAAATATACCACTGGTAAAAAAAAAAGTGTCCCTGAAAATATTTTTGAAATGTTGGTAACTATGCACTTGGGTACTGCCCAAGGGCCACCGGGTCAGTAGGGGGCCCCATGAGAGGCTCCTGGGATCCTGTGATATTAAAGTTGTAGTAAACTTCACTAACATTACTACTTTTTAGGGGCCCTGAGGTAGGTTATGCCATAATGTATGAGTATGCACAGCATATTAGCATATTAGGGTACACTTACCTGTCAGACTGAGCCCTCCAGCGCTGCGTTGTGATCCCGGGCGCTTCCATCTTCACCCGATCTTCCTTCTGGCTTCTGTGCCTTCGGTCACTTGCCTTAGCTGGGCTGCGTTGCTGTCACTCCCACACATGCTCATCCCCCCTCTCTCTCTCATCCTCCTCTCTCTCTCATCCTCCTCTCTCTCTCATCCCCCCTCTCTCTCTCTCTCATCTCCCCTCTCTCTCTCTCTCACCCCCCCTCTCTCTCTCTCTCTCATCCCTCTCTCTATCTCTCACCCCCTCTCTCTCATATCTCCCTCTCTCATCCCCTCTCATATCCCCCATCTCTCTCTCTCTCATCCCCCTCTCTCTCTCATCTCCCCTCTCTCTCTCTCTCTCTCTCTCTCTCATCCCCCCTCTCCCTCTCTCTCACCCCCCTCTCTCTCTCTCATCCCCCCTCTCTCTCTCACCCCCTCTCTCTCATATCTCCCTCTCTCATCCCCTCTCATATCCCCCATCTCTCTCTCTCTCTCTCATCCCCCCCTCTCTCTCTCTCTCATCCCCCTCTCTCTATCTATCATCCCCCTCTCTCTCTCATCCCCTCTCTCTCTCTCTCTCTCTCTCTCTCTCTCATGCCCCCTCTCTCTCACCCCCCCCTCTCTCTCTCTCATCCCCTCTCTCTCTCATGCCCCCTCTCTCTCATCCCCCCCTCTCTCTCTCATCCCCCTCTCTCTCTCATATCCTCCTCTCTCTCTCTCACCCCCTCTCTTGCATATCTCCCTTTCTCATCCCCTCTCATATCCCCCTCTCTTTCTCTCTCATCCCCCTCTCTCTCTGTCATGCTCCCTCCCTTACCCCTTACCCCTCACCCATCCCCTCTCTTTCTCTCTCTCATCCTCCCTCTCTCTATTTAATTTAATTTGTTATAACAAAAAATTGTTTGCATTTTTATTTATTTATTTATTCTTATAAAAAGCCCCACCAAAATCCTCAGCACCAGGCCCATGATGTTCTTAATCCAGCCCTGAGTGGGGATATCTGGAGGATGGGTGCAGCTGCAGACATCATTCAGATATTTTCTTTTTCTGTCTGCGATTTCCTGCACAGTAAAAACAATCACAGCGGCTATTCAGCCACTTGATTGTTTTTACAGGTGGCGGGAGGGGACATCCAGGTGATGGCTCACCTGTTCTCCAGTGCAGATCTCACTCCCTTAGATTCTTTCCCCACCATAATGGCTGGGAAAAGTGATACCAGGACCTGGATATAACGTTTTACACATCGCGTCTGGGTCATTAACAGGAAGGTGTATTAGCTCTAGAGAAGAATACTAATACAAGGCAGTACGTTCATGCTGTAAGAAGCTGTAGACATCTTACCTCTAGTGGGCGCCGGTAGGCCAAACACTTGGACTTCACAGAGCGAAAGTATCTCTTCCCGGTCCGGTATGATTACTGTCACATACTTCCCCTTCATTCCTTTACAGTTGAACATGGCGGTCTCCCCAGAGCCCAACGAATAGATGACTGCACACCTGTCCCAATATGAAATTTAAAGAATAAAATTCTCAATGCTTTCCTTGAACCGGGTCTATTTTTCAGACTCGGTGTTTACAAGTTAAAAACAGTTTTTTTCTGCTACAAAAATTACTTAGAACCCCCGAACATTAAATATATTTTTTTCTAACACCCTAGAGAATAAAATGGCGGTTGTTGCAATACTTTATGTCTTAATTTAAGTCTTACAAGTGCATTTTTTTGGGGGAGAAAATACACATTTTTTACTTAAAAAATAAGACAACAATGAAGTTAGCCCAATTTTTTTGCTATATTGTAAAAGATAATGTTACGCCGAGTAAATTGATACCCAACATGTCACACTTCAAAATTGCGCCCGCTCATGGAATGACGACAAACTTTTACCCTAAAAATCTCCATAGGTGACGTTTAAAAATTTCTACACGTTACTTGTTTAGAGTTACAGAGGAGGACTGGGGCTAGAATTATTGCTCTCGCTCTACCGATTGCGGCGATACCTCACGTGTGGTTTGAACGCCGTTTTCATATGCGGGCGCGACTCATGTATGCGTTTGCTTCTGCGCATGTGCTCGGCGGGTCGGGGCGCTTTACTTTTTTTTTTTTTTCTTATTTATTTTACTTCTTTTTTTTTTTTTTTTTTTTACACTGTCCTTTTAAAAAAAAAATGTTTGGGTCACTTTTATTCCTATTACAAGGAATTTCATCCTTTGGATTGAAGGATTAATGATCCAATTCATCCTAGTTCCTAGGCCTAAATCTTTAGCCATACTAATTACTCTTGTAATTACAGGATAATAATATAACTGTGTCTTCACCATATGATACATCAGACTGATATATGTTATTGTTAGTGACTTCATTGTTATATACATTTTTATTTATTATTGTTGTTCCGTAGTCCATATTTTCATACAATTTTATTATGCTTAAAATTCTCTACATAGAGAAATAGAATCACTAGGAAATAATGAATTAATTCAGTATAATCATATCTATTAAATTTATTTTTTGTTTTTTAATTTTATCGAGCCTGGGGGCTTTAGGTACTGTTGTATATCGCTTAATTAAATAATCAATATTGCTGACTTGATGAATCCCTCAAACTTTCTGGTAGTGGTAATTTTGAAATCGTTTTGATTATATTTATCTCATACCAACCTGGGATTGTTCCCCCATTCCTTGGAATTTCCTATCCTGATCTCGGCCTTATTGATCCGCTCCCAACAACAATCCTCTCTGTTGGTTACAGCCACAGAGAAGACCGCATGGACTTCCTTCAGATCTACTGTCCACCAAGGACAATTTCCCCATATGGTTTGGCTGCACTGCATCTTGAAATAGTTGCTTGAAAGAGACCCATCAATGGAGTTCCTGGAATCCCCAAAATTGTTGTAGAGGCCGGACTGGGATGACACTCCTTTTAACGCCACATTAGGTGCTGAAAGGGTATAAAAAGAAAGTTAAAAGTTCCTGGAGAGACCTTAACGGTACTTCTGTGGGTTTCCAAGGTATACTGTCTTCTAGGATAAAGAAAAGTGACCTGTTCTGCTGAAGGGTGGCACTGAGTACGAGCTTCTACCCTTTAAAATGCCCTTTGCATGTGGTCCATATGGCATACAGCAGATATCTATTAGCACTAGTTACCTTTATTATATTTAAAATGGTTAGAATTTAGGTTTAATGTGGCCAACGGTGGAGATAAGGCTTGGTTTGAAATAAATAGGCAATGGTGATAACACTAAGCAAGAGATCAAGATGACCATAGCAAGTGAGTAGAGCCTTGGTTCCTCTAATGCCGCGTACACACGGTCGGACTTTTCGTCTACAAAAGTCCAACGGACGCTGACGGACTAAAGCTGGCTGGTAATCCGATCGTGTGTGGGCTTCTCCGGACTTTCAACATACTTTTTTAGCCTCAAATCCGACGTACTTTAGATTTGAAACATGCTTCAAATCTTTACTTCGTAACTACGACGGACCCCGAAATCCGCTCGTCTGTGTGCTAGTCCGACGGACAAAAAGCCACGCTAGGGCACCTATTGGCTACTGGCTATGAACTTCCTTATTTTAGTCCGGTGTACGTCATCACGTAAGAATTCGATGGACTTTTGTGTGATCGTGTGTAGGCAAGTCTGTTCGTTAGAAAGTCCGCCGCAAGTCCGTCGAAAGTCCGCCGAAAGTCTGCCGGAAGTCTGTCGGACAGGCTGTCTGACTTTTGTAGACGAAAAGTCCGACCGTGTGTACGCGGCATTAGAATTTGGAAAGTATTAAGAAGCCAGCAGAAGTGTTTGCTGGCGCTGCGGAGGTGCCGAAGGGACGAAGCTGCATATTTTCTGGGACTGTCCCAAATTTGCCCCCTTTTGGCGTGAAGTGATCTGTACAGTCAAGCACCTGACCAATGTTGACCTGGAAGGGAACTCGGTGGCCTGTCTGCTTCATCTTTCAGATGGACCGATCAAGAAATATAAGGCCTCTCTCACAATCCAGCTGCTAAACACGGCCAGAGCATGCAGCCCCCTTTGTTGGAGATTGGAAAACCCCCCCATCAAAATCTCTGTGGTTCTCCAAGGTAAATGAATTAAAAAACACAGCTACATTGCTTAACTGGGAGGAGACCTTCCGAGAGACCTGGCGACCCTGGAACCACTTTGTATACACTGACGCAGGAGGTGGCACAAACGAGCTAGCCTTCCCGGATCTGACTCTACTCCCTGGGCGAGAGGCCCTCCCTTTCTCTTCCTCTTTCCCTGTACCCCCAGCTCCTACTACTCTGGGGTCATCTACTTTCAACATCTACCCCCACTCGGGTAGTTCCCCCTGGTCCTACCCCCCTCCCTTTTTCTTTAGTTTCCTTTGGAGACCCAGTGATGGGATACGCCTCTCAGATATGAAGTATATCCTGATTTATATTCTGCTTTCACATTGCCCCATCCCTGGGCTTTAGGTCCAAGGGAAGTACTATCTCCCGCTACACTACCTGAAAATCCTAAGCTAAGTTACTCCATTCTATTGTGTGTTATATATTTTATTTCAGTTCATTTCACTGTTTCATGCATTAAAGTACATAAGCCATGATCCTCTATATAAATGTATGATAGACACCCCAGTGTGGTGCACTGAGCACTATCCACACAAACGTATTTCGTTAATATGATCGCAAACTCTGTGCAATGCTGGGCCTGTTGTTTTCTGACTCGGCCCTTCATTACTTATCTGTTTTTGCTTTGAGATTCTGTAACAACTGTTTATTTTGATTGTTACATGTAACTTTCTTTGGTAAATAAAGGAATTATAAAAAAAGAAGCCAGCAGGAGCCTGAAACCAGCAGTCCTCCTCCCCTCTTTACCATAGTCTTACTCTCCCCACACAAGGTGGAGGACCTTGGTTCTCATATCTTATTTCTTAAAATACCTAATTAATGAAAATTAAAAGAGAGGAAGTGAGAACTCCACACTGGCCGTGCCTTGGACGCAGAGCTGATCGCTCATCGACAGAGATCTTGCCATCAGAGTCATTCAGAGGTCCAACACAAGCCAACCTTCATCCACAACTGGAACAACAGCTTTGAATAATATATTTCCTTGGAAACTGGCTGTTCTGGAGATCATGTTAATTAAAAGGAAAGTTACCTCCATTTGAAATTCCAGGTAGGTTTGTATCCATACTGATTGGTGTTCCTGAAAAACCAAAAATGACAAGAAATATGTTTTATGTAGTTTTGTTCTTCACTGCATTAAAAGTCGAACACTTTAATTTGTGTTTGGTAAAAGCTACATGCTGAGTGGAGGTGTTGAGTACCAGCAATGACCATAGCTCTGCGAAGGAGGAAAGTTCAGGGTCTCAGCCACTCAGGGCATGGGGTTGGCAGGAGGGGTGGCTGACTGGGTATCATATTAGGTTGAGGGGGAGGGGGGGCACCAATACAAGGAGGGGACAGAGTAACAAACATTTGTTTTGGGGATGAAAGAATTTGTATTTGTGATAAGAGGAGGAAGCAGAAGAGGATTAGTGCTAGGTGTGGGGGGGGGGGGATTAGGGAGGGAATTGGTTTGGAAGGAGGAATTTGGGAAGTGATGGGGGTAAAATTTGTTCTAGGAGGGGGATTTTTTTTGGGGGGGAGTTCTAGGAGAGGTGCTTCTGGAGTAATTGTGCAGGGTGAGGAGATGGTGGGGGAAAGGATTTGTGCCAGGGGGGGCTTGGGGGGAGGGAATGTGTGCTGGGAGGGGGAATGTGGGGGGCATCAAGGGATAAAATTTGTTCTAGGAGGGAAAATTTAAAGGGGGATGTGCTGGAAAGGGTGTTTTGGGGTGCTTTGTGATGGGAGAAGGAGATTTGTGCTAGGAAGGGGGATTTGGGGGGTGCTAGAAGAGGTGATTTGGGAGGGGGGATTTGTGCTAGGAGGGGAAATTTTGGGGTTTATTCATGTTAGGAAGAAGGATTGTGGGGGGGGGGGGATTTGAGCTAGGAGGGGTGATTTTTCTTTGGGAGGGATTTCTGCCAGGAGGAAGAGAGAGGATGAGGGGGGGGGCAAAGATTTGGGTTGGGGAGGGATTTTATCAGGTGGTGGATTCTTAATTCTGATGGGGGGGTATTTGGGGAGAATTTATGCTTAGGAGGCAAGCGTGCAGATTAGTGCTTGATATTTGGGGGGGGGGGGGGGATCTTCTTTTTACAGGTTGCCTATAGACCAGTTTTGTTTGGTCAACCAATAGGGTCGCTTTAAACCACAAATTTGTACAAAATATCTTTAGCAATCAGTGATTAATATGTTAAAATATCGGGCTGATAACAGAACTGGAGATATGAGTTGCCGTGTATTATACATTCACCAGAAACTTTATTAGGTACACCCGTTCAATTGCTTGGTAACACAAATTGCTAATCAGCCAATCACATGGCAGCAACTCAATGCATTGAGGCATCTAGACGTGGTGAAGACGACTTGCTGAAGTTCAAACCGAGCATCAGAATGGGGAAGAAAGGGGATTGAAGTGACTCTGAACGTGGCACGGTTGTTGGTGCCAAACAGGCTGGTCTGAGTATTTCTTGGATTTTCACACACAACCATCTCTCGGGTTTACAGAGAATGGTGGGAAAAAGATAAAATATCCAGTGAGCGGCAGTTGTGTGGAGGAAAATGCCTTATTGAGGTCAGAGGTCAGAGGAGAATGGGCAGACTGGTTCCACCCACTACTATGGAGTTGGACCTAATACAGGGGGTCCAACCCATTACTAGCAAGTGGGTCCTAAGGAAGGGGGTCCAACCCGCTACTAGCAAATTGTAACTGTCATGGAACGTCCCACACTCCGCTCGAGTGCTTCCGTCAGTATACCACTTCCTCCCAGTCTGGACTCAGATATCAGATATTCCAACCGCTCCCAAGCATAAAACAAGGCAACACTTGTTTCACTGCTAACATGAACTATTTTATTTAGAATCAAAATTACAAGACCTTATATGCCGTTGGAACCTCCTCTAACAATACAACTGTAACCTAATTATCATGAGCTAGTTTACTAAATCATTTACCCAGAGTAGGTGACTATTCAATACACATTACCATAAACATCAACACAGGGTTAATTAGAACAAACAACAATGTGTGGAATAGAAGCTGTGGTAAGCCAGACTGTTCGTCTCCTAGCCAGTCCTGGTGGCTAATGTGATCAGCTCATTCAATTAACATGTTGAGTTCAGAATCAATCAAACCAAGAATAGTCTCTACATACATCCTGGGAGATATTGTGGACAAATATTACTGTCCCATTTTAAGTAGTCCAAGATATATTTTCTCACTCACCCTGTGCCAGGGTGACTTAGACATAAGAGGTGTATGGGGAGCTGAAACAAGGGCATCCCCTACTTTCCAAGGGATTCTGAGTTCCACGGGCCATCCCGTCACATCTCTCCCCTTTCAGCAGAAGACTAACACAGGAGGAGACCCCAGACGGGTTGACTCCGAAGTTAGTCAGTAGTTCCAGTCCTCTAATGCCTGTACCCACACAGTACCCCAAACAAATTGTTCCAAACAGAGTATTACTCACCAAGCCAACCTCTGCCTCTCTCGGAGAACATATCTGCCGCTGGGGAGAGGCCTGGACTGCCCCTTCTCCCCGGAGTCCTTTCTGCAGCTGGAGAGAAGACATGGTGTCTGGGCTCAATCCGTCATGCTGTTGGGGATCTGGGCCGACCACCCAGCATCCCTGGGGTATACAGGTGGAGACTGAAGTCCCATCCACCTTCACAGGAAATCCATCCTCTGTTAGTTGAGTCCAGCAGTACTTGGCCCTGTTGCCAGCCCTTCTGCTGGAAACCCCACACCGTCTGCTCCGGCTAACTGTTGGGGAGGGAGGCCAACTGCCCCGCCTCCCTGGAACTCTGTAGTTGTTGCCTGTGCTGGGCAGAGGTTGGTAGCACTCTGCCCGGTTGCCAGTGCTTCAACTGGGGAAGTTCCCTGTAACTCCACAGATACTGCTGTTGGTGCTGGGCAGAGCACAGTTAAGTTTGGCCCTAATACCGGCTCTTCTGCTGGAGGCTCATCAGATTGTTCTTCCTCAGCAGAAAAGTCTATTAAATCCCCTGTCTCTGCAACTGGTGTCTGGGGATGGAGGTTCACCATCTCCTGTCCATGGAACCCAGAAGATGGTATCAGTGCTGGGCAGAGGTTTGCAGAGCTCTGCTGTGTTGTCAGCACTTCAGGTTTGGGGACGGCAATCTCCAGATTTTCCACTGCAGATTCTCTGGCATTCTGCTGGACAGGCACATTCCTCCATCCAAGATCATCCCATGCAGAAACAGGATCATCAAGGTCAGTCAACACTTGCTGCATCTGCCATAAGACCTCCGCCTCCATAGCTGCGGGGGCAGGTTGGCAAAGCACACTATTACTCTGCCACATTGCTGACTCTTCAGCGAGGATTTCAGGGTTGTCATCTGGTATTTCCTGATAGTGCCAGGCAAAGGGAGCCCAGCCCTGGCACTGAGCGGAGTCTAGCAGCCATCTGTAGGCGATCTCCAGCTCCCATTCCTGAACGGCCAGAAACTCCAAATCTTCCTGTGCCCAGTGCACTTCCGAGATGTTCAGTAGCCCTTCTCTGAAATCCATGATTTCGTCCAACCGCCACTCCAAATCACTCCCAAAGTTAGAGTCCCCTGTCAGCTTCACATACAACAGTCCCAAGCCGCCGTAGCATAAGCCTTCCAGACCAGCCTGCTTAATTCAGCTGTCTGCTCCTTGTGCGGTTTTTCACCCAAAAACCGCACCCGCAATCCGTACTGCGACCAGTACCTTTCCTGGATGGAGGGGAGAACTTTTCCCTGGTGTCCCTGCTCATGGGCTAGCGCTTCTTTCCAGAGTTTGCAGCGAATAGAATCACACCATCCCAACAGGACCTGCTCTGATACTGGTCCTCTGTGCTGTATCTGCATTTCTCGCAACCTCCTTCTGAATTCCTCCTCTATGGCGGCTGGTATCTGTACCTCTCCTCTCCACTGCTGCTATCCTTTGATCCAGATGGAAGTTTAGATGTCCCAGACTGCAGGAAGCGTCCCGCTGCTTGCCACCAATGTCACGAAACGTCCCACTCTCCACTTGAGTGCTTCCATCAGTATACCACTTCCTCCCAGTCTGGACTCAGATATCAGATATTCCAACCGCTCCCAAGCATAAAACAAGGTGACACTTGTTTCACTGCTAACATGGACTATTTTATTTAGAATCAAAATTACAAGACTTTATATGCTGTTGGAACCTCCTCTAACAATACAACTGTAACCTAATTAACATGAGCTAGTTTACTAAATCATTTACCCAGACTAGGTGACTATTCAATACACATTACCATAAACATCAACACAGGGTTAATTAGAACAAACAACAATGTGTGGAATAGAAGCTGTGGTAAGCCAGACTATTCGTCTCCTAGCCAGTCCTGGTGGCTAATGTGATCAGCTCATTCAATTAACATGTTGAGTTCAGAATCAATCAAACCAACAATAGTCTCTACATACATCCTGGGAGATATTGTGGACAAATATTACTGTCCCATTTTAAGTAGTCCAAGATATATTTTCTCACTCACCCTGTGCCAGGATAGCACAGGGTGCCTTAGACATAAGAGGTGTATGGGGAGCTGAAACAAGGGCATCCCCTACTTTCCAAGGGATTCTGAGTTCCACGGGCCATCCTGTCACAGTAACTTATAAGGGGGTCCAACCCACTACTAGCAAGGTGGCCCTAATAAAGGGGTCCAACCCACTACTAGTAAGGTGGACCTAATAAAGGGGGCCCAACCCTCTACTAGCAAGGTTACCCTAATAAAGGGGGTCCAACCCACTACTAGTAAGGTGTACCTAATAAAGGGGGTCCAACCCACTACTAGCACAGTGTAACTTATAAGGGGGTCCAACCCACTACTAGCAAGATGGCCCTAATAAAGGGGTCCAACCCACTACTAGTAAGGTGGACCTAATAAAGGGGGTCCAACCGGCTACTAGCAAGGTTACCCACTACTAGCAAGGGGGACCTAATAAAGTGGGTCTATCCCACTACTAGCAAGGTGGACCTAATACAGGGGGTCCAACCCACTACTAGCAAGGTGAACATAATAAAGTGGGTCCAATCCACTACTAGCAAGGGGGACCTAATAAAGGGAGTCCAACCCACTACTAGCAAAGGGGACCTAATAAAGGGGGTCCAACCCACTACTAGCAAGGTGGACCTAATAAAGGGGGTCCAACCCACTACTAGCAAGGGGGACCTAATAAAGGGGGTCCAACCCACTACTAGCAAGGGGGACCTAATAAAGTGGCCGGGGTGTGTAATTGTAATTTTTTATATTACATGCTAATTTCTATTTTCCACCACATTAGTGTTTTATTACTGAGAAAGGCATATCCATGTAATAATTGAAACACCTTTAGTAGTTTAATCGAGAAGTAATAAAACTCACCGTTAGATGTTTCAGGCAATCCAAAGACCTGAACTTCACACAGGATGAGATGTTCGGTCTTCCCCGGGATTGTCACCGTCACATAACGGCCAACCATTCCTTTACAGGAGAAGAAGACTGACTCTCCGGATTCCATTCCAGTAATCACCCCACACCTGATAAAGACCAGGGAATAAAAACACGTAAAACCTTATTATAAACAAATTATTTCCAATTGTTACACGAGCCCTTAACCCCTTCATGACATGGTACCAGGAGGTGGGCTTTAAACCTGGGCAGCGCATGTGTTATTGCGCTTGTGCTGGGATCATTAGTAGGAGATCCAGTGTGTGTGTGTGTGCTGGGACTGCTCGCTCCCAACACACACACACTGGATCTCCTACTAATGACCCGGAATTGGTATAAACTACGATCATCAGGAGCAGGAGAACTTACCTTGAGTTGTTCTTTTGTGGTCATTAATGGTAATACCAAGAAATATACAGCTAAATAAAAAAAAATACTTTTTTTTCTATTTTGGGCCAATTTCCCTTGATAATTAAAAAAAAAATCAGGAGATATCCGTTACCATTTACCACCAAATAAAGGCCTAATTTGTATTGTAAAAAAAAAAAAAAATTAAAAGTACCATTTCTGCCTTTGCAGATGACACCAAGATATGCAATGGATGGAATAACGTCCTTACAGGAGGTCTCCAATTTACAAGCCGACCTCAATGCTCTGTCTAATTGGGCGACTATGTGACAAATGAGGTTTAATGTTGATAAATGTAAAGTTCTGCACTTGGGGGCTAAGAATATGCATCATACTTACTAGGGGGAGTACAACTGGGGGGATCCGTAGTGGAGAAGGATCTGGGGGTTTTGGTAGATCATAAGATCATTAATAACATGCAATGCCAAGCTGCGGTTTCCAAAGCGAGCAAAATCCTTTCTTGTATTAGGAGAGGTATGGACTCCAGAGAGAGAGACATCATCTGTACAAATCATTAGTAAGGCCCCTTTCACACTTATACGACTTCAAAGTCGCGCGTTTTTACCGCGATTTTGCGGCCGTGATTTTGCCGCGATTTTACCACGATTTGCCGCGATTTTACCGCGATTTGGGAGCAGTACTACTTTGTACAACTTTGCCACATTTTTGGCATTAACAAATGAAAACATACAGTTGTTGGTATGAATCATAAGGGGGAACTCCACGCCAAGTTTTAAATAAAAAAACTGGCGTGGGTTCCCCCCCAGGGGCATACCAGGCCCTTAGGTCTGGTATGGATTGTAAGGGGAACCCCCTACGCCGAAAAATCGGCGTGGGGTCCCCCCAAAATCCATACCAGACCCTTATCCGAGCACGCAGCCCGGCCAGTCAGGAATGGGGGTGGGGACGAGTGAGCGCCCCCCCCTCCTGGACCGTACCAGGCCACATGCCCTCAACATGGGGGGGTGGGTGCTTTGGGGCATGGGGGCACCCTACGGGCCACCCCACCCCAAAGCACCTTGTCCCCATGTTGATGAGGACAAGGGCCTCTTCCCGACAACCCTGGCCGTTGGTTGTCTGGGTCTGCGGGCGGGGGGCTTATCGGAATCCGGGAGCCCCCTTTAATAAGGGGGCCCCCAGATCCCGGCCCCCCACCCTATGTGATTGAGTATGGGGTACATGGTACCCCTACCCATTCACCTAGGCAAAAAAGTGTCAATAAAAAACACAGTACACAGGTTTTTAAAGTAATTTATTAGGCAGCTCCGGGGTCTTCTTCCGACTTCGGGGGTCTTCTTCCGACTTCGGGGGTCCTCTTCCGACTTCAGGGGTCCTCTTCCGGCGTCTTCTCCCGGTGTCCGCATCTTCTGCCGGCTCCACCGCTATCTTCTGCCGCTCTTTTGCCAGCGGTGGTCCGGACTTCTGGATCGTCTTCTTCCCTCTTCTCTTCCAGAGATGTTGACACGACGCTCTCTCCAGCTGGAATGGTCTCTGAACGCTCTGCAACGGACTTATATAGGCGGTGACCCCGCTCCCTTATGCCGTCACAGTCCCTGGGCATGCTGGGACTGTGACGTTTTAGGAGGCGTGGTCACTGGGTGATGACCACGCCCCCTTATGACGGCACAGCATGCCCCAGGACAGTGACCTCATAAGGGGGCGGGGTCACCGCCTATATAAGTCCATTGCGGAGCGTTCAGAGACCATTCCAGCTGGAGAGAGCGTCGTGTCAACATCTCTGGAAGAGAAGAAGAAGGCAGAAGGCAGAAGTCCGGGCCACCGCTAGCAATTGAGCTGCAGAAGATAGCAGAGGAGCCGGCAGAAGATCAGGACACCGTGAGGAGATGCCAGAGAGACCCCTAAAGTCGGAAGAGGACCCCCGAAGTTGGAAGAGGACCCCCGAAGTCGGAAGAAGACCCCGGAGCTGCCTAATAAATTACTTTAAAAACCTGTGTACTGTGTTTTTTATTGACACTTTTTTGCCTAGGTGAATGGGTAGGGGTACCATGTACCCCATACTCATTCACATAGGGTGGGGGGCCGGGATCGGGGGCCCCCTTATTAAAGGGGGCTCCCGGATTCCGATACCCCCCCGCCCGCAGACCCCGACAACCAATGGCCAGGGTTGTCGGGAAGAGGCCCTTGTCCTCATCAACATGGGGACAAGGTTCTTTGGGGTGGGGGGGGCCCGCAGGGTGCCCCCCATGCCCCAAAGCACCCACCCCCCCATGTTGAGGGCATGCGGCCTGGTACGGGCCAGGAGGGGGGGGGGGCGCTCGCTCGTCCCCACCCCCATTCCTGACCGGCCGGGCTGCGTGCTCGGATAAGGGTCTGGTATGGATTTTGGGGGGGACCCCACACCGATTTTTCAGCGTAGGGGGTTCCCCTTAGATCCATACCAGACCTAAGAGCCTGGTATGCCCCTGGGGGGGAACCCACGCCGTTTTTTTCATTTAAAACTTGGCGCGGCGTTCCCCCTCAGGATTCATACCAGACAGCTGTCAGCACTGCCTGTTGCTCATCGCGAAAGGAAAAAAAAGTTTTCCTTTCCCTATCAGCGAGCCAGGCTTGTGCTTACAAAGTCGTGCTGAAGTCGTGTCTATATTATTCAGGCAGGACTTGCATGCTACTTCAGGGTTTAACATTGAGGTCTATGGAGTACAACTCGCATAGAAGTTGGACCAAAGTAGTGCAGGGACTACTTTCAAGTCGGCACGACTTAAAGTCGTGCCAATATGAATGGTAGTCATTGAAAATCATGGAGAATGACTTGTCATATGATTTTGCAGTACAAAATCGTGGGACCAGTCGTATAAGTGTGAAAGGGGCCTAAGACCTCATCTGGAATATGCAGTTCAGTTTTGGGCTCCAGTTCTCAAAAAGGATATCGGGGAACTGGAAAAAGTGCAGAGAAGAGCAACCAAACTGATAAGAGGCATGGAGGAGCTCAGCTATGAGGAAAGATTAGAGGAACTGAATTTATTCTTGTGAGAAGAGGAGATTAAGGGGGGATATGATCACCATATATAAATACATAAGGGGGGATATGATCACCATGTATAAATACATAAGGGGGATATGATCTCCATGTATAAATACATAAGGGGGGATATGATCTCCATGTATAAATACATAGGGGGGGTATGATCTCCATGTATAAATACATAAGGGGAATATGATCTCCATGTAGAAATACATAAGGGGGATATGATCTCCATGTATAATACATAAGGGGGATATGATCACCATGTATAAATACATAAGGGGGGATATGATCTCCATGTATAAATACATAAGTGGTCCATGTAGTGAACTTGGCGTTGAGTTATTCACTTTAAGGTCATCACAGAGGACAAGGGGGCATTCTTTATGTCTAGAGCAGAAGTCTCCAAACTACGGCCCTCCAGTTGTTCAGGAACTACAATTCCCATCATGCCTAGTCATGTCTGTGAATGTCAGAGTTTTACAATGCCTCATGGGATGTGTAGCTCCGCAAAAGCTGGAGCGCTGTAGTTTGGAGATCCCTGGTCTAAAGGAAAAAATATTTCATCCCCAATAGAGCTGCATGATTCTGGCTAAAATGAGAATCGCAATTTTTTTTGCTTAGAATAAAGATCACAATTCTCGCAGTGTAACATCTTCTTTCACAATATACAAAAAAAAAATTGGGCTAACTTTACTGTTTCGTTTTTTTTTAAAAATTAATGAAAGTGTATTTTTTAAAAAAAAATTGCGTTTGAAAAATCGCTGCGCAAATACGGCGTGACATAAAATATTGCAACAACCACCATTTTATTCTCTAGGGTCTCTGCTAAAAAATAATATATAATCATGTTTGGGTGCTCCACGTAATTTTCTAGCAGAAAATAATGATTTTTACTTGTAAGCAACAGATGTCAGAAAAGGTTTGGTCTTTAAATGGTTAAACTTCCCTCATCCATTTGATAAAAGAACAAAAAGATACTTTGTTTCTACTTATTTGGTGTTGTAATAAAACTTGTCAGGCTGCCTGGATTTTTTTTTTCCAGCTGTGAGAACTCTCTGCACTTGTTAGAAAGATCCTGACACATGCTGTTTTGAAGATCGGGAAGGGAAAAAGATTGCGATTTAGATTCTTAATGATTAATCGTGCAGCTCTAATCCCAAAATACAGAAAGGTTTCTTCACAGTAAGAGCTGTGAAAATGTAGAATAGACTCCCTCCAGAGGTGGTTCTGTCCAGCTCAATAGATTGCTTTAAAAAAGTTCTGGATTCTTTCTTAAATGTACATAATATAAGTGGGTACTGACATTTATAGGTAAAGTTTATCGAGGGAATATCCGATTGCCTCTCTGGGATCAGGAAATAATTTTTTCCCCTGCTGGAGCAAATTGGATCATGCTTTGTTGGGGTTTTTCCTCCTTCCTCTGGATCAACTGAAGGTGAAGGATTTTTTTTCACCAGCTCTCTGTTTAGGGAGCACTGAGAACCGAACGATTAGCTGTGTTTGATTGCTCGGTTCTCAGTCTTAGAGCCAGCGGGGGACAGATGCAGCTTAGGTCCGCCATCAAGGTAAGTATGATTCTGAAAATAACCGCCAAAGAAAACCCTTCTCTTTTAAGGTTTGTTTCAGCCTCCATCAAAAAGGGGTTAATGCCAATAAAATAGAAGCATGGAAGAGTGACCAAGTGGTCCATCAAGTCCGTTCCCTTTTTTTTTTAAATATTTTTTGTCTGAGTATATGTAGATCAGCCTTTCTAAACTTTTTAAACATGGAGGAACCCTCAAAATAGTTGTCTGATTCCAGGGAACCTCTGGTAATACTGTATATATGATATCTACAGCCCACTGTATATTAGTGTAATGCTCACTGGGGAGAATTCTCCTTACATTTGTGGTCTTTGGGGAGAACTTCTATAGCTAAAAAGATCAATGCTGTCAGTGATTACGAGAGATGACAATGGCTCATTGCTCTAGGAACCTCTGGAGGAACCCTATGGTTCCACAGAACTCTGGTTGAAAGAGGCTGGTAGAGATCTGTGTTTATCCCAAGCAGGGCCGCCATCAGGGGGTACAGCCGTTACAAATGTAAGGGGCCCGCCCCGGGCCAGAAGAAGGCAGGACGGGCGAAGGGGAGCTGTGCATTACAGAATCGATCTCGGCTCATTCTGCTCTCTGTGGCATTGAGCTCAGACATTGAGCTCTTTACTGCTACCTCTGGCTACTATGTGTATGTGCACCCCTCGTGTACTGGGCTTCTCTGTGCCAGAAACATGTCAGCTTTGTAAAAATGAGCTGGGACCAGGTAGGAAGATCTTCTTTACAAGTAGGGTCTGTGAAGGAAATGGAGGGGGATGTTTTGTGTACATGGAGGGTCCAGAACCTTGTGTGTTTACAGGTTTGTGTATATGTGGGGCTGCAATATATACAGGTGTGTGGTTTAGGGGGGTGACACATATACACGTGTGTGAGGGGGGGCTGACATATATACAGGTGTGTGGGGGTGCTGACAAATATACAGGTGTGAGGGAGGCTGACATATTAACAGGTGCATGTGGGGGGGGCTGACATATATACAGGTGTGTGTGTGGAGGGGACTGACATATATACAGGTATGTGGGGGGATGACATACAGTGGGGACGGAAAGTATTCAGACCCCCTTAAATTTTTCACTTTTTGTTATATTGCAGCCATTTGCTAAAATCATTTAGGTTATTTTTTTTCCTCATTAATGTACACACAACACCCCATATTGTACACAGCACCCCATATTGTACACAGCACCCCATATTGTACACACAGCACCCCATATTGTACACACAGCACCCCATATTGTACACACAGCACCCCATATTGTACACACAGC
This sequence comes from Lithobates septentrionalis, assembly GCA_037952835.1. Classification (NCBI taxonomy): domain Eukaryota; kingdom Metazoa; phylum Chordata; class Amphibia; order Anura; family Ranidae; genus Lithobates; species Lithobates septentrionalis. The sequence continues at coordinate 243,259 of JBBDGP010002437.1, forward strand.
ACCCCCATATTGTACACACAGCACCTCATATTGTACACACAGCCCCCCATATTGTACACACAGCACCCCATATTGTACACACAGCACCCCCATATTGTACACACAGCACCCCCATATTGTACACACAGCACCCCCATATTGTACACACAGCACCCCATATTGTACACAGCACCCCATATTGACAGAAAAACACAGAATTGTTGACATTTTTGCAGATTTATTAAAAAAGAAAAACTGAAATATCACATGGTCCTAAGTATTCAGACCCTTTGCTCAGTATTTAGTAAAAGCACCATTTTGATCTAATACAGCCATGAGTCTTTTTGGGAAAGATGAAACAAGTTTTTCACACCTGGATTTGGGGATCCTCTGCCATTCCTCCTTGCAGATCCTCTCCAGTTCTGTCAGGTTGGATGGTAAATGTTGGTGGACGGCCATTTTTAGGTCTCTCCAGAGATGCCCAATTGGGTTTAAGTCAGGACTCTGGCTGGGCCATTCAAGAACAGTCACAGAGTTGTTGTGAAGCCACTCCTTCGTTATTTTAGCTGTGTGCTTAGGGTCATTGTCTTGTTGGAAGGTAAACCTTCAGCCCAGTCTGAGGTCCTGAGAACTCTGGAGAAGGTTTTCATCCAGGATATCCCTGTACTTGGCCACACTCATCTTTCCCTGGATTGCAACCAGTCTTCCTGTCCCTGCAGCTGAAAAACACCCCCACAGCATGATGCTGCCACCACCATGCTTCACTGTTGGGACTGTATTGGACAGGTGATGAGCAGTGCCTGGTTTTCTCCACACATACCACTTAGAATTAAGGCCAAAAAGTTCTATATTGGTCTCATCAGACCAGAGAATCCTATTTCTCACCATCTTGGAGTCCTTCCAGTGTTTTTTTAGCAAACTCCATGCGGGCTTTCATGTGTCTTGCACTGAGGAGAGGCTTCCGTCGGGCCACTCTGCCATAAAGCCCCGACTGGTGGAGGGCTGCAGTGATGGTTGACTTTCTACAACTTTCTCCCATCTCCCGACTGCATCTCTGGAGCTCAGCCACAGTGTTCTTTGGGTTCTTCTTTACCTCTCTTATCAAGGCCCTTCTCCCCCGATAGCTCAGTTTGGCCAGACGGCCAGCTCTAGGAAGGGTTCTGGTCGTCCCAAACGTCTTCCATTTAAGGATTATGGAGGCCACTGTGCTCTTAGGAACCTTAAGTGCAGCAGAAATGTTTTTGTAACCTTGGCCAGATCTGTGCCTTGCCACAATTCTGTCTCTGAGCTCTTCAGGCAGTTCCTTTGACCTCATGATTCTCATTTGCTCTGACATGCACTGTGAGCTGTAAGGTCTTATATAGACAAGTGTGTGGCTTTCCTAATCAAGTCCAATCAGTATAATAAAACACAGCTGGACTCAAATGAAGGTGTAGAACCATCTCAAGGATGATCAGAAGAAATGGACAGCACCTGAGTTATATATATGAGTGTCACAGCAAAGGGTCTGAATACTTAGGACCATGTGATATTCCAGTTTTTCTTTTTTAATGAATCTGCAAAAATGTCAACTATTCTGTGTTTTTCTGTCAATATGGGGTGCTGTGTGTACAATATGGGGTGCTGTGTGTACAATATGGGGTGCTGTGTGTACAATATGGGGCGCTGTGTGTACATTAATGAGGAAAAAAAATGAACTTAAATGATTTTAGCAAATGTCTGCAATATAACAAAGAGTGAAAAATTTAAGGGGGTCTGAATACTTTCCGCCCCCACTGTATATACAGGTGTAAGGGAGGCTGACATGAATACAGGTGTGTGGGGGGGGGCTGACATATATACAGGTGTGTTGGGGGGCTGACATATATAGAGGTGTGTGGAGGGGGGCTGACATATATACAGGTGTGTGGGGGGGCTGACACACATACAGGTGTGTGAGGGGGTCTGACATATATACAGGTGTGAGGGGGGCTGACATATATACAGGTGTGTGGGGGGGCTGACATATATACAGGTGTGGGGGGGCTGACATATATACAGGTGTGTGGGGGGGGGGGCTGACATATATACAGGTGTGTGGGGGGGGCTGACATATATACAGGTGTGTGTGGGGGGGCTGACATATATACAGGTATGTGGGGGGCTGACATATATAGAGGTGTGTGTGGGGGGCTGACATATATACAGGTATGTGGGGGGCTGACATATATACAGGTATGTGGGGGGCTGACATATATACAGGTGTGTGTGGGGGGCTGACATATATACAGGTGTGTGTGTGTGGGGGGGGGGCTGACATATATACAGGTATGTGTGTGTGGGGGGGGCTGACATATATACAGGTGTATGGGAGGCTGACATACAGTATATACAGATGTGAGGGGGGCTGACATATATACAGGATTGAGTGTGTACAGGTGAGGTGGCCGGTGTATGGATTCGGTAGGATGGCCCGTGGGCAAGCCCTGGGAAATGTTGGTGGTCAGGCTCGGGGGGGGGAGGGGCAGAATAAAGCTGTGTAAGGGGCCCAAAAATGTCTGATGGCTGCCCTGATCCCAATCACTCTTAAATTTAGATAGACAAGCACACTGAAAAACACCTGCCAACCCACCAAAAAAAACCTCACTGACGCATTTGATCCTGCCGCTCACTCACCGGGGGGGGGGCTCACTACTAAATGTAAACAAGTGAGGTCATTAATGATTTATGGACAGGAACATTTTTATTTTGCTTGTTTATTGTGTGGGGGTTACATAGTTACATAGTTACATAGTAGGTGAGGTTGAAAAAAGACACAAGTCCATCAAGTCCAACCTATGTGTGTGATTATGTGTCAGTATTACATTGTATATCCCTGTATGTTGTGGTCATTCAGGTGATTATCTAATAGTTTCTTGAAACTATCAATGCCCCCCATTGAGACCACCGCCTGTGGAAGGGAATTCCACATCCTTGCCGCTCTTACAGTAAAGAACCCTCTACGTAGTTTAAGGTTAAACCTCTTTTCTTCTAATTGTAATGAGTGGCCACGAGTCTTATTAAACTCTCTTCTGCGAAAAAGTTTTATCCCTATTGTGGGGTCACCAGTACAGTATTTGTAAATTGAAATCATATCCCCTCTCAAGCGTCTCTTCTCCAGAGAGAATAAGTTCAGTGCTCGCAACCTTTCCTCATAACTAAGATCCTCCAGACCCTTTATTAGCTTTGTTGCCCTTCTTTGTACTCGCTCCATTTCCAGTACGTCCCTCCTGAGGACTGGTGCCCAGAACTGGACAGCATACTCCAGGTGCGGGCGGACCAGAGTCTTGTAGAGCGGGAGAATTATCGTTTTATCTCTGCAGTTGATCCCCCTTTTAATGCATGCCAATATTCTGTTTGCTTTGTTAGCAGCAGCTTGGCATTGCATGCCGTTGCTGAGCCTATCATCCACTAGGACCCCCAAGTCCTTTTCCATCCTTTTCCATCCTAGATTCCCCCAGAGGTTCTCCCCCCAGTCTATAGATTGCATTCATATTTTTGACACCCAAATGCATTATTTTACATTTTTCTACATTGAACCTCATTTGCCATGTAGTCGCCCACCCCATTCATTTGTTCAGGTCTTTTTGCAAGATTTCCACATCCTGCGGAGAAGTTATTGCCCTGCTTAGCTTAGTATCGTCTGCAAATACAGAGATGGAACTGTTTATCCCATCCTCCAGGTCATTTATGAACAAATTAAATAGGATTGGTCCCAGCACAGAACCCTGGGGGACCCCACTACCCACCCCTGACCATTCTGAGTACTCCCCATTTATCACCACCCTCTGAACTCGCCCTTGTAGCCAGTTTTCAATCCATGTACTCACCCTATGGTCCATGCCAACGCACCTTATTTTGTACAGTAAACGTTTATGGGGAACTGTGTCAAATGCTTTTGCAAAATCCAGATACACCACGTCTACGTGCCTTCCTTTATCTAGATGGCAACTCACCTCCTCATAGAAGGTTAATAGATTGGTTTGGCAAGAACGATTCTTCATGAATCCATGCTGATTACTGCTAATGATATCATTCTTATTACTAAAATCTTGTATATAGTCCCTTATCATCCCCTCCAAGAGTTTACATACTATTGATGTTAGGCTAACTGGTCTGTAATTCCCAGGGATGTTTTTTGGGCCCTTTTTAAATATTGGTGCTACATTGGCTTTTCTCCAATCAGCTGGTACCATTCCAGTCAATAGACTGTCTGTAAAAATTAGGAACAACGGTCTGGCAATCACCTGACTGAGTTCCCTAAGTACCCTCGGATGCAAGCCATCTGGTCTGGTTCTGCCTTAAAAATTCCAATTTCTTCAACAGAAATATGCATCTTAGCTGTAGAATTTGAAGCAAACTCATAAATAAAATTACTGTAAGATAAATTGGAAGATCAAAGACATATATAAATATTTGTTTTAAAACCATTGCTTTTTCCTAATAAACCTGACCTTGGATTTAACACTCCTCCAAATTCCGCCGAGCTCCCAATACGAATTTCTGCTCCAACAATTCTCTCTTTGCAGCATTCCAGCACCCGATTGGTGATGACTACAGAGAAGATCTGGTAGGGTGACTCCAGGTCCACCATCCACCAAGGTGACAGCTCTCTTTGGGTAATTGAACATTGCCCCATGATGTGATTAGCGGCCAGGGAACCGTCATTGGCATTACCAGCTTCTCCAGAAGAAGAAAATGTGCTGGACTGGGAGGCCGCTCCATTCAGGGCTACATTCCGAACTGGAGAAACAAAGTTGAGATTGAATTACAAAGTTAACACAAAAAAAAACTTTCATAAAGATCAGACAATTACAAACAATACTTGGAATAAACTGTTTTTGCCTTCAGTCTGTTCAAAGGTTCCCAATATTTCTTTTGAAGGACCATACATTATTATATTTATATCTCACTTGTATATCCCATAAAAGCTTCAAATTGATGTCAATATTCTAACATCTCTCATGGTCTGTGGTGACAACACCTCCCCGCCATTGTTTTAGAAACTTAAAATTGTTAACAGTTGGCGAAGACTTCATAGTAGTAGTTCATATTCATAGTAGTCCAACTTTCCCAACCCAGAAGATACAGAAGGCAATGCTCTGCCCATATCTGTGAAATGTCCTGTAGTTTGGGTGGTCATTAGGACTCATCTACATAAAGACCAGCCAAAACTCACCTTGCTCCTAATAGTGCTGAGCGAATGGTCCATGCCACAAAATAGCACTAGGGGTGGTGATAGAAGGCAATCAAATACATTGGGAATAAGGAGCATATGCAATTCACCTTACCTACAACATACACTCTATTGCCAAAAGTATTGGGACACCTGCCTTTACACAAATACATGAATGGCATCCCAGTCTTAGTCCGAAGGGTTCAATATTGAGTTGGCTCCTTAGTTCCAGTGAAGGGAACTCTTAAGGCGTCAGCATACCAAGACATTTTGGACAATTTCATGCTCCCAACGTTGTGGGAACAGTTTGGGGACGTCCCCTTCCTGTTCCAACATGAATTCACACCAGTGCACAAATCAAGGTCCATAAAGACATGGATGAGCGAGTTTGGGGTGGAGGAACTTGACTGGCTAATTATATACAGGCTTTACATTTCTTTTTAAATAACTAATAATTCATTTTAATTTTAAGAAGACATCTTTATCTGCTCACAAAGAGTAGCTTTGGAGACATTCATTAGACATTTGCAGAACGAAAAATTTGTTTTGTTTTGGTTCGTTATTTAGTTAAATTAGTTTAATTTGTTTTCGGAATTCATTTTGTTTATTCAAATTCAAATCAATTCAAATTTTTCCAATTCCATTGAAATTGCATTCCAATCAAATTCCATTCTAAATCAAATTTATTCTATTCAAAATTTGAATTTTGGAAGATGGTTACATTTTTTTCTATTCCATTCTATGCTATTGTTTTTTCTATTATTTTTTTTTATTTTTCTATTCTGTTCTTTTCTTTACTTTTCCACGATATTCTATTGTTTTCTATTCTATTCAAAATTATTCTATTCAAAATTTGAATTTCGGAAAACGGTTATATTGTTATGTTCTTTCTATTTCATTCTATTCTTTCTATAGTTTATTGTATTGTATGCTATTCAATTCTTTTCTATCATTTTATTTTCTATTCTATTCTTTTTTTATTCTATTCAAATTTATTCTAATCGAAATTTGAATTTCAGAAGATGATTATATTTTTTCTATTTTATTCTATACTATTCTGTTGTTTACTCTATTCTATTCATTTATTTTATATTCTATTTTATTTTATTTTGTTCTTTTATTTTCTATTCTATTTTGTGCTGTTTTGCTCTATTCTTTATTTTCTACTCTGTCCCTTTTTTTTTTTTATTCAAATTTTTTCTATTCTTTTATTTTCTTTTCTGTTCTGTTTTACTCTATTATATTCTATTAATTTATTTTCTATTATATTATTTTTCTATTCTATTCCTTTATTTTTTATTCTATTTTATTCTCCTTATTCGGAAATTCTAATTCGATTTGAAAAGTATTCCAATTCGATTCGCAAAGTATTCCAATTCGATTTGAAAAGTATTCCAATTCGATTCGCAAAGTATTCCAATTCGATTCGCAAAGTATTCCAATTTGATTAAAAAACTATTTAAATTTGATTAAAAAAACGATTCAAATTTCATCTGAAATTGTGATTCGTTATTTCGGATTTGTTTAAATTCGTTGCATCCGAATTACCGAATAACAAAAAACTTGCCAGAATTTCAGTTCAGAACGAAACAAACCGCACATGTCTAATATTCCTGTCTCTGGGGCCAATGAATGAAGAGCTCTTTCTAACACATACAATAAGCTAGAATCTAAGACACAATCCCTACTTTACATACACATTTCTTCTCTTCGCTCTTCAACTTGCTCAGCAAACACTTGGACATCACATAAAGTCAAATGTTCTTTTCTTTTGGGTATACAAATCGTAACAAAACGTCCTTCCATCCCATCACAGTCATAGATGATGGTCTGTCTATTGGGGACGATCTGAGCACACCTGCAAAAGAATGAAGAAGAACATTGGACCGGGCTTCATGATGGACAACACCCAGCATCAGTAGTAAGGGTTACATTGTGAAAAAAAAAAAAGCTCCAACAATTATGGACTTTCTGATCACAAACATTAATAAGGGGGAACAGAACATCTCAGAATGGGCAAAGAAAAGTTTTGAAGTTTTTGGTGGTGCATCTTTTAATCAAAGTAAAGAGCCTATGACGTAGGCACTTTACCATGTGATCAGCTGTGTCCAATCACAGCTGATCACAGTGGAAATAGGAAGTTCCGGTTATCAGCATTCCTCTCCCCACACTGACAGCGTGTGAGAAGAGGAGAGCCGATAAGTGGCTTTACTCACAGGGGAGATCTGCACTGATAATCAGTGCAATGATTATGGATGCAGCCCCACCAGTGATGCCCACCACTGATGCCAATCAGTTCCAATCAGCAATGTCAATCAGTGCCCATCAGTGCTGCCTTTCAGTGTCCATCAGTGCCGTCTATCAGTTCTGTTTATCATTGCCGCCTACAGTGCACCCGGAAAGTATTCACATCGCTTCACTTTTTCCACATTTTGTTATTTTACAGCCTTATTCCAAAATGGATTCAATTCATTATTTTCCTCAAAATTCTACAAACAATCCCCCATAATGACAACGTGAAAGAAGTTTGTTTGAAATCTTTGCACATTTATTAAAAATAAAAAAGGAAAAAACTCCCATGTACATAAATATCACAGACTCCTCCCATCTACATAAGTATCACAGGCTCCTCTCATGTACATAAGTATCACAGGCTCCTCCCATGCACATAAGTATCACAGGCTCCTCCCATGCACATAAGTATCACAGGCTCCTCCCATGTACATAGGTATCACAGGCTCCTCCCATGTACATAAGTATCACAGACTCCTTCCATGTACATAAGTATCACAGGCTCCTCCTATGCACATAAGTATCACAGGCTCCTCCCATGTACATAGGTATCACAGGCTCCTCCCATGTACATAAGTATCACAGACTCCTCCCATGTACATAAGTATCACAGGCTCCTCCCATGCACATAAGTATCACAGGCTCCTCCCGTGTACATAAGTATCACAGGCTCCTCCCATGCACATAAGTATCACAGGCTCCTCCCATGTACATAGGTATCACAGGCTCCTCCCATGTACATAAGTATCACAGGCTCCTCCCATGTATATAAGTATCACAGACTCCTCCCATGTACATAAGTATCACAGGCTCCTCCCATGCACATAAGTATCACAGGCTCCTCCCATGTACCTAAGTATCACAGGCTCCTTCCATGTACATAAGTATCACAGGCTCCTCCCATGTACATAAGTATCACAGGCTCCTCCCATGTACATAAGTATCACAGGCTCCTCCCATGTACATAAGTATCACAGGCTCCTCCCATGTACATAAGTATCAACGGCTCCTCCCATGCACATAAGTATCACAGGCTCCTCCCATGTACATAAGTATCAACGGCTCCTCCCATGCACATAAGTATCACAGGCTCCTCCCATGTACATAAGTATCAACGGCTCCTCCCATGCACATAAGTATCACAGGCTCCTCCCATGTACATAGGTATCACAGGCTCCTCCCATGTACATAAGTATCACAGGCTCCTCCCATGTACATAAGTATCACAGGCTCCTCCCATGTACATAAGTATCACAGGCTCCTCCCATGTACATAAGTATCACAGGCTCCTCCCATCTACATAAGTATCACAGGCTCCTCCCATGTACATAAGTATCACAGGCTCCTCCCATATACATAAGTATCACAGGCTCCTCCCATCTACATAAATATCACAGGCTCCTCCCATCTACATAAGTATCACAGGCTCCTCCTATCTACATAAGTATCACAGGCTCCTCCCATGTACATAAGTATCACAGCCTTTGCTCAATACTTTGGTGAAGCTCCTTTGGCACCAATTACAGCCTCAAGTCTTGTTGAGTATGATGCTACAAGCTTAGCACACCTATTTTTGAGCAGTTTCTCCCATTCTTCTTTGCAGGACCTCTCAAACTCCATCAGGTTGGATGGGGAGCGTCGGTGTACAGCCAGTTTTAGATGTTCAATCGGGTTCAAGTCTGGGCTCTGGCTGGGCCACTCAAGGACATTCACAGAGTTGTCCCGTAGCCACTCCTTTGTTATCTTGGCTGTGTGCTTAGGGTCGTTGTTCTGTCGGAAGATGAACCTTTGCCCCAGTCTGAGGTCCAGAGCGCTCTCGAGCAGGTTTTCATCAAGGAGGTCTCTGTACATTGCTGCATTCATCTTTCCCCCAATCCTGACTAGTCTCCCAGTTCCTGCCCCTGAAAAACATCCCCACAGCATGATGCTGCCACCACCATGCTTCACTGTAGGGATGGTATTGGCTAGGTGATGAGCAGTGCCTGGTTTCCTCTAGACTAGGGATGAGCCGAACACCCCCCGGTTCGGTTCGCACCAGAACCCGCGAACGGACCGCAAGTTCGCACGAACGTTAGAACCCCATTGACGTCTATGGGACTCGAACGTTCGAAATCAAAAGTGCTCATTTTAAAGGCTAATTTGCATGGTATTGTCCTAAAAAGGGTGTGGGGACCCGGGTCCTACCCCAGGGGACATGTATCAATGCAAAAAAAACTTTTAAAAACGGCCGTTTTTTCGGGAGCAGTGATTTTAATGATGCTTAAAGTAAAAAAAAAAAAGTGAAATATTCCTTTAAATATCGTACCTGGGGGGTGTCTATAGTATGCCTGTAAAGTGACGCGTGTTTCCCATGTTTAGAACAGTCCCTGCACCAAATGTCATTTTTAAAGGAAAAAATCTCATTTAAAACTGCTTGCGGGTTTAATGTCATGTCGGGTCCTGGCAATATGGATGAAAATCAGTGAGACAAACGGCATGGGTACCCCCCAGTCCATTACCAGGCCCTTTGGGTCCTGTATGGATATTAAGGGGAACCCCGCACCCAAATTAAAATAAGGAAAGGTCCCTATATACTCTGAACAGCAGTATACAGGCGGTGCAAACAAGACAGGGACTGTAGGTTTGTTGTTAAGTAGAATCTGTTTGTAATTTTGAACATTTTTAACCTGTTTAGCTCCAGCCAAAAAATCTTTTCTAAGCTTTTTGGAAAACATAGGGAAGGGTTATCACCCCTGTGACATTTGTTTTGCGTCTTTCCTCCTCTTCAGAAGATTTCACCTCACTTTTTTGTCCCAATGAAAAATGTTTTTTGAAAATTTGGGTTTTTTTGTGGAACAAGGATTGGAAAGCATCAGTGGAAAGGAGAAATTGTTTTCCCATATTAACTCTTACATGAGAGAATTTCCCTTCCTAGGGGTAGATTTCATCTCACTTCCTGTTGTCTCCTTCCGTTTGCAAGTAGGAGTCGTTTGTAAGTTAGATGTTTGAAAGTAGGGTCCTGCCCTATATACTCAGCAGAAATTTGGGCCTTAGGTGTTGCTGTGGCCAAAACACTGTAAGCCCTCACAGGGCCCTGCTGTGAAATATTAGATCAAGAATTGTAATTACATGCCCCTGTTGAACAGGAGCTGAAAAATTAGGCCTTAGGCACTGGTGCTGGTGCCACAACACTGCAACCCCTCACAGACACTCTAGTTGGAACGCAGGAACGAGCCCTGCTGCAAAGTATTGCATCAAAAATTGTAATTACACGCCCCTGTTAGACAGGGGCAGAAAAATTGGGCCTTAGGCACTGGTGCTGGTGCCACAACACTGCAACCCCTCACAGACACTCTAGTTGGAACGCAGGAACGAGCCCTGCTGCAAAGTATTGCATCAAAAATTGTAATTACACGCCCCTGTTAGACAGGGGCAGAAAAATTGGGCCTTAGGCACTGGTGCTGGTGCCACAACACTGCAACCCCTCACAGACACTCTAGTTGGAACGCAGGAACGAGCCCTGCTGCAAAGTATTGCATCAAAAATTGTAATTACACGCCCCTGTTAGACAGGGGCAGAAAAATTGGGCCTTAGGCACTGGTGCTGGTGCCACAACACTGCAACCCCTCACAGACACTCTAGTTGGAATGCAGGAACGAGCCCTGCTGCAAAGTATTGCATCAAAAATTGTAATTACACGCCCCTGTTAGACAGGGGCAGAAAAATTGGGCCTTAGGCACTGGTGCTGGTGCCACAACACTGCAACCCCTCACAGACACTCTAGTTGGAATGCAGGAACGAGCCCTGCTGCAAAGTATTACATCAAAAATTGTAATTACACGCCCCTGTTATACAGGGGCTGAAAAATTGTGCCTTAGGCACTGGTGGTGGCGCCCAGAACCAAAAATGTTCTTACAAGCTATCAGCGTGATGATTGAGGAGGAAGAGGATAATTACTCAGGGATAGTCACTCAGCATCAGCATAGGCAGTCTTTGAAGGGATCTGAAAAAAATTATTCAGTTACATCAGCATCAGGTGCTTGGTAGCTGGTGGTGATCCAAGACTGATTCATTTTTATGAAGGTCAGCCGATCGACCGAGTCAGTGGACAGACGCACCCTGTGATCGGTTACCACGCCTCCAGCAGCACTGAATGTGCGTTCCGAAAGAACGCTGGATGCAGGACAGGCCAGTAGCTCAATTGCATACTGTGCAAGCTCTGGCCAGTGATCCATCCTCAAGACCCAGTAACCCAGAGGATTTTCGGTGGGAAAGGTGTCCAAGTCTGATCTTGCCCCTAGGTATTCCTGCACCATGTAAAACAGACGCTGGCGATGGTTGCTGGAACCGATCATACCTTGGGGCTGCGGACCAAAAAATTGTCTGAACGCATCGGTCAGACGGCCACCTTCTCCACCGCTCCTTCTTTGACTGACCGAAGCCTCAGCAACACGTTGTCCAGAAACAGGAGTTTGTAACCTCCCAGTCTCTGGGAACGCGTTGCACAGACCTTTCTGCAAGGCCTCCCGAAGATGTTTCATCCTCTGCTCCCTCTGCGATGGCAAGATAAGGTCCGCAACCTTACCCTTGTAACGTGGATCAAGGAGGGTTGCCAGCCAGTATTGGTCCTTCTCCTTGATACCACGAATACGAGGATCCTTACGCAGGCTTTGCAGGATCAGGGAGGCCATGCAGCGTAGGTTTGCTGAGGCATTCGGTCCGGAGTCCTCTGGGTCACTAAGGACAACAACGTCCGCAGCCACCTCCTCCCAGTCCATGTGTTCCTTGGGACTGATCCCTTAAAGACTGCTGATGCTGAGTGCCAGGCTCCACCTCCATACTGACACAATCTTCCTCCTCCTCCTCCTCCTCCTCCTCGTCCTCTTCCTGTGTGATCGGCGGGCATGCAGGAACACTGTCTGGATAAAGGGGGCCTTGAGAGCTAAGGAAGTCCTCCTCTTCCTGCCTCTGTTCTGCCTCAAGTGCCCTGTCCATTATTCCACGCAGCGTGTGCTCCAACAGGTGGACAAGGGGGACAGTGTCACTGATGCATGCACTGTCAGTGCTCACCATCCTCGTGGCCTCCTCGAATGGTGACAGGACAGTGCATGCATCCCTGATCATGGCCCACTGGTGTGGGGAAAAAAAACCAAGGTCCCCTGACCCTGTCCTGGTGCCATAGTCGCACAGGTACTCATTGATGGCCCTCTGCTGCGTGTGCAGCCGCTGCAGCATGGCCAATGTCGAGTTCCACCTGGTGGGCATGTCACAGATTAGGCTGTTCTTGGGCAGGTTAAACTCCTTTTGGAGGTCCGTCAGCCGAGCACTGGCATTATATGACCGGCGGAAATGCACACAGACTTTCCTGGCCTGCCTCAGGACATCCTGTAAGCCCGGGTACCTGCCCAAGAACCGCTGCACCACCAAGTTAAGGACGTGAGCCAAACAGGGCACATGGGTCAGTTGTCCCTGTCGGAGGGCAGAGAGGAGGTTGGTGCCATTGTCGCAAACCACCATTCCTGCCTTAAGTTGGCGTGGCGTCAACCACCTCTGAACCTGCCCCTGCAGAGCTGACAGAACCTCTGCCCCAGTGTGGCTCCTGTCCCCCAAGCACACCAGCTCAAGCACCGCATGGCATCTTTTGGCCTGCGTACTTGCGTAGCCCCTTGAACGCCTACGGAGCACCGCTGGTTCCGAGGAAGAGGCCATGGAGGAAGAAGAAGAGGAGGGGGTGGAGGAGAGAGGTGTGTCACAATCAGCATTTTGGAGGCGTGGTGGCGGAACAACCTCCAACACTACTGCACCTTGTCCTGCATCCTTCCCAGCTGCCAGCAGAGTCACCCAATGCGCCGTGAAACTTAAGTAACGTCCCTGTCCATGCCTGCTGGACCATGAGTCAGCGGTAATATGCACCTTACCGCTGACCGCCCTGTCCAGCGAGGCATGGACATTGCCTTCCACATGCCGGTAGAGAGCTGGAATCGCCTTCCGTGAGAAAAAGTGGCGTTTGGGTACCTGCCACTGAGGAACCGCACATTCCACAAACTCACGGAAGGGGGCAGAGTCTACCAACTGAAAAGGCAGCAGTTGAAGTGCTAGCAATTTTGCCAAGCTAGCATTCAACCGCTGGGCATGTGGATGGCTGGGAGCAAACTTCTTTCGGCGGTGCAGCAGCTGGGGCAGGGAAATTTGCCTGGTACAATCTGGCGTCGGTGTACCAAAAGCAGATTGCCCACAAGTACTTGGCTGTGACACACCTAATTCTACACCTTCATTCCTCTCACTGCAGGTCTCAGAGAGGACTGAAGGTCTAGTGGGGTTGGAAATCTCAGCTGATGAGGAGCAAGGAGAGATCCTCTTTGTTCTTTGGTGTGGGTCTTTTAGATATGCTTGCCAACGAACTGCATGGCAGGTCAACATATCTCTGGTCAAGCATGTGGTACCCAAGCGGGAGATGTTTTGGCCACGCGAGATACGCTTGAGACATATGTTGCAAATAGCAGCGGTGCGATCTGATGCACTCGTCTCAAAAAAGGCCCACACCAAAGAACTTTTTGAATAACGCGCAGAGACTGCAGCGCCCTGCACATGTGGAGCTTTGGGGTGTGATGCAGTCAATGTGCTGCCCTTAGGCTGGCCCCTGGAGGGCATCCTGCCTCGTTGGTGATGTGCCGCCTCCTCCTCCTCCTCCTCCTCCTCTCTCCTATCAGGCACCCACGTTGAGTCAGTGACCTCATCATCCCCTCCCTCCTCATCACTGGAGCAAACCTGGCAGTATGCTGCAGCAGGGGGAGCATGACTGCCAGATTGCTGTCCTTCTTGGGCACCCCCTCTGTCCGTGCTCATGTTACTGCCTTCATCGAGCTCAGTATCATCATCAGAGCCTTCCAAACGCTGGGCATCCTCCTGGAGCATGTACCCAACACTGTGGTCAAACAGTTCGAGGGAATCCTCATGAGGACATGGTGGAGCTAGGGAAGGAGTCACTGATGACATTGAGCTGAGGGAAGAGGCCGCTGCTTTGCCAGACAAAGCACCCTGGGCATGGGTGAGAGAGGATGAGGAGGATGAGGACGGCTTGGTCATCCACTCGACCAAGTTTTCTGCATGTTGCGGCTCAACACGGCCAGCTGCCGAAAAAAAGGCCAAGCGTGTCCCATGGCCACGGGCTGATGAGGATGCACCGTCTCCACGACCAGCACTAGACACAGAGCCTGCTTGCCCTCTCTTATTGGCTTGTGACTGTCTGCCTCTCCTTCTTGGCCTTCCAGACATACTAATGGCCTGTAGCTGCACTAAGCTGGGATAGAACACCTGTAATTTTCTTCAGGTAGCTTTATATACTGTAACCAGACAAGCCTGCCTGTCAGTAGGAAGATAACAGGAACGGATCTAGCTGAACACTGTGAGCAGGACGCACTGCACTAAATGTAAATAGCAGGAACAGATCTAGCTGAACACTGTGAGCAGGACGCACTGACTGCACTAAATGTAAATAGCAGGAACGGATCTAGCTGAACACTGTGAGCAGGACGCACTGACTGCACTAAATGTAAATAGCAGGAACGGATCTAGCTGAACACTGTGAGCAGGACGCACTGCACTAAATGTAAATAGCAGGAACGGATCTAGCTGAACACTGTGAGCAGGACGCACTGACTGCACTAAATGTAAATAGCAGGAACAGATCTAGCTGAACACTGTGAGCAGGACGCACTGCACTAAATGTAAATAGCAGGAACAGATCTAGCTGAACACTGTGAGCAGGACGCACTGCACTAAATGTAAATAGCAGGAACGGATCTAGCTGAACACTGTGAGCAGGACGCACTGACTGCACTAAATGTAAATAGCAGGAACGGATCTAGCTGAACACTGTGAGCAGGACGCACTGACTGCACTAAATGTAAATAGCAGGAACGGATCTAGCTGAATACTGTGAGCAGGACGCACTGCACTAAATGTAAATAGCAGGAACAGATCTAGCTGAACACTGTGAGCAGGACGCACTGACTGCACTAAATGTAAATAGCAGGAACAGATCTAGCTGAACACTGTGAGCAGGACGCACTGACTGCACTAAATGTAAATAGCAGGAACGGATCTAGCTGAACACTGTGAGCAGGACGCACTGCACTAAATGTAAATAGCAGGAACGGATCTAGCTGAACACTGTGAGCAGGACGCACTGCACTAAATGTAAATAGCAGGAACAGATCTAGCCTAATCTAGCTAACTCAAATCAAATGACACTGTCTGTCTCTCTCTCTCTATCAGCACACCGGAACACACTACACAGGGCCGCCGTGCAGGCGGCCTTATATAGTGTGGGGCGTGTACTAAATCCCCTGAGCCATAATTGGCCAAAGCCACCCTGGCTTTGGCCAATTACAGCTCTCTCTACTGACGGCGCTGTGATTGGCCAAGCATGCGGGTCATAGTGCATGCTTGGCCAATCATCAGCCAGCAATGCACTGCGATGCCGCAGTGAATTATGGGCCGTGACGCGCCACACGAATTTGGCGCGAACGTTCGCAATTCGACGGACGGTCGAACAGCCGATGTTCGAGTCGAACATGGGTTCGACTCGAACACGAAGCTCATCCCTACTCTAGACATGACGCTTGCCATTCAGGCCAAAGAGTTCAATCTTTGTTTCATCAGATGAGAGAATTTTTTTTCTCATGTGTGAGAGTCCTTCAGGTGCCTTTTAGCAAACTCCAGGCGGGCTGTCATGTGCCTTTTACTGAGGAGTGGCTTCCGTCTGACCTCTCTACCATACAGGCCTGATTGGTGGAGTGCTGCAGAGATGGCTGTTCTTCTGGAAGGTTCTCACTGGAGCTCTGTCAGAGTGACCATTGGGTTTTTGGTCACCTCCCTGACTAAGGCCCTTCTCCCCCGATCGCTCAGTTTGGCGGCCCACTCTAGGAAGGGTTCTGGTGGTTCCAAACTTCATCCATTTACAGATAATGGAGGCCACTGTGCTCATTGGGACCTTCAATGCTGCAGAAATATTTCTGTACCCTTCCCCAGGTCTGTGCCTCCATACAATCCTGTCTCTGAGGTCTACAGACAATTCCTTGGACTTCATGGCTTGTTTTGTGCTCTGACATGCACTGTTACCTGTGGGACCTTCTATAGACAGGTGTGTGCCTTTCCAAATCATGTCCAATCACCTGAATTTACCACAGGTGGACTCCAATCGAGTTGTAGAAACATTTCAAGGATGATCAGTGGAAACAGGAGGCACCTGAGCTCAATTCTGAGTGTCATGGCAAGGGCTGTACATGGGAGGAGTCTGTGATACTTATGTACATGGGAGGAGTCTGTGATACTTATGTACAATGGGAGGAGCCTGTGATACTTATGTACATGAGAGTAGTCTGTGATACTTATGTACATGGGAGGAGCCTGTGATACTTATGTACATAGGAGGAGTCTGATACTTGTGTACATGTGAGGAGCCTGTGATACTTGTGTACATGGGAGGAGCCTGTGATACTTGTGTACATGGGAGGAGTCTGTGATACTTATGTACATAGGAGGAGTCTGATACTTGTGTACATGGGAGGAGCCTGTGATCCTTGTGTACATGGGAGGAGCCTGTGATACTTGTGTACATGGGAGGAGCCTGTAATACTTCTGTACATGGGAGGAGTCTGATACTTATGTACATGGGAGGAGTCTGTGATACTTATGTACATAGGAGGAGTCTGATACTTATGTACATGGGAGGAGTCTGTGATACTCATGTACATGGGAGGAGCCGTTGATACTTATGTACATGGGAGGAGCCTGTGATACTTATGTACATGGGGGGAGCCTGTGATACTTATGTACATGGGAGGAGCCTGTGATACTTATGTACATGGGAGGAGCCTGTGATACTTATGTACATGGGAGGAGCCTGTGATACTTATGTACATGGGATTTTTTTTGTTTTTTATTTTTGATACATTTGCAAAGATTTCAAATAAAATTCTTTCACATTGTCATTATGGGGGATTGTTTGTAGAATTTTGAGGAAAATAATGAACTTAAAGCGGAGTTCCACCCTAAAGTGGAACTTCCGCTCATCGGATTCCTCCCCCCCTCCGGTGTCACAATTGGCACCTTTCAGGGGGGAGGGGGGTGCAGATACCTGTATAATACAGGTATCTGCACCCACTTCCGGGTACAGCTAGCCGCAGCTAGCCGCAGACTCCCCGCCCACCCCCGTTGTGTTGTGGGAAATACACAGTTCCCACAACACAACGGGGACCAGTGAAGACGCGCAGCGCGACTCGCGCATGCGCAGTAGGGAACCGGGCAGTGAAGCGGCAACGCTTCGCTTCCTGATTCCCTCAGTGTGAATGGCGGCGGCAGCACCCGAGGATCGAGGGACGGCTCGGTCTCGGGTGCCGACATCGCTGGACCCCGGGACAGGTAAGTGTCCTTATTTTAAAAGTCAGCAGCTGCAGTATTTGCAGCTGCTGACATCTAATTTTTTTTTTTTGGTGAAACACCACTTTAATCCATTTTGGAATAAGGCTGTAACAGAACAAAATGTGGAAAAAGTGAAGAGCTGTGAATACTTTCCGGATGCACTGTATCAGTGCCTTCTATCAGTGCCCATTAGTGCTGCATATTAGTGCCTCCTCATCAGCGCACATCAGCGAAGGCGATAAATTACTTATTTACATTTTTTATTTCAAAAATTTTTGCTTCATTTTTTCCCTTGTTGAGCAAAAATTAAACCCCCCCCAGTGGTGATTAACTAGTTAAGGAGCGGAAAGATTTGCCCCCTTAATGACCAGGCCATTTTTGCGATACGGCACTGCGTCGCTTTAACTGACAATTGCGCGGTCATACGATGCTGTACGAAACAAAATTGATGTCCTTTTTTCCCCACAAATAGAGCTTTCTTTTGGTGGTATTTGATCACCTCTGCGGTTTTTATTTTTTGTGCTGGAAAGAAAAATAGAGCAACAATTTTGAAAAAAAACGCAATATTTTTTACCTTTTGCTATAATAAATATCTCCAAAAATATATATATATAACTGATTTCTTCCTCAGTTTAGGCCGATACGTATTCTTCTACATATGTTTGGTAAAAAAAAATTGCAATAAGTGTATATTGATTGGTTTGCGCAAAAGTTATAGCGTCTACAAAATAGGGGATAGATTTATGGCATTTTTATTACAAATTTTTTTTTTGTATTAGTAATGGCGGTGATCTGCGACATTGTGGCGGACACGTGGGACACTTTTGACACCATTTTGGAACCATTGTCATTTATACAGCGATCAGTGCTATAAAAGTGCTATAAAAATGCACTGATTACTGTGTAAATGACACTGGCAGGGAAGGGGTTAAACACTAGGGGGCGATCAAGGGGTTAAGTGTGTCCTAGGGAGTGATTCTAACTGTAGAGGGGATGGGCTACCTAGAACATGACAGCGATCACTGCTCCCGATGACAGGGAGCAGTAGATCTCTGTCATGTTGCTAGGCAGAACAGGGAAATGCCTTGTTTACATAGGCATCCCAACGTTCTGACGCTTGCTTGAAACAATCGCGGAACCCGCGGGCGTGGTCACAGAGTATGCAGCAGGAGCGCACGCGCACGTCCACAATGCCGCGATTTAAAGGGGGCGTACCTGCACGCCATTTGCCCAGCCGTGCCATTGTGCCGACGTATATCAGCGTGCGCCGGTCGGCATGTGGTTAATGTACCGTAGTTTGTCTCCATTCCACGGGCGTGGAATGTTTGGCATCTATTTACTCAATGTAACATTAGGTATTATATTGTGTTTGTGTTCTCCAGAATTCATTAAAGTGTATTTTTTTTTTAAAAACTGCCAAGAAAATATTGTGCAACATAAAAAATTGCAACACCCATGTTTTATTCTCTAGGGCCTCCACTTAAAAAAAAATAGATATAATGTTTGCTGATGTTCTTAGTAATTTTCTATCAAAAAAATAATAAAATGCAGATTTTTACATCTATGAGATATCAGAATTGGCCTGGGGGGGGTCAAGTAGTTAAACTACAGAGGTCCAAATGCCTTCATCTTACCTGGGGTTGTGTACACCACCTCGCTCCTCAGAGTCTCCGATAAGGATCTCAGCTCCATTTAAATGGCTTTCACAGCATTCTCCGCGGCTGGTGACGGTAACATACAAGACTCGCATTTTGTTTAGTAGGTCCACACGCCACCAAGGACCAAAATCTATGAGTGTGCTGGTGCAGCTTCCATCAGAAAAACTTGCAGATCTGTCGCCATCAACGACTAATCTTGAGGGTAGGTTATGAGCAAAGTAGCTGGACTGGGAGCAGAGGCCTTGTGGAGCAACATTGACAACTGAAATTAAAGTTTGGAAAGCAATTATTTTTAGACATGTGCACAACAAAAAAAAAAAATGAGTTTCTTTTCGTTTCTTTACGTTTCCGTTGATTCGTAACAATTCGTAATTTCGTAAGACGCGAGTTTCCATATTCGGACTCGTTCGTATTTTTGTAACAGTTATATTTTCATTGACACGAAACAATTGGTAATTCCGTCTAATTTTCTTTAACCGCTTGCCGACCGCCTCATACTGCGGCAGAAGGGCTCGTACAGGCAAAACCACGTACCTGTACGTTGCCCTTTAAGAGGCGGCCAGCGGGCGCGCCCGTGGCAAGCTCCGTGAGTCGGGTCGCGGGTCCCGCGGACTCGATCGCCGCGGGGATACCCGTGATCGCCTCACGGGGAGGAAGAACGGGGAGATGCTGATGTAAACAAGCATCTCCCCGTTCTGCCTAGTGACAGGACACTGATCTCTGCTCCCTGTCATCGGAGCAGAGATCAGTGACGTGTAACATGTAGCCACCCCCACCACAGTTAGAATCACACCCCCAGGACACACTTAACCCCTGCACTGCCACCTAGTGGTTAACCCCTTCACTGCCAGTGTCATTTACACAGGAATCAGTGCATTTTTATAGCACTGATTGCTGTATAGATGACAATGATCCCAAAAATGTGTCAAAAATGTCCAACATGTCCGACAAAAATTAATAAAAATGCTATAAAACTATCCCCTATTTTGTAAACGCTATAACTTTTGCGCAAACCAATCAATAATCACTTATTGCAATTTTTTTTACCAAAAATATGTAGAAGAATACGTATCGGCCTAAACTGAGGAAAAAAATATTTTTGTTATATATTTTTGCAGGATATTTATTAAAGCAAAAAGTAAAAATAATGCGTTTTTTTTCAAAATTGTCGCTCTATTTTTGTTTATAGCGCAAAAAATAAAAACCGCAGAGGCGATCAAATACCACCAAAAGAAAGCTCTACTTGTGGGAAAAAAAGGACGTCAATTTTGTTTGGGAGCAACGTCGCACGACCGCGCAATTGTCAGTTAAAACGACGCAGTGCCGAATCGCAAAAAGTGCTCCGGTCAGGAAGGGGGTAAATTCTTCCGGGGCTGAAGCGGTTAAATTCGAAATTCGTAATTTTGTTAGATGGTAATTTTCGTTTATTCGGTACACTACTCGTAATTTAGTAATTGTTACTTTTGTGGGATTGCCTTTTTCATTGATTCGTACTTTCGTAGGAAATAAAGAATTCTAATCCTATATATGACCGATGGTCAGCACGTCTCGTACACCCGCACTTGAAGTACCGCCACTGCGCCTCTAGAAAATAAAACAAACTGCCTCGCTGCCACTTTAATGATGTAAAATGTGAACTGTATTTTTAACCCCTATCTAGACTTGATAGTGAAAAATAAGTGGCGCTAAATTACACACATGTGTATTAAACTACAATAGTGTAAAAATCCTGAACCTAAAAATAAATGAAAATAACTTCATAAACAATACAATTTAAAGTATCGCTGTAAAGAAAATAAAAATAATCAGTGCAACAATGTATTGATTATAATTATCAGTGTAACAATATCACCCTGTGACAAGTGGAAATAAACTAAATTCAACTTAAAGAGGAGTTCCACCCAGGGGGCCCATGAAAAAAATAAAAATAAAAGTGAGCAGCTACAAATACTGCAGCTGCTGACTTTTAATTGGACACTTACCTGTCCCAGGGTCCAGCGATGTGGGGGATTGAAGCCCCGCTTGTCTCCCCCTCCGTTCAGCGGCACCGGCATTGCAACTGTGGGCGCCAGGCTGTGGCCTCACAGCCTGGCACCCACTGCACATGCGCGAGCGGCGCCGCGCGCCGTGGTTGCCCGCTCAGTCACCTGGGACCTGTAATGGGTCCCAGATGATTGACAGGAGGGAGGGAGCAGAGCGGAGCCCTTCCTGTGCCGAGGGGGAAGTGATGTCACCAGCCCAGGCACTGGAAGAGGCAGACTACGAGGGACCCCCTAGCAACAGGCATTTAGAGGTAAGTTAAAAAAAAAAAAATCCAAATGTTTGTTTTTTTTTTGTTTTTTTTTAAGGATTTTTCATGTATTTTTGTTTTTTGGGTGGAACCCCACTTTAAAAGTCCATAAGCCTAATCAAGTTCATCCAGAAAAGGACTAATTCAGTGTAAACTTTTCTGACCTTCCACCACACCAATAAGTGCCAGTGAGTCCGCTCCCTTTGGATGAGGGTGAAAGACCCTGACACCCCCAGGGCCATCTGACCCCAAAAAAGGCCTTAACACTGTGGGTCCTGCTGGGAGCTGGCCTGTAGGTCCTGCTGGAAGCTGGCCATGGCCTGTGGCCAGCTCCTTGCAGGGCCGACAGGTCAGTGGCCGGCTCCCAGCAGGACCCACTCGCCGCTTTGCAGGGCCGATCCTGGGATGGTGCACCGCGAGCAATTGCGTATAGTTTATATACTGTTTTTGTGCATGTCTGCAAAATTAATGTGGGCCGGTCTGGAAGAAGTCCAGGGCCACATTTTTGTCCCCAGTCCAGCCCTGGCTGTTTCTAAAAAGATTCAGGAATGCAGTGTGACTCCGACACAAAAGGGATAAACTGATTGGCTAAAGATATAAAGATCAAATAGACTACTGTTTATATATTATATATTCTCCCTACGTCTCTCTACATGTGCCTTTAAAGTCCACCATTAGGGGAATTTTCCCTTTATTTGGTTGTTATATTTTAGGATGTGGCACAATCTTGCAGTTAATTGCCGACCTACAACTTTTGCTATAAAGATATAAAGATACTCACTAATACACTGCCCATTCGAAAGAACGATTCGAGAACACAAACAAACGAAATTACGAACAGACGAAGAAACGAAATTACGAACACACGAATGAAAATACGAATATACGCAATTATGAACAAAGGATTGAGAATACGAAATGTAAATTATTCGTTATAGATGTCATTTTCTTTCTTTTATGCCCCGTACACACGGTCGGACATTGATCGGACATTCCGACAACAAAATCCATTGGATTTTTTCCGACGGATGTTGGCTCAAACTTGTCTTGCATACACACGGTCGCACAAAGTTGTCGGAAAATCCAATCATTCTGAACGCGGTGGCTTAAAACACGTACGTCGGGACTATAAACGGGGCAGTAGCCAATAGCTTTAATCTCTTAATTTATTCTGAGCATGCGTGGCACTTTGTGCGTCGGATTTGTCTATACACAATCAGAATTTAAAGGATCATATTTTGTTGTCGGAAAATTTTATAGCCTGCTCTCAAACTTTGTGTGTCGGAAATTCCGATGGAAAAAGTCAGATGGAGCCCACACACGATCGGAATTTCTGACAACACAATCCGATCGCACTTTCTCCGTCGGAAAATCCGACCGTGTGTACAGGGCATTACTGTTTCGGAGTTTCGTATTTTCGTAAGTTTGTCCTGTTCGTAAGTTCGTATTTTCGCGTGTTCGTTATTTCGCTTATTCGTAATTTTCATATTTTGGCTCTTTCAGCTATTCGGATGTTCGAATTGATACGAATGTACGAATACTAACAAATTTGTACGAAAATATATTCTTTACGAACCGAATCACACATGTCTAATTATCCTTTTTTAATAATATTTCTTAAGTCCTTCATCTGTTTGGCACGTGCACTTGGCCTTAAAGTGGATGTAAATCCAATTTTTTTTTTTTTTTAATTTAGGCTTGTAACTTGTACAGTATAGGATTTCATATCATCTGTGCCCAGTCTTGCCACGAAGAGTTAATCCAGCTCTGAGCAATCCTCTTATCTTTTTTCAGTGAGATAAAAACAGACACACAGAGAAATAGGAGTCAGTTCTTCCCCCTTGCTGTGAGTGACGGGTGATTTATATATCTCATGCATGAGCCTGAAAGAGACATTCTGTGTAATTCTCATCCCCTCCTCCTTTCTTCTCCAGCTCTCCCAGGATTGGCTGCTCCACACCTCAGGATGATTGGGCATGCTGGAGTCATGTGGTGACTTTTCTGGGTTTTGATTGGATGTTAGTGATCGTAGCAGAAATTCAGTGTAAGAAATACACAGGAGAAAATTCATGTTGACAAGGGGAGTGTAGAGGTGGGCGGGGAGTCTACTGACATCACAACTCCACCCACCGAGCTCCGGACAACAGACCCACCCACAAAATCTGCAGTTTTTCAGGTCTCATAACAGAGAGAGGGAAGACATTTGACAGGTAAGGATACATGCAGGAGGCGTGTATATCCTTATAGATAAGAAAATGTGAAACTGCGCTAATAGACTGATATAAATGACAATTGACCATCATAGGGTGAAAAAAAGGCCATGTAAATATATGGAGCATATAAATAATTGCTCATAAAAAATATGCATTCAATACATGTGCAAAAGTGCATAATCATGTGCATCAGTGCAAATTTTGATACATATTGAAAGTCCACGTAGTAAATGCGATGACCACCCAAGTGCTGATGAGTGTTGAAAGTATGTTGATGAAAATATGAAGTGTCAGATCCACCGTCACCAAATATAAAAGCTGGCCTCTTACCAGAGACCCATGACCCCCCGCTACAGAGGGTCTGGGTAAGCTGTTAGGGAATAATGACTCCGGACCTCCATCAAAAACCAGACAGCTCCGCTGTGTTGAAAAGTTTGGGGCCTCGATAACAGATGGATCAGTAGCGGGTCAGCAAACCCTCAGCACGGAAAGCCATAAATGGAAAGAGAGCTCCAAATAGTGTAAAATCCTTTGGTTTTATTAAAAAATGTATATGAACACTCACATGTAAAATAACTCTGGCGAACGAAGTGAAGAGAAGTCTGGGGCACCGGCTGGATACCCTCAGACAGCCCGTCCTGCTGGTAGCCACAGCGATAGGAGGTGACGCGAACACGACGCTCCGTTCCGCTCCTTATAGATAACCCCTATGGCAGGAGTTTAGAAAGGATGAGAGGGACTTTACATCCACTTTAATTATTATTTTAGCACTTCTTCTGTATTAAACCATCAAACTTGCTACCGTTAGAAGACGATTTAAATCATACCAAGGCACCCATTAATGCAATATAGAACTGAAAACCCAACTGAACTGTCACTTTAACCACTTGCCCTCCGGAAGATTTATCCCCCTCCAGGACCAGGCCATTCTTTGACTGCATTACTTTAACTGATAATTGCGCGGTCGTGCGATTCTGTACCCAAACGAAATGTATATCTTTCATTTTGCAAGTAGATCTTTCTTTTGGTGGCATTTGATCACCTCTGCGTTTTTATTTTTTATTCTATCAAAGAAAAAAGGCCGACAGTTTTGAAAAAAAAAAAAAAATTTTTTTTCTTTCTGCTATAAAACATATCCAATAAAAAAAAAAAAATCGAATTTCTTCATGAATTTAGATCGAAATGTATTCTGCTACATGTCTAGTAAAAAAAAAAAAATCCCAATAATGCCGCGTACACACGATCAGACATTCCGACAACAAATGTTCGATGTGAGCTTGTTGTCGGAAATTCCGACCGTGTGTAGGCTCCGTCGGACATTTTTTGCCGGAAGTTCTGACAACAAAAATTTGAGAGCTAGTTCTCGAATTTTCCGACAACAAAGTCCGTTGTTAGAAATTCCGATCGTGTGTACACAATCCCAATGCACAAAGTTCCACACATGCTCGGGATCAAACAGAAGAGCCGCACTGGCTATTGAACTTCAATTTTCTTGGCTCAGCGTACGTGTTGTACGCCACCGCGTTCGGAATTTCCGGCAACATTTGTGTGACCGTGTGTATGCCAGACAAGTTTGAGCCAACATCCGTCGGAAATAAATCCTAGGATTTTGTTGTCGGAATGTCCGATCGTGTGTACGGGGCATAAGTGTTTATTGATTGGTTTGCGTAAAAGTTCTAGCTCCTACAAACTATGGGATATACAGTATCTCATAAAATAAGTACACCCCTCACATTTTTGTAAATCTTTTCTTCTACCTTTTCATGTGACAACACTGAAGAAATGACACTTTGCTACAATGTAAAGTAGTGAGTGTACAGCTTGTATAACAGTGTAAATTTGCTGTCCCCTCAAAATAACTCAACACACAGCCATTAATGTCTAAACCGCTGGCAACAAAAGTGAGTACACCCCTAAGTCAAAATGTCCAAATTGGGCCCAATTAGCCATTTTCCCTCCCCGGTGTCATGTGACTCGTTAGTGTTACAAGGTCTCAGGTGTGAATGGGGAGCAGGTGTGTTAAATTTGGTGTTATCACTCTCACTCTCTCATACTGGTCACTGGAAGTTCAACATGGCACCTCATGGCAAAGAACTCTGAGGATCTGAAAAAAAGAATTGTTGCTCTACATAAAGATGGCCTAGGCTATAATAAGATTGCCAAGACCCTGAAACTGATCTGCAGCATGGTGGCCAAGACCATACAGCGATATAACAGGACAGGTTCCACTCAGAACAGGCCTCACCATGGTCCACCAAAGAAGTTGAGGTCACGTGCTCAGCGTTATATCCAGAGGTTGTCTTTGGAAAATAGACATATGGGGGTCAGCCTGTCAGTGCTCAGACCATACGCCGCACACTGCATAAAATTGGTCTGCATGGCTGTCATCCCAGAAGGAAGCCTCTTCTAAAGATGATGCACAAGAAAGACCGCAAACAGTTTGCTGAAGACAAGCAGACTAAGGACATGGATTACTGGAACCATGTCCTGTGGTCTGATGAGACCAAGATAAACTTATTTGGTTCAGATGGTGACAAGCGTGTGTGGCCCTATTGATCATCTGTGGGACATCCTCAAACGGAAGGTGGAGGAGCACAAGGTCTCTAACATCCACCAGCTCTGTGATGTCATCATGGAGGAGTGGAAGAGGACTCCAGTGGTAACCTGTGAAGCTCTGGTGAGCTCCATACCCAAGAGGGTTAAGGCAGTGCTGGAAAATAATGGTGGCCACACAAAATATTGACACTTTGGGCCCAATTTGGACATTTTCCCTTAGGGGTGTACTCACTTTTGTTGCCAGCGGTTTAGACATTAATGGCTGTGTGTTGAGTTATTTTGAGGGGACAGCAAATTTACACTGTTATACAAGCTGTACACTCACTACTTTACATTGTAGCAAAGTGTCATTTCTTCAGTGTTGTCCATTAGTGGGGCATGTTTTTTTTGTTTGGGGGGGCGGCAAACAACCACCCCCCATCACCTCCAACCCCCCACCCCCTCGCTGTCTGCCGATCCACCGGCACTTACCTCATCTAATCAGCAGGCACACTGGGCAGCGGTGGGGATCGGGCAACGGCGGGGATCGGGCATCAGCGGGCACATCGAGCAGCGGCGGGGATTGGGCATCGGCGGGCACATTGGGTAGTGGCAGGGATCGGGCATCAGCGTGCACATCGGGTAGCGGCAGGCACATCGGATAGAGGCGGGAATCAGGCATCAGCAGGCACATCGAGTAGCGGCAAGCACACCGGGTAGCGGCAAGCACATCAGGTAGCGGCGGGGATCGGGCATCAGCGGGCACATCGGGTAGCGGCAGGCACATCGGATAGCAGCGGGGATCAGGCATCAGCAGGCACATCGGGTAGCGGCAAGCATATCGGGTAGCGGCAAGCACATCGGGTAGCGGCGGGGATCGGGCATCAGCGGGCACATCGGGTAGCGGAAAGCACATCGGGTAGCAGCGGGGATCGGGCATCGGCGGCAAATTGGGCAGCGGCAGGGATCGGGCATCAGCGGGCACATCGGGCAGCGGCGGGCATCAGGCAGTGGCTCCTGCATCTTCTCCTTCTCGATTCCACCGTGTGTCTCCTCCCCAACTCCCAGGCATTCAAAGAGATCACCTGTCCTTTCAGCCAATCGGGAAACAGGTATCAGACCCGCGCTTCCTGAAAGGCGATTCAGTGTTAGAATAGCGAATATTCATTTGCTTTTCTAACACACCTGGGTGGGCTCAGAGCGCAATGCTCTGCTCCTCAAGCCCACCCTATTTTTAAGACTTTTAGAGCCTCTGGCTCTAATCAGGCGCTTCAAAAAAACTCCCTCGCCAATGTAATTCAGGTGCCCAGCATCCTGATAGGGGCCGGACGCTTGAATAGGGGGTGGCGGCGATGGAAAGGGGAGGCAGCGCCCATGTGCCCTTAATGGACAGGCCGCCCCTGCCCAGCAGTCATTCACTGGCCGGGACCTGGTGATTAGCATGTGCTGTGATAACGGGTGGTGAACGTATCCCCATCTGTCTGTTATTAGTGGACCGGATTGGATCGGATGGCAGCGTGTGACAGTGGACACATCCGCCGTCCCATAGAAAACAATGGGTGGTCCTATCGGTCCGCTGGTGTCAAAGGGGCCTTACAGTTTTCTCTTTTTTTTTTTTAGAAAGAGTATAAATGAGTATAAAAGCCTGTGTTCTGTGTGGAAGCAGTGGTCTGTCTGCAGAGGTCCAATGTCACTAGTGTGTCCTGATTAGTTAGGGTGCATTTTAAAACAAAAGATCAGCCAATGGTGACCGGTCCTTTATGTGTACAATGCAAGCCATTACCTCCGTGACTTGGCTGCTGGAACTCGTCATCTCCAACCGAACCTGAACCGCCATCTAAGAAGTTGAAACACAATGGGATATTGAGATAAACTGAAAGGACAGGTCCTCACTGCTTAGATTACTTCAACTAAAGCTAAATGAACAATAATAATCAGCAATAAATGACAACATATTGCCTAATGGCACACTAATACATTTTATACAGCAGAAACTTTCCTATAGAAGTGGCGGGAGGGGGGTCTCAGGAGGCGGTCATCATAATAAAAAATGAATTCCCTAATGTTAATCTATAAATATTTAAAGTTTATGTTTTATATATGAATGAAGAACCAGGCAAGTGAGTACATCAGGGCACAGTACAGCTGGGCAGGAGTACACAGTACAGAGGGGGCAGAAGGACACCTTACATGTGGTCAGGAGGGTAGTGTACAGGGGGGTCAGGAGGGCAGAGCACAGGGGGGTCAGGAGGGCAGAGTACAGGGGGGTCAAAAGGGCAGAGTACAGGGGGTCAGAAGGGCAGAGTATGGGGGTCAGTGGGGCAAAGTGGGAAAAAAGAGAGCACTGTACAGGGGAGACCGATGGGCACAGTACAGGGGCTGTAGGAGGGCACAGTATGGGGGCAGAAGAGCACAGCACAGGGGCTGTAGGAGGGCACTGTATGGGGGAGGGGCAGGAGGATACAGTACAGGGGGCAGAAGGGCACAGTACAGCTGGGCAGGAGGAGACAGTATAGAGGGGGCAGAAGGACACCTTACATGTGGTCAGGAGGGTAGAGTATAGGGGTCAAGAAGGTACAGTATAGGAAGGCAGGTGGGTACAGTATAGGGGGGGTCAGGAGGGTAGAGTACAGGGGGGTCAGGAGGGCAGAGTACAGGGGTCGGGGGGTACTGAATAGGAAGGCAGGGGGGTCAGGAGGGCAGAGTACAGGGGAGTCAGGAAGGCAGAGTATAGGGGTCAGGAGGGTACTGTATAGGAAGGCAGGTGGGTACAGTATAGGGGGGTCAGGAGGGTAGAGTACAGGGGGGTCAGGAGGGCACAGTACAGGGGTCAG
Source organism: Lithobates septentrionalis (assembly GCA_037952835.1). Lineage (NCBI taxonomy): Eukaryota > Metazoa > Chordata > Amphibia > Anura > Ranidae > Lithobates > Lithobates septentrionalis. The sequence continues at coordinate 272,658 of JBBDGP010002437.1, forward strand.
GAGGGTACAGTATAAGAAGGCAGGTGGGTACAGTGTAGGAAGGCATGTGGGTACAGTATAGGGTGCAGTAATGTATAATACAGAGATGTCTCCTCGGGCAGAGCAGCCCAGGGAAGCTGCTGTTACCTGTTCTGGCACTTCCAGTGCTTTGCAGGGGTGAAGGAAGAACCTTCAAGGTGGAGCATCTTACTACTGCCGCTGCTTGTGTTGGCGGGATGTGTACTGCTTCGATGACATGGGATAAATAAGAGAGGAAAGCCAGCAGGGAACGGAGCAGTACACATCCCGCCCAAACAAGCAGGGGCAGTAGTAAGATGCTCTACCTTGGGGGTTTTCCCTTAACCCCTGCAAAGCGCCAGAAGAGTGGCAGAAACTGCAGGTCGGGAACTGTCATCCAACTCGGGGCCTCTGGACAGTGCCCAGTAGTGTCCATGCATGAAGCTAGGCCTGCAAAATGTGCCATGAACCTACCTGATGCTCCAGCTTCTTGAACAAACGCCTGGACTTCACACAGGGCAAGTGACGCCGTCTTGTCTGGGATAACTATGGTGATGAATTTTCCCTCCAGCAAGTTACATGTAAATAAGTAGGTTTCACCAAGTCCAATGGAGGAGACTTTGCCACAGCTGGAAAGGGGAGATAATTAAGATTCTGTTAGAAGATGTATCTGCTTTAAACAAACTTTCGGTGGAAGAGTGATCAAAGGCCATGAGGACTTGGTGCAAGACTTGAATGGTGCCACTCATGTCTCCCACAATGAATATCCACTATATTTCTCATTCAGAAGCAAAGAGCAACCAGCTGGCCAGTTTTCAGTAATGAACATGAAATTAAACGAATAATAATAATGGTCAAAGAGGGACTCACACAGTGAACATTGTAATGTCTCCATCCATTGGAGGTCAATATAAGTCTTTCCATCATTGGTGATCAGTGAACTCCTGAAACGTGTTGGCTGATGCACCTATTACATGTTTGGAGTAAAACCTTGGCACTTGAATCTTTACATTCAAATAATACCTTTGCATCCTAAAGATTCCTGTGGCAGTTCCTAAGTGCATGGAGGCAGCCCACATATCACCCAGTTGCACCATTGGGATACTACCCGTCTATGGACGTTGCTTATCGCGACTGGCAATGGAACTTACTCATTGACATGAGGATGAGGGGAGGATATCTTAAAAAGGGGCTTCCAGATTACAATAAGGTTCCCCCCATGGACCCCATATACACGGGTCCAGGGATGTGGGGATACGGTGCCTTGCTGGGGGAGGGGGGCCCTGGCAACCTTCCCATGCTGAGGATATGGGGCCGGGTATAATTCAGGAGGGGGGGGTGCAAGCTTGCAGTCACCCTTTCCTGGTCAACCATTTTGGTATTTTTTTGTTCATATAGCAAAAAATAAAACACCTGGCGGTGATCAAATACCACCACAAGAAAGCTCTATTTGTGTGAGAACAATAATATAACTTTCATTTGGGTACAGTGTTGCATGACCAGGCAATTGCCAGTTGTTTTGGTGCTCAAGCACAGGCAGTGGCGGCCGCTCCATAAGGGGTGCAGGGGCGCCGCCCCCCTAATGCATGCGCCCAGCCCCTAATCTACATGCAGGGTGCCGGAAGCATGGATTGCAATGGGATTTTTTCTTTTTTAAGCAAATGATTAGAGCCTGATGCTCTAATTGGCTTCAAAAAAGGGTGGGCTCGGGGCGCAGAGCACTGCGACCTGAGCCCACCCAGTTGTGTGACAATAGCGAATGAATATTCGCTATTGTCACACTGATTCCCCTCCCAGAGAGTCCTGAGACAAGCTTGGCCGAGAGGAGAAGCGACCGTAATTGGCCGGCACCGGGGAGGATGTACGGGGAGATCCGGGAGATGGCCGTCCTCATCGAAACGATCTCTCTGCTCTGCATTGCCGCCAACACAGCCAGCTGACAACAAGCCAGAGCCCAATCGTGAGTACCACCCACCGACCGACCCACATGGAGAGTATGATAGGGATAGGGACATAGGGATCTGATAACCATCCGACCAACCGAATGGGGGGGGGGGGGGTCATGGGTGTTCTGAGTCGGGCGGTTTATTTGCCACCCCCCCCCCAAAAAAAAAATGGAGCACCAGCCGCCACTTAGCACAGGACTTGCCTTCCTTTTCTGTGAGGCCCTACCCTTCCCCCCCTAGCTACATTAACCCATATTCCTGATAATCCTGGCTTACTCCTCCACATCAACCTCATTAACCACCTGCACAGTGAGCAGAGGGCTCCTTTCAAGGTTGTCCCTTCTGCTCAGTGTAGCAACTTTCTCCTCCAGATCTCTAATGTGAGCTTGCAGAATGGCAACCCGCTCACATCTGTCACAGCTGTATCCATCATGGAGCCGTTGACATACATGTGACCAACTGAGCACCAAGCAAAACCTTCAACTTTGCTAGCACCCATTATCCCATTTACAATATTATTGCTTACAGGAAATTTAAGATGTTACTTATGCCCCGTACACACGGTCGGATTTTCCGATGGAAAATGTCGGATCGGAGCGTGTTGTCGGAAATTCCGACCGTGTGTAGGCTTCATCGGACATTTTCCATCGGATTTTCCGACACACAAAGTTGGAGAGCAGGAGATAAAATTTTCCGACAACAAAATCCGTTGTCGGAAATTCCGATCGTGTGTACACAAATCCGACGCACAAAGTGCCACGCATGCTCAGAATAAATAAAGAGATGAAAGCTATTGGCCACTGCCCCGTTTATAGTCCCGACGTACGTGTTTTACGTCAACGCGTTTAGAACGATCGGATTTTCCGACAACTTTGTGCGACCGTGTGTATGCAAGACAAGTTTGAGCCAACATCCGTCGGAAAAAATCCTAGGATTTTGTTGTCGGAATGTCCGAACAAAGTCCGACCGTGTGTACGCCCTATTAGAGGTTGGAGGACTCCCATTTTAAACTCTCCACTTTAGTCAAAAATAAAATTTTTGTTCACAAATTCCACATGCAAGCCAGCATCAAATGTGAGCAAACTCCAATAATGAATGCCCATGTCATGCTTTGCCACCTATGAGTATCCTTGTTAAGACTAGTTCAACCACTTCCCGCCCGCCATATAACAGAATGACGTGCGCAAAGTGGTTACGTTATCCTGACTGGACGTTATATGTCAGTCCAACACACCGCATCTCCGATCTCCGATCTCGGTAAAGAGCCTCTGACATAAGTGCTTTACGATGTGATCAGCCGTATCCAATCAAAGCTGATCACAGACGCGAGTAGAGGAGAGCCAATCGTCTGCTCTCCTGATGGGGGGGTCTGATTGACGCAGTCCCCCTCAAGGATGCCCACCCAAGGCCATCAGGGATGGCCACCATGGATGCCCACCCAGGGCCACCAAAGATGTAACCCAGGACCACCAGGTATGACATTAGAGGTGCTAATCAGTGCCCATTAGGGGTGACAATCAGTGCCCAGCAGTAATGCCTGCCAGTGCCTCCTCATCAGTGCTGCCTATCAGAGCCATCAGTGACACCTATCAGTGCAACCTATGAGTGCCCATCAGTGCCGCCTATCAATGCCCATCAGTGCTGCATATCAGTGCCACCTATCAGTACCCATCAGTGCTGCCTATCAGTGCCAATCAGTACTGCATATTAGTGCCTCATCATCAGTGCCACCTCACCGGTGCCACCTCATTAGTGCCACCTCACCAGTGCCCATCAGTGCCGTCTTTTCAGTGCCCGCCAGCGAAGGAAAAAACGTACTTATTTACAAAGTTTTCTAACAATTATTTGTTTAGCAAAAAAAACCCCCAGTGGTGATCAAATACCACCAAAATAAAGCTCTATTTAGGGGAACAAAATGATAAAAATTTAGTTTGGGTGCAGCATTGCATGACCGCGCAATTGTCATTCAAAGTGTGACAGTGCTGAAAGCTGAAAATTGATCATCAGTGTCTTGATTGTCAGTGCAGCCCCAACAGTGCCCATCAGTGCTGTCCATCAGTGCCTCCTCATCAGTGCCACCTATCAGTGCCCATCAGTGCCACCTATCAGTGCCCATCAATGCCACCTATGACTGCCCATCAGTGCTGCCTATCAGTACCTTTCAGTGCTGCCTATTAGTGCCCATCAGTGCCACCCATCAGTGCCACCTCATTCGTGCCCGTCAGTGCCACCTTATCAATGCCCATCAGTGTTACCTATCAGTGCCCATCAGTGCCACCTCATAAGTGCCCAACAGTTCAACCTATCAGTGCCACCTCATCAGTGTCCATCAGTGCAGCCTATCAGTGCACATCAGTGAAGGAGAAAAATTACCTGCTTGCAACATTTTATAACAGAAACTTAGAAAAACTATTTTTTTCAAAATTGTTGGTCTCTTCATTTATTTAGCAAAAAATAAAAACCCAGTGATGATTAAATATTATTAAATTATTAAATTATTTGTGTGGAAAAAAATGGCAAAAAATGTCATTTGTGTACAGTGTTACATGACCGCGTAATTGTCATTCAAAGTGTCACAGCTCTGAAAGCTGGAAATTGGCCTGGGCAGGAAGGGGGTAAAGTGCCCAGTAGGCAAGTGTTTAGGAAACACTGCTTTAGGATAAGCATGTTAAATATTATTGGTCTGTAACCAAATGTAAACCATACACACTACTGCCCAGTGCCCATCATTTTAATGCAGAACACTCCATGTATTCTGGTCATTGAATGTACCAAGCAAAGACAGGTTCTTACATGCTGCTATTCCTCCAGTCCGAGTCATTGTGTCCGACACGAATCTCGGCCCCACGGAGATCAGAACCACCTCTATTGGTCAGTGCCACGGAGTGAATTTTATAGGTTTTATGCAGGTCTGCCCTCCACCATGGCTCATACTCCTCTTCGGTTATGGCACACTTGGTTGGATCTTGTGGTGGCTTCACCTCAGTGTTGTTCTTTGTACTGGACAGAGATATCTTGGACAGTATAATTTGTTTTCCAAAAACTGAAAGATAATCAGAAGATTATTGTAAAGAAGCATTGGATTGCTTTAGGGCAGGGGTCTCCAAACTTTCTAAACAAAGGGCAACCTCCTTCAGACTTTAGGGGGGCTGGACTGACGATCATGGAAGTTGAAAGTTCCCTGCAGTCAGTGGGAGTAAGAAAATTATCATTGGTGCTAATGGAAGGAATAGTGTCCCATCATTGGTGTCTTTGGAAGAATAGTGCTCCATCATTGGTGTCAGTGGGAGGAATAGTGCCCCATCATTGGTGTCAGTGGGAAGAATAGTGCCCCATTGTTGGTGTCAGTGGGAAGAATAGTGCCCCATTGTTGGTATCAGTGGGAGGAATAGTGCCCCATCATTGGTATCAGTGGGAAGAATAGTGCCCCATCATTGGCGTCAGTCAATGCCCCTGAAGAGCCTGCTATGGATTGGGGGAGGACCCCATGCCATTTATTGCCTGATTTTTTAATGCCGGTGATTCTTTTCATTACATTCAGCTGTCAGCAGGGAACTCTGCTGACAGCTGATGACTCAGCGGTTGTTAAGGACACGGCGGCCGTCCTCTCCTTAACAACCAGTACACATTTATTAAACAGCGCATTCCTCGACCACTACCTAATTACTGCATGCATTTAATTATTTAGTTTCTGCTGTAAATTTAGTTTAATGCCTGTTCATACGGTATTTACTAAGCCTTCACACCGTTTTGTGGTAAATACCGCAGAACGGTATAGTGAATTGACAGTTTCTGGATCGCATTCGGTATTTAAGGAAAATGTGCCCAGACACCTACATACCACATGTGATCTGGTTCTGTGAATGGAGCCCATTGTGAGTTAGTGTCAGTGGGAGGAACAGTGTCAGCTGGTGCCCTACCCCGGATCTTTGTCATCTGACTGCCTCCTAAGGTAAAGTGGTCTCTGATCGATGCCTTTCCGACCATCTCCCACGGGGAGATGGATGAGAAGGTGGCAACCCCCACCCATTGCGGAAGACGTACGGGAAGGCAGCGATTCCCACCCCCCGCACGGAAGAAGGACGGGAAGGCAGCGATCCTTACCTTAGGAGGCAGTCAGATGACAACGATCCAGGGTAGGGCTGCTGCTCCTCGCTCCGAGGGAAGAGCCGGGGCCGTTGCTTCTCCTCCCAGCTGAACAGGAAGTGGGTCCTGAGACCCGATTGGCCAGGGAGTCCTAAGACTCCCTGGCCAATCGGGTCTCAGGACCTGCTTCCTAATTGGCCAGGAGGAGAATCAGGAAAACAATAGCGAATATACTAGACAATCTGCACCCGAGCCCACCCTTTTTTGAAGCCAATTAGAGCCTCCAGCTCTAATAACATTCTTCGAAAAAAAAAAAAAACGCATTGAAATCCATGCGTCCAGGACCCTGCATGTATATTAGGGGCTGGGCGCATGGATTAGGGGGGCAGCGCCCCTGTGCTCCTTATGGATGGGCCACCACTGGGGAGAAATAATGCCCCATCATTGGTTTCAGTGGAATGAAAAGTGCCCCATCACTGGTGTCAGTGCAATGAAAAGTGGCTCATATCAGTGAGAGGAATTGTTGGTGTCAGTGGGAGGAATAGTGCCTCATTGTTGGTGTCAGTGGAAGGAATGATGCCTCATTGTTGGTATCAGAAGAAGGAATAGTGCCCTAAGGGCTGGATAAAGGCAAGCCAAGTCCACAGTTTGGAGAATATTGTTTTAGAGCAGGGGTCTCCAAACTTTCTAAACAAAGGGTGCTAGTTTAATGTCCTTCAAAAGTTTAAATGTCCAGGCTCAGAAGGAGTAAACAATGTCCTCTAACTGGTATTTGGGGGAGTAATAGTGGCCCATCGTTGGTGTCAGTGGGAAAAATAGTGGCCCATCATTGGTACCATTGGCACCACAACCCACTGAATGATAATGCTGCCCCGCCACCCTACTGACGCTAAATGATAGAATACCTGGAGCTGCTGGGATAAAAAACAACATTGCCGGGAATCCTGAGTGACATCATTGACCACATTTTAGCAGCCAGGGATTCAGGTGGACCAAATGGCCAAATACCCCAACCCAAAGCTCATCCAGAATTTTTGCCCTTTGTTTTAGTTATTCTTTGAGAACCAAGCAGGCACATGATTTGCAGGTACACTATGTAAATATAACAATTACCCAGAAGCCCTTTTCATCCTTGAAAGTCTTATTTGTAGGACTGGAACCAGAAACCTACCTGTTTCTACCTTTGATTTAGATACTATTTTTCCATCTTCATCTGTTGGTTTCACTGAGGAAATATATAAAAAAAAAAGATACAGTTTTTAATATGCGTTATACAGAGCTGTATATTATACACACACACACACACACACACAGTATCTCACAAAAGTAAGTACACCCCTCAGTCACATTTCTGTAAATCTTTTATTCTACCTTTTCATGTGACAACACTGAAGAAATTACATTTTGCTACAATGTAAAGTAGTGAGTGTACAGCTTGTATAACAGTGTAAATTTGCTGTCCCCTCAAAATAACTCAACACACAGCCATTAATGTCTAAACCGCTGGCAACAAAAGTCAGTACACCCCTAAGTGAAAATGTCCAAATTGGGCCCAATTAGCCATTTTTCCTCCCCGGTGTCATGTGACTCGTTAGTGTTACAAGGTCTCAGGTGTAAATGGGGAGCAGGTTTGTTACATTTGATGTTATCGCTCTCACTCTCTCATACTGGTCACTGGAAGTTCATCAAGGCACCTCATGGCAAATAACTCTCTGAGGATCTGAAAAAAGAATGGTTGCTCTACATAAAGATGGCCTAGGCTATAAGAAGATTGCCAAGACCCTGAAACTGAGCTGCAGCACGGTGGCCAAGACCATACAGCGGTATAACAGGACAGGTTCCACTCAGAACAGGCCTCGCCATGGTCCACCAAAGAAGTTGAGGTCACGTGCTCAGCGTCATATCCAGAGGTTGTCTTTGGGAAATAGACGTATGAGTGCTGCCAGCATTGCTGCAGAGGTTGTAGGGGTGGGGGGGTCAGCCTGTCAGTGCTCAGACCATACGTCGCACACTGCATCAAATTGGTCTGCATGGCAGTCGTCCCAGAAGGAAGCCTCTTCTAAAGATGATGCACAAGAAAGTCCGCAAACAGTTTGCTGAAGACAAGCAGACTAAGGACATGGATTACTGGAACCATGTCCTGTGGTCTGATGAGACCAAGATAAACGTATTTGGTTCAGATGGTGACAAGCGTGTGTGGGGGCAACCAGGTGAGGAGGACAAAGACAAGTGTATCTTGTCTACAGTCAAGCATGGTGGTGGGAGTGTCATGGTCTGGGGCTGCATGAGTGCTGCCGGCACTGGGGGGCTACAGATCATTGAGGGAACCATGAATGCCAACATGTATTGTGACCTACTGAAGCAGAGCATGATCCCCTCCCTTCAGAGACTGGGCCGCAGGGCAGTATTCCAACATGATAACCACCCCAAACACACCTCCAAGACCACCACTGCCTTGCTAAAGAAGCTGAGGGTAAAGGTGATGGACTGGCCAAGCATGTCTCCAGACCTAAACCCTATTGATCATCTGTGGGACATCCTCAAACAGAAGGTGGAGGAGCGCAAGGTCTCTAACATCCACCAGCTCTGTGATGTCATCATGGAGGAGGGGAAGAGGACTCCAGTGACAACCTGTGAAGCTCTGGTGACCTCCATGCCCAAGAGGGTTAAGGCAGTGCTGGATAATAATGGTGGCCACACAAAATATTGATGCTTTGGGCCCAATTTGGACATTTTCACTTAGGGGTGTACTCACTTTTGTTGCCAGCAGTTTAGACATTAATGGCTGTGTGTTGAGTTTTTGAGGGGACAGCAAATTTACACTGTTATACAAGCTGTACACTCACTACTTTAAAGTGTAGCAAAGTGTCATTTCTTCAGTGTTGTCACATGAAAACATAGAAGAAAAGATTTACAAAAATGTGACTGAGGGGTGTACTTACTTTTGTGAGATACTATATACGTGATCTGACACTTCCGGGTAGCGGGCGCGACTGCGTGCCGTCATTGGTTCACCCCCTGCTGTGGGAGCCGATCGGCGGGTACTCATTGTCCACCAGAACCTTCCAATCACACAGCAGAGAGGCAGAATGGCAATCTGCCTATCTAAACAAGGCAGATCGTTTTTTTTGACTGGAGGGAAGGGATGGATTCTGTGTTCCTGCAAAGCAGAGACATGGATCCATGTCTTCCCCTAGTAAAAGCACCTCCCACAATTTAGAAAAACACTGGCTAGGCACACAGTTAACCCTTTGATCTCCCCTGATGTTAACCCCTTCCCTGCCAGTGTCAATAGTACCGTGACAGTGCATATTTTTAGCATTCATCACTGTATTAGTGTCACTGGTCCCCAAAAAGTGTCAGTTAGTGTCAGAATATCTGCTGCAATATCGCAGTCCTGCTATAAGTCACTGATCGCAGCCATTACTAGTGAAAAAAAAAATATCCCATATTTTGTAGACGCTATAAATTTTGCGCAAACCAATCAATATACACTTATTGGGATTTTTTTTTTTTACCAAAAATATGTAGCAGAATATATATTGGCCTAAATTTATGAAGAAATTCGATGTTGTCAATTTTTTTGTTGGATGTTTTATAGCAGAAAGTAAAAAACATTGGGTTTTTTTTTTCAAAATTGTCTGTCTTTTGAAGACAAAAGCTCAAAAAAATAAAAACCGCAGAGGTGGTTTCAAATACCACCAAAAGAAAGCTCTATTTGTGGGGGGAAAAAAGGACAAACATTTTATTTGGGTACAACATCGCACGACCGCGCAATTGTCAGTTACAGTAACGCAGTGCCGTATCGCAAAAAAAATGGCCTGGTCATGAAGGGGGCTAAATCTTCCGGAGGGAAAGGATGCATATGCAAAAAAAAAAGAAGTTGAGTCAGGTATAGAGATGTTTCATTGGATTTCTGAAGTTCCAAGAATGGAGAAATCTAAAGAACGTTTCTCAGCGTGTAATAACATACATACGTTTAGGTTGCTCGGACTGTGGAGGTTGGGTGGGAACTTCCGTACCTGGAAAAGCAAAAATATTTGTACGTTTCTGAAGAATAATAATTAGTTCAGAATTCTTGTCCTCGGTTTATTGATATTTACCACTTTCTGGCTCCTCCGGTGGCAGAGCAAAGACCTGAACCTCACAGAGGGTGAGGTACTCTCTACGACGTGGGATGAAAACAGACACGTAGCGCCCCTCCATGCCATGGCAGTTGACGGCCAGAGTTCCTCCTTGGTCCACGGTGGTAAGGCTAGCACACCTGGAACATAGAGGAAGAGCAATCATCAATCAATTAATTTTATACATCTTTCATTTCCAAATTGAATTGCTATTAATTTTTTCCTAGCATATATACAATGCTTTCCAATTACTATATAAGAAAATCAATATACACTATATTGTCAAAAGTATTGGGGCACATGAACTTTAATGGGATCCCAGTCTTATGCCCCGTACACACGGTCGGATTTTCCGACGGAAAATGTGTGATAGGACCTTGTTGTCGGAAATTCCGACCGTGTGTAGGCTCCATCACACATTTTCCATCACACATTTTCCATCACACATTTTCCATCGGATTTTCCGACACACAAAGTTTGAGAGCAGGCTATAAAATTTTCCGACAACTAAATCCGTTGTCAGAAATTCCGAAGGTGTGTACACAAATCTGACGGGCAAAGTGCCGCGCATGCTCAGAATAAATAAAGAGATGAAAGCTATTGGCCACTGCCCCGTTTATAGTCCCGACGTACATGTTTTACATCACCGCGTTCAGAACGATCGGATTTTCCGACAACTTTGTGTGACCGTGTGTATGCAAGACAAGTTTGAGCCAACATCCGTCAGAATAAATCCTAGGATTTTGTTGTCGGAATGTCCGATCGTGTGTATGGGGCATTAGTCCGTAGGGTTCAATATTGAGTTGGCACTCCCTTTGCAGCTATAACAGCTTCATCTCTTCTGGGAAGGCCGTCCACAAGGTTTAGGAGTGTGTCTATGGGAATGTTTGACCATTCTTCCAGAAGCGCATTTGTGAGGTCAAGTACTGTTGTTGGACGAGAAGGCCTGGCTCGCAGTCTCCACTCTAATTCATCCCAAAGGTGTTCTATCGGGTTAAGTTCAGGACTTTCTGCAGGCCAATCAAGTTCCTCCACCCAAAACTAGCTCTTTATGGACCTTGCTTTGTGCACTGGTGTGCAGTTATGTTGGAACAGGAAGGGGCCATACCCAAAACTGTTCCCACAATTTAGGAGCATGAAATTGTCCAAAATGTCTTGGTATGCTGATGCCTTAAGAGTTCCCTTCACTGGAACTAAGGGGCCAAGCTCAATCCCTGAAAAACAACCCCACACCATAATCTCCCTTCACCAAATGATTTTCCTTGACTTCTGATAGTTGGGGGGCTCTTGACACCTTATGTAAGGGGGGTGGGGTTCTCTGGACACATCCTTACAGATACAACTGGCCCTTTGAGGGCAACCTTAATGCCGATGTGGCCCACGATGAAACTGAGTTTGACACCCCTGCCCTGGGTGACAACTTTATTCCTCCGTAGATACAGTACAATGAGCAACTGTTGTCCCCAAGGGACAGGAAGTGAGTTGCTGGCAGGATTAGCAGGTGGACATGAAGAAAGAAAACACCTACCAAAAAAAAGAAAAATGAATGCAGCCACCACGTTTGAGAATCGGTAAGGTGCATGATATGACATTTTGGTTTTGCATTTAGATACACTTTAATGTTATTGTTGGTATTCCTGTGCCGTTGTCTTCAATATATTTCATTTTGAATCCCGTGACTGTAAAACGTGTGTAAATATAGGAGTGGCATCAATGACAATAGTACATGTAGTTCACCAACATGACACCTCACTGTATCCTTACCTTGCATTATTTCTCACATCTTTAGAGAACCCTATACGAATTTCGGCCCCGTTGAGTCTGAAGCCACAACAATCTTTTCGGTTGGTGATGGCGATGGAGAAGATCCTCATCCTGGATTTCAGATCCAAATTCCACCAAGGCTCAAAGTCATAATGTGTGTGACTGCAGTGCGAGTAATCATTTGTTAGTGAGCCATCATTGGCCAGTCTGGCTTTGGTCTCGTAATTATAATTGTTGGATTGGGTGGCTGTTCCTTTTGGGGCCACATTGGGAGCTGGAAAATTCATCAAAAGCAGTCTCAGCAGTCTTTGATTCTTACAACAAAGGTCACAGGTGATACATAAAGACAACACTCCCTCCACCTACATTTTTTGATTTCTAACGCCCTCCTACTACTTATATATCATTATCCTCGATTCACATATTCATCTACCCAGAGGATCCAGCGTTGTCACACTGTGATCTGCTGCTCAGGTCCTGTGCCACCTAAGTCCCCTATGCTATACCATTTTGTTGTAACAGGTTCTCTTTAATGCAGAGGTCTCAAACTGGCGGCCCTCCAGCTGTTGCGAAACTACAAGCCCCATCATGCCTCTGCCTGTGAGAGTCATGCTTTTGTAGCACCCTGGAGTTTAGGCAGGGTTGCTTCTCACAAATTTACTTGCCAGGAGTTGTTACCCTGGTTGATTGTTAGAGAACCATTTATTTCTCCCCAAGTTTGGCCTTGTTGCACTTTTCTCCTCTACCACTAGGTGGCTGGGTACTTGGTGTTACTAGATATGAGAAGAGCAACATAAGGTCAGGTTATGGGTATGTGGGGTGTCTCAGCCAATGGGCCAGTGGCGGACCCACTCCTGTAGTCACAAAAAACATTTTTAAATGGCCCCTTTAAGAAAAAAAAAATTGAAAATAATGTCCTTTAACTAAGTGCACTATGTTCTGGGGGGCTGCACTATGGGAAGTGCCATGTCAATGCAATCACAAGATTGCAGACGTGGCGCTTCATTGGTGGGTCTTGTAGCTGCTTTGCCGCGCAATCCATTGCGCGGAGTAGCATCCGCCCAGCGCCTGGCCGGGTGCTTTGTTCTCATTGTGAGAACAAAGCCACTTCCGACAGGCTACAAAAAGATGGCCGCCATGAGGACTTATCCCCTTGTGTTCAGTGGAGAGGGGAGGCCCCTCCCCTCTCCACTGAACGCACGGGGAAAGCCATGAATTAGATATAGACGTGGCTTGAAGGAGTGCTGTGCTGCCGGGGACACAGATGTGAGGAGGACCCTGCTGCTCCGCTGGGGACACAGATGTAAGGAGGGATTCTGCTGGGAACACAGATGTATGGAGGGGCTCCGCTTGGGACACAGATATAAGGAAGGGCTCTGCTGGGGACACAGATGTAAGGAGGGGCTCCGCTGGGGACACAGATGTAAGGAGGGGCTCCGCTGGGGACAAAGATGTATGGAGGGGTTCCGCCAGGGACACAGAAGTAAGGAGGGGCTCCGCTGGGGACACAGATGTAAGAAGGGTCTCCGCTGGGGAAACAGATGTAAGGAGGGGCTCCGCTGGGGACACCGATGTAAGGAGGGGCTCCGTTGATGGGAACACAGATGTAAGGAGGGACTCCTCTGACAGCGACACAGATGTAAGGAGGGATGCCGCTGACGGGGACACAGATGTAAGGAGGGACTCTGCTAACGGGGACACAGATGATGTAAGGAGAGACTCCGCTGGGGGCACCTGATGTAAGGAGGGACTTCGCTCAGGGCACCTGATGTAAGGAGAGACTCCGCTGGGGGCACCTGATGTAAGAAGGGAGTCCGCTGGGGGCACCTGATGTAAGGAGGGACTTCACTGGGGGCAACTGATGTAAGGACAGACTCCGCTGGGGGAACCTGATGGCATCTAGTGGCAGGTGACGTGGCAAGTGACACACACAGATGTGAGGAGGACCCTGCTGCTCCGCTGGGGACACAGATGTAAGGAGGGACTCCACTGGGGGCACAGATGTATGGAGGGTCTCCACTGGGGACACAGATGTAAGGAGGGATTCTGCTAGGAACACAGATGTATGGAGGGGCTCCGCTGGGGACACAGATGTAGTTTAACAATCAGCAGATAAAGATACTTCAAACACCTAAGGGGGCTCCACTGGGGGCACAGATGTATGGAGGGGCTCCGCTGGGGACACAGATGTAAGGAGGGATTCTGCTGGGAACACAGATGTATGGAGGGGCTCCGCTTGGGACACAGATGTAAGGAAGGGCTCCGCTGGGGACACAGATGTATGGAGGGGCTCTGCTGGGGACACAGATGTAAGGAGGGGCTCCGCTGGGGACACAGATGTATGGAGGGGCTCCGCCGGGGACACAGAAATAATGAGGGTCTCCGCTGGGGACACAGATGTAAGGAGGGTCTCCGCTGGGGAAACAGATATAAGGAGGGGATCCGCTGGGGACACAGATGTAAGGAGGGGCTCCGCTGACGGGGACACAGATGTAAGGAGGGACTCCTCTGACAGCGACACAGATCTAAGGAGGGATGCCGCTGACGGGGACACAGATGTAAGGAGGGACTCTGCTGACGGGGACACAGATGATGTAAGGAGAGACTCTGCTGGGGGCACCTGATGTAAGAAGGGACTTCGCTCGGGGCACCTGATGCAAGGAGAGACTCCGCTGGGGGCACCTGATGTAAGGAGGGACTCCGCTGGGGGCACCTGATGTAAGGAGGGACTTCACTGGGGGCAACTGATGTAAGGACAGACTCCGCTGGGGGAACCTGATGGCATCTAGTGGCAGGTGACATGGCAAGTGACACACTCAGGGCTCCCACTGATTTTGCATTATGGTGAGTTGAATGATTTCATTTTATATTACAATGTAATAAGAGAAATAATGTGCTTCAATCATCCTGACACCATATCATGGTGCTGGGATGATTGAAGTGCTAACACCAGGTGTTTGAAGTATCTTTATATGCTGATTGTTAAACTTTCTAGAATACACATATTTATACTGTTGTGTAGGATCTGGGCCTGCTGTCCCTCCCTCTCTCCCTCCCTCTCCCTCCATCCCTCGTTCATCTCAGATGCTAACCACACCACCTTAGAGCAACGCCCACTATTTCGCTGAAACCACGGCCATTTTCACCAAGTGGGAGGGGTCAAAAAAGAAGGGCGGGGTCTGGCGCCCCCATCATGTTCTCCCTGTGCCTGCGTGGGTTTCCTCCAGGTACTCCGGTTTCCTCTCACACTCCAAAGACATGCTGGTAAGTTAATTGGATCCTGTCTAAAATTGTCCCTAGTATGTATGAATGTGAATTAGGGACCTTAGATTGTAAGCTCCTTGAGGGTAGGGACTGATGTGAATGTACAATGTATATGTAAAGCGCTGCGTAAATTGATGGCGCTATATAAGTACCGGAAATAAATAAAAAAATAAAAGAAATTAATCCTAAAACTTCACCAGCTGCCATTGCAATGGGCAGGGGTTTTCTTGAATCCCTTGGCCTGCTGGGAGAGCCTATATATTCGGGTGAGGTCAGGTGATCGGTGGTGTTCTGTGCCACCTGAACGGCTGTCTGGGTCAGCTGCTAGGCCGGAGATTGGGCCTATCCCGGGCACATCTGTCTGAGGGCCTATCAGGGGCAAGAGAGCAGCACAGGGTTGGGATTGCGGCTTGCAGCCCAACCAAGAGTGACGGTTCTGTGGGCTGGAGAACCTGTCGTGGTCGGTGGTAGAGGGGAAGCTGTCGCCAGTAAGGGAATATCCGCCTTATTACCAGGGACCACTGTGAGTAACTGAAGCAAGTACCGGAGAAGCATTCTCACCCACCGGTGGCGGTGAAGAATCGTGAAACTTCAGTGGGAATCAAGTCAGGGACCAACCAGCGGAGGTGATGCTTGCAGAGCAGCCTTGTGTGTCAATCCAGGGACCGAGCAGGCCAGCAGGGAGAAGCTTGGGAGGTATCTGGACCCAGCAGCTAGGGACCCAGCAGAGAAGTGGGGGTGACACTTGAGGAACATACCACTGTGAAGATTGAAGGTGCTCAACGGAATCAGTGGCAGTGAATCAGCGGATCTAGTGAGAGACCGGGAGCTTAGTGGGCTGAAGAACTACAAGGAGTGATTGTAGTGAAAGTGAAGGAATTGTTGAGCTTTGTGTTTGGAACTGTTAAATGTTGTTGCCATAGGAGACAGCATTCCTGCACATGCAGCTGTGGCATCTTGCTGGATGCCTTTCCTTGCATGGCTGTCCTCCTATTGAAATCTCGGAGTCGGCCAATTAAGTTTGCAACTACCTAAGGGTGTCCTGGCCCTAACCCTCTCTCCCCCCAAAAAAGTTTGTCAAGAGAAATAAACTTTCTATTGCATTCAATAAGTGTCTGGCGCCCTATAACTAACTACTCTTCACCCACAATGCCTCACAACCCACAACATACAGAAGGATTTCAGCTGTCCCTGGCAGTTCTCATCAGATCAAAGGAGGCCTGGGACCTTGCTACACTTGTAACTGTCAGCCTTGCAATGCCTCATGGGACTTGTAGTTTCGCAACAGCTGGAGGACCGCCAGTTTGAGACCCCTGGTTTAATGAGACATCAGGGGGAGGTTTAGACCACTGATGTCTCACCTGCTCTCCATTGAAGCTAATGGTGAGTAGATCATAGCCAGGCAATGTGACGGCAAAAATCAGGAGTGACATTTTACATGCTTCTGGGTTTTTATCCCCTTGGAGCTGGCATCTGCTGGCCTTTTAAGGGGTTTAGAATGCTGGGAGGCGGGGTGGGGTTTATGGTCGTGTGACCGCCGTGATTGGCTGTCATGGCGGTCACATTATCAGAAAGCTCTCGTTAGCTGCCTGAGCTGTTTTTGCACTATTGCATGCAAATATTCGAATGCTCAGGCATCAAGGCCCACCCACTGCGTGCGACCGACCCCAACAAGGTAATAGGAAGGGAAGATCAGCAGACATTCACCAGTCTCCCTCCCCTCTTTCTGGCGGCACCCTCCATCCTAGTCCCAGGCCCGCCAATGGCAAGGGCGGCCCGTCCATTAAGGGTGCACGGGCACTGCCCCCTCTCTCTCCAGCCACCCCCTCTATGTAGAATGGATAGATTCATACATTGCATGAATCTGTCCATGGCCACCGCCGCCACCCCCTATTCAGGCGTCCAGGCCCCTTTTCAGATGCCGGGCGCCTGAATTACAGAGGCGTTGGTGTATTTTTGAAGCACCTGATTAGAGCCAGAGGCTCTAATAGGCTTCAAAAAAGGTGGACTCGGAGTGCAGAGCATTGCGCTCAGAGCCCACCCAGGTGTGTTTGAAAAGCAAATTAATATTTGCTTTTCTAACAATGAACCGCTTCTCTGCCAATCAGGTAGCATGGGTCTGATAGCCCTCACCTGATTGGATGAAAGGCAGGTGCTGCTATTGGACGCCTAGCAAGAAGAGACACACTGAGGACTCAGCTCACTGCTGCCTGAAGGTGGATATGGGAGGTGTACAGAGGTGGATGGTAGGATACAGAGGTGAACGTGGATGGGGGGGTACAGAGGTGGATGGAAGGATACAGAGGTGAACGTGGATGGGAGGGGGGTACAAAAGTGGACATAGGGGTTACAGAGGTGGACAGAGATACAGAGGTGAATGTGGATGGATGGGGGGGAACAGAGGTGGATGGAAGGATACGGAGGTGAACGTGGCTGGGGGGTACAGAGGTGGACGGGGGGTACAGAGGTGGACAAGAGATACAGAATTGAACGTGGATGGGGGGTGCAGAGGTGGACGGGGGGGTACAAAGGTGGACGGGGGCACAGAGGTGGACAAGGGGTACAGAAGTGAACGTGGATGGGGGGTGCAGAGGCGGAGAGGGGGGTATAGAGGTGGACAGAGATACAGAGGTGAACGTGGATGGGGGGTACAGAGGTGGACAGAAGGATACAGAGGTGAACATGGATGGGGGGTACAGAGGTGGACGGGGGGATACAGAGGTGGACGGAAGGATACAGAGGTGAACGTGGATGGGGGTACAGAGGTGGACGGGGGTAAAAAGGTGGACAAGGGATACAGAGGTGAAGGTGGATGGGGGTACAGCGGTGGATGGGGGGCACAGAGGTGGACAAGGAATACAGAAGTGAATGTGAATCGGGGGGGCAGAAGCGGATGGGGGGGTACAGAGGTGGACAGAGATACAGAGGTGAACATGGATGGAGGGGTACAGAGGTGGACAGAAGGATATAGAGGTAAACATGGATGGGGGTACAGAGGTGGACGGGGGAATACAGAGGTGAACGTGGATAGGGGTTACAGAGGTGGACGGGGAAGGTTTAAGAGGTGGGAAGGGATACAGAGGTGAACTTGGATGGGGGTACAGAGGTGGATGGGGGGGTACAGAGGTGGACAGGGGATACAGAGATGAATGTGGATGGGGTACAGAGGTGGACAGGGGATTGAGAAGTGAGCTGTGAATAGAATGGTACAGAGGTGAGCTGTGGATGGGGGGGTACAGAGGTGAACGTGGATGGGGGAAACAGAGGTGAACTGTGGATGGGGGTGGTACAGAGTTAGACAGGGGATACAAAAGTGAGCTGTGGATGGAGGGGGTTACAGACATGAATGTGGAATACAGAGTTGAACTGTGGTGAGCTGTGGATGGAGGGGGTACAGAGATGAACTGTGAATGGAGGGGGGTACAGCTGTGGGGGGATACAGCTGTGAGCTGTGGATGGAGGGGGGTACAGAGGTGAGCTGTGGATGGAGGGGGTACAAAGATGAGCTGTGGATGAAGGGGAGTACAGACGTGAACGGGGAATACAGAGGTGAACTGTGGTGAGCTGTGGATGGAGGGGGGTACAGAGGCGAGCTGTGGATGGAGGGGGTGCAGAGGTGAGCTGTGGGTGAAGGGGGGTACAGAGGTGAGCTGTGGATGGAGGGGGGTACAGATGTGAGCTGTGGATGGAGGGGGGTGCAGATGTGAGCTGTGGATGGATGGGGGTACAGAGGTGAGTAGTGGATGGAGGGGAGTACAGAGGTGAGTAGTGGATGGAGGGGAGTACAGAGGTGAACTGTGGATGGAGGGGGGTACAGAGGCGAGCTGTGGATGGAGGGGGGTACAGAGGTGATCTGTGGATGGAGGGGGTACAGAGGTAAGCTGTGGATGAGGGGGGGACAGAGGTGAGCTGTGGATGGAGGGGAGTACATAAGTGAGCTGTGGATGGAGGGGGGTTCAGAGGTGAACTCTGGGTGGAGGGGGGTACAGAGGTGAACTGTGGGTGGAGGGGGGTACAGAGGTGAGCTGTGGATGGAGGGGGGTACAGAGGTAAGTAGTGGATGGAGGTGAACTGTGGATGGAGGAGGGTACAGAGGCGAGCTGTGGATGGAGGGGGGTACAGAGGTAAGTAGTGGATGGAGGGGAGTACAGAGGTGAACTGTGGATGGAGGAGGGTACAGAGGCGAGCTGTGGATGGAGGGGGGTACAGAGGTGATCTGTGGATGGAGGGGAGTACAGAGGTGAACTGTGGATGGAGGGGGGTACAGAGGCGAGCTGTGGATGGAGGGGGTACAAAGATGATCTGTGGATGGAGGGGGGTACAGAGGTAAGCTGTGGATGGAGGGGGGGACAGAGGTGAGCTGTGGATGGAGGGGAGTACATAAGTGAGCTGTGGATGGAGGGGGGTACAGAGGTGAGCTGTGGATGGAGGAGGGTACAGAGGTGAACTGTGGGTGGAGGGGGGTACAGAGGTAAGCTGTGGATGAAGGGGGGTACAGAGGTGAGCTGTGAATGGAGGGGGGTACATAAGTGAGCTGTGGATGGAGGGGCTACAGAGGTGAACGTGGAATACAGAGGTGAGCTGTGGATGGAGGGGGGTACAGAGGTGAACTGTGGATAAAGGGAGGTACAGAGGTGAATTGTGAATGCAGGGGGTACAGAGGTGAGCTGTGAATGGAGGGGGTACAGACATGAGCTGTGGATGGAGGGGGGTACAGAGGAGAGCTGTGGATGGAGGGGGGTACAGAGGCGAGCTGTGGATGGAGGGGGGTACAGAGGTGCGCCGTGGATGGAGGGGGGTACATAAGTGAGCTGTGGATGGAGGGGGGTACAGAGGCGAGCTGTGGATTGAGGGGGTACAGAGGTGAGCTGTGGATGGAGGGGGGTACAGAAGTGAGCTGTGGATGGAGGGGGATACATAAGTGAGCTGTGGATGGTGGGGGTACAGAGGTGAGCTGTGGATGGAGGCGGGTACAGAGGTGAGCTGTGGATGGAGGGGGGTACAGAGGTGAACTGTGGATGGAGGGGGTACAGAGGTGAGCTGTGGATGGAGGGGGGTACAGAGGTAAGCTGTGGATGGAGGGGGGTACAGAGGTGAACTGTGGATGGAGGGGGTACAGAGGTGAACTGTAAATGGAGGGGGTACAGAGGTGAGCTGTGGATGGAGGAGGGTACAGAGGTGAGCTGTGGATAGAGGGGGGTACAGAGGCGAGCTGTGGATGGAGGGGGGGTACAGAGGTAAGCTGTGGATGGAGGGGGGTACAGAGGTGAACTGTGGATGGAGGGGGTACAGAGGTGAACTGTAAATGGAGGGGGTACAGAGGTGAGCTGTGGATGGAGGAGGGTACAGAGGTGAGCTGTGGATGGAGGGGGGTACAGAGGCGAGCTGTGGCTGGAGGGGGTATAGAGGTGAGCTGTGGATGGAGGGGGTACAGAGGTAAGCTGTGGATGGAGGGGAGTACAGAGGTGAGCTGTGGATGGAGGGGGTACAGAGGTGAGCTGTGGATGGAGGGGGTACAGAGGTGAGCTGTGGGTGGAGGGGGATACAGAGGTGAGCTGTGGATGGAGGGGGGTACAGAGGTGAGCTATGGATGGAGGGGGATACAGAGGTGAGCTGTGGATGGAGGGGGGTACAGAGGTGAGCTGTGGATGGAGGGGGGTACAGAAGTAAGCTGTGGATGGAGGGGCTACAGAGGTGAACGTGGAATACAGAGGTGAGCTGTGGATGGAGGGGGGTACAGAGGTGAACTGTGGATAAAGGGAGGTACAGAGGTGAATTGTGAATGCAGGGGGTACAGAGGTGAGCTGTGAATGGAGGGGGTACAGACATGAGCTGTGGATGGAGGGGGGTACAGAGGAGAGCTGTGGATGGAGGGGGGTACAGAGGCGAGCTGTGGATGGAGGGGGGTACAGAGGTGAGCCGTGGATGGAGGGGGGTACATAAGTGAGCTGTGGATGGAGGGGGGTACAGAGGCGAGCTGTGGATGGAGGGGGGTACAGAGGTGAGCCGTGGATGGAGGGGGGTACATAAGTGAGCTGTGGATGGAGGGGGGTACAGAGGCGAGCTGTGGATTGAGGGGGTACAGAGGTGAGCTGTGGATGGAGGGGGGTACAGAGGTGAGCTGTGGATGGAGGGGGATACATAAGTGAGCTGTGGATGGTGGGGGTACAGAGGTGAGCTGTGGATGGAGGGGGGTACAGAGGTGAGCTGTGGATGGAGGGGGGTACAGAGGTGAGCTGTGGATGGAGGGGGGAACAGAGGTGAACTGTGGATGAAGGGGGTACAGAGGTGAGCTGTGGATGGAGGGGGGTACAGAGGTAAGCTGTGGATGGAGGGGGGTACAGAGGTGAACTGTGGATGGAGGGGGTACAGAGGTGAACTGTAAATGGAGGGGGTACAGAGGTGAGCTGTGGATGGCGGAGGGTACAGAGGTGAGCTGTGGATGGAGGGGGGTACAGAGGCGAGCTGTGGATGGAGGGGGGGTACAGAGGTAAGCTGTGGATGGAGGGGGGTACAGAGGTGAACTGTGGATGGAGGGGGTACAGAGGTGAACTGTAAATGGAGGGGGTACAGAGGTGAGCTGTGGATGGAGGAGGGTACAGAGGTGAGCTGTGGATGGAGGGGGGTACAGAGGCGAGCTGTGGCTGAAGGGGGTATAGAGGTGAGCTGTGGACGGAGGGGGTACAGAGGTAAGCTGTGGATGGAGGGGGGTACAGAGGTGAGCTGTGGATGGAGGGGGTACAGAGGTAACTGTGGATGGAGGGGGATACAGAGGTGAGCTATGGATGGAGGGGGGTACAGAGGTGAGCTGTGGATGGAGGGGGTACAGAGGTGAGCTGTGGGTGGAGGGGGATACAGAGGTGAGCTGTGGATGGAGGGGGGTACAGAGGTGAGCTGTGGATGGAGGGGGATACAGAGGTGAGCTGTGGATGGAGGGGGGTACAGAGGTGAGCTGTGGATGGAGGGGGGTACAGAAGTAAGCTGTGGATGGAGGGGGGTACATAAGTGAGCTGTGGATAGAGGGAATAACATAAGTGAGCTGTGGATGGAGGGGGGTACAGAGGTGAACTGTGGATCGAGGGGGGTACAGAGGTGAGCTGTGGATGGAGAGGGGTACAGAGGTGAGCTGTGGACGGAGGGGGGTGCAGAGGTGAGCTGTGGATGGAGGGGGGTACAGAGGCGATCTGTGGATGGAGGGGGGTACAGAGGGGAGCTGTGGGTGGAGGGGGTACAGAGGTGAGCTGTGGATGGAGGGGGTACAGAGGTGAGCTGTGGACGGAGGGGGGTACAGAGGTGAGCTGTGGATGGAGGGGGGTACAGAGGCGATCTGTGGATAGAGGAGGGTACAGAGGTGAGTTGTGGATGGAGGGGGGTACAGAGGTGAGCTGTGAATGGAGGGGGGTACAGAGGCGAGCTGTTGATGGAGGGGGGTTCAGAGGTGAGCTGTGGATGGAGGGGGGTACAGAGGTGAGCTGTGGATGAGGGTGCAGAGGTGAGCAAAGTTGTGTGCAGAGGTGACCAATAGATGGTTACTTTGGGGGGGGATATGCAAGTACTGCCCCTTGTGCTGATTTTTTTCTGTGCCCTGTATGATACAAACACCTCACAGTACACACTCCCAATCCCTGTGTGTGATCTTGGACTCCTCTATCTCCCCCTTCCCCGCATCATCCTGGCCTCCCCTATCTCTCCCCCTCATCATCCTGCACTCAGCTATCCCCCCCACCCATCATATTGAACTCCTCTATCCCCCCCCATCATCATTATTATTATACAGGGTTTATATAGCGCTGAAAGTTTGTGCAGCGCTATACATAAGGGCAGACAGTACAATTACAATACAATTCAATACATAAGTTTACGTGTGTTTTTTGTTTTTTGGAATGTTGGGGTGGAGAGAAAATTTGCATGGGGGGGGGGCCCAAGAAAATGTTTGCCCAGGGTCCAATCAATATTAAAGATGGCCCTGGGCATCCTAGGATGTGCAGCCAACAAATCTGCAGCAACTGCGTGATGCTATGATGTCACTATGGAGCAAAATCTCTGAGGACAAGTGTATATTACTTGTATTTGTCCATGGGGAACATGGTCCCCCCCAGTCCTCCCCTGGTCATCTCATGTAAGCTTGTTCCCACATTGCAATAATATGCTTGGTCAGGTTAGGTGATCACAGCAGGGGAGGGTAGCTGCTTTGGCCACCACGCTGGATGTATGCCTACTGTTTTTTTTTTTTTTCATAGAAATCCAGCCCAGGTTAAAGGTATTGCCAAAAGGAACGTTTATTTCAGCACTATGAGAAGAATGTATAGATGGGCTCCAACAAAGGATGAACTGATCTCTGTACACCACCATGATGCAACGCTCAACTTGTATACACACTTACCTCCATGGTGCCGACTCTGCCACATCTGATTTATAGTCCAACTTTCATCAACTAGAACAATTGAAGAACAAAGTTTACATTTTCCAATGGGTTACATTAGATTCTACATCAGAGAGTAATATATACTAAATGATGAAATGCTGATCTATCACACATGAAGAGCAAATAGTTACTCCTAACTGGACACTGAAAGCTCAGATGAACCAAGACCAGACCCTAAAAGTGATATTAAAGCTTCAGCATAAACAAAAAACATGAAATACTTACCTGCGCTGTAATGGTTTTGCACAGAGCAGCCCCGATCCTCCTCTTCCCAGGTCCCTGGCCAGCGTTCCTGGCTCCTCCCCCTTGATAAGTACCCCACTCTATGTGCCCATGACAAATAGAGCTGTGGCTCAACCCTGCCCTGCTCTCTCCTCATTAACTCACAGAGAGACCCAGGACAGCTGAGGCTCCTGTGAACATCACTGGATGGAGAGGAGGCTCAGGTGAGTATTGGGGGGGAGGGGCTGTGAGAGCAGCAGCACACAGAAGGTTTTTTGCCCTCATGCATAGAATGCATGAAGGTAAAAAACCTTCAGCCTTCATACCCACTTTAATCTCAACCTTACTGGTAACCCAAATGCTCTAAACTGGATCCTGACTTCTAGACCTCAAAGGAACATAAACCAGACCCTTAACCTCAACCTCACTGGTAACCCTAACACTCCAAACTGTACCCTAACTTCTAAACCTTGTATTAACCTAGACCAAATCCTTAACCTCAACCATACTGGTAGCACTGGAGCTCTAAACTGTAATCCAACTTCTAAAACTCAAATTAGCCTAGACCAGACCCTTAACTTAAACCTTACCAATAACTCCAGTGTTCTAAACTGTAACCTAACTTCTATACCAACAAATAAATCTAGAGCAGACCTGTAACCTCAACCTTACCAGTAACCCTAACACTGTAAACTGGAATCTAACTTCTAAACCTCAGATTAACCTAGACCAGTCTCTTAACCTAAACCTTACTGGTGGCCCTAACGCTCTAAATTGTAGCCTAACTTCTAAACCCCAAGGGAACCTAGATCAGACCCTTGACCTCAACCTTACCGGTAACCCTAACACTCTAAACTCTGGCCTAACTTCTATACCTCAAATGAACCTAAACCAGTCCCTTAAACTCAACCCTAGCGGTAACCATTACATTCCAAACCCTTACATTCTAAACCTCGTATTAACTTGGACCACACCCTTAACCTCAACCATACTGGTAGCACTAGAGTTCTGAACTGCAACCTACCTTCTAAACCTCAAAGGAACCTAGATCGGACCCTTAACCTCAACCTTGCCAGTAATCCTAACACTCCAAACTGTAGTCTAACTTCTAAACCTTGTATTATCCTAGACCATGACCCTTAAACTCAACTTTATCAGTAACCCTAACGCTCTAAACTGTAACCTAACTTCTATACCAACAAATAAACCTAGAGCCGACCCGTAACCTCAACCTTACCAGTAACCCTAACACTGTAAACTGGAATCTAACTTCTAAACCTCAGATTAACCTAGACCAGCCCCTTAACCTAAACCTTACTGGTGGCCCTAATGCTCTAAACTGTAACCTAACTTCTAAACCCTAAGGGAACCTAGATCAGACCCTTAACCTCAACCTTACTGGTAACCCTAACGCTCTAAACTCTGGCCTAACTTCTATACCTCAAATGAACCTAAACCAGACCCTTCACCTCAACCTTACTGAAAACCCTTATGCCGTGTACACACGGTCGGACTTGCCAATGGGATAACCTCTGTCGGCATTTCCAACAGAAAAATTTAGAGCATGTTCTCTAAGTCCGTCGGAAATGCCGACAGAAAAAGTCCGATGGGGCGTACACACGGTTGGAATATCCGACCAAAATCTCCCATCGGACTTTTTCTGTCAGAAATTCCGACCGTGTGTAGGGGGCATTACATTCTAAACCTTGTATTAACCTAGACCAGACCCTTAATCTCAACCATACTGGTAGCACTAGTGTTCTGAACCACAACCTACCTTCTAAACCTCAAAGGAACCTAGATCAGACCCTTAACCTCAACCTTGCCGATAATCCTAACACTCCAAACTGTAGTCTAACTTCTAAACCTTGTATTATCCTAGACCAGACCCTTAACCTCAACCTTACCGGTAACCCTAATGCTCTAAACTGTAACCTAACTTCTAAACCTCAGATTAACCTAAACCAGACCCTTAAGCTCAACCTTACTGGTATCCCTAATGCTCTAAACTGTAACCTAATTTCTAACCTCGAATGAACCTAGATCAGGCCCTTAACCTCAACCTTACCAGTAATCCTAACACTGTAAACTGGAACCTAACTTCTAAGCCTCAAATAACCTCTAAACCTCAACCGCACTGGGAGCTCTAACGCACTAAATTGTAATCTAAATTTCTAAAACTCAAATGGACCTAGACTGGATTCTGAACCTCATCCTTAAAAGTAACCCTAATGCTCTAAACTGTAACCTAACTTTTAACCCTCAAATTGACCTAGACCAGACCCTTAACTTCAACCTTACCGCTAACCCTAATGCTCTAAAATGTAACTTAACCCCTATTTCTCAAATGAACCTAGACCAGACCATTAACCTCAACCTTAGTGGTAACTCTACCATGAGTCCAACCCATAAACTTCACCTCAATGTTAAGTCTAACCATTAAAGAACAACTATCACAAAAATATTTTGTTTCAAAAACTGTATACAATTGATACATGAAATGACATTTTTCAGCATAATAATTGACTTTATTTTATTGCACTTCATTTATAATTTCCTTCACATATACTGACGGGCCAAGATGGCCAGCCAAAGCGACCGCAATAAACTATAACACCTCCAAGGGTACTTACAGCAGTCATTGTGGGTAAAATCTTCTTTGATCCCCAAATACCTGCTATAAGGATATAACATTCTTATTTACTTCTCCCAATGCCCACAGAATGCTATTTAACAGCCCAGCTGATAACTAGCAGTATGCACCTGTGCACGCCGTTAGTTCTGTGACCACGCTGTCAATGACTGCTGCAGGTCTTATTGTGGCCATATACAATTTTTTTTTTTAATCAGATTCTTTTTATTGATTTTTAAAACATAAGAAGAGAAAAAAACTCTTCCTTAAAACAAAAACCAAAACATACATCAAATTACGATGCCAAGGACATATTATTATCCAAATATACAGTCAATCAGCTTATGTTTCCTGCAATATTATGGTATATATAGGCTTACAATCAATGAAAACAAATCTTTACATACCTATACCAATTTCAGCTTTACCTCGTATTTTCTATAATTAGTAAGTGTGTCCTTTTAGTACTTTGTACCCCTACTCCGCTCCCGGTCTTTCAACGGACAATCGGTCGGTGTAGAGGTACCTCTCCCCCCTAAACAATGGGGGGGGGGGATTAATGTCTGCTTTTTTCTTTTAACTAATGTATAATTAAAACCTTATAACTCGTCACCGCAGAGTAAGACACCTTCTCATCAAAATTATTGACAGTTTGATCTATATTCTGAGTCCCTATGACATCATAGCATCCTGCATCCATTCAATGTAGACAGCCTCCCTCCTCAAACAAGGGGGGTAGGCGTCTGCGTTCTGCCACCTAGTATTTTATTTTGGACCAATTGGAAGGGGGCTAAACCAGGTACCTCCAACCAAGGATCCCATATACGTTCAAATTTTGCTGGGCTACCCCTGTGTTGGTATGTCAGCTTTTCCCTCAATAGAGTTTCATTTATGGTATTCACCCATTCTGCGTGTGTCGGTGGTGTCACCGAAAGCCATTTCTTAGCTATAAGTTTTCTAGCAATAAACAACATTCTGGTGATTGCTATATACGTATGTGGTGTATATAGTTCTTCGTCCAACCAACCCAACAGACACAGCTTGGGGTCAACCACAAATGTAAGATTCCATATTTTATTTATAGAGATGATTATTTCAGACCAGTATCTTTGTAATTTTGGTCACTTCCAGAGCATGTGTATAAGGGTGCCATTATCTACCTTACAACGGGGGCAAAATGGTTCATCTCTTCTGTTCCATTTATATAATTTATAGGGGGTACGGTAGGTACGGTGTATAATGAATAGTTGCGTGAGTTTTTGGGAAGAGGAAAGAGACACCTTGGGCACAGTCTCCATTATAGCAGACCATTCCTCATCTGTAATGTGACCTATATCCTCCCCCCAACTTGTCCTGCATTTTAGTGACATAGTCTTGGATATCTGCATTATTAGTGATTCATATATAGATGATATCTGCCCTTTCCTAGACATTGAGTTTACCAGCTGTGTGAGCACCGTTGGTCTAGTTAATTCCCACTTAGAAAGTGTAGTTTGTGCTGAGATGGCGTGCCTAAGTTGTAAATATTGAAAGAACACAACATTTGGTATGCCATATTCTTCTCTTAGGGATTGAAAGTCCCGTAAAAGTCCTCCTTGGTATAACTGCTTAATATACACCACCCCACTCCTAGACCATACAGAGAAGCCCTTTAATTTACACAGTTCGGGAAAATTGCTATTGTTCCATATACGAGACCATTCAGAGTACCCTTCATAATGAAAATGTTGCTTGGCCTTGTTCCATATCTTATCTATAAGCACCAAAGTTTTGTATTCAGGTACCCTACGGAATTCTCCTGCTTCCAAGCACTCCACAAGGCCCCCATTCGAGAGTAATGTACATATAATATTGCTCGCAGGGTCAGATAACTCAGAGTCCTGCCAACCCGTCAGGTGTTGCAATTGGGCCGCTATAAAATAATAATATGGGTTTGGGACTGCCAGCCCGCCCGAGTCCTTTGCCTCCTGTAGTGTTTCCAATTTAATACACGGCACCTGTTTCCTCCAGATCAAAGAGCGAAATATGGTGTTACAAGGCCATATACAATTTGATCAATGCTTGATTTATTTTCCCAATTGACTTCTTTCAATAGGAATATTCAATCTATAATCAATCGCCGATTCCATCAATATGCCACATGCAGAGAAGTGGATGTAAATAATTGACACAATCCTCTTTCCCAAAGACGAAGGTAAAGCTTTCAGAATCGACACATGATCTTTTTTGTGAAATTAAATGATTAAGTAAGAGACAAGTTGACCTTGAACTATGCAGCCAGATGCTTTCTGGTTACTACAGAACAAAAAAGATAGCACGTAGATTCCGCATTAAAAATCAGCCCACGACTGACCACCATAAACGTGAGTTCTGTGAACGTTGGTGCAAAGTAGCCACTCAGAGCTCGCTTAACTTTATGCTGATTGTCATTGAAGAAGTTAAAGTCCAATTGTGTCAAGTCAACAGAGAGCTAACCACACTGGAACTATTGATCCAGGACAAAGACACATCAATGACATTTTCCTTATCTGGACCGACGAGGACTCTCGGTTCTTTGACTTTGTTGATTTTTTGAACAGTATCTTTACAGGGGTTGTGTTTACACCTGAAATTTCACCATGTAACATTTCCTTCTTGGACGTAATGATCACTAACTCTCAAGGCTCTCTGGTTACATCTCTCTTTACAAAACCCACTGACAGAAACACACTCTTGCACTATCAAAGTGCACATCCCAATCATCTTCTCAATAGTCTGCCAATATCTCAGTTTATGAGAGTGTCGCGTATCTGTTCTGATGAAGATGACAAACTACAACAACTCAATAAGATGTATGACAAGTCTAGGGAAAGGGGGTATCCTGCAGAAGTTCTTGACCATGCAATTAACCAAGACTAGGACAACTTGCACCAAGCCCTCTGGGCCTTGGGATCGACCATTGTTCATCCACACATTCAACAGTGAGTCTGACCATGACCCATGACCAGGCCATGACGAAAAATCTACATATTCTACAAGCCAACGCATTGGCATATGGGCTTAAAACGGTGCCTCTAATTGCACATAGACGCAACAAAACACTTTGTGATTTTCTCATACAAGCTGATCCCAGACATAAATATGCCAGAACTATACCGAGAATTTCCCAGAAGACCGGCTGCTACAAATGCCACAACTGCAATGTGTGTAATTCCCTTCTATGTGCTGAACACTTTATGCACCCACATGGAGTAACCGCTATCGCATTAAAGAGTACCTGGACTGTAACACTGACTACTGTGGCTACATTCTCAAATGCCCATTTGCACTCATTTATGTTGGCAAAACAACCGGCCCTTTTAAAAGGAGGTTTCAAAAACACAAAAGCGACATTAGACTCACCCTGTCTAAAACAGAGGAGGATATGCAGATCTATCTTAACAAACCAGTGGCAGTGCATTTTGTAAAACACAGACATCAAATACACGAACTAAGCGGTATGGTCAAACCTATGGCAATTAATTATGGGATTACTTTTGAACTGCTGTGATCATTTCACTTGTATCTTTCCCTGCATATAATGAACCTTGAGATTCATTTTGAACGTAGAAAATTAGGTCTCTTGCATCCAGATTCTGAGCCCTCCCCCCTTTTTCTTTGCCCTCCCCCTTTTTCTTTGCCCTCCCCCTCCCCCCCCCCCCCCTCTTTCTTTCCCCTCCCCCCTTCCCCTTTTCATCCCCCCTCCCATTTCTCTTCTCCTCCCCCCTAATTTTCTTCCTCCCCCTCTTCTTATTCTTTCCCCTTTTTTATCTTCTTATTCTTTTCTCTTTTCACTCTTTTTTATTTTTCTTCTTTTCTTTTTCTTTATTTTTTCTTTCTTTTTTCTCCTTTTCTTTTTTTTCCCTTATTTTATTTATTACATTTTTCTTTATTTTTACTTCTATTGTTTATTATTATATTTTTTTATCTATTTTTATTTATTATTATTTCTTTGTTACTTATTATTTTTCTTCTTCTTCTTCTTCTTCTTCTTATTTTTAATTCTATATTTGTTTTATTATTTTTATTAGTATTATTATTCTTTTTCTTTTTCTTTTCTTTTATATTTAATTAATTTTTCCATATATTTTTTTCTACTTTTTTCTATTTTTATTTTCATATTAATTTTATTTTTATTTATTTCTTATCACCATTATGGATATCTCTTTTATTTTCATCTCCTCTCTACATCCTCTTTCCTTTCTTGGCCTGTTTTTCTAACCCATATTTATTCATATCTCTCTTTTGTTTTCTAATACTCCTTGGTCCCAATCTTATTTTTTTTTCCTTTCATGTTTCTCTCTTTTTCTTTTTTTTCACTTCCTGTTCTCCTCTCCTTGTTCTACCGCTGCTTTGACGGCTGTGTTTCTCTCCACTCACTTACGTTCCTCACATTCACTTCTCTTCCCCACTTCCCTTGATTGGACGCAATCTACCTTGATGGGCGGGGTCCGCCGACGTCATCCGTTTCCGTGACATCGGCGGCCCCAGCACTCCAGCGTCCCTCGTTGCTTGGTTACCGCTGGCGCATCGATGGCTGTTGTAATCCAAGCCGACCTGCAAGCATCGATCCCCACACTGGCGCTGATCTGTGTCTGGATCGTGCGCCCTATATATATAGATTGGCCGGGGTTTGCCGACGTCACACATTTCCATGACGTCGGCGGCCCCAGCACTGTAGCACCCCCTCGTTGCTTGGTTACCCCAGCACATCGCGCATGCGTGGCCGGCGATTGCTGCTGTGATCTGTCCTGCAACTATTGATCCCTGCACTGGCGCTGATCTATATCCAGTGCGCTGTATACAGATGCTCCCTAGCAATAGGTCCGTTCTCACAGTGACTAAGGATCCACATCATCAAGTCCATCATGACATTACACCCCCTCTTCTCATACTTTTTTTTTTAAATCTGTGATATTGTGCTAATTTTTTTTGAGTCTTTTGGCGGGATTTGTGACGTCATACCTGTCTAGGGGTGGGAGGAGTTTTGGTTTTCTTTCTTTTCTGGTTGGTTGATGGTTATTTAAATTCTTTTCACTGTTACCCCACATTTATCACATGCCTGACGAAGGCGTGACTCGGATACGTTGCACTTTTCTTGTGTTGTGATCATGCAATAAACTATCAGTTTGGAGGCTACTTTGTGTTGATTCATGGTGTGCTGGAAAATATCTACAATGTAAATAATTGATCGCTTCTTTGTTTCCATCGTGTAATCTCAAAAAAACTGATCCAATCAAAATACAAAAGAAAATATCCCAGTCCTTCCAATTGATGCAAAACCAGGGCTTTTTTTTCAGCAGGAACGCGGGGGAATGCAGTTCTGGCACCACCAGCACTGAATGTATGCAATAGCATGAGGTGTGGGGTGTGCTGGAGGGTCTATTGATGTTGGCTGCTGGGGGATCTATTGTCACTGGTGGTGATCTAATTTTGTGTGAGGGTCTATTCCTGCTGATGGGGAATATATTGTTGCTGGGGGGGTCTTATGTTGCTGGAAGGGATCTACTGTTGAGGGAGAGGTCTATTTTTACTGGCTGCTGGAGGATCTATAGATTCTGGCCGCTGGGAGATCTGTTGTTGCTTCTGGGGGGGTCTAATGTTGCTTGGGTGGATATTTTGTTACTGGGTGTGATATTTTGTTGTGGGTGGTTCACTGTTGCTGTAGGGAATCTATTGTTGTTGGGGTGGAGTAGATTGATGCTGGGGGAGTCTATTGTTGTGTGGGGATCTATTGCTGGGATTCTATTCCTGGCTGCAGGGGATCTATTTTACTGCTTTTCTTTTTATCATTAACATGTTCCATACAAATGATTTAGCACCACAAAACAATACTTGGTTCTGTATTCTCTAAAAGGGGAAGTACTGGTAGGTGGGTAGGAGGTGGAATCAAGGGACTGTGGTCTGAGGTGACTCAGATGGTGGGAGTTCCTGCACCTATTCTTCGAGAAAAAAAGCCCTGTGCAAAACAATCAATAATAGTATGAACAACTCAGTTTGATTGAATCCGAATCAATCTAAATCAATCAGAAGGGAAGATATGGTTATTGGATTGCTTGCGGATTCAACCATTTTGATTGAGTTGCACATTGATCTGATTTAAAAAAAAAAATAATAATCAAAGTTTGTGGAATCACCATTTTATTAACTGGGAACTATTCCTGGTGATTACCGGAAGTCTATTTGCATAGATGAGAGAATAATTTTTAAAAAATTACAAAATTAATAAATAGTATCCCTGGGATTCCAAATTCCATTGGATTTTCAACTAGGCAGAAAGAATTATGCCCCATACACATGGTCGGATTTTCCAATGGAAAATGTGTGATAGGACCTTGTTGTCGGAAATTCCGACCGTGTGTGGGCTCCATCACACATTTTCCATAGGAATTTCCGACACACAAAGTTTGAGAGCAGGCTATAAAATTTTCCGACAACAAAATCTGTTGTCGGAAATTCCGATCGTGTGTACACAAATCCGACGCACAAAGTGCCACGCATGCTCAGAATAAATTACTGTACGAAACGAAAGCTATTGGCTACTGCCCCTTTTATAGTTCCGACGTACATGTGTTACGTGACCGCGTTCAGAACGATCTGATTTTCCGACAACCTTTTGTGACCGTGTGTATGCAAGACAGGTTTGAGCCAACATCCGTCGATCAATGTCCGACCGTGTGTACGGAGCATTAGAGTAGATTAAGCTGTTTAATTGAGTCTGATCATTAATATATATATTTTTTATAGATATTTAATGTGTATAGTTAAATAATATTTTAGGTATTCATTTTTAGTAATTTTATATTTAAGTTAATTAATATCATTAGTATTAAGTTATAGGTCTATTTATTCAATTTGGTTTTTATTTAATATATTTTTTTTAATTCTTTATTTTATTACATTTTTAAATGTTACAAAAGAAGTAATTCTGATATATCCAAAAACTAATAAATAAATGATATATTGTCCAGAAAGGAAATAGTGAGTATAAATGATTTATAAAATGCTCAATATTCACTTATTATGCCATTTTCCTTTCAATTAAATTTAAAATTAGCATTCCTTATATTTTAATGACATAAAGTTATCTACCCATGAAAAGAAAAATGAAACGATCTATACCCTTAAGATTTTGAATAGAACCAGGTCATCCCAAAAAAGGAAAAAAAAAAAAAAAGCGGAATGTTTTTAGACTTCTATTTATTTATTAGAAATGTGATTGATCACTTTGTTTATTTTATTTGTGTATTTATTTATTTTTTTAATACTCAAACTCAAACATTTGTTGGCATAAAAATAAAATAAGTCCACAGAATATCACAAAGAACAAAATCACATTTTGTGTTGAGAAGTATTCGGAAATCTCTCCTTACCTGTCTGATTTTTGGGCCTTCCAAACACCTGGACTTCACACAAGGTCAGAGATACGTTCTTCCCCCGTATTGCAATTGTGACAAACTGTCCCTCCATTCCTTGGCAGGCAAAGGAGTAGGTTTCTCCGAGACCGATTGATGAAACAATGCCACATCTGTAAGAAATATGGAACTTAAAGTCTATCTATAGCCAAATCCTTTTTTTTTAGAGTATGGAAATATTATAACCTCGGTCAGGTTTATATTGATGTTAGTATCCCTCTCTCTCTTTATCCAGTTGACCATTTTCTACTACCAATACAGAAAGGGAAGGGAAAATCCAAACTTTTAGAGTTGTCACCAGATTAGGAGGTTGGGGTATATCTTCCAATAGGGCCACTAATTTCACAACCGTGAAAAAAAGGAATCCCCCTTTAATTCCTGTTGTGTAGGCATGGGCTGAACACCCCCCTGTTCAGTTTGCAGCCAAACTGGGGAAAAGTTCTAACCCAAACGGCGAACCCTATTGAAGTCTATAGGAGCCGAACAGGAAAAATCAAAAGTAGCCATTTTGAACGCTTGTATGCAATTCATTGGCCATAAAAGTGGTATGAGGGTCTGGGTACTGCCCTGGGGTACATGTATCAATGCAAAACATTTTAAATGATAGTTTTTTTTCAGGAGCAGCAATTTTAATTATTAAAATGCAACAATAAAAAAGAAAAATTTATTTAAATATAGTGCCTGAGGGGTCCCCTTAGTCTGCCTGTAAAGTGGTGCATCTGTAGCATGTTTAGAACCTGCTGCAGCAAACCTGCCATTTCTAAAGAAAAAAAAAAACAAATCCAATTTAAAATGACTCGTGATTACAATTGCCGACATCCGGCTATTAAAAAAAAATAAAAATAAAACAGCGTGGGGTCCCCCCAGTCCATACCAGGCCTTTCAGAAATAAAAAAAAAATCCATAAATATTTCCCATAGTTTGTAGACACCATAACTTTTGCGCAAACCAATCTTATTGGGATTTTGTTTTTTTACCAAAAACATGTAGCAGAATACACATTGGCCTAAATGTATAAAGAAATTAGATTTTTTACATTTTTTATTGGATATATTTTATAGCAGAAAGAAAAAAAATGTTTTTTTTTCAAAAACTGTCGGTCTTTTTTTGTTTATAGCGCAAAAAAAAAAACCGCAGAGGTGATCAAATACCACCAAAAGAAAGTTCTATTTGTGGGAAAAAAAGGACATCAATTTTATTTGGGTACAACGTCACATGGCCGCGCAATTTTCAGTTAAAGTAATGCAGCTCGCAGAGTTCGCGCTCAGCAACCAAACTTCTTTGAGGTTTGGTGAATAGGGTTGCCACCTGTCACCCGAACAGTCCTGGTTTTCAATCATGTGTCCAGGTTGCAGACCTGAACACATTTTTCAGGCCAGGCTGTGGCTCCCCAAGTAACCAAGATAGTCACACACAAATCGGTTCCCGTCCAGGGTCTGCAGGTGGCTGTCTGGGGGCCAGGTTTGGTATCACTGGGGGGCAAGGCGAAGATGTCAACATGAGCAATTTGGCTGCACCCAGTGTTTGCTGCGGCAGGCTATGCGCACCAGGTTACTACTCTCCTTGGAGCACCCAAAGGTTTCCCAGGTTGCTAAAGTGTTCGGGTTTGGTTTGAGGAAAAAAGGTGGCAACCCTATCGGTGAACACCTCTTTAACCGCACCCACGGCAGTTCAGCTCACTACTAAATATTCTTCCTTGCTGGATTGCTGTACAAGTTTTTTTTTAGTTTATGTATTATGCCGCGCACACACGAGCGGACTTTTCGACCGGACTGGTCCGACGGACCGAATCTGGACAATCTGACCATGTGTGGGCTCCATCGGACCTGCAGCTGACTTTTTCGTGTGAAAATCTGACGGACTTTAGATTTGGAACATGTTTCAAATTTGTCCGACGGACTCGAGTCCGGTCGAAAAATCCGGTCGTCTGTATGCTAGTCTGACGGACCAAAACCGACGCTAGGGCAGCTATTGGCTACTGGCTATCAACTTCCTTTTTTTAGTCCGGTCGTCGGTCATCACATACGAATCCGTAGGACTTTGGTGTGATTGTGTGTAGGCAAGTCCGTTCGTTCAAAAGTCAGTCGGAAGTCCGTCAAAAGTCAGTCGAAAGTCTGTCGGAAAGACTGTCGGACCTTTGTTGCTGAAAAGTCCGCCAGTGTGTACAGGGCATTATTGCTCAATGTATGATGTAATGCTAGTTATCTCCAGCAAAGATGGACATGTTATGAAATCCCCCTAATTATTGATGAATGTTTTCCTTTCCTAGGTAGGGTGTGTGCTGCAGACAGATATTGTCTGGAACAAAAGTTCTGAACAGTTTTCACCGCAAAGAGATCAATGGATTTCGCAACACTTGCAGAGGTGTATTGCATTTGTTAAAAATATGATTTTTTTTTTATATTAATCAGACATAAGATAAATGGGACAATATTACAATAGTGAGTTGGTCAGATTACTGTCAGTTTTTTGGCTTGAGTAGATTTCTCAAACAAATGCTGTTTTATACAATGGGGGTAGATATCATTGTTGTATTTAATTGACAGTTCAATTAACAGGCTATTGTCTTTATAGCTACAGTACACAAGAAAGAGATTTACTCGTTTGAGTGTTTTTTCAGCTCTCAAACTGAAAGAATGACTGTTAGATTACTGTCAGGTGTTGGCCTGATTAGACAATGGGTACGTAGATGCAGTTTTCAACAGTCCATTGTTTCTACAGCTACAGTAAACAGGTATGTTTTCTGTTGTTTGGTAACTATGGTAAACAGCCTGGCACATAAAAGGGGGATTCAGGCATAATCTAGGGACACACACACCATCATGCTTTGAAGATAAGAAGCCGCCACTCATGACACAAGAACACTGCCTCGTGTCCAAGAAGCATCGTTACCAATGGAGATCACGAACATACAGTAACAGAAGATAAGTAACCTTTAAGTGTATTCGTACTATTATAGACCATAGGCTGTTCAGTTTGCTAGGCATTTTGCTTGTTAAAGATATCTGTCAGTCTTGTATTGTATTCCTAAGATTGTAATAGTTTTGTATGTACAGCATCTTTGTATAGTAAAAAGCACATTTAAACACTGCAGAAATCTCAGCTTCCTTGCTTATACCACAGAGTAACCTTGCTAGATAGACGCAAGCAAAATATTTGGGGGCTCGTCCAGGATCTGTGCTATAATTCAACTGAAGCAGACGTGTTTTTCTGTAGTGTGTTGTGTAGCTTGTGTTAGGTAAAATGCTGCGTAAGCTGTTTAGGAAAAGCAAGGCTGCAGAGGGTTCTGGGGGCCAGAAGGAAGTGTGCAGCTTACCTATCTGGGCCAGAGACAATGAGTGGGAACCTCTTGCTAAAGAATTTGTAAAGTATGCATCTCCCTTGAAGCTGACTTGGGGTGATAAAGTCTCAGATCATTTTGTAGATTTTAGCCTTAAGAGGTTGGATTTAAGTAAAAAAGAGAAGAGGACAGTGTCCACAGTGGGCTGGTATTTCCCTAATGCTATTTACACTGAATCACAGAAAAGGGAGAAGGCAGAGGCAGAAGTTAGGGTATTAAAAGACCAGCTAGCAGTTGCTTCAGAGTGTGTACGTTCAACTGCTAGTCGGGCTGATGATTTGCAAGAGCGGTGTGCAGCCCTCATGACCAAATCAATGAATGCCTTAAGGAAAAGGAAGGGCTGTAAACCTGTTAGTAAAGCCAGGGTACGTGCCATTGTCACATCCCAAAATTGGGATTGTGAGGATGTGCTCTCCTCAAATGATAGTGAGGATGAGGAGATAGAGTTTGATATTTCGCATGATGATCTGCTGGTGCGAAAGAAAAAGTATGCCATCTCATTATTAAGCATAGGAAACGGCAACATGATGGAGAGGATATGGCAGATGGGGAGGTGCATTATCGCAACCCCAGAGATGTTGAATTTGAAGAAGTACGGGAGTTTACACAAACTGAACTCCATGAACTGGCAAAACAATACAAACAAAGGTCTGGGGAACCCCTAGTGAGTTGGCTCCTACGCTTATGGGATGAAGGGGTGGACAGTGTTGTTTTGCCAGGTAAGGAAGCAGTGACTATGGGAGTGTTAACCCATGACTAGGGATGAGCCGAACACCCCCCTGTTCGGTTCGCACCAGAACATGCGAACAGGAAAAAAATTCGTTCGAACACGCGAACACCGTTAAAGTCTATGGGACACGAACATGAATAATCAAAAGTGCTAATTTTAAAGGCTAATATGCAAGTTATTGTCAATAAAAGTGTTTGGGGACCTGGGTCCTGCCCCAGGGGACATGGATCAATGCAAAAAAAAGTTTTAAAAACGGCCGTTTTTTCAGGAGCAGTGATTTTAATAATGCTTAAAGTCAAACAATAAAAGTGTAATATCCCTTTAAATTTCATACCTGGGGGGTGTCTATAGTATGCCTGTAAAGGGGCGCATGTTTCCCGTGTTTAGAACAGTCTGACAGCAAAATGACATTTTGAAGGAAAAAACTCATTTAAAACTACCGCGGCTATTGCATTGCCGACAATACACATAGAAGTTCATTGATAAAAACGGCATGGGAATTCCCCACAGGGCAACCCCGAACCAAAATTAAAAAAAAAAAATGATGTGGGAGTCCCCCTAAATTCCATACAAGGCCCTTCAGGTCTGGTATGGATATTAAGGGGAACCCCAGCCAAAATTTAAAAAAAAAATTGACGTGGGGTTCCCCCTAAATTCCATACCAGACCCTTCAGGTCTGGTATGGATTTTAAGGGGAACCCCGTGCCCAAAAAAAAAAAAAAAACGGCGTGGGGTCCCCCTAAAAATCCATACCAGACCCTTATCCGAGCACGCAACCTGGCAGGCCGCAGCAAAAGAGGGGGGGACGAGAGTGCGGCCCCCCCCCCTCCTGAACCATACCAGGCCACATGCCCTCAACATTGGGAGGGTGCTTTGGGGTAGCCCCCCAAAGCACCTTGTCCCCATGTTGATGAAGACAAGGGCCTCATCCCCATAACCGTGGCCGGTGGTTGTGGGGGTCTGCGGGCGGGGGGCTTATCGGAATCTGGAAGCCCCCTTTAACAAGGGGACCCCCAGATCCCGGCCCCCCCCCTGTGTGAAATGGTAAGGGGGTACTTACCCCTACCATTTCACTAAAAAACTGTCAAAAATGTTAAAAATGACAAGAGACAGTTTTTGACAATTCCTTTATTTAAATGCTTCTTCTTTCTTCCTTCATCTTCTTCTTCTTCTGGTTCTTCTGGCTCTTCTGGTTCTTCCTCCGGCGTTCTCGTCCAGCATCTCCTCCGCGGCGTCTTCTATCTTCTTCTCCTCGGGCCGCTCCGCACCCATGGCATGAGGGGGGAGGCTCCCGCTCTTCTCTTCATCTTCTTCTTCTTCTTCTTCTTCTTCTCTTCTTCATCTCTTCTTCCTTCTTCATTTCTTCTGCGGGCCGCTCCGCATCCATGCATGGAGGGAGGCTCCCGCTGTGTGACGGCGTCTCTTCGTCTGACGGTTCTTAAATAACGGGGGGCGGGGCCACCCGGTGACCCCGCCCCCCTCTGACGCACGGGACATGACGGGACTTCCCTGTGGCATTCCCCGTGACGTCACAGGGAAGTCCCGTCAATTCACCGTGCGTCAGAGGGGGGCGGGGTCACCGGATGGCCCCGCCCCCCGTTATTTAAGAACCGTCAGACGAAGAGACGCCGTCACACAGCGGGAGCCTCCCTCCATGCATGGATGCGGAGCGGCCCGCAGAAGAAATGAAGAAGGAAGAAGAGATGAAGAAGAGAAGAAGAAGAAGAAGAAGATGAAGAAGAAGATGAAGATGAAGAAGAAGATGAAGAGAAGAGCGGGAGCCTCCCCCCTCATGCCATGGGTGCGGAGCGGCCCGAGGAGAAGAAGATAGAAGACGCCGCAGAGGAGATGCTGGACGAGAACGCCGGAGGAAGAACCAGAAGAGCCAGAAGAACCAGAAGAAGAAGAAGATGAAGGAAGAAAGAAGAAGCATTTAAATAAAGGAATTGTCAAAAACTGTCTCTTGTCATTTTTAACATTTTTGACAGTTTTTTAGTGAAATGGTAGGGGTAAGTACCCCCTTACCATTTCACACAGGGGGGGGGCCGGGATCTGGGGGTCCCCTTGTTAAAGGGGGCTTCCAGATTCCGATAAGCCCCCCGCCCGCAGACCCCCACAACCACCGGCCACGGTTGTGGGGATGAGGCCCTTGTCTTCATCAACATGGGGACAAGGTGTTTTGGGGGGCTACCCCAAAGCACCCTCCCAATGTTGAGGGCATGTGGCCTGGTACGGTTCAGGAGGGGGGGGGGCCGCACTCTCGTCCCCCCCTCTTTTCCTGCGGCCTGCCAGGTTGCGTGCTCGGATAAGGGTCTGGTATGGATTTTTAGGGGGACCCCACGCCGTTTTTTTTTTTTTTTTTTGGCGCGGGGTTCCCCTTAAAATCCATACCAGACCTGAAGGGTCTGGTATGGAATTTAGGGGGAACCCCACGTCAATTTTTTTTTAAAATTTTGGCTGGGGTTCCCCTTAATATCCATACCAGACCTGAAGGGCCTTGTATGGAATTTAGGGGGACCCCCACATCATTTTTTTTTTATTATTTTGGTTCGGGGTTGCCCTGTGGGGAATTCCCATGCCGTTTTTATCAATGAACTTCTATGTGTATTGTCGGCAATGCAATAGCCGCGGGTAGTTTTAAATGAGTTTTTTCCTTCCAAATGTCACTTTGCTGTCAGACTGTTCTAAACACAGGAAACATGCGCCCCTTTACAGGCATACTATAGACACCCCCCAGGTACGAAATTTAAAGGGATATTACACTTTTATTGTTTGACTTTAAGCATTAATAAAATCACTGCTCCTGAAAAAACGTCCGTTTTTAAAACTTTTTTTTGCATTGATCCATGTCCCCTGGGGCAGGACCCGGGTCCCCAAACACTTTTTATGACAATAACTTGCATATAAGCCTTTAAAATTAGCACTTTTGATTTCTCCCATAGACTTTTAAAGGGTGTTCCGCGGCATTCGAATTTGCCGCGAACACCCCAAATTGTTCGCTGTTCGGCGAACTTGCGAACAGCCAATGTTCGAGTAGAACATGAGTTCGACTCGAACTCGAAGCTCATCCCTACCCATGACCCACAATTGCGTCAGGCAATGCAAAAAGCCCGAGAGTTTAGCGTGAATTTTTCACTGTTAGACCTCGTGAGAGATGGAATAGTCCTACTGACCTGGAAAATACCTACTCATGGAGATCAATAGGAGAGGGTATTTCCAGGTTACGTGAGATGGGTTGTATAACCGGATTAAATACGTTTCCAGAATGGATGGGTCCAGATATGGAACCCTTTACCTCTGCTCTGCGCTCTAAGCTGATGAAGTCTGCGCCATTTAATCTCAGGGCTCCATTATTGTCCTTGCTGGAAGGCCTGGGATTTAACAGCAAGATTCATGAAGCCACTACCCTTTTAAGCCAGTTGGGGGAGCTAGAGGAGACTAAAACAAAACCTGTCAGGGCAGTAGATAAGGTCAAGGCCAGACAGGAAGAATACAAGCAGAAAAGAACAGAGAAGAAAGGGAACGGGGTAGAGAAGACAGGAGGTGAAGAGAAAA
The DNA here is from genome assembly GCA_037952835.1 of Lithobates septentrionalis. Classification (NCBI taxonomy): domain Eukaryota; kingdom Metazoa; phylum Chordata; class Amphibia; order Anura; family Ranidae; genus Lithobates; species Lithobates septentrionalis. The sequence continues at coordinate 314,176 of JBBDGP010002437.1, forward strand.
CCAGGCTAGTTATTTCTAGGAAACAAATGTGGGTGGACCTATTAAAGGCAGGAGTACCTAAAGATGAGATAGATGGGATTTCTACTGCAGAAATGATGAAGAGGTGGAAACATTTAGTAGGGAAAACTGTCAGGGTTAGAAACACTACTCCTAGTGAAGATAACATCAGCCTGGACTTAGAGAAAACAGAAAAGACCCCTCCTGTTAGCCCCAAACCAATTCCCAAAACTGAACATGAACCCAAACCCAAATCCCTTTATCCTGGGGAGGAATTAGAGAGAATCAGAAAAGGGGATTGGGAGGTTCCTTATCCTTTATGAAGGGAAGGTGAGTCTCCTGTAATAGCCGTGAGGGCAGTGACAGCAGGAGACTGACGCCCATATGCACCTGTCACTCTATGGTGAGGGAAGTCATCTTCTCCTACACATGTAATGGCTTTAGTTGATAGTGGAGCCAAAGTTACACTTTTGCAAGGAAATCCTTCCCATCACAAAGGAGAATTGATTTATGTAGAAGGTTTGGGAGGGCAAACTACACCAGCAGTTAGGATACGGGTGAAATTGGCTATTGGCAAGGCATCAGGATTTATGACAAATGTTTTGGTATCAGAGTAACCCAAAAATATTCTTGGGATGGATGTACTTCAAGGTCAGTCAATTCAGACTGAAAGAGGTACATTCACATTCGGGTATCCTGATAAAGCGTACCTGGTTAGGGCTGTCATACAAAATGGACCCCTGTCTACATTCCTCCACCAGAGAAGCCAGTCTGTCTCAAGCAGTACAGACTTCCTAGAGGCCACAAAGAAATTAGGGAGACTATTCAAGAACTGTTGAGAGTAGGGATCCTTAGACCTGCTGTAAGTCCTTTCTCGTCTCCGGTGTTCCCAGTAAAAAAACCTGATGGGACATATAGAATGACTGTGGATTACAGAGGTCTAAACAAAGTGGCACCTCCATTGAAGTCAGCTGTACCAGATATGATCTCAATTGTTGAGAACATTGCTAAAAATGCAGGAGAATATCATGCTGTGATAGACCTGGCTAATGCTTTCTTTTCAATTTTGATAGACCCAGAGTGTCAAGACCAGTTTGCTATGGTGTGGGACGGCCGCCAGTACACTTTCACCGTGCTTCCTGAAGACTATGTTCATTCTCCAACGATTTGTCATGGACTGATTGCCCGAGATTTAAGTACCCTGAGTTTGAAAGTCGCTGTGTTCCACTACATTGATGACATCATGATCTCTGGAACAAAGAAGATATAACTGAAGCACTGCACCTGCTGATAAAGCACTTGGAGAACAGAGGGTGGGCTATCAACAGAGACAAAGTCCAAGGACCTGCCACAGAAGTGAAATTCCTGGGAATTATGTGGACTGGGCCGCAGAGGAAAATTCCAGAGACAGTTGTGCAAACCATCCAGGCGCTTTCGCCCCCTACTACCAAAAAGGAGGCACAGGAGTTCATTGGAGTTGTGGGGTTCTGGAGGCCGTTCATCCCACATCTTGGACTGATTCTGAGGCCTATATATAATGTCACCAGAAAAAAGACTGAGTTCTCATGGGGTTCAGAGCAACGGACTGCATTCCTGGCTGCTAAAGAAGCTATTTTGCAGCATCAGGGATTAGGACCTGCGAGACAAGGAGTACCATTTCAGCTGGATGTAGTGGAGCAGAATGGTACCATATCTTGGAGTCTGTGGCAGCCAAATGAAAAGAAAGGACTCAGCAATACCCATTGGATTTTGGTCCAAACAACTGACAGGGGCACAGAAGAGATACATGCCCCTAGAGAAGTACCTGTTTGGGGCCTACACAGCACTTCAATATGTAGAGACCATTACAGGAAAGGACACAGTCACCATCCATACTGCATTGCCAATAGCAGGATGGGTGAGAGATAATGGACTGACCACTAGGGCAGCTGTAGCCCAGAACCAGACACTGATGAAATGGAAGTGGTACCTTCAAGAAAGAGGGGGTATTGCAGCTGGGGATGTTAGAGAAATTTCAAAAGAGTTGGCTGGGCTTGTCACTTTTACCAGCACCCGGCCAGAAGAAGAAATTCCTGTGCAGCAGTCATCCCCCATTCAAGAGGCTCCACCCTTTGAGTCTCTGTCAGTAGACATGAAGGAGTCAGCGTGGTTCACTGATGGTTCAGCCATAGTCACCTCGTCTGGACATAAATGGACAGCAGCAGCCTACAACCCAAGTACAGACACAGTCCTGCAGGAGACCGGAATTGGAGGGTCCAGTCAGTATGCAGAGTTGAAAGCTGTGGTGATGACTCTTCAGGAGGATCCTTCTTCCCATGTCACTATGTATACTGACAGCTGGGCGGTTTTTAAAGGGCTGACAACTTGGATGCCCACGTGGAAGTCCAATGAATGGATGATTCATGGAAAGGTGGTGTGGGAAGGCAAGGAAGTCTGGGATTACATCTGCAAGGAAGCTCACTCCCGCACCATAAAAGTGGGGCATGTTGATGTACATGTGCCCCTAGTCCCAGACTTTGAGAACTATAACAGAGTTGCAGATTAAATCGCCAAAGTGAAGGCAGTTGTGCCAATTGATCCTGTCTTGATGAACTTGGCCAACTGGGCCCACAAGCTATCTAGACATTTGGGGCAGAAAGCAACATATGAATGGGCACAGCAGAGAGGATTGCCTATATCCATGGACATGATAAAGACTGTAATAGGGAACTGTACAGTGTGTGGAGAAGTGCGACAATGGCCATTGCAAAAGTACTCCACCGGGTCCATTAAGAGGGATGAGAGGCCTGCAGAGATCTGGCAGATTGACTTTATCGGTCCCCTGCCCCGGGGAAACAATAGACTGAGATATTGTTGCACTGCAGTGGACACCTATTCAGGACTTATGCTTGTTCATCCTTGCAAACGTGCAGATCAAGCCGCAACGCTTCAACTGCTCCAGAAACTTGTCGTTGCTTATGGTTGTTCCAACCAAGTCCAAAGTGATAACGGCTTACACTTCACCGGATCAACAGTACAGCAGTGGGCCAAAGATTCTGGAGTGTACTGGTTGTGCCACATCCCATACCATCCAAAGGCAGCTGGTTTGATTGAAAGATACAACGGGCTATTGAAAGATCAGATACGCAAACTTACACTCACACATACACTAAGGGGGTGGGATCGGGTCCTCACACAGGCAGTCATGTTGTTAAATTTTAGGCCAATAGCCTAAAGCACACCATATGAGAGGATGGTAGGGGCTAGGGCACAGATTCCACAGCTGGAGTGCAGAGTTCAGTATTTATGTAAGGTTCCTGAAAGAACAGGGCTTAACAGATACCATGTTACTGCTTCCCATGACATAGAAACCAAGAGTGACGTATCTGAAGCTGTAGCCTATCTAGGAATGAGAGGGAATCTGGCAGGAAGGTTTGAAGTTACATTTGCATTGACAGATGAACTTCAAGACAGTGGCTGGGACTCTGACTGGTTAGTGGATACTTCCCAGCAAGAGTGGAAAGTGAGGCTACATAAGAGCAAACCTTCCAAAATAAACAGCAGTATATTTCCTCTCCTCCCTATTGATGTTCTTTGGGAGGGTTAGAAGTGGGTACAGGCAGGGGGCAAAGTCAGATATCCAGGCAAGAAGCAATTTAGATGAGAGATTTTAGCTGAAGGGCCTGGATCTACTGTTTATGTATTATTAGAAGGAACAGATAATCTGCTTTGTTTTCCACTCCACAGGCTGTCTCCGATTTGAACCATAGGAAGACCAGAGAAAAGTGGTTACATGATGGAAAGAATGACGGAAGATCCCAAGAGCTGTGGAGAGCAAGGCCTTTGATGTATTACAAGCCTGGACTTGTTTCTAAAGAACTTTAGAATGGACTTTCTAATGAACTTTTTAGTTAAAGACTGAAACACCTGCTCAGTGATAGAAATGGGAGATGTTGCATTCAAGGAAATTAATGTTTAGAATGAGTTTAGTAATGAAGAGATTTTGTGTGTAGTCTGAGAAAAAAAAAATCTAGGGCGGAATGTATTGCATTTGTTAAAAATATGATTTTTCTTATATTAATCAGACATAAGATAAATGGGACAATATTACAATAGTGAGTTGGTCAGATTACTGTCAGTTTTTGACTTGAGTAGATTTCTCAAACAAATGCTGTTTTATACAATGGGGGTAGATATCATTGTTGTATTTAATTGACAGTTCAATTAACAGGCTATTGTCTTTATAGCTACAGTCAGGCCCGGACTGGGACAAAAAATAGGCCCGGGCATTTTAGACTGAGCAGCCCATTTTCCAGCAACCGCCCGTTCGCGAGGGTGGTTGGTGATGGGATAATCATGGAGTCGTGCCTACCAGTGCCCATCAGTGCCACCTATCAGTGCCACCTATCAGTGCCGCTTATCAGTGCCGCTTATCAGTACCCATAAGTGCCGCCTATCAGTGCAGCCTCATCAGAGCATATCGGTGAAGGAGAAAAATTACCTGTTTTCAAACTTTTATAACAAATTATGAAACAGTTTTGTTTGTTTTTTTTTTTTTTCAAAATTTTGGTCCCCTTTTGTTTTTTTTTTAGCAAAAAGTAAAAAAACCCAGCAGCAATTAAATACCACCAAAAGAAAGCTCTATCTGTGTGAAAAAAATGATAAAAATTTATTTTGGGTAAACTGCAGCATGACTGCGCAATTGTCATTCAAAGAGTGAGAGCGCTGAAAGCTGAAAATTGGTCTGGGCAGGAAGGTGGTTTAAGTGCCCAGTAAGCAAGTGGTTAATTTCCTCTCCTTTGTCTCTCTTTTTCTGTTTCTTTTTTCCTTTTTTCTCTCTTACTCTTCTTTTCTCTTTATATATCCCCCCTTTCTTTCTATATGTTCTTCCCTCCATCCCCCTTCCTTATCTCCTTTTTCCCGCCATTCATCTTTATCTATTTACACTTTCCTGTGTCCTCCATTACTTCTTGGTCTGCCTTTTCTTGTTTACCTGTATTCCTTCTGTGTCTTCTTTCCTTGGATGCACGCCTGATCTGATGGCTTCACTTCTCCTGTGTACTTAAGCTCCTCCTTCACTCCCCTTGAATGGTTGTAATCTGCCTAGGTGGGCGGGGTCTCCTGACGTCATACGTTTCCATGACATCGGCGGCCCCAGCCCTGGCAGCGTCCCCGTTGCCTAGCTATCGCCGGCCGCAGCGCGCGTGCGCGGCCAGCGATAGCTATTTTGATTGGATCCGACCTGCTGCCTAGCAACCACAGATACAGATCTCCGGCTCCTCCTGCCCCTGCTCTGCTGATAGATGACATCGTAGGCAGGGCAGGAGAGCCTGGAGAGGAGACACAGGCACGGCCGCATAGCGGGAGGTGAGCGGCGGCCGCGGCCTGTGTTAACCCTCTCCAGGCTGCGGTTGCCGCTTACCTCTCGCTGTGTGGCCCGGTCATCAACAGACATCAGACCGCGGCCCCGAAATTGAGCCTGACGGCCCGGCCCACCGGGCATTTGCCCGGTATGCCCTATGGCCAGTCCGGGCCTGGCTACAGTACACAGAAAGAGATTTACTCGTTTGAGGGTTTTTTCAGCTCTCAAACTGAAAGAATGACTGTTAGATTACTGTCAGGTGTTGGCCTGATTAGACAATGGGTACGTAGATGCAGTTTTCAACAGTCCATTGTTTCTACAGCTACAGTAAACAGGTATGTTTTCTGTTGTTTGGTAACTATGGTAAACAGCCTGGCACATAAAAGGGGGATTCAGGCATAAGCTAGGGACACACACACACACCATCATGCTTTGAAGATCAGAAGCCGCCACTTATGACACAAGAACACTGCCTGGTGTCCAAGAAGCATGGTTGCCAATGGAGATCACGAACATACAGTAACAGAAGATAAGTAACCTTTAAGTGTATTTGTACTATTATAGACCATAGGCTGTTCAGTTTGCTAGGCATTTTGCTTGTTATAGATATCTATCAGTCTTGTATTGTATTCCTAAGATTGTAATACTTTTGTATGTACAGCACCTTTATATAGTAAAAAGCACATTTGCACACTGCAGGAATCTCAGCTTCCTTGCTTATACCACAGAGTAACCTTGCTAGATAGATGCAAGCAAAACAGAGGTCGGCCTATTTATAGCCAAAATAATTAAATCGTCGACGTACCTGGGGTTCTCCTTCCAGTCTAGGAGGTTTCCTATCCGAATTTCAGCTCCGCTCAGGTCCTTGGCACAACAGTCTCTCCTGTTCGTAATGGCCACAGAGAAGATAGCGTGGTTTGATCCTAGATCTAGACTCCACCAGGGCCCATATTCCACTTCAGTTGAAGCACATTGAGAAGAGAGCTGGCCATCGGTTGCATATCTGGAAGCTACACCCTCTTTAGTGCTGGACTGAGATGTTTTTCCTTTGGGAGCCACATTGTACGCTAAAAAAGTGTATTTCATGTGTTATCTTCATGATGTAATATCTTAGTAATGAGGTGCATTAAAAACAACAAGTTTTAAAACCTCTCCCTTCTGCTCCGATCTCAGTTACAGTGCACACCTGGTCTAATCAAGAAAGCGTTTATGTAGACTGCTGGACATTCTGCCAGTGCCTGATCAACAAGTTGCCCTGTCTACTGACGCCCTGGATTATTCCTGCAAAATGTTTAGACTCTACATAGTTACATAGTAGGTGAGGTTGAAAAAAGACACAAGCCCATCAAGTCCAACCTATGTGTGTGATTATGTGTCAGTATTACATTGTATATCCCTGTATGTTGTGGTCATTCAGGTGATTATCTAATAGTTTCTTGAAGCTATCAATGCTCCCCGCTGAGACCACCGCCTGTGGAAGGGAAATCCACATCCTTGCCGCTCTTACAGTAAAGAACCCTCTACGTAGTTTAAGGTTAAACCTCTTTTCTTCTAATTTTAATGAGTGGCCACGAGTCTTGTTAAACTATCTTCTGCGAAAAAGTTTTATCCCTATTGTGCGGTCACCAGTACGGTATTTGTAAATTGAAATCATATCTCCTCTCAAGCGTCTCTTCTCCAGAGAGAATAAGTTCAGTGCTAGCAGCCTTTCCTCATAACTAATATCCTTCAGACCCTTTATTAGCTTTGTTGCCCTTCTTTGTACTCGCTCCATTTCCAGCACATCCTTCCTGAGGACTGGTGCCCAGAACTGGACAGCATACTCCAGGTGCGACCGGACCAGAGCCTTGTAGAGTGGGAGAATTATTGTTTTATCTCTGGAGTTGATCCCCCTTTTAATGCATGCCAATATTCTGTTTGCTTTGTTAGCAGCAGCTCGGCATTGCATGCCATTGCTGAGCCTATCATCTACTAGGACCCCCAGGTCCTTTTCCATCCTAGATTCCCCCAGAGGTACCCCCCCCCCCCCAGTGTATAGATTGCCTTCATATTTTTGCCACTTTTTCTACATTGAACCTCATTTGCCATGTAGTCGCCCACCCCATTAATTTGTTCAGGTCTTTTTGCAAGGTTTCCACATCCTGCGGAGAAGTTATTGCCCTGCTTAGCTTAGTATCATCTGCAGATACAGAGATTGAACTGTTTATCCCATTCTCCAGATCGTTTATGAACAAATTAAATAGGATTGGTCCCAGCACAGAACCCTGGGGAACCCCACTACCCACCCCTGACCATTCTGAGTACTCCCCATTTATCACCACCCTCTGAACTCGCCTTTGTAGCCAGTTTTCAATCCATGTACTCACCCTATGGTACATGCCAACGGACCTTATTTTGTACAGTAAACGTTTATGGGGAACTGTGTCAAATGCTTTTGAAAAATCCAGATACACCACATCTACGGGCCTTCCTTTATCTAGATGGCATCTCACCTCCTCATAGAAGGTTAATAGATTGGTTTGGCAAGAACGATTCTTCATGAATCCATGCTGATTACTGTTAATGATACTGTTCTTATTACTAAAATCTTGTATATAGTCCCTTATCATCCCCTCCAAGAGTTTACATACTATTGATGTTAGGCTAACTGGTCTGTAATTCCCAGGGATGTATTTTGGGCTCTTTTTAAATATTGGTGCTACATTGGCTTTTCTCCAATCAGCTAGTACCATTCCAGTCAGTAGACTATCTGTAAAAATTAGGAACAACGGTCTGGCAATCACTTGACTGAGTTCCCTAAGTACCCTCGGATGCAAGCCATCTGGTCCCGGTGATTTATTAATGTTAAGTTTCTCAAGTCTAATTTTAATTCTGTCCTCTGTTAACCATGGAGGTGCTTCCTGTGTTGTGTCATGAGGATAAACACTGCAGGTTTGGTTACTGAAGCCCCCCGATTCCCTCGTGAAGAATGAGGAGAAGAATAAATTCAATACCTTCGCCATCTCCCCATCCTTTCTAACCAGGTGTCCTTCCTCATTCTTTATGGGGCCAATATGGTCTGTCCTCCCTTTTTTACTGTTTACATACTTAAAGAATTTCTTGGGATTTTTTTTGCTCTCCTCCGCTATATGTCTTTCATGTTCTATCTTAGCTGTCCTAATTGCACCCTTACATTTCTTGTTGCATTCTTTATAAAGTCTGAATGCTGAGGATGATCCCTCAACCTTGTATTTTTTGAAGGCCTTCTCCTTTGCTTTTATATGCATTTTTACATTGGAGTTAAGCCATCCAGGACTTTTGTTTGCTCTTTTAAATTTATTACCCAACGGGATACATTGGCTAATGCCCTTATTTAATATGCTCTTAAAGCAAACCCATCTCTCCTCCGTATTCTTTGTTCCTAATATTTTATCCCAATTTATGCCTTTTAGCAAGGTTTGTAGTTTAGGGAAGTTGGCTCTTTTGAAATTCAGTGTCTTTGTATTCCCTTTATGTTTCCTATTTGTGTGATTTATACTGAAACTAATTGACCTGTGATCGCTGTTACCTAAATTGCCCCGTATTTCCACATCCGTGATCAGGTCTGTATTGTTGGTAATCAGTAGATCCAGTAATGTTTTATTTCTAGTTGGTGCGTCTACCATCTGACCCATAAAATTGTCCTGCAAGACATTAAGGAACTGGCGAGCCTTAAATGAATGCGCGGTTCCCTCTGCCCAGTCTATGTCTGGATAATTAAAATCCCCCATTATGATAACACTTCCCATCCTTGCTGCTAATCCAATTTGTGATAGGAGATCTGTCTCCACTTCCTCCCTCAGGTTAGGGGGCCTATAGCATACTCCCAGTATTATTTTCCCCTTAGCTTCATCCCTTTGGAGCTCTACCCATAAGGATTCCACCTCTTCTCTAGCTCCCTCAGTGATGTCATCTCTCACATTCACTTGTACATTATTCTTGATATATAGGCATACCCCTCCCCCTTTTTTATCCTCTCTATCCTTGCGGTATAGGGTATACCCTTGAATGTTTGCCAGCCAATCATGAGAGCTGTTGAACCAGGTCTCTGAAATTCCCACAAAATCCAAATCCTCCTCGTACAACAGTATCTCTAGTTCACCCATCTTGTCCGCCAGGCTCCTGGCATTGGTGAACATGCCACATAGTTTAGACCGGTCGCATATTGTCCTCGTATTGGGTGTTTTGAGATTGCAACTAGGACTTGCTACTATACTCACCTTGAATTTTTGTGCTTTGGTTAACCTACCACTAATGCCCCCAATACTACCCTCTGGAAAATCTTCCGCGCTGGCTATCTCTGCCTCTGGACCCTCCCCCCATTGCCTAGTTTAAAAACCCCTCTAACTTTTTGGCCATCTTCATTCCCAGCAGATCTGCACCCTCTTCATTTAGGTGCAGTCCGTCCCTTCTATAGTACCAGTTACCGACTGAGAAGTCAGCCCAGTCCTCCAGGAACCCAAACCCCTCCTTACTACACCAGCTCTTCAGCCACTTGTTTACTTCCCTAATCTCCCTCTGCCTTTCTGGTGTGGCTCGATGTACCGGTAGTATTCCTGAGAATACTACCTTGGAGGTCCTTTTCCTCAATTTAGCTCCTAAGTCCCTAAAATCGTTCTTTAGGACAATCCATCTGCCTCTGACTATGTCATTGGTGCCAACGTGCACCATGACAGCCAGGTCTTCCCAAGCCCCTCCTAGTAATCTGTCCACAAGATCCGTGATGTGCCGAACCCGAGCGCCCGGTAGACAACATACTGTTCGGCGCTTCAGGTCTTGGTTTCAGATTGCCCTCTCTGTCCTTCTAAGAATTGAGTCCCCTACCACCAGAATCTGTCTTTCCTTTCCCTTTGCTGCCCCCCCACTCTCACTGGAGGAGTTCTTCCCCCGGCAGCTAGGAGAGTCCCTCAGCTCCAGCAGTCCTGGTCCCTGACTGGTTTCACCAATGTCACTCAATGGAGTGTACTTATTGGGATGCTCCAGTCCTGGATCGGCCTCCCTGGCACTTCCCCCTCTACCCCTCCTGATTGTCACCCATCTACTCTATACTTGGCTTGTCTCCTCTTCTCCTCATCATCAGCGTGTTATCCCCGTTATAGATTGTTTATTTGTCTGATAATGTGACTCTGCTGGATCAGGTTTTTCTGTGATGGATCTGACCATCAGACTGCTAACTTTACTATTGTCTGCTGTAAAATCACATGTGTAGTTGAGGAGAGATGTGCAAAACGAAAAAAATTGTTTCGTTTCGATTTATTTATTTATACAAATTTGTTTCGTTAAAACTGTTTAATTAGCTTTCGGAATGCATTTCGTTAATTCAAATTCGGATCGATTTTGAATTTTCTGTATTTGGTCCAGTTGAACTAAATTCGACCGAATTCAGAAGATTTGAATCAATTCAAATTCAAATTCAATTCGAAATCCAATTTATTCTTTTCAAAATTTGAATTTTGGAAGATGGTTATATTCTTTCTATTCCATTCTATTCTATTCTATTGAAGCTTGGAGAATAGGTTAGGTGACCCTATAATATCCGGCCCCTCATACCTAACATTAGCATAATGTAAATCATGTTACTGGTTACTGATATGTATATATATACACATATATACACATATATATATATATATATATATATATATATATATATATATATATTAGGTGGTCAATACTTGATGTTATCTCCCAACATGTTTCGCCAACATTGGCTTCCTCAGGGGATTTTTTAAAAGGAGGGCTGGTCTATTTGTGACAGTATCACACTGTATGACTGCAGTCTCATGCTGGCACCCCCTGCATTAATCCTTATGTATAGCAGAGTCTATCTGGTCCCCATACATCCCCTGGTATCACACAGAGCCTCCTAGTTCTGTGGATTTTCCTAGTGTTTCCCTCTGAAGCTCCTTTAAGCTGTATGGAAACTGGTGGTCCGTAAAAATCCCCTGAGGATGCCAATGTTGGCGAAACATGTTGGGAGATGACATCAAGTATTGACCACCTAATATATATATGGATATCAGTAACCAGTAACACGATCTACATTATGTTCTGCTAATGTTTTTATTGAACCCTACTTTTTGTTCTCGTATGTAATAAAATTTCAACTTTTTATATATATTTATGTACTTTTCTTTGTTCTTGGCACTGTAATAATCCCAACCATCCTGTTGTTGCTACCATTCTATTCTATTGTTTTTTTCTTTTCTATTTTCTATTACGTTCTATTCTTTTCTATTCTATTCAAATTTTAATTTATTTTATTTGGAATTCAAATTTGAGAAAATTTGTATATTGTTACATTCTTTCAATTCTATTGTTTTCTATTTTTTTTTATTTATGCTATTCTATTATTTTATTTTCTATTCCATTTTTTTTTATTCTATGCTTTTCTATTCGAATTTGAATTTATGCTATTCAATATTCAACTTTTGCAAGATGGTTATATTTTTTCAATTCTATTCTATTCCATTGTTTTATTCTATTTTATGCTTATCTTTTCTATTTTATTATTTTGTTTTATATTCTAATCTATTCTTTTCTATTCTAATTCAAATTCATGCTGTTCAAATTTTGGGAAATGGTTATATTTTATCTATTCTATTCTATTTTTTTAATTCTATTATTTTATTTTAGATTCTATTCTTTTCTATTCTATTTGATTCTTTTCTATTCAAATTTGAATTTGTTCATTCTAAATTTGAAATTCGGAAAACAGTTATATTTTTCCTATTTTATTCTATTCTATTGTTTTTTCCTATTTTATTCTATTCTTTTCTTTTTTTCTATTCTTTTCAATTTTATTCTAATTCAAATTTATTCTATTTGAAATTCAAATTTCAGAAGATGGTTATATTCTATTTTATTCTATTCTTTTGGTATTCTATTCTATTCATTTTCCTATTCTATTAATATATTTTCTATTCTATTTTATTCTGTTCTGTTCTTTTATTTTCTATCCTATTTTTCTCTGTTTTACTCTATTATTTTCTATTCTATGTTGCTCTGTTTTACTCTATTCTTTTCTATTCTATTCCTTTATTTTCTATTCTATTTTATCATCTTTGGAAATTCAAATTCAAATTTCGTCTGAAATTTTGTATCATTATTTCAGATTCGTTATTGTAATTTGGAAATTCAGATACATCCGAATTTCCGAATAACAAAAAATGTGTATGAATTTTTATTCGGAACAAAACAATCTGCACATGTCTGTAGATGAGTCCTTTCTAAAGTGCTCCATTGAATAAACCAGGTAGTCCCTCTTGTTGCCCGGCTCTTCATTGAAAGACACGTTTTCAGAACAAACAAGTATTTGTAATGAGATTATTAGAAGAGGAAGGAAGGGGACTACAGACTGTGCAGAAAATCGTAAAGAAGACATGTCTTATTTAAATATGGGGGTCCAAGACAATAAAAGTTACCTGGAGTGGAGAGTTTTCTGATGTCTTCTACTTCCGACTCCCAAATGTCTAGAAAAGATTGAAGGTAGAACTTAAAGAAAATTCAAAGATCAAATACATCTGAAAGGATGTGAAAGCAAGTGAAACCCCTAGGGATCAGCATTTTTAAGGTTATCCCAGCTGCTTAGATGTAATCTCTTCCCATCCATGGCATCGGAGATTTATCCCTAGCCAGGGGTCACATCTCTACAATACAGTAAATACTGGATAATTGGGGAACAGCGTGCTTAATCCAAGCGAAGGTGGTGTGTTCTCCTTTTGGTGTTCCCTTCCTGAAAGGCCCCGACCGGGTTAAGGTCGCAAGCTTCCCTAAGCTTGCCGTTTGGTAAGTGCGCATTCCTACCATTACCACAGTGGTGCGGTGAAGGACACATTGATTTATTTATTTGTATTCTCACCTGTGAAGGACACATTGATTTATTTATTTGTATTCCCACCTATCTACGGTTCTCAATATATCTACCATTTTTAATTGATTCTGGATAGGATTTTTTACCTCCTGGTTACTATGAACTTTATTATGAACTTTGGAACTAATCTTAATTTTGGGTCTAATATTCATTTTATCTGATTTGGTTTATATCATACATACCTTTGTTATCACAGCGCTGCTCCTATTGAATATTTTGTAATGTGTGTATCCCACTTTTAGCGGCTGCTTGTATATATATTTATTCACTGATTTGTCACTTTTGGTTTTTTCATTTGTATTTTTCTCATTATGTTTTGTATGTACTAATTTTTATATTTAGCGCGGTGGCTTGCCCTTTTCTTATTACATCTGAAAGGATGCTGGAGACACCCTCCATTTACCCAACGCAAGAATTATGGGATGTTTGCCTCTACTGTCTCCTTTCCAAGGAATTTTATACTACTAGATAATTACCTCCCAGTCACTAATACATCCAGGATAGTTATAAACTAAAGAAATCATAAATGTAGGGATGCAAACTGATGTAAAATTATATTTAGAATGTATTTGGTCTATGAACCAGAGGCTCTGGATGGACAGTTGGATAAATGGATCTATATTCAGGATGTATCTGGTCTATAAACCAGAGGCTCTGGATGGACAGTTGGATAAATGGTTCTATATTTAGAATGTATCTGGTCTATAAACCAGAGGCTCTGGATGGACAGTTGGATATATGGCTCCATATTTAGGATGTATCAGTTCTATAAACCAGAAGCTCTGGATGGACAGTTGGATAAATGGCTTTATATTTAGGATGTATCCGGTCTATAAACCAGAGGCTCTGGATGGACAGTTGGATAAATGGCTCTACATTTAAGATGTATCTGGTCTATAAACCAGAGGCTCTGCATAGACAGTTGGATAAATGGCTCTACATTTAAGATGTATCTGGTCTATAAACCAGAGGCTCTGGATGGACAGTTGGCTTTATGGCTCCATATTTAGGATATATCCGGTCTATAAACCAGAGGTTCTGAATGGACAGTTGGAAATATGGCTCTATATATAGGATGTATCCGGTCTATAAACCAGAGGCTCTGGATGGACAGTTGGATAAATGGTTCTATATTTAGGATGCATCTGGTCTATAAACCAGAGGCTCTGGATGGACAGTTGGATAAATGGATCTATATTTAGGATGTATCCGGTCTATAAACCAGAGGCTCTGGATGGACAGTTGGATATATGGCTCCATATTTAGGATGTATCAGTTCTATAAATCAGAAGCTCTGGATGGACAGTTGGATAAATGGCTTTATATTTAGGATGTATCCGGTCTATAAACCAGAGGCTCTGGATGGACAGTTGGCTTTATGGCTCCATATTTAGGATATATCCGGTCTATAAACCAGAGGTTCTGAATGGACAGTTGGAAATATGGCTCTATATATAGGATGTATCTGGTCTATAAACCAGAGGCTCTGGATGGACAGTTGGATAAATGGTTCTACATTTAAGGTGTATCTGATCTATAAACCAGAGGCTCTGGGTGGACAGTTGGATAAATGGCTCTACATTTAAGGTGTATCTGGTCTATAAACCAGAGGCTCTGGGTGGACAGTTGGATATATGGCTCCATATTTAGGATGTATCAGTTCTATAAATCAGAAGCTCTGGATGGACAGTTGGATAAATGGCTTTATATTTAGGATGTATCCGGTCTATAAACCAGAGGCTCTGGATGGACAGTTGGATAAATGGCTCTACATTTAAGATGTATCTGGTCTATAAACCAGAGGCTCTGGATGGACAGTTGGCTTTATGGCTCCATATTTAGGATATATCCGGTCTATAAACCAGAGGTTCTGAATGGACAGTTGGAAATATGGCTCTATATATAGGATGTATCCGGTCTATAAACCAGAGGCTCTGGATGGACAGTTGGATAAATGGTTCTACATTTAAGGTGTATCTGATCTATAAACCAGAGGCTCTGGGTGGACAGTTGGATAAATGGCTCTACATTTAAGGTGTATCTGGTCTATAAACCAGAGGCTCTGGGTGGACAGTTGGATAAATGGCTCTACATTTAAGGTGTATCTGATCTATAAACCAGAGGCTCTGGGTGGACAGTTGGATAAATGGCTCTACATTTAAGATGTATCTGGTCTATAAACCAGAGGCTCTGGATGGACAATTGGATAAATGGTTCTATATTTAGGATGTATCCAATCTATAAACCAGAGGTTCTGGATGAACACTACAGTTGGGTAGATGGGTTTTATATTTAGCACTGAATTAAGTATAGGGTAGAATAATATAAGAATGTCCTAATACTCACTTTCAATATCAGGGCTTGTTTCCAGTTGAGTAGGAGCGTCTATAACAAATAATGGAATTTTTTAATACAACACAACATTTTTTTGAAAAGAAGGAACTTATTAAACTCTGACACTTAAAACATTTCAATAAGAACTCCAGGAATAACAAAAATATCTCCCCACCTACCACCTAAATAATGTGAAATGAGGCGCTATCCATCTGTCTGTATTCAGTTTCAGAAGGCTTTGTTCCATAATGGTTTAAGCTTTGGCAGCAGGGCCGGGACAAGGGGTGGGCAGGAGGAGACGACTGTACTGGGCACTGTGGTATCAAGTGAGGTTCGGGGGCACCGCAAGGAGATTGCAGGGAGGGGATTTGTGTTGGGAGGGGGAATTTGGGGTGGGGCAGGGGGGGCGACAGGAGGTAAGAATTGTTCTACTAGGGGAAATTTGGGGAGGTGCGCTAGGAGTGGGGATTTGTGTTGGAAGGGGGAATTTGGGGTGGGAGGGTGGCAGGAGATAAGAATTGTTCTACTAGTGGAAATTTGGGGAGGTGTGCTAGGAATGGGGATTTGTGTTGAGAGGGGGGATAGGGGAAGAGGATTTGTGCTTGGATGGGGGATTTGTGCAAGAAAAGGTATTATGGGGGGGATTTGTGCTAAGAGGGGGGATTTGGGAGGGGGATATGTGCTAGTAGGGATGATTTGGGGGCATCATCCCTACTAGCACATATCCTCCTGTGACTTCACCATTAATATCAACAGCACAACCATTGGTCCCTCCACACATGCCAGGGTCCTGGGTGTAATCCTTGACTCTGACCTCTCCTTCAGCCCCCATATCCAATCACTGGCTAAATCCTGCCGCCTTAACCTCCGCAACATCTCCAGAATTCCACCCTTCCTGACTAATGACACTACAAAACAACTTATTCACTCCTTGATTATTTCCCGCCTCGACTATTGCAACTCTCTCCTTAATGACCTACCCTTAAGCAGGCTATCCCCCCTTCAGTCTATTATGAATGCTGCTGCTAGACTAATACACCTCACTAATCGATCCGTAACTGCTGCTCCTCTCTGCCAATCCCTTCACTGGCTTCCCCTACCCCACCGTGTAAAATTCAAAATGCTAACCATAACATACAAGGCCATTCACAACATCGCCCCCATCTACATCACCAACCTCATCTGCAGATATCGCCCAAATCGCCCCCTCCGCTCCTCCCAGGACCTTCTGCTCTCTAGCTCCCTTGTTACCTCCTCCCATGCTCGCCTTCAGGACTTCTCCAGAGCCTCTCCCATCCTCTGGAATTCCCTGCCCCAGTATGTCCGATCAGCCCCTACCCTGTCCACCTTTAGGAGATCCTTGAAAACTCATTTATTCAGGGAAGCCTATCCCACACCCACATAACTGTCCCTGAGCCACCCCCATCAAATCATTCTTTGCAGCTATTACCTTTTGTACCACCACCCCCTCTCTTTAGAATGTAAGCTCTACGAGCAGGGCCCTCCTGTACCTTTTGTATTGAACTGTACTGTAATTGTGTTGTCCCTCTTATACATTGTAAAGCGCTGAGTAAACTGTTGGCGCTATATAAATCTCGTATAATAATAATAATAATAATAATTTGAACTAAGAGGGGAAACTTGGAGGAGGGGGGGATTTGTGCTACGATGGGGGATTGGGAAGGGGAATTTTTGCTAGGAGCTGGGCTTTGGAGTGGGGGGGGGTGATTTTTTGTGCTCGGAGGTGAAATATTAGGGGTAGAGGATTAAAGAGGGGGGCTTTTTTTTTGGGTGGGGGGGATTGTGCTGGGAACATATGTGTAATGAGAGGATTTGTGCCTTCCGTGGCTTTACAGGAATCTCCCATCCCACCAGGGGTCCTGATCGACCATCCGGCGCTTATGTCAGCTGATCACAAAGCCCAACAAGGACCAGATCGGCTTTGTTCAGATCTCAGCTATAGTAACCTGGAAGCATTGTCAACTGCACCATTTTTAAAAATATAAGGCATTCAATCACAATCTTGGTGTATTGAATGCCTTTAAGGACTGGAGAGACCCCAGATCTGTCCATAAAAAGTATCTGTCATGTGCCTATTGCGGTCACAAGGGATATTTACAGTATATTAAGTGATAAAAAAGTAAAGTGACAGTGTAAGAATAAATTTAAAAAAAAAATTTAAAGTCCCCCCCTGTGCTTGCGCGCAAAGGCGAACGCACCCGTTGGTCCCGCACATACGCAAACAGAGATCGTCCCACATATGTGAGGTATCATCACGTAGGTCAGATCATGGGCAGTAATTCTAGCACCAGACCTCCTCTGTAAATCTAAAGAGGTAACCTGTATAGCCTTTTAAAGCATTGCATACGCTTCTTTGCGATCGGGAACTACAGAGGCATCTCATACAAGAGGGGGATGTCCTCTCTTCTGTCCACTGACCCTTCAACCCCTCACTTCGCTGTTTGATCACCCTGCATTATCCCAAGATATGGGTTCTTCTGTGATGGGTCCGTTCACATGTTCCTCATGGCCTGTGGCTAGTTCCTTTGTACACCCCAGCTTGGTTGCACCTAATATGGCGGAGAGGCTGGGTAGCTGGCTTACTGCACATCGCCTATCCACATTCTGCTCTACGTAATTCTCTTCCTCTCAGATTCATAGATCTTTGACTGGTTATGAACTGCTGTGCTCTCTCTCTCTCGGAAACACCCAGACATTTACTCTCCTCCATTTACAATTGGTTACAGTAATGACTTGCTACACGATCAACTCCCACCATACACCAAGAGGTGGTCCGTGGACTTCTGGAAGGAGTTTACTATAGTTGACTGGCAAAAGTCATTTCACTTTACTCATAAATCCTCTATATCTTGTTATACACAGGAAAAAAAACTTTAAATTCCTATCCAGGTGGTACAGGGATCCATACTCCCTACACAAAATGTCTCCATCGCCCCCCCTACTTGTTGGTGGCATGGATCGGCTGAGGGAACCTATCTCCACCTATGGTGGGATTGTAGTAAGATTCAGACTTTTTGGTCTTGGGTTTTCTCCATACACGTTGACCTGTATAATCAGTCTTTGAAACCTACTCCAAAAATGGCGCTACTACTATCCATGCTCCCTTTCTCAGTTGCATCTCAGAAACTAAATTTGCTGTGTTTTTCCCTGTCAGCAGCTAGACAACTGATCCCTATTTTGGAAAGCGACCCCCCCATTGTTGTCCCTGTGGGTTTCTACTGTAAACTACATCATGCGTATGGAAGAGATGCTGTAAGTGTCCAGGGCTTACTACGCATGTATCAATGGCGTTTTGCTGCAAGAGGAAATCTGTGCCAACTGAGCATGCACCAAAGATGCCTCAAGGCGCCAACCTGCACCTGCGCAGAAGACCTGATGGAAAAAGGCGGGAAAATGCATAGGAGGCGCACAGGAAGTGACCTCAACCTGATGGAAAAAGGCGGGAAATGCCCAGGAGATGCACAGGAAGTGACCTCAAACTTCCTTATATAAGCCCAGGCCAGACACTGCTAAATTGCTGGATAATCCCCCCTTGTTCCTGTGCTAGTGTGTGATCTGTCTAAACTTGTTGTGACCCGGAAACCTGTTTGACTACTCTTGATTGCTGCTTGCCATTGACCTCGAATTTGTACCTAGACCATTCTACTTCTTTGCCCCTTTTTGTCCTCAGCTGCCAGATTAGAACCGACCCCGGCTTGGATCTCGACCATTCTTCTTCTGATTAACCCTTTTATACTTCCTTGCCAAACTGGACTTGACCTTGGCTCAGATCTCGGACTAAGGCTTGCATGGTGCTCCGCACCCCTGGCACCCGTGCCACTTGGTGTCCACCAAGTCTCTGTCTCCATCTCCAGAGGCTTCAAGGACCCGAGGTGCAAGGGAGGCCTTCCCACAACTTCGGTCTCACCTATGTGGCCCCTTATGACAGATGCTGTATTTAGATAACAATACATTTGACAGGTTTAAGCTCCTATGGCTTATCTGGATGTATTTTTCTACTTCAGATTTACTGAAAAAAATGTTGTTGCCCGATGACTGATGTGACTCCACTCCCTCATCACTCCTTATAGACATAACCTGTCAGATTCACCCGACCCCTTCTCTTTATTTTTTCTTCTCTCCCCAATCACACCGGGATCTAGCACCTTCTACTCTTCCTTCTCCCTTCTTATTTTTCTTTTTTCTTTTATTTCTCTATTCCCCCTTCGATATACTTGAAGGAACGCACCCTCGACCTTGGGTTTTCCTGAAATTTCATTTGTATATGCTCTTTTTAGCCTGAGTTGCATACCTTTATTACTCAGTTGTCTACGATTATGTTTTTTCTACCTCTGTTATATAAATTGTACAATATTACATGTATGATAGATAAGAGGATGTACCTCTACTGCTCTAATAATTTATTTTTTATGTACAAAAAAATATATATTTACCTCTAAAGAGTCGCCTACGGATAGTAAAATTTACGTCTGCCGCCCGTTGGGTTTTGTTTTTTTTTGGATTCAAATTAAAAATAAAGTGTACTCCCCCCCCTGCTGCATGAATACCATGTGATATACAAGTTTGTAAAACACCACAATTTATTCTCTAGGGCCTCTGCTTTATAAATATATATAATGTTTGGGGGTTCTAATTGATTTTCTAGCAAAAAATACTGATTGCTACATGTAAACAAAAAGTGGCAGAAAAGGCCCGGCCAGGAAATTAACCAAAAACAATTCTACTTATATCAGATGGAATAAAACAATATAAATAATTCATAGGCTTACATTCATTTTTAGGACCTGAATCCGACCAATACTGAGGTGCTGCAAAATATATAAATTAGTTCGTAAGACTTTTCGGAAGTTAAAGCAAAATTATATCTATCACATGTAGAGTGGTGGGATTAGTAGTTTACAGAAAGACCACAAATTAATGAAAAGCTCTTCAAAAGCAATTAAATGTATTACTGGCAGTTTAGAAGTGCCTCAGTGTGAAAGGGGCCTAAGACTACTTTCACATTGAGGCGGTCAGTGCGGGCGCCGGCGGTAAAGCTTTAGGCCCCTTTCACAGTGAGGCACTTTTCACGCGAAAAAAGCGCCTGAAAAGCTCACGAAAACCTATTTTCATTAAAACCAATGAATGCTTTCACACTCGGGCAGTGCGCTGGCGGGGTGGTGAAAAAACGCCCCTCTCCATTGAAATGAATGGAAGGTGCTTCAAAAACGCCTGAAAAGCTCTTCAAAAGTGCTCAGTGTTTTACTAGCAGTTTACATAGCCTCAGTGTGAAAGGGGCCTTATCGTTGTTTTAGCAGTGCTATTCGGACACTAGCAGGGCAGTTTTAGCCCCCGCCAGCGGCTGAAAAAGGGTTAAAACCGCCCACAAAGCGGCGCTTTGCCTGCGGGTTTGCGGTGCTGCCCCATTGTTTTCAATAGGAAGGGGCGTATGTGTATACACCGCTCCTATAGTGCTGCAAAGATGCGGCTTGCAGGACTTTTTTGACCGTCCTGCAAGCGCACCGCTCCAGTGTGAAGAGCTTTCACACTGGAGACACAGGAGAGGTGCTATAAAGGCGCTGTTTTTAGCGCTGTAGCGCCTGTAAAGCGCCTCAGTGTGAAAGTAGCCTTAAGCTGAAGTTATATTTTGACCTTCCCTTCCCCCAATTTCCGCTTCCCCATCAATATGTAAATGTTTTCAGGGCAATACTTTTAGACTCAGTGACAACACCACCGAGTCTCTATTCCCCTCTATGTAATGCAGGCAGATCATGACTGGCGGGATCTACGTAAACTTGACAGGGATATAAGAAACAACTCACCTGTCGGGAGTGGTATAAAATCGGAGAAGTCCCATTCATCATATTTGCCATTATACCTTGACAGGAAAGAAAACATGGATTCATCTGATCTGAAAGTACAAATTTTGGATAGAGGGGAGATTTACCTTCATTTCCTGTCTCCATAACCAAAACAGGAAGTGAAGGGACATCCCTCCAAAGTGAGGAAATCCCTGGTTGTCACCAGAACTTCCTACTTTGGTGACAACTCTAAATTTGGGATTTTCTTTCATTTCTTGCTTTTCGGTGATGTCGGTCACCAGGACAAATGGAGAGGGGGAATTTCTCTGTGAACTTTAAGAATAAGTAAAGGCAAATCTTTTTAGTTTTGGAAAGAGTAGAGAGGGATTGGAACATCTTTCAGGTTTTAACCGCCCTCTGTGTCCCCATTTAGGGCATTCGCCCTCCTGGTGACCACCATTGCCAAAAAATGAAAGTGGAGAAAAAGAAAATCCCACATTTTGTGTTGTCAACAAAAAAGAAATAGAGGAGAAATCTTCCCATGGGGACCACCAAATATTCCCTCCCTTTTGAGGGATTTCCTCTCACTTCCTGTATTAGTTATGGGACTGGAAGTGAAGGGAAATCTCCCAAATGGGATACAGATGGCAAAAAACTGACAGGGGTTGTAACCTTCCCTTAATTTAACCAAAATGAAAAAAAAAAAGCTTTGCATTATTTTCTACTTTACAGTGCCTTGAAATTTTCCATATTTTGACATGTTGCGTAAATGTATTTTATTGGGATTTTATGTGATAGACCAACACAAAGTGGCTCATAATTGTGAAGTGGAAGGAAAATGGTTTTCAATTTTTTTACAAATAATTATTTGAAAAGTGTGGGGGGCATTTGTATTCAGCCCCCTTTACTCTGATACCCCTAACTAAAATCTGGTGGAACCAATTGCCTTCAGAAGTCACCTCATTAGTAAATAGAGTCCACCTGTGTGTCATTTAATCTCAATATAAATACAGCTGTTCTGTGAAGCCCTCAGAGGTTTGTTAGAGAACCTTAGTGAACAAACAGTATCATGAAGGCCAAGGAACACACCAGACAGGTCAGGGATAAAGTTGTGGAGAAGTATAAAGCAGGGTTAGGTTATAAAAAAAATCTCCCAAGCTTTGAACATCTCGCGGAGCTCTGTTCAATCCATCATCAGAAAATGGAAAGAGTATGGCACAACTGCAAACCTACCAAGACATGGCCGTCCACCTAAACTGACCGACCGGGCAAGGAGAGCATTCATCAGAGAAGAGCCAAGAGGTCCATGGTAACTCTGGAGGAGCTGCAGAGATCCACAGCT
Organism: Lithobates septentrionalis; assembly: GCA_037952835.1. NCBI lineage: Eukaryota > Metazoa > Chordata > Amphibia > Anura > Ranidae > Lithobates > Lithobates septentrionalis. Next base: position 336,882 of record JBBDGP010002437.1, read on the forward strand.
CAGGTGGGAGAATCTGTCCACAGGACAACTATTACAGCCACTATACAGCCATTACAAACATACAGCCAGAGCTACAATGGAATGGTTTAGATCAAAGCATATTCATGTGTTAGAATGGCCCAGTCACAGTCCAGACCTAAATCCCATTGAGAATCTGTGGCAAGACTTGAAAATTGCTGTTCACAGACGCTCTCCATCCAATCTGACAGAGCTTGAGATATTTTACAAAGAAATATGGGCAAAAATGTCCATCTCTAGATGTACAAAGCTGGTAGAGACATCCAGGGCTAGACTGGGACAAAAATTTGGCCCTGGACTTCACCCAGACCGGCCCATTTTATTTTTGCAAACATGCACCAAAACAGTATATAAAACTATACACAAATGCTCAATATGGATACTTATTGAGTTTGGGATGGATCTGAGGGAAGCGGTGCGACCTTTGTATGGGACATCAGAGCAGCCGGGGGGGAAATTGCCACCTTGCCCCCTGGTAGGGTGACCACATTTCCAGACTGCCATTCAGGGACAATTTTGCCAAGGACCAGGGGGGATGTAGTCTCAGGGTTGACAGGGAATTCAGCGGTGGGGGTGATTTGTCGAGTGAATGGCTGGTGCTAGCACTGAAAACATCCCGACACCATGCTTAATATGGTGTCAGGATGATCAAATCACATTATTTCTATTACTACATTGTAATATATAATGAAATAGTTCAACTCACCAGAATGCAGAATCAGTGGGAACCCTGAGCTTGTCACCTGCCACCAGATGCGGCATCTCACCATTGCCTGCAACAAGATGCAGTGTGTCATTTGCCACCGTCGCTTGCCACCAGATGCAGCATGTCACTTGCCACCGTCGCGGAGAGGGGCAGAGAGAGAGAGAGGGGCAGAGAGAGAGAAGGGGGCAGAGAGAGAGAGGGGGTAGAGAGAGAGAAGGGGGCAGAGAGAGAGAAGGGGGCAGAGAGAGAGAAGGGGGCAGAGAGAGAGAAGTGGGCAGAGAGAGAGAGGGGGCAGAGAGAGAGAGGGGGCAGAGAGAGAGAAGGGGGCAGAGAGAGAGAAGGGGGCAGAGAGAGAGAAGGGGGCAGAGAGAGAGAGAGAGGGGCAGAGAGAGAGAGGGGCAGAGAGAGAGAGGGGCAGAGAGAGAAGGGGGCAGAGAGAGAGAAGGGGGCAGAGAGAGAGAGGGGGCAGAGAGAGAAGGGGGCAGAGAGAGAGAGAGGGGCAGAGAGAGAAGGGGGCAGAGAGAGAAGCGGGCAGAGAGAGAGAGAGGGGGCGGAGAGAGAGGGGCAGAGAGAGAGAGGGGGCAGAGAGAGAGGGGGCAGAGAGAGAAGGGGGCAGAGAGAGCGAGGGAGGCAGAGAGAAGGGGGCAGAGAGAGAAGGGGGCAAAGAGAGAAGGGGGTAAAGAGAGAAGGGGGTAAAGAGAGAAGGGGGCAAAGAGAGAAGGGGCAGAGAGAGAGAAGTGGGCAAAGAAAGAAGGGGGCAGAGAGAGAAGGGGGCAGAGAGAGAAGGGGGCAGAGAGAGAAAGGGAGGCAGAGAGAGAAGGGGGCAAAGAGAGAGGGATGCAGAGAGAAGGGAGCAGAGAGAGAAGGGGGCAGAGAGAGAAGGGGCAGAGAGAGAGGGGCAGAGAGAGGGGGCAGAGAGAGAGGGGCAGAGAGAGAAGGGGCGGAGAGAGAGAGAGAGAGAGAGAGAGAGAGAGGGGGGGGCAGAGAGAGAGAGAGAAGGGGGCAAAGAGGGGCAGAAAGAGAGACAGAGAAGAGGCAGAGAGGGGCAGAGAGAGAGAGAGAGAAGAGGGCAGAGAGGCAGAGAGAGAGAAGGGGGCAGAGAGGGGCAGAAAGAGAGACAGAGAGGGGCAGAGAGAGAGAGAGAGAGAGAGAGAGAGAGAGAGAGAGAGAGAGAGAGAGAGAGAGAAAGGGCGGAGAGGGGCAGAGAGAGAGAGAGAGGAGGGGGCAGAGAGGGGCAGAGAGAGAGAGAGAGAGAGAAGGGGGCAGAGAAGCAGAGAGGGAAGGGGGCAGAGAGAGAGGGAGAGAGAGAGAGAGAGAGACAGAAGGGGGCAGAAAGAGAAGGGGGCAGAGAAGCAGAGAGGGGAGGGGGCAGAGAAGCAGAGAGGGGAGGGGGCAGAGAGGGGCAGAGAGAGAGAGAGAAGGGGGCAGAGAAGCAGAGAGGGAAGGGGGCAGAGAGAGAGGGAGAGAGAGAGAGAAGGGGGCAGAAAGAGAAGGAGCAGAGAGGCAGAGAGAGAGAGGAGGGAGAGAGGGGTCTGGTCAGTGCTCAGCTAACTCACTTGAATGGTGGGGGGCTTTAATGTGGCTGTCGGCTGCTTGTTTAATCTTCCCGCGGCGCTCCCTCTTGCTCTTCATAGATGCATCGCATGGGCAGGGAGAGAGGGGCGGGAGAAGCAGCGCTTGTCACAAGCTGGCTGAGGAGCAGTGTGCGAATCCTCTCCTCTAGTGCAGCTGCACCGAGCCGGCTGTCACCCACTACCCACACACTGACATCAGGGATGATCCGGAGCATGGAGCGGCAGCGGCCGTCGGAGGACTTCCTCGCCCACCAGCGTGACCTTACAGTAACCTATTGCAGCGGCAAAGGAAGTGCTCTGTGCTACAGGTGGTGGGCGGGCCGGCAGTGAAGCACTAAAGCACCCAGCCAGCTCCCACCCTCCCGGCCAAGTCCACCTCTAAATTGCCGATTCGGTCCCATGGTAGGGCCGGCCCGGCAGTACAGCAGTGCTCAAAATAATGGCTGCACGGGCCACGCATCCATTATTTTGGCAGGCTGTCTGTCAATGAAACAGGCCCACTGAGCCATCGGTCCACCGGGAAACTCCCGGTAGTCCCGATGGACAGTACATGCCTGGAGACATCCCCAAAAAGACTTGTAGCTGTAATTGCAGAGAAAGGGGGTTCTACAAAGTATTGACTTCGGGGGGCGCCATACAAATGTACCCCCCACACTTTTCACTTATTTATTTGTATCATTTATGATTTTACTTCCACTTCACAATTATGTGCCACTTTGTGTTGGTCTATCACATAAAATCCTAATAAAATACATTTACGTTTTTGATTGTAACATGACAAAATGTGGAAAATTTCAAGGGGTATGAATAATTTTTCAAGGCACTGTATATGGAAAATAATTACATCATCACAGGGTGGTACTGTGGATGTACAAGTTAGTAACAAAGTGCCATGTCCCAAAAATTCCAGCAAAGTAGAATGAACAGACCATGGACTTTTTAGGCACCAACACAACAAAGGGTTTATATAAATTTACAGAATTATATTTAACATCTTAAAAAACATTGAATGTCAATTATGGAAACTACATAACAAAAAATATAACTTAACCTCTAACACACCTCCACTTGCATCTTTTATTGGTGACCCAAAATTCCACCTTACCTCCAATGAGAGAGGAGACTTTTCATGGTGGACAAATAATAACCTAATATCCCTCTATAATTTTTTAGAAAACAACAACTTCACTTCATTCCCTTCATTGAAATCTAGACATCAGATCCCCAATACCGAATTTAATAAATTTCTCCAAATTAGACATTTTTTTAGTACATATTTCCAAACAGTAAACTCACTCCCACCATCATTTTTTGAAAACATTTGTCTAAAAACACCCAGGAGAACAGGCCTGATATCTGAAATCTACTCTAATCTAGTCAATAATGCAGAACAATCCAAACTTCCCTATATGCTCAAGTGGGAACAAGAATGTGATGTCTCATTTACAATGGAAAACTGGGACAAATGTATCTCTAACTTACACAAATGCACAAGATCAATCAGGATCAAAGAAACTGCAATCAAACTTTTTACAAGGTGGTATTATACTCCAGTTAAAATTCATGCTATTTTCCCTGAGACCCCTCATACATGTTTCAGAGGTTGCAATTCAGCAGGATCCTTTTCTCATATCTTCTGGGATTGTGATAGATTTACTCAGATATGGAAACAACTGGAAAAATTTGCCTCCAAAATCTCAAATAACAACATAAACCTCACTATATATAACTGTCTCCTATTTTCCCCTATCATCGGTCTCTCCATACATAATATGAGATTGATCCACACAATATGTGTTGCTGTACACTGGTTGATAGCACGCCATTGGAAATCCCCCACAGTTCCTCTTTCACATTTGAAAACCAGAATTAACAATATTAATTTAATGGAAAAAATATTCCACACAATACAAAACACTAACCAATTCTACACAAAGAAATGGGACCCATGGTTTAACCATGCTAATCTCTTCTTTAACCCTGAATAATTCTACCAAATACTGAAGTTCACTGAAGAGTATTATATGAATATAGAGTTTAATGTATAATAGGAATTGCTATATTTATATATAAATTTATACTCCATTCAAGAACCGCTTAATATATATTGTTATTCCTTTTTGTAGAAATTACTTTGTACATTTTATGGCATATGTCAATAAGCTTTTTGTACTATTTCTTTGTACCAAATAAAAAAAGTTTGTAAACAAAAAAAAAAAAAAAAAACATTGAATGTGTCTAAAATCTCATGAAAAAAAAAATTTAAAATAAGCTACTAGTATGGTCAAAAGACCCACATAAATCCTAAACAATTGTTATCGTCTCATCAAAAAGAGATAAGGCTCTCACTGTCCCGGAAGGATTGAAAAAGCGCTTTGTCGCGAAACATGTTGTGCTCCAATGAACTACCCTATATTACCAAAAGTATTGGGACGCCTGCCTTTACACACACATGAACTTTAATGACATCCCAGTCTTAGTCCGTAGGGTTCAATATTGAGTTGGCTCCACCCTTTGTAGCTATAACAGCTTCAACTCTTCTGGGAAGGCCGTCCACAAGGTTTAGGAGGGTGTCTATGGGAATGTTTGACCATTCTTCCAGAAGAGCATTTGTGAGGTCAGGCACTGATGTTGGACGAGAAGTTCTGGCTCGCAGTCTCCTCTCTAATTCATCCCAAAGTCTTTATGGACCTTGCTTTGTGCACTGGTCCAAATCATTTGGTGGAGGGGGGATTATGTTGTGGGGTTGTTTTTCAGGGGTTGGGCTTGGCCCCCTTAGTTCAAGTGAAGGTAACTCTTAAGGCATCAGCATACTAAGACATTTTGGACAATTTAATGCTCCCAACTTTGTGGGAACAGTTTGGGGATTGTCTCTTCCTGTTCCAACATGACTGCCCACCAGTGCACAAAGCAAGGTCCATAAAGACATGGGTGAGCGAGTTTGGGGTGGAGGAACTTGACTGGCCTGCACAGAGTCCTGGCCTCAACCCGATAGAACACCTTTGGGGTGAACTAGAGTGGAGACTGCGAGCCTTCATGTCCAACATCAGTGCCTGACCTCACAAATGTTCTTCTGGAAGAATGGTCAAACATTCCCATAGACACCCTCCTAAACCTTGTGGAAGGCCTTCCCAGAAGAGTTGAAGCTGTTATAGCTGCAAAGGGCAGAGCCAACTCAATATTGAACCCTACGGACTAAGATTGGGATGTCATTAAAGTTCATGTGTGTGTAAAGGCAGGCGTCCCAATACTTTTGGTAATATAGGGTAGTTCATTGAAGCACAACATGTTTCGCGACAAAGCGCTTTTTCAGGAGCTTGAATGTATGCTATTTCAGTAGAGCAGAGTGTAGAACTTTCAAATATATATATATATATAGGCGGCTGGTAAGACAGAGCCCCCTGAAAGGGGTTAAAATAGTAAAAGTAATAGTATGTCCTTTCAAAGGGTAGCAATGAAAATAAAGGTGCACACAGACAAAGGCCAGTACATCTCAGGGTGTCAGACATCCCATAACTTGAGTAGCCCTGCCCATTAAACAGTCCTCCATTTACCTAACCAGTATCAATATAGGCAATCACCAAAGGGTCCCCGCACAATCGAACAGCTAGCCTTCAAGAGACATCCACTGGCGCACTGCCTTTGTCCTTTGAAAGGACATACCATCACTTTTACTATTTTAACCCCCTCGGGGGGCTCTGTCATATCAGCCACCTATATCATTGAATGAAAGCTCCTGAGGAAGCCCCGCGTCCCGAAACATGTTGAGCTCAAATAAGCTACGTCAATGTATGCCAAACCTTCGGGGACAGTTAAGGCCTTATCTCTTTTTGATGAGACGATTACAATTGTTTAGGATTGGTGTGGGTCTTTTGACCATACTAGTAGCTTATTTTGAATATTTTTATTTTTTTCATGAGGCTTTAGACACATTCAATGTTTTTTAAGATGTGAAATAAAATTCTGTAATTTTATATAAATCCTTTGTTTTTGGGGTGCCTAAAAATTGCATGGTCTGTTCATTCTACTTAGATCTACTTTAGGTTGTGCGGCATGCTGATAGGAGGAAAGAGCACAGTAACTCATCAGTTTGCTGCTTCTCTTTTCACTGCCCAGGCTGGGGGAGGGACAAGAGCTGAAAACGTTACTGAACTGAGGTAGAAAAAAAAACAAGGTCTCCTCCCCTGCCAGACAGGGCTGTGCTGTGTGGCAGAGCTGTGTAAATCTCAGGACTGGATGTACAGAAATACCAATTCTGTGGCAGGTAAAACATATTCTATCTCTGTATTCAGCTCTTTGCGTGACGTTCAGCTTTAAGATGCAGTAGCAGGTGCCAACTGCTAACAACATCAGCAGAGCCTACCTGAGAGGACCTCCACTTTTTTTTTATTTTTTTATTTTTTTAACAGACGTGTTGAGGGGCCTTTGGTGAAATATCAGGGGTGTACACAGACAGCCTAAGCTGCACTGAACAGTGAATGAATGGGAAGTGCTTTGAGGCTCTCAGTTCATTCACAAACTGAAGCATAGTAAACATTGCTTACTATGATTCAGTAATGAATGGACACAGTGAGTGATCAGTGCCAATTGCTCACTGTGTTCATTCAGGGAAGGAAGAAGCTGGTAAATAGGACATATTTACTGCACACTCCCCGCTCTTCATCCTGAAACAACCCCCTGTGTGCCCTCAGCAGCTGCTGGTGTGAGAGGAAGGAAGCTTGCAATGCTGCAGGGAAGGGGGGCACACAGGGAAGAAAAAAGGAGGAAAAGATGGCAGAGCTCCAAGAGTTGGCAATAAGGCAGTACAGCCATTGCTCCTTTTTTTTTTTTTTTTTACAACAATCTACTGCTGAAGCTATTTTCTTCCCTAATATGAAGTGATTCTACTCTGTCTGCAGCTTCATGAGTCTGTTTTTATCATTAGGTCCTGATGAAGGGGAAGTTTTGTGACCGAAATGCGTTGGATCGTTACCATTGTATTCTATGATGGTATAAACACTACAGGACTCTGACATTATTGGGGAGCTGCTCGGTGAGCTGTCTACCGAATTAAAAAGGATGAAATTCTTTAATGTCTTTATGGATCTCTGCACCCCAAAGAAGAGATTTCCCAATCCCAACCCTGAAACACATAGAAGAAAAAAATCCTTAGTCTGGCTGGAGTTCAATCGTAACTCTAGGAATAAAAATGGCGCCCGTGTAATCAGCTGAGAGCGGCGGTATATATCAGACCTGGTGATCCTCTTGATTGGTGGAAACCCAGACCGAACTCTGCGTCGTCTGCATAACAGAAATATCAGAAAGGGATGATATTCATTAAAACTTCTTCTAAATTGCTATCATGTAGATGATTAATAAAAATATTTGTAATCTGCTACTGCTTGTTTACCAACAATGTCCATTTCATATTAGAAGCAGTCCTGACTCTGTACTCACCTGACACCCCCCATATCTCTGTACTCACCTGATACCTCCCATATCTCTTTACTCACCTGATACCTCCCATACCTCTGTACTCACCTGACACCTCCCATACCTCTGTACTCACCTGACACCTCCCATACCTCTGTACTCACCTGACACCTCCCATACCTCTGTACTCACCTGAGACCTCCCATACCTCTGTACTCACCTGATACCTCCCATACCTCTGTACTCACCTGATACCTCCCATATCTCTGTACTCACCTGATACCTCCCATATCTCTGTACTCACCTGACACCCCCCATATCTCTGTACTCACCTGACACCTCCCATACCTCTGTATTCACCTGACACCTCCCATACCTCTGTACTCACCTGACACCTCCCTTACCTCTGTACTCACCTGATACCTCCCGTACCTCTGTACTCACCTAACACCTCCCATATCTCTGTACTCACCTGACACCCCCCATACCTCTGTACTCACCTGACACCTCCCATAACTCTGTACTCACCTGACACCTCTCACATCTCTGTACTCACCTGACACCCCCCATACCTCCGTACTCACCTGACACCTCCCATACCTCTGTACTCACCTGACACCTCTCACATCTCTGTACTCACCTGACACCCCCCATACCTCTGTACTCATCTGACACCTCCCTTACCTCTTTACTCACCTGACACCTCCCTTACCTCTGTACTCACCTGACACCTCCCATAACTCTGTACTAACCTGACACCTCCCTTACCTCTGTACTCACCTGACACCTCTCATACCTCTGTACTCACCTGACACCTCTCTTACCTCTGTACTCACCTGACACCCTCCATACCTCTGTACTCACCTGACACCTCCCTTACCTCTTTACTCGCCTGACACCTCCCTTACCTCTGTACTAACCTAAAACCTCCCTTGCCTCTGTACTCACCTGACACCTCCCATACCTCTGTACTCACCTGACACCTCCCATACCTCTGTACTCACCTGACACCTCCCATACCTCTGTACTCACCTGACACCCCCCATACTTCTGTACTCACCTGATACCCCTCCATACCTCTGTACTCACCTGATACCTCCCATACCTCTGTACTCACCTGACACCTCCCACATCTCTGTACTCACCTCACACCCCCCATACCTCTGTACTCACCTGACACTCCCCTATACCTCTGTACTCACCTGACACCCCCCATACCTCTGTACTAACCTGACACCTCCCTTACCTCTGTACTCACCTGACACATCCCATACCTCTGTACTCACCTGACACCTCCCATATCTCTTTACTCACCTGACACCTCCCATACCTCTGTACTCACCTGGCACCTCCCATATCTCTGTACTCACCTGACACCTCCCTTACCTCTGTACTCACCTGATACTTTCCATACCTCTGTACTCACCTGACACCTCTCTTACCTCTGTACTCACCTGACACCCCCATACCTCTGTACTCACCTGACATCTCCCTTACCTCTTTACTCGCCTGACACCTCCCTTACCTCTGTACTAACCTAAAACCTCCCTTACCTCTGTACTCACCTGACACCTCCCATACCTCTGTACTCACCTGACACCTCCCATACCTCTGTACTCACCTGACACCCCCCATACCTCTGTACTCACCTGATACCTCTCATATCTCTGTACTCACCTAACATACCTCTGTACTCACCTGATACCTCCCATACCTCTGTACTCACCTGACACCCCCCATATCTCTGTACTCACCTGACACCTTTCATATCTCTGTACTCACCTGACACCACTCATATCTCTGTACTCACCTGATACCTCCCATATCTCTGTACTCACCTGACACCCCCCATATCTCTGTACTCACCTGACACCTCCCATACCTCTGTACTCACCTGACACCCCCCATACCTCTGTACTCACCTGATACCCCCCATACCTCTGTACTCACCTGATACCTCCCATACCTCTGTACTCACCTGACACCTCCCACATCTCTGTACTCACCTGACACCCCCCATACCTCTGTACTCACCTGACACCCCCCTATACCTCTGTACTCACCTGACACCCCCCATACCTCTGTACTAACCTGACACCTCCCTTACCTCTGTACTCACCTGACACATCCCATACCTCTGTACTCACCTGACACCTCCCATATCTCTTTACTCACCTGACACCTCCCATACCTCTGTACTCACCTGGCACCTCCCATATCTCTGTACTCACCTGACACCTCCCTTACCTCTGTACTCACCTGATACCTTCCATACCTCTGTACTCACCTGACACCTTTCTTACCTCTGTACTCACCTGACACCCCCATACCTCTGTACTCACCTAACATCTCCCTTACCTTTTTACTCGCCTGACACCTACCTTACCTCTGTACTAACCTAAAACCTCCCTTACCTCTGTACTCACCTGACATCTCCCATACCTCTGTACTCACCTGACACCTCCCATACCTCTGTACTCACCTGACACCCCCCATACCTCTGTACTCACCTGATACCCCCCATACCTCTGTACTCACCTGATACCTCCCATACCTCTGTACTCACCTGATACCTCCCATACCTCTGTACTCACCTGACACCTCCCACATCTCTGTACTCACCTGACACCCCCCCATACCTCTGTACTCACCTGACACCCCCCTATACCTCTGTACTCACCTGACACCTCCCATACCTCTGTACTCACCTGACACCTCCCATACCTCTGTACTCACCTGATACCTCCCATACCTCTGTACTCACCTGACACCTCCCATACCTCTGTACTCACCTGACACCTCCCATACCTCTGTACTCACCTGACACCTCCCTTACCTCTGTACTCACCTGATACCTCCCGTACCTCTGTACTCACCTAACACCTCCCATATCTCTGTACTCACCTGACACCCCCCATACCTCTGTACTCACCTGACACCTCCCATAACTCTGTACTCACCTGACACCTCTCACATCTCTGTACTCACCTGACACCCCCCATACCTCAGTACTCACCTGACACCTCCCATACCTCTGTACTCACCTGACACCTCTCACATCTCTGTACTCACCTGACACCCCCCATACCTCTGTACTCACCTGACACCTCCCTTACCTCTGTACTCAACCGGACACCCCCCATACCTCTGTACTCATCTGACACCTCCCTTACCTCTTTACTCACCTGACACCTCCCTTACCTCTGTACTCACCTGACACCTCCCATAACTCTGTACTAACCTGACACCTCCCTTACCTCTGTACTCACCTGACACCTCTCATACCTCTGTACTCACCTGACACCTCTCTTACCTCTGTACTCACCTGACACCCTCCATACCTCTGTACTCACCTGACACCTCCCTTACCTCTTTACTCGCCTGACACCTCCCTTACCTCTTTACTCGCCTGACACCTCCCTTACCTCTGTACTAACCTAAAACCTCCCTTACCTCTGTACTCACCTGACACCTCCCAAACCTCTGTACTCACCTGACACCTCCCATACCTCTGTACTCACCTGACACCCCCCATACTTCTGTACTCACCTGATACCCCCCATACCTCTGTACTCACCTGATACCTCCCATACCTCTGTACTCACCTGACACCTCCCACATCTCTGTACTCACCTGATACCCCCCATACCTCTGTACTCACCTGACATCCCGCTATACCTCTGTACTCACCTGACACCCCCCTATACCTCTGTACTCACCTGACACCCCCCACACCTCTGTACTAACCTAACACCTCCCTTACCTCTGTACTCACCTGACACATCGCATACCTCTGTACTCACCTGACACCTCCCATATCTCCTTACTCACCTGACACCTCCCATACCTCTGTACTCACCTGGCACCTCCCATACCTCTGTACTCACCTGACACCTCCCATATCTCTGTACTCACCTGACACCTCCCATTTCTCTGTACTCACCTGACACCTCCCTTACCTCTGTACTCACCTGACACCTTCCATACCTCTGTACTCACCTGACACCCCCCATATCTCTGTACTCACCTGACATCTCCCATACCTCTGTACTCACCTGACACCTCCCATACCTCTGTACTCACCTGACACCCCCCATACCTCTGTACTCACCTGATACCCCCCATACCTCTGTACTCACCTGATACCTCCCATACCTCTGTACTCACCTGATACCTCCCATACCTCTGTACTCACCTGACACCTCCCACATCTCTGTACTCACCTGACACCCCCCCATACCTCTGTACTCACCTGACACCCCCCTATACCTCTGTACTCACCTGACACCTCCCATACCTCTGTACTCACCTGACACCTCCCATACCTCTGTACTCACCTGATACCTCCCATACCTCTGTACTCACCTGATACCTCCCATACCTCTGTACTCACCTGACACCTCCCATACCTCTGTACTCACCTGACACCTCCCATACCTCTGTACTCACCTGACACCTCCCTTACCTCTGTACTCACCTGATACCTCCCGTACATCTGTACTCACCTAACACCTCCCATATCTCTGTACTCACCTGACACCCCCCATACCTCTGTACTCACCTGACACCTCCCATAACTCTGTACTCACCTGACACCTCTCACATCTCTGTACTCACCTGACACCCCCCATACCTCAGTACTCACCTGACACCTCCCATACCTCTGTACTCACCTGACACCTCTCACATCTCTGTACTCACCTGACACCCCCCATACCTCTGTACTCACCTGACACCTCCCTTACCTCTGTACTCAACCGGACACCCCCCATACCTCTGTACTCATCTGACACCTCCCTTACCTCTTTACTCACCTGACACCTCCCTTACCTCTGTACTCACCTGACACCTCCCATAACTCTGTACTAACCTGACACCTCCCTTACCTCTGTACTCACCTGACACCTCTCATACCTCTGTACTCACCTGACACCTCCCTTACCTCTTTACTCGCCTGACACCTCCCTTACCTCTGTACTAACCTAAAACCTCCCTTACCTCTGTACTCACCTGACACCTCCCAAACCTCTGTACTCACCTGACACCTCCCATACCTCTGTACTCACCTGACACCCCCCATACTTCTGTACTCACCTGATACCCCCCATACCTCTGTACTCACCTGATACCTCCCATACCTCTGTACTCACCTGACACCTCCCACATCTCTGTACTCACCTGACACCCCCCATACCTCTGTACTCACCTGACATCCCCCTATACCTCTGTACTCACCTGACACCCCCCATACCTCTGTACTAACCTGACACCTCCCTTACCTCTGTACTCACCTGACACATCCCATATCTCTTTACTCACCTGACACCTCCCATACCTCTGTACTCACCTGGCACCTCCCATATCTCTGTACTCACCTGACACCTCCCTTACCTCTGTACTCACCTGATACTTTCCATACCTCTGTACTCACCTGACACCTCTCTTACCTCTGTACTCACCTGACACCCCCATACCTCTGTACTCAGCTGACATCTCCCTTACCTCTTTACTCGCCAGACACCTCCCTTACCTCTGTACTAACCTAAAACCTCCCTTACCTCTGTACTCACCTGACACCTCCCATACCTCTGTACTCACCTGACACCTCCCATACCTCTGTACTCACCTGACACCCCCCATACCTCTGTACTCACCTGATACCTCTCATATCTCTGTACTCACCTAACATACCTCTGTACTCACCTGATACCTCCCATACCTCTGTACTCACCTGACACCCCCCATATCTCTGTACTCACCTGACACCTTTCATATCTCTGTACTCACCTGACACCACTCATATCTCTGTACTCACCTGATACCTCCCATATCTCTGTACTCACCTGACACCCCCCATATCTCTGTACTCACCTGACACCTCCCATACCTCTGTACTCACCTGATACCCCCCATACCTCTGTACTCACCTGATACCTCCCATACCTCTGTACTCACCTGACACCTCCCACATCTCTGTACTCACCTGACACCCCCCATACCTCTGTACTCACCTGACACCCCCCTATACCTCTGTACTCACCTGACACCCCCCATACCTCTGTACTAACCTGACACCTCCCTTACCTCTGTACTCACCTGACACATCCCATACCTCTGTACTCACCTGACACCTCCCATATCTCTTTACTCACCTGACACCTCCCATACCTCTGTACTCACCTGGCACCTCCCATATCTCTGTACTCACCTGACACCTCCCTTACCTCTGTACTCACCTGATACCTTCCATACCTCTGTACTCACCTGACACCTTTCTTACCTCTGTACTCACCTGACACCCCCATACCTCTGTACTCACCTGACATCTCCCTTACCTCTTTACTCGCCTGACACCTACCTTACCTCTGTACTAACCTAAAACCTCCCTTACCTCTGTACTAACCTGACACCTCCCATACCTCTGTACTCACCTGACACCTCCCATACCTCTGTACTCACCTGACACCCCCCATACCTCTGTACTCACCTGATACCCCCCATACCTCTGTACTCACCTGATACCTCCCATACCTCTGTACTCACCTGATACCTCCCATACCTCTGTACTCACCTGACACCTCCCACATCTCTGTACTCACCTGACACCCCCCCATACCTCTGTACTCACCTGACACCCCCCTATACCTCTGTACTCACCTGACACCCCCCACACCTCTGTACTAACCTAACACCTCCCTTACCTCTGTACTAACCTGACACCTCCCTTACCTCTGTACTCACCTGACACATCGCATACCTCTGTACTCACCTGACACCTCCCATATCTCCTTACTCACCTGACACCTCCCATACCTCTGTACTCACCTGGCACCTCCCATACCTCTGTACTCACCTGACACCTCCCATATCTCTGTACTCACCTGACACCTCCCATTTCTCTGTACTCACCTGACACCTCCCTTACCTCTGTACTCACCTGACACCTTCCATACCTCTGTACTCACCTGACACCCCCCATATCTCTGTACTCACCTGACCCCCCCCCCCCCATATCTCTGTACTCACCTGACACCTCCCTTACCTCTGTACTCACCTGACACCTCCCATCTCTGTACTCAGCTGACCCCCCCATATCTCTGTACTCACCTGACACCTCCCATACCTCTGTACTCACCTGACACCTCTGTATTCATGTGACACCTCCCATACCTCTGTACTCACCTGACATATACAATACATCTGTACTCACCTGACACCTCCCATACCTCTGTACTCAGCTGGCACCCCCCATACCTCTGTACTCACCTGACACCTCCCATATCTCTGTACTCATCTGATACCCCCCATACCTCTGTACTCACCTGACACCTCTGTTCTCACTTGACCCCTCCCATACCTCTGTACTCACCTGACACCTCTCATACCTCTGTATTCATGTGACACCTCCCATACCTCTGTATTCACCTGACACCTCTCATACCTCTGTACTCACCTGATACCTCCCATACCTCTGTACTCACCTGACACCTCTCACATCTCTGTACTCACCTGACACCTCCCATACCTCTGAACTAGGGATGAGCTTCGTGTTCGAGTCGAACCCATGTTCGACTTGAACATCGGCTGTTCGACCGTCCGTCGAATTGCGAACGTTATGGGCCGTTCGCGCCAAATTCGTGTGGCGCGTCACGGCCCATAATTCACTGCGGCATCGCAGTGCATTGCTGGCTGATGATTGGCCAAGCATGCACTATAACCCGCATGCTTGGCCAATCACAGCGCCGTCAGTAGAGAGAGCTGTAATTGGCCAAAGCCAGGGTGGCTTTGGCCAATTATGGCTCAGGGGATTTAGTACACGCCCCACACTATATAAGGCCGCCTGCACGGCGGCCCTGTGTAGTGTGTTCCGGTGTGCTGATAGAGAGAGAGACAGACAGTGTCATTTGATTTGAGTTAGCTAGATTAGGCTAGATCTGTTCCTGCTATTTACATTTAGTGCAGTGCGTCCTGCTCACAGTGTTCAGCTAGATCTGTTCCTGCTATTTACATTTAGTACAGTGCGTCCTGCTCACAGTGTTCAGCTAGATCCGTTCCTGCTATTTACATTTAGTGCAGTGCGTCCTGCTCACAGTGTTCAGCTAGATCCGTTCCTGCTATTTACATTTAGTGCAGTCAGTGCGTCCTGCTCACAGTGTTCAGCTAGATCCGTTCCTGCTATTTACATTTAGTGCAGTCAGTGCGTCCTGCTCACAGTGTTCAGCTAGATCCGTTCCTGCTATTTACATTTAGTGCAGTCAGTGCGTCCTGCTCACAGTGTTCAGCTAGATCTGTTCCTGCTATTTACATTTAGTGCAGTCAGTGCGTCCTGCTCACAGTGTTCAGCTAGATCTGTTCCTGCTATTTACATTTAGTGCAGTGCGTCCTGCTCACAGTGTTCAGCTAGATCCGTTCCTGCTATTTACATTTAGTGCAGTGCGTCCTGCTCACAGTGTTCAGCTAGATCCGTTCCTGCTATTTACATTTAGTGCAGTGTGTCCTGCTCACAGTGTTCAGCTAGATCCGTTCCTGCTATTTACATTTAGTGCAGTCAGTGCGTCCTGCTCACAGGGGAAACACGCGTCACTTTACAGGCATACTATAGACACCCCCCAGGTACGATATTTAAAGGAATATTTCACTTTTTTTTTTTACTTTAAGCATCATTAAAATCACTGCTCCCGAAAAAACGGCCGTTTTTAAAAGTTTTTTTTGCATTGATACATGTCCCCTGGGATAGGACCCGGGTCCCCACACCCTTTTTAGGACAATACCATGCAAATTAGCCTTTAAAATGAGCACTTTTGATTTCGAACGTTCGAGTCCCATAGACGTCAATGGGGTTCTAACGTTCGTGCGAACTTGCGGTCCGTTCGCGGGTTCTGGTGCGAACCGAACCGGGGGGTGTTCGGCTCATCCCTACTCTGTACTCACCTGACACCTCCCATACCTCTGTACTCACCTGACACCTCCCTTACCACTGTACGCACCTGACACCCCCCATACCTCTGTACTCACCTGACACCTCTCTTACCTCTGTATTCACCTAAAACCTCCCATACCTCTGTACTCACCTGACACCTCCCATACCTCTGTACTCACCTGACACCTCCCATACCTCTGTACTCACCTGACACCCCCCATATCTCTGTACTCACCTGACACCTCCCATACCTCTGTACTCACCTGACACCTCCCATACCTCTGTACTCACCTGACACCTCCCATACCTCTGTACTCACCTGACACCTCCCATACCTCTGTACTCACCTGACACCTCCCATACCTCTGTACTCACCTGACACCTCCCATACCTCTGTACTCACCTGACACCTCTGTATTCATGTGACACCCCCCATACCTCTGTACTCACCTGACATCTACAATACATCTGTACTCACCTGACACCTCCCATACCTCTGTACTCATCTGATACCCCCCATACCTCTGTACTCACCTGACACCTCCCATATCTCTGTACTCATCTGATACCCCCCATACCTCTGTACTCACCTGACACCCCCCATACCTCTGTACTCACCTGACACCTCCCATACCTCTGTACTCACCTGACACCTCTCATACCTCTGTACTCATCTGATACCCCCCATACCTCTGTACTCACCTGACACCCCCCATACCTCTGTACTCACCTGACACCTCCCATACCTCTGTACTCACCTGACACCTCTCATACCTCTGTATTCATGTGACACCTCCCATACCTCTGTACTCACCTGACACCTCCCATACCTCTGTACTCACCTGACACCTCCCATACCTCTGTACTCACCTGACACCTCCCATACCTCTGTACTCACCTGACACCTCCCATACCTCTGTACTCACCTGACACCTCTGTATTCATGTGACACCCCCCATACCTCTGTACTCACCTGACATCTACAATACATCTGTACTCACCTGACACCTCCCATACCTCTGTACTCATCTGATACCCCCCATACCTCTGTACTCACCTGACACCTCCCATATCTCTGTACTCATCTGATACCCCCCATACCTCTGTACTCACCTGACACCTCCCTTACCTCTGTACTCCCCTGACACCTCCCATACCTGTGTACTCACCTGACACCTCTCTTACCTCTGTATTCACCTAAAACCTCTCATACCTCTGTACTCACCTGGCACCTTCCATATCTCTGTACTCACCTGACACCTCCCATATCTCTGTATTCACCTGACACCTCCCATACCTCTGTACTCACCTGACACCTCCCATATCTCTGTACTCCCCTGACACCCCCCATACCTCTGTACTCACCTGACACCTCCCTTACCACTGTACTCACCTGACACCCCCTATACCTCTGTACTCCCCTGACACCCCCCATACCTCTGTATTCACCTGACACCTCTCATATCTCTGTACTCACCTGACACCTCCCATACCTCTGTACTCACCTGACACCTCCCATACCTCTGTACTCACCTGACACCTCTCATATCTCTGTACTCACCTGACACCTCCCATACCTCTGTACTCACCTGACACCTCCCATACCTCTGTACTCACCTGACACCTCTCATACCTCTGTACTCACCTGACACCCCCCATACCTCTGTACTCACCTGACACCTCTCTTACCTCTGTACTCACCTGATACCTCCCATACCTCTGTACTCACCTGACACCCCTCACATCTCTGTACTCACCTGACACCCCCCACACCTCTGTACTCACCTGACACCTCTCACATCTCTGTACTTACCTGACACCCCCATTCCTCCGTACTCACCTGACACCTCCTATACCTCTGTACTCACCTGACACCTCCCTTAGCACTGTACTGACCTGACACCACCCATACCTCTGTACTCCCCTGACACCCCCCATACCTCTGTACTCACCTGACACCCCCAATACCTCTGTACTCACCTGACACCTCTCTTACCTCTATACTCACCTGACACCTCCCATATCTCTGTACTCATCTGACACCTCCCATACCTCTGTACTCACCTGACACCTCCCATACCTCTGTACTTACCTGTCACCTTCCTTACCTCTGTACTCACCTGACACCCCCAATACTTCTGTACTAACCTGACACCTTCCATACCTCTGTACTCACCTGACACCCCCAATACCTCTGTACTCACCTGACACCTTCCATACCTCTGTACTAACCTGTCACCTTCCATACCTTTGTACTCACCTGACACCCCCAATACTTCTGTACTAACCTGACACCTTCCATACCTCTGTACTAACCTGTCACCTTCCATACCTCTGTACTCACCTGACACCCCCAATACTTCTGTACTAACCTGTCACCTTCCATACCTCTGTACTCACCTGACACCCCCAATACTTCTGTACTAACCTGACACCTTCCATACCTCTGTACTCACCTGACACCCCCAATACCTCTGTACTAACCTGACACCTCCCATATCGCTGTACTCACCTGACACCTCTCATACCTCTGTACTCACCTAACACCTCCCATACCTCTGTACTCACCTGACACCTCCCATACCTCTGTACTAACCTGACACCTCCCATACCTCTGTACTCACCTGACACCCCCAATACCTTTGTACTCATCTGACACCTCCCATACCTCTGTACTCACCTGACACCCCCATACCTCTGTACTCACCTGACACCCCCAATACCTCTGTACTCACCTGACACCTCCCATACCTCTGTACTCACCTGACACCTCCTATACCTCTGTACTCACCTGACACCTTCCATATCTCTGTTCTCACCCGACACCTCCCATACCTCTGTACTCACCTGACACCTCCCATATCTCTGTACTCACCTGACACCTCCCATACCTCTGTACTCACCTGACACCTCCCATATCTCTGTACTCACCCGACACCTCCCATACCTCTGTACTCACCTGACACCTCCCATACCTCTGTACTCACCTGACACCTCCCATATCTCTGTACTCACCCGACACCTCCCATACCTCTGTACTCACCTGACACCTCCCATACCTCTGTACTCACCTGACACCTCTCATACCTCTGTACTCACCTGACACCTCTCATATCTCTGTACTCACCTGACACCTCCCATACCTCTGTACTCACCTGACACCTCTCATACCTCTGTACTCACCTGACACCTCTCATACCTCTGTACTCACCTGACACCTCCCATACCTCTGTATTCACCTGACACCTCCCATACCTCTGTACTCACTTGACACCTCCCATATCTCTGTACTCACGTGACACCCCCCATATCTCTGTACCCACCTGACACCTCCCATATCTCTGTACTCACCTGACACCTCCCATACCTCTGTACTCACTTGACACCTCCCATATCTCTGTACTCACCTGACACCTCCCATACCTCTGTACTCACCTGACACCTCCCATACCTCTGTACTCACCTGACACCTCCCATACCTCTGTACTCACCTGACACCTCCCATACCTCTATACTCATCTGACACCTCCCATACCTCTGTACTCACCTGACAGCTCCCATACCTCTGTACTCACCTGACACCTTCCATACGTCTTTAATTTGCTTTTCACTAATTAGATCAGACTCACAATGTGACTTGCAATGACCAAAAAAACATTTTTTCAATAAAAAAGGCTTGTGTAACTTCTATTTATTAGAAGTGCTGTGGGTCAGAAAGACTTTCAAAAAAAGCTTGCGCAGATATCATTCACTATATACAATGTACACAACTAAATGTAAATGTTCTAGATAAATATACAGAGCTTCCATTACCTCTCACTGTTCCATAAACCTAAAAAAAAATGAAAATACATTTTAAGTTTTACTGTGATATGCTTTGAGTCCTTGGATCTATCTATCTATTTATCTACACTATATTGTCAAAAGTATTGGGACGTCTGCCTTTACACCTAAATGAACTTTAATGGAATCCCAGTCTTAGTCCGTAGGGTTCAATATTGAGTTGGCTCCACCCTTTGCAGCTATAACAGCTTCAACTCTTCTGGGAAGGCTGTCCACAAGGTTTAAGAGTGTGTCTATGGGAATGTTTGACCATTCTTTCAGAAGAGCATTTGTGAGGTCAGGCACTGATATTGGACGAGAAGGCCTGGCTCGCAGTCTCCGCTCTAATTCATCCCAAAGGTGTTCTATCAGGTTGAGGCCAGGACTCTGTGCAGGCCAGTCAAGTTCCTTCACTCCAAACTCCCTCATCCATGTCTTTATGGACCTTGCTTTGTGCACTGGTGCACAGTCATGTTGGAACAAGAAGGGGCCGTCCCCAAACTGTTCCCACAAAGTTAGGAGCATGAAATTGTCCAAAATTTCTTGGTATGCCGACACCTTAAGAGTTCCCTTTACTGCAACTAAGAGGCCAAGCCCAACCCCTGAATAATAACCCCACATCATAATCCCCCCTCCACCAAAACATTTGGACTAGTGTCCAAAGCAAGGTCCAAAAAGACATGGATGAGCGAGTTTGGGGTGGAGGAACTTGACTGGCCTGCACAGAGTCCTGACCTCAACCCGATAGAACACCTTTGGGATGAATTAGAGTGGAGAGTGCAAGCCCAGTCTTCTTGTCCAACATCAGTGCCTGACCTCACAAATGCTCTTTTGGAAGAATGGTCTAACATTCCCATAGACACCCTCCTAAAGCTTGTGGACGGCCTTCCCAGAAGAGTTGAAGCTGTTATAGCTGCAAAGGGTGGACCAACTCAATATTGAACCCTACGGACTAAGACTGGGATGCCATTAAAGTTTATGTGTGTGTAAAGGCAGGCGTCCCAATACTTTTGACAATATAGTGTATTTATTGTCTGGCTATCTAGTTCCAGTATTTATCTACCTTTATAAGAAAACAAGTGTACTCACTGCCTTCAGCACATAGTAGTAAGGAGTTTGCTGCAGCAAGAAGTGCCAGAATCCAGAGGAGCCCCATAGTGAGGGATCTGGGTGATATCCTGGGATTTGTGATCCTGATAGATGCTGCAGCTGCCCTCTTATAATCTCAATTGATTGCAACATATTATGTGTGGGCGATGTTCCTGTATGAAGCCTGACATACGTGCCAAAAGTCAAGGTATATGTGAATGTTTTAGAAATTCAATTTCCAGAGAAACAGTGTTTAAAGTTCAATCCACCCCAAAATAGAATTGGAACTTTTCAAACAAAACAAATAAAGAGAAGTTCCACATTTAACACAAGCTGTTAAGAAGTGAAAGTTTTCTATTAAAAAGCTCCCTAAAGGCTCAACTCTGCGTTTTAATGAAACTGTATGCCGATGCGTTTAAGGGTTAATTTTCCGCCCCCTTTTCCCATCCTGTGATTTCTCTGGGATAACACGGATCAGGGATGAGCTGAAATATTTGGCCAAATCCTGAAACTATGGGATGATTGGTGGGAATTGCGAATATCCCATAATGCATTAGAATAAGGAAAGGGATTTTGGCACTCAGGATGACATCCGAAAAAATAGTATTCCTTTATTGAAAAGACATGTACAACTCTGTAAAAACAGCCTACGCATTTCGAACGTTAGTCCTTAGTCATGGCTCATCATCGCATAATGCATTGCCAAAGCTAACATTGGTCAATGACTTGCACTTGGACCAGGTGCAAAACATTGACCAATAGGGATGAGCCGAACACCCCCCGGTTCGGTTCGCATCCAGAACATGCGAACAGGCAAAAAATTTGTTCAAATACGTGAACACCATTAAAGTCTATGGGACACAAACATGAAAAATCTCAAGTGCTAATTTTAAAGGCTAATATGCAAGTTATTGTCATAAAAAGTGTTTGGGGACCCGGGTCCTGCCCCAGGGGACATGGATCAATGCAAAAAAAAGTTTTAAAAACGAACGTTTTTTCGGGAGCAGTGATTTTAATAATGCTTAAAGTCAAACAATAAAAGTGTAATATCCCTTTAAATTTTGTACCTGGGGGGTGTCTATAGTATGCCTGTAAAGGGGCGCATGTTTCCCGTGTTTAGAACAGTCCGAGAGCAAAATGACATTTCTAAAGGAAAAAAAAGTCATTTAAAAGTGCTAGAGCTAGTGCCGGCTATTAATGAATTGTCGGTCCCGACAATACACATAAAAGTCATTGAAAGTAATTGAAAAATTTAAAAAAATGCGTGGGGGTCCCCCAAAATTTCCTTACCAGGCCCCTCGTGTCTGGTATGAATTTTAAGGGGAACCCCGTGCCAAAATGTAAAAAAAATGGCGTGGGGTTCCCCCAAAAATCCACACCAGACCCTTATCTGAGCACGCAAGCTGGCAGGCCGCAGGAAAAGAGGGGGGGGGGCGAGAGAGCACCCCCCCTCCTGAACCGTACCAAGCCACATGCCCTCAACATGGGGAGGATGTCCCCATGTCCCCACAAGGGCCTCATCCCCACAACCTCTGCTCGGTGGTTGTGGGGGTCTGCGGGTGGGGGGCTTATCGGAATCTGGAAGCCCCCTTTAACAAAGGAAACACTCAGATCCCGCCCTCCCCCCCCATGTGAATTGGTAAGGGGTACATTTTACCTCTACCATTTCACAAAAAGAAAGTGTCAAAATGTTAAAAAACCACAGGAGACGGCTTGGGACAATTGGAACTCATTACAATTAGAAGAAAAGAGGTTTAACCTTAAACTACGTAGAGGGTTCTTTACTGTAAGAGTGGCAAGGATGTGAAATTCCCTTCCACAGGCGGTGGTCTCAGCGGGGGTTATCAATAGTTTCAAGAAACTATTAGATAAGACCCCTTAACGACCACAACATACAGGGATATATAATGTAATACTGACATATAATCACACACATAGGTTGGACTTGATGGACTTGTGTCTTTTTTCAACCTCACCTAATATGTAATATCCTGTGCTATATACAGTATCAGTGCTATATACAATACTATATCCTGTGCTATATACAGTATCAGTGCTATATACAATACTATATCCTGTGCTATATACACTATCAGTGCTATATACAATACTATATCCTGTGCTCTATACAGTATCAGTGATATATACAGTATCAGTGCTATATACAGTACTATATCCTGTGCTATATACAGTATCAGTGCTATATACAATACTATATCCTGTGCTATATACAGTATTGGTGCTATATACAATACTATATCCTGTGCTATATACAGTATCAGGACTATATACAGTACCAGGGCTATATACAGTACTATATCCTGTGCTATATACAGTATCAGTGCTATATACATTACTATATCCTGTGCTATATACAATATCAGTGCTATATACAGTATCAGTGCTATATACAGTATCAGTGCTATATACAGTATCAGTGCTATATACAGTACTATATCTTGTGCTATATACAGTATCAGTGCTATATACAGTACTGTATCCTGTGCTATATACAGTATCAGTGCTATATACAGTACTATATCCTGTGCTATATACAGTATCAGTGCTATATACAGTACTGTATCCTGTGCTATATACAGTATCAGTGCTATATACATTACTATATCCTCTGCTATATACAGTATCAGTGCTATATACAGTACTATATCCTCTGCTATATACAGTATCAGTGCTATATACAGTACTATATCTTGTGCTATATACAGTATCAGTGCTATATACAGTACTATATCCTGTGATATATACAGTATCAGTGCTATATACAGTACTATATCCTGTGCTATATACAGTATCAGTGCTATATACAGTGTTATATCCTGTGCTATATATGGTATCAGTGCTATATACAGTACTATATCCTGTGCTATATATAGTATCAGTGCTATATACAGTACTATATCCTGTGCTATATACAGTATCAGGACTATATACAGTATCAGTGCTATATACAGTACTTTATCCTGTGCTATATACAGTATCATTGCTATATACAGTACTATATCGTGTGCTATATACAGTATCAGTGCTATATACAGTATCAGTGCTATATACATTACTATATCCTGTGCTATATACAGTATTAGTGCTATATACAGTATCAGTGCTATATACAGTACTATATCCTGTGCTATATACAGTATCAGTGCTATATACAGTACTATATCTTGTGCTATATACAGTATCAGTGCTATATACAGTACTATATCCTGTGATATATACAGTATCAGTGCTATATACAGTGTTTTATCCTGTGCTATATACGTTATCAGTGCTATATACAGTACTATATCCTGTGCTATATATAGTATCAGTGCTATATACAGTACTATATCCTGTGCTATATACAGTATCAGTGCTATATAC
This sequence comes from Lithobates septentrionalis, assembly GCA_037952835.1. Taxonomy (NCBI): domain Eukaryota; kingdom Metazoa; phylum Chordata; class Amphibia; order Anura; family Ranidae; genus Lithobates; species Lithobates septentrionalis. Next base: position 361,807 of record JBBDGP010002437.1, read on the forward strand.
AGTATTATCCTATGCTATATACAGTATCAGTGCTATATACAGTACTATATCCTGTGATATATACAGTATCAGTGCTATATACAGTACTATATCTTGTGCTAACTCAGCATCCAATCAGAAGCCCACCTTCCCACAGAGGGCTAACAGAGTATCTTTCTAAAGGGCCATTTTCCCTTATAGACGCCTCTTCCCTGTAATAATTGCACAGTGCCACCAACAGGACAGATTGGTACCTGCACCTCCCTACACATCTGCAATCACTGGGATTTCCTAGGACCCAACAGTCCTTTTTAAAGAGGTTGTAAACCCTTGCAGGTTTTTCACCTCAATGCACAGAAGGCACCAGTCTTGTAGTGCACCAGTCCCCCAGAGCCCCCCTTTTACTCACCTGAGCCCGATCGTTCCTGCGCTGAGAACGAGCACGTCCTCTCTGCCCGGTGTCTCAGGTCCTGAGTGGATAGATTAATAGAAGGGCAGCCATTGGCTCCCGCTGCTGTCAATCAAATCCATTGATGTGGGAGCCAAGGGGCGGAGCTAAGTCCTGCTGTCTGTGTGAATGGATGCAGCAGCAAGACACGGGAGCGCGCCCGCACAAGTGCTCTGAGGGACAGCGCTCCTCTAACGGGGCACTCGAGAAGAGGAGGAGCCAGGAGTGCTGCTGAGGGACCCCAGAAGAGGAGGATCAGGGCCACTCTGTGCAAAACCAACTGCACAGTGGAGGTAAGTATGACATGTTTGTTTTTGCTTTTTTTAAAAACTAATATTTACAACCTCTTTAAGGACTACTCTTTGTGGATGTGTGTGTCAGGTTTAGTTGCTGTGTTGCTGCAGTCCCCCCATTGTTTGGTAATTTTGGGGTGTCTCATTTTGCTATCGTTTAGAGTCCTAACATTTTGTGATTCCACGTACAGTTTTAGGGCATCCCCCAAGAATGGTATTTAAAAGAATTGCATATTTTTTATGCTGCCCTTTGCACTGCGCCAAAATGACTTTTAATCATTTAATCATTTTCCTTTCGTACATGTCCCCCGACTCCCCCAGGTCAGTGCCCAGTCCCCTGTCACGGAACGTCCCTCACTCTGCTTGAGTGCTTCCGTCATATACCACTTCCTCCCAGTCTTTATACAGATATCAGATATTCCAACCTCTCTGAGCACAAAACAAGGCGACACTTGCTTGTTGCTAACATGAACTCACTTTTTTTTAGAATCAAAATTACAAGACTTTATATGCCGTTGGAACCTCCTCTAACAATACAACTGTAACCTAATTAACCTAATTAACATGAGCTAATTAACTTATCCTTTATACAGCCTAGGTGACTGAGACATGACCTTTTGCCCAGACTGAGTTAATTATCACAGGACATTTTCTCACAATAGCAGCAGCTCCAATAGGAGTCGTCCCGTCTCCTACATTGTATAGAGGACAATGTGATCAGCTCATTCAATTAACATAAACACAGGTAGTTGGAGTTGATGACACCAGCATCTCCGCACAGGATGTGTCCCAACAGTATGAATCAGTCTTATCAGCAGGGGGCTGCTGGAGGAATCCCCCCTCCCTCTTCAGGTACACAGATCCCAGATGACCACAGCAAGGAGTCCCCAACAGAATCAAACAACATACAATATATACATATATACACGACTGAGTCCGATCAGCACAGTTCAGACCGGACCTCCAATTCACCCCACAAAGAGCACCGTTCCATTGAAAATCCAGGGCCCATAATCAAAAGGCAAGAGGCTCGCACCCAGTCCTCTCCAACAGCCTCTGTCCCGGCTAGGTCTGTCACATCCCCCATGCCCCTTCTTTGTCAATCCTTTCATCCTTTAGCTTAGAAAATAGCCCATTGCTGACAATGAGCCTTTGGCTCCAATAGATTTTAGATCTGAACGTCAATAATGCTGAACCGAACCTGGGCACTTCCAGCTCATCACTTATTGTGGTCTAGGTTTATCTAAGCTCTACTTGCTTAGTTACAGATATATGAAGGGAACTTGGAATTCAGGGGATACTATGTATTCATTTTATAATTATTGTATCAATAACAATGTATTGCTTTCTCTCACCTATGTGTGTGAGAGAGAAACAGTGACATCTTCTGGTAAAAAGTTAAATTGCAAGCACATTTCCAGTGATCACCATGATTGGCTGATTGGTTCTCAGTTGATAGTCTAAGGCAGGGGTCTCCAAACATTCTAAACAAAGGGCCAATTTACTGTTGTTCATACTTTAGGGGGGCCTGGACTGTGGCCAGTGGGAGAGGATAATGCCTCAGGCCTGAAGGTCAATGGAAGTAAAAAAAATTGCATAGCTCCCTAACTGTGGTCAGTAAAGGTGGAATATTTTCCCATCACTGGATCTAGTGGGAGGGATAGAACCCTATTGATTGTGTTTGTGCAAGAAATAGTACCACATGTTTGGTGTCAGTGGGGGGAATTGTTTCCCATTGTTGATGCCCGAAGGAGGAATTATGCCTCACTGTTGGTGTCAGTGGGAGGAATAAATCCCCATTGTTGGTATCAGTGGGAGGAATAATACCCCATTGTTGGTGTTAGAAGGAGGAATAGTTCCCCATTGTTGGTGTCAGTGGAAGAAATTGTGCTCCATTGTTGGTGTCTGTGCAAGAAATAGTACCACATTGTTGGTGTCAGTGGGGAGAATAGCTTCCCATTGTTGGTGTCAGTAGGTGGAATAGTTCTCCATTGTAGGTTTCAGTGAGAGGAATAGTGCCTCATCATTTGTGTCAGTGGGAGGAATAATACCCCAATGTTGATGCCTGAAGGAGGAATTATTTCCCACTGTTGGTGTCAGTGGGAGGAATAATTTCCCATTGTTGGTGTTAGAAGGAGGAATAATTCCCCATTGCTGGTGTTAGAAGGAAGAATAATTGCCCATTAATGGTGTCATTGGAAGAAATAGTGCTCCATTGTTGGTGTATGTGCAATAAATAGTACCACATTGTTGGTGTCAGTGGGGAGAATAGCTTCCCATTGTTGGTGTCAGTAGGTGGAATAGTTCTCCATTGTAGGTGTCAGTGAGAGGAATAGTGCCTCATCATTTGTGTCAGTGGGAGGAATAATACCCCAATGTTGATGCCTGAAGGAGGAATTATTTCCCACTGTTGGTGTCAGTGGGAGGGATAGCTTCTCATTGTTGGTGTTAGTGGGAAGAATAATTCCCCATTGTTGGTGTCAGTGGAAGGAATAGTTCCCCATTGTTGATGTCAGTGGGGGCAATAGTTCCCCCATGCTGGTGTCATTGAGAGGAATAATGCCTCACCGTGGTGACAGAGAAAGAAGTTATGCCTCATCATTTGGGTCAGTGGGAGGAATAATACCACAATGTTGATATCCAAAGGAGGGATTATGACCCACTGTTTGTGTCAGTGGGAGGAATAGTACCACATTGTTGGTGTCAGTGGAGGGAATAGTGCTCTACTGTGGTGATGAGGGATGAGCCAAACAGTCCCCGGTTTGGATTGCACCAGAACTTGCGAACAGGCCGTTAAAGTCTATGGGACATAAACATGAAAAATCAAAAGTGTTCATTTTAAAGGCTTATATGCAAGTTATTGCCATAAAAAGTGTTTGGGGACCTGGGTCCTGCCCCAGGGGGACATGGATCAATGCAAAAAAAAGTTGTAAAAATGCCTAACGTGAAACAATACAAATTAAATATTCCTTTAAATATCGTGCCTGGGGGTGTCCTTAGTATGCCTGTAAAGTGGTGCATCTTTCCCATGTTTAGAACAATACCACCTCAAAATTACATTTCTAAAGCAAAAAATGTCATTTAAAACTGATCGCAGCTGCAATGAATTGTCGGGTCCCGGCAATGTAGATAAAAATCATTGAAAAAAATGGCATGGGTTCCCTCCCCCCACCCCCCAGTCCATTGCCAGGCCCTTCAGGTCTGGTATGGATATTAAGGGGAACCCTGCACCAAAATGAAAAAAAAAGGGCTTAGGGGTCCCCCCCAAAATCCATACCAGGCCCTTCAGGTCTGGTATGGATTTTAAGGACAGCTCTGAGTCAAAATAAAAAAAAATGGTGTAGGGGCCCCCCAAAATTCATACCAGACCCTTATCCGAGCACGTAACCTGGCAGGCCGCAGGAAAAGAGGGGGAACGAGAGAGTGAACTGTACCAGGCCACATGCCCTCAACATGGGGTGGATGCTTTGGAGTCCCCCCAAAACACCTTGTTCCCATATTGATGGGGACAAGGGCCTCATCCCCACAACCTTTGTCCGATGGTTGTGGGGGTCTGCGGGCAGGGGGCTTATCGGAATCTGGAAACCCCCTTTAACAAGGGGACCCTCAGATCTGGCCCCCCTATGTGAATGGGTATCGGGTACATTATACCCCTACCCATTCACCAAAAAAAGTGTCAAAATGGTAAAAATTACAGTAGACAATTTGGGACAAGACCTTTATTAAAAAATAAAAATAAAAAAGTGTCCCGCAATGTCCATTCACCTTCGATCACAGCGTCCGACGGACCGAGAAAAGAAAAAAAAATGGAAAAAAACTCTGCCCCCATGGGAGGCTCCCGCTTACTATATAACAGCTGTCAATGCAGAAAGCCTGCAGTCAGCGGGACGCCTCCCATGGAGGCAGAGTTTTTTTACAATTTTTTTTTCTTCAAATTGTCTACTGTAATTTTTACCATTTTGACACTTTTTTGGTAAATGTGTAAGGGTACCCGATATGGGGGGAGCGGGATCTGGGGGTCCCCTTGTTAAAGGGGGCATCCAGATTCCGATAAGCCCCCCGCCTGCAGACCTGCCTTTGGACAATCGTGGCTCTCACAGCAGAGCGCACTGTGATTGGCTAAAGCAAGCAGGTCAGGTGCATGCTTTGGCCAATCAGCAGCCGTCAATGCACTGCAATCTTGCAGTGCATTGACGGTCTCACCGTTTATTATGACGTGTTCTGCGGGCGCTCGAATTTCCCGCAATCGCCCCCTAATGTTCGGTATTCAGTGAACAGGCAAACACCCAATGTTTGAGTCGAACTTAGGTCGAATTGAACTTCGGGCTCATCCCTAGTGGTGACAGAGAAAGAAGTTATGCCTCATCATTTGTGTCAGCGGGAGGAATAATACCCCAATGTTGGTGCCCAAAGGAGGGATTATGTCCCACAGTTGTTGTCAGTGGAAGGAATAGTGTCCCAGGGGCCACATAAAGGCAAGCAAAGGGCTGCATCCGGCTGTTGGGCTGCAGTTTAAAGATCACTGTTTAAAGGTCTGAAACAATCATGGACAGCATGGTTTCAGGCACAAGTATGCACTTCTACTTCATAGCTGGACCATTAATAAGCATTCTCCTGTCATGTGGAACCTTGCCTGAGAATGTTATATCCCAATTGAAGTAATCTGGGGGTTATAGAAGAATTACCCACAGCCATTGTTGTAAGTACCCCTGGCAATGTTACAGTTTCTTACAGTCACTTTGACTAGACAGTACATGTGGACAGTATTATACTAAACACTGTCATGAATCAACTGCATTCAGTTTTTAGAATAACATTTTGTTTGTTTTTTAATGATTAGACTTGGTGGTGAGGTTGAAGCTCACGGGTTGGACTCACGGCAGTATTACCGGCAAGGTTGGAGTTAAGGGTCTGGTCTTGGTTCATTTGAGGTTTACAGGTTAGGTTATGGTTTACAGCAGTTTTTTTTTTTTTTTTTTACTTTTCAGGTGTCAATTAGCATTTCAAGGATTAGAATACATTTTGGGCTTTGAGTCCTCCACAGCCTAAATAACGGCAACATTTGTATAAAGTTCAAAGCACACGTACTGAAAATCTCATAGAACCCAATGGTAAATATGAACTTTGCTCTCTAATGATACTAGTTGATGAAAGCTGGAATATAAGTCATGTGTGGCAGAATCATCACCATGGAGGTATGTGTGTTTACGCTGGTGTACAAGGATCTGTTCATCCTTTGTTGGAGCCCATCTAATACATTCTTCTCATAGTGCTGAAATAAACTTTCTCATTTGCAACATCTTTAGCTCGGGTAGTATTTCCAGTGAAGGAGCCAGTAGGCATCTATCCAGTGTGAATACCAAAGCATCACCGCCTTTACTATGATCACCTATCCTGACCTGACTATGAATATTCGGACAATTAGGGATGAGCTGCCAAGATAATCCATACGCTAGTTCAGACCACATTTCTGGTGTTCCACTGGTTAAACAACATTGATGTTTAGCTGAGCTGAACCTAAGGCTGCAGTGGAAAGTGAAACATTTAGAAGTGTTATTATTATGGCTGCCTAATTTGACAGCTTCCTGCTCAGGGCTCCTGGTTGCTATGGAGTCAGCAGCTGGCAGAGTCCCAACAACCAGTGTGGGGTCCTCCTAAAATTCATACCAGGCCCTGCAGGTCTAATATGGATTTTAACCACTTCAATATGGGAACCCCCCATCCTGCCCAGGCCAGCTTTCAGCGCTGAAACCTGGACACAGGATCTAAAACCCAGACTGAATCCCAGACAGGTGGCAACCCTACTGCACCTACAGGCATCATTCTGGTATGTATGTTTGCAACCGGCGATTCCCTTTCAGGCATAAATGATTTGAGTAGCTAATTAGCCACTCGATCACTTCTGCGGGTGGCAGAAAGGGGTCCCATTCGCCTCCCGCCGGCTCTCCTGTACAATCGCGGTGCCCGAGAGAACGATGTGGCTGGTGACGATGGCTGCCCTGCACAAAGAGAGAGGAAATGACCTCATTCCCCTGTCTCTGGAAACACGGAAACCGGGGGGCTACGATGTTATGTCGTCACTTTCGGTTCCACCTCTTTGTTTACCTGGCCACCAGCAGCCAGGAAAGCAGCCGATCAGACCCATCTGTGTCTGATAGGCTGCATGGAAGGCTACAGGGGAGATCACATTTAACGGAGGGGGAACCGCCATTTGGGTTATTGGGTGGATTGCTTCTTAGCTCCCCTCTGCTGCTCATCACCAGAAGCCTCTTTCTTTCTTGAGGCCGCCTCAAACTCCATCTCAGAATCGGAACTTCGCTCCGAAGAAGCTCCAGATGAGGAAATATCCCACTGAGAGGACCTATAACGGTTGGAGACAGGGCAGGTGACGGACAACATTCCCATCCCTGGCCAACTTGACTGTTACTGACCAACCCCCAGTTCAGATGTTATGCTCATCAAGGATTTTGCTGGGCTTAGTCAAAACCTCACCATAGTTCCTTAACCAGACCTCTAGGTCCCGAGCAGGGACACTCTCATTGGTAAGTATGATGGTTATCTTTTTCACCGTTGACCTTTGCGAAACCGCAACTGGGGCCAGACCTTCCCATTCAGGTCTTGACCTGCACCGAGCCTCATATCGCTCCCAGAACAGGTCAAGACCCTCTGGCCTGGTGAAGCTAATGGTATAATCCCGTGTCCTAGCTACATGTATTAGCGCATACAGGTCATTTGCCCCAAAACCCATCTCCAAAATCAAATCTACCACTGCACGCCGTGCTGGAGGGATTGCACCACCTTCCCATTTGAGAATTACCACATTTCTTCTCGGACCCCCAGCAGAAGCCAGAGACCCAAGACCAGATCTCGGGGTGCCCAAAGAGGTAGGCTGCAGGGGGAAACCCTGCTTGGGGGCGGAGCTACCAGGAGCAGAGCGTACCACCTGAGCAAACGTGGGTTTATCAGGGCCAAGGCCCCACACTGAAGTCACAGTAGTCTGTACAATACTATTATTATTCACTGCTTGAACGGAGTTGGTAAGACTGTCCATCACACTTGAACTGGGACCATTGTTCATCACACTTGTACTGAGATGATTTTTATCAGTCACACAAACATTCACATTCTCATCAGGAATAGTCACAGTTTCTGCTGCAATACCAGCTGTCTCCTGAAGCTGTGCTGTAGAGTCTTCAGCAGGTCTGGGGCAAACAGCTTTAGACTCAGCTAAAGGGGGGTTAATTGGCTCTGCTGAATGTTGTAGTTCATCTGCAGGAATGTCATTTTTTAAACGCAAACTTTGCTGCACTGCAGCATCAGCAGGCACAGCATTGCTACACATGGGATTAGCAGCCTGATTGTCACTGGGCACATTGTCAGTATCAGTCACAAAAACTGTTTTATGCACCACATGGGGCTTGACGGGCTTTACCTTGTCAGGCACATTATCTGTCATGTCCTCCTCATGCAACACCAGCCGATCACCCCGCAAAGGAGACTCCATTACCTGGATTACCCTGAGCATGCCTCCTGAGTCCTGGGAAGGCATGGGGCTGCTTACCTCTCCCTAAGGGGGCAGGGGGTCTGAACTGGGGGTCTCCTCCTCCACCTCCATTTTTGTCATCCTGACAAACCTTCGGTCATTGCAAAATTTTTCTTTGAAGGGCCCATCTCTGCCTTCCATCATGGCCACAATGGTCTCCTGGTGTTCAACCCGAACCTTGGCCAGTTGGATCTCCGGATCCATGGACCCACGTCTCTGGCTATGTAAGCCCTCACGCTGCCTTCTCAAGCGTTTCACCTCCGCTCTGAGCTTGTACAGCTTGTCTCTTTCTCTATTCAGGACCTTAATCCCGGCCACCACTCGCTCCCGGATGGCCTCTGAGCCTTCATCTTCACCAGGGGTAGAGAGATCCCCAGCCATGGCTTGTACAGAGGAAGGCATGTCACCTGATGGCCCAGGAGATGGCTGGGAGCCTCCAGCAGGAGAGGCCCTGCTGGCCTCCATGGCTTCCCCAGAAAGGAGCCAGGAGAGCTGGGAGAGATTTCACCACCACTCCCCTCTCACACGGATCACCTGCAGCAGCTCCAGACAGCTTCCTCCTGACACACCTGTGCTCCAATGATGGGTGGGGCACTATTCCTCCCACTGACACCAATGATAGGGCACTATTCCTCCCACTGACACCAATGATGGGGCACTATTCCTCCCCCTGACACCAATGATGCGGCACTATTCCTCCCACTGACACTAATGATGGGACACTATTCCTCCCATTGACACTAATGATGGGGCACTATTCCTCCCACTGACACAAATGATGGGGCACTATTGATCTTTTATTGAAAAGAATCAAGCAACCAATTTTATACAAAAGTAAAAAACAAAACCATAGTACAAAACTTCAACAGAAATCCAAGGAATACACATCCATGTTCAGAATATATACAATATATACATAATCCACTACCAAAATTATTTACATAAAGCAGCAGAGAGGGCCTAAGAGGCACAACCCATCACCTATGTACGCAGCCATTTATCAAAAATTAATCCAAAAAATAATCTAGGGTGAAAAGAGACAGACAGCCACACCCGGGAAAGAGACTCTTGGCAGTCAGGGAGGCTTGAAACCCCTCCACGCCTTCAACCAAGCCCCCTGACTCCGCTTGTCTCTCTCAAGTACCCGAATCTTCTCCACCTCATGCAAAATGTCATACACCACCACCTGAACAGGAAGGATTTTACGCCGAATGCAGACCTGACACCGTGCGTTCCAAGTGAAATAACGGACTACTATGCTAACTAGAAAAGGTGTATCTAAACAAAAAAACCCACCAGTATTATATGCTCCATACACCCACTCAGCATAACCCAGCCTGGAGAGGAAAGGGACACCGAGGGCCCGCCCCACCTGTTTGTACACCTCTATGTTAAAAGGGCAATGAAGCAGAAAATGGTCCATAGTCTCCTCCTCACCTGCACACTCCTCCCGAGGACAGCTACGATCCAACCCACTGCGGAATTTCAAATTGCCCCGAACATAGAGCCTCCCATGGAAGCACATCCAGGCCAGATCCCTGAATTTAGGAGGTACTCTGTCCAAATTATTAAGTCTTAACCCTTCCCTCAAAACTGGGCCTGGGCAATCCCTTAAGGCCAGTGGGTCATGAAAGACTTCGCTCAAGACTCGACTCATAAGGACTTTCTTCGGAACCAATCTGAGATCTTCAGCCGACAATCACCACTGCCGTAGTAACTTCAGGCACGGAGCGACATAGGCTGGTAGCTGACCACGCTGACCCCTGAGATTCTTCACTTGGCCACCTTCTTCCCAAAGTCGTAGAAAAGGCCTAAACCAACATCTAAATATGCCTGCCCATCCAGGAGGTTCCACTGCAAGCATATTACCAATATTAAACTTGAGAAAAAGCAGTGAAAAGAAAAGAACTGGGTTGACCATACCTAAGCCACCCTCCCTCCTGGATAGATAGGTGACATTCCTCTTGATGGGGTTCAGTCTGTTCCCCCACAACATCTGGAAGAACACACTACTGACCTAGCATAGAGAGACACTGGCAAGATGCAGACAAAGCTGACATACAAGAAGATCGGAATCAGGTAATTCTTAATCAGATCAACCCTTTCCCTCATAGATAACTTCCATCTCTTCCAGCTGACCACCTTAGTATTGGCAATTTCCAGTCTGCCTTCCCAGTTTTTGAGGCCATAATCGCCGGGTCCAAATTCAATGCCTAGAATCTTAATTCTTTCCTGGGGCACTGGAAAGGTGTCCGGGAGATCAAAACCCTCACCTTCCTTTCCCATCCAGAAAACTTCACTCTTTTCCTGATTGATCTTGGAGCCTGATGCTTCAGAATACCGTGATGTCAGAGAGACCACCTCCTCTGCTTCATCCGCCCCAGTGACAATCACAGACACATCGTCCACATAGGCAACAACCCTCAAAGGCGGCTCACCCGGGAGCCCCACTGGCACCCCACACAACATGCTGCTCTCTAGCCTCCTGATGAAGGGGTCGATTGCAAACACATAGAGCAGGGGACTCAGGGGACAACCCTGGCGCACCCCGGAGCCAACCTCAAAGGACTGCCCAACCCAACCATTAACAAGAGGAAAGCTTTCTGCCCCCTTATACAAGACTTTTAACCAATCGACAAAACCACCCGGCAGACCGTACTTACTAAGGAGCAACCACAGGTACTCATGGTTAACACGATCAAAAGCTTTTGCCTGATCCAATGTCAGCAAATACTTTCCCCAGCCTGCAGCCCGCTCCAAGGCCTCCCGGACAGCTAAAACTGCTGTGAAGGTGCACCTACCCTGGACCGAACAGTGCTGATGGCGAGAAAGCAAAGACTCTGCTACTGACGATAGGCGCCAGAAAATGATCTTTGCCAGTATCTTTCTATCGACATTAAGAAGGCTGATGGGGCGCCAATTCTCAATCATCGAAGGATCTTTACCCTTTGAAAGAAGAATCACAGCTGAGTGCCTCATGGAAGGGGGAAGTACCCCATCAGCAAGGCAACTGTTAAAAACCTCTACCAAATGTGGGGCCAGAATAGACTTAAAAGCTTTGTAAAACTCAGCCGTCAAGCCATCCGGTCCAGGTGACTTTTTGATGGCAAGCTGTTCAATTGCCCTTATCACCTCTTCAACTGTGATCTCCTCTGTCAAATTCATCAATGGGACATCTTCATCATTTAGACCTGGAGTAGAGTCCAAAAAGCTTTCCATCTTGTCACGGTCAAGCTCTTTCCTCCCAAGAAGGTCAGCATAAAAGGACCTCACGACCTCCAGAGTCCCTGACCTGGACTTTGTCAAGGAACCTTTACTGACTTTAAGGCCAACGACCGTTTTAACTGCTACACCTTGTTTGCAGTTCTGGTAAGGGTCAGGCGAGTGGTACTTCCCATAGTCCCTCTCCAGAACCAAAGAGGCATGCCGGTCATATTGACACTTCCTGAGAAGGAGTTTCAATTCGGAGATTGCCCCAGGATCTCCTCCTCTCGAGACAAGAATATCCAGCTTCCTCCGTAAACGTTGGTAGGTCATGTATTTATTCAACTGTTTTCTATTGGCTAGGCCCCTGAAGAATCCAGCGATCCTCTTTTTGGTCAGCTCCCACCACTCAGCCTTGCTGCTACAAAAGTCCAGGATGGTCACCTGTGCCTGAAAGAATTCCTCAAAGGATTGTCTAACATGTTCTTCCTTGAGTAGAGTCGAATTCAATCTCCAGATGCCCTTACCCCTCTGAGGGGCGTCTGAAGCATTCAGGACCACAGATAGCATACAGTGATCAGAGAACTCTACTGCCTGCACCACTGGGGGTGAGAAAGCAGAGGTCTCCTTCAAAAAAAACCTATCTATTCTACTCTGACTATTACCTCGATGAAAGGTGAACCCAGTGTCATCCGGGAGGTGCTTAATGTGCACATCCACAAGACCAGCATCCCTAACCATACTATTTAAAAAAACGCTATCATATCCCAGCCTGTCCTTGAAGTCCTTCCTGTCCTTGGGTCTAGTTACTGTATTAAAGTCACCTCCAAAGACCACTTGCCGGGATGTAAAAAGAAATGGCTTGATCCTTGTAAAAAGGCACTTCCTGTCCCACTTTGTGTGCGGCCCATAAACATTAATTAGGCGCAGGTCCTGCCCTCCCACAAGGACGTCTAAGACCATACATCTCCCAATCTCCACCTCAATAACCCACCGGACAGTTACCATGCCGGTTTTAAACAACACCGCCACACCGCCGTAAGGCTCGGCCGCAAGAGACCAGTAAGATGGACCATACCTCCACTCTCTCTTGGCCATATGAATATCTGCCAAGGAGGTGAGCCTAGTCTCTTGCAAAAATAAAATTTCAGCATCTAATTGGCTGAACAAAAAGAAGGCCATAGAACGAGCTCTTACTGACTTAATGCTGGCGACATTTATTGTCACCACTTTTAACGGAGGGGGAACCGCCATTTGGGTTATTGGGTGGTTTGCTTCTTAGCTCCCCTCTGCTGCTCATCACCAGAAGCCTCTCTCTTTCTTGAGGCCACCTCAAACTCCATTTCGGAATCAGAACTTCGCTCTGAAGAAGCTCCAGATGAAGAGATATCCCAATTAGAGGACCTATAACGGTTGGAGACAGGCACTGGAGCCTGTTCCGTCCTCACCACCTGCTTCTTCCGCTTCCCAACCTTCCTTCTCTCCTCCAGGTACTGCAGGTCAGCTTCAGAGATGCCCTCATCTCTTACTTTTTCCTGTGAAGTCTTTCCACAAGACTTCTTTACAGAGGAAGAAGTGACCTTTTTAGTACCCACTACCACTCCTGGTGGGGGGGGGGTGCTCCCTTTGAGTCAGACTTAGGAGGGGTAGACTCCTGGGGGGGAACTGACTCGGGGGGCACAGACTTGGAAGGTTCTGACACATGAGGAGAGGGTACAGTAGGCTGGGGGGAGACAGATACAGATACAGAAGGAATACTTACAGACACAGGAGGGGTGGCCACAGGAACTGGGGAGGGATCCTGAGCAGGACCAGGGGAGTCAGTCATTGCAGAGGAGGATGGTACACCAGGGGCCTCACCCTCCATCCTGTCCAGCCTTGACATGTCATCAATTACCTCCTTCTCCATATTGTGCCAGGCTTCAGGACATCTGCTGTAGGGGTGGCCAAGGCGCAGGCACAGGTTGCACCTGATCATCTCGGTGCAGTCCTTGGCCATATGACCCTGACCCTGACACACTGAACATATCAAGGCTGAACAGGAGGAACTCAAATGCCCCTTTTCTCCACAGCGGTGACACAGCTTCGGCTGACCAGGGTAGAAAATAGTCATCCTATCCCTCCCTATAAAAGCTGAGGAGGGCACGTGACGGACAACATTCCCATCCCTGGCCAACCTGACTGTTACTGACCAACCCCCAGTCCAGATGTTACGCTCATCAAGTATTTTATCGGGCTTAGTCAATACCTCACCATAATTCTTTAACCAGACCTCTAGGTCCCGAGCAGGAACACTCTCATTAGTAAGGATAATTGTGATCTTTTTCACTGTAGACCTTTGTGAAACTGCAACTGGGGTCAGACCTTCCCATTCGGGTCTTGACCTGCACCGAGCCTCATATCTCTCCCAGAACAGGTCAAGACCCTCTGGCCTGGTGAAACGAATGGTATAATCCCGTGTCCCAGCAACATGTATTAGGGCATACAGATCGTTTGCCCCAAAACCCATCTCCAAAATCATGTTCACCACCACACGCCGTGCTGGAGGGATTGCACCACCTTCCCATTTAAGAATCACTACATTTCGTCTCGGACCCCCAGCAGAAGCCAGAGAGCCAAGACCAGATCCTGGGGTGCTCAAGGTGGTAGGTCGCAGGGGGAAAACCCTCTTGGGGGCGGAGCTACCAGGAGCAGAGCGTACCACCTGAGCAAATGTAGGCTTGTCAGGGCCAAGGCCCCACACTGATGTAACATTAGTCTGTACATTACAATTATTATTATTATCTGCTGGAATGGAGTTGGCAGGACTGTGCATCACACTTGTGCTGGGAAGATTTTTATCAGTTACACAAACATTCACATTCCCATCAGGAATAGTCACAGTTTCTGATGTAATACCAGCTGTTTCCTGAAGCTGTGCTGTAGAGTCTTCAGCAGCTGTGGGGCAAACAACTTTAGACTCAGCTAAAGGGGGGTTAATTGGTTCTGTTGAATCTTGTAGTTCCTCTGCAGGAATGTCATTTTTTAAATGCATTTTTTGCTGCACTGCAGCATCAGCAGGTACAGCTTTGCTACACATGGGATCAGCAGCCTGATTGTCACTGGGCACATTGTCTGTATCAGTCACAGTGTTCACAAAAACAGTTTTATGCACCACATGAGGCTTGACAGGCTTTACCTTGTCAGGCACATTATCAGCAATGTCCTCCTCATGAAATACCAACTGATCCTCCCACATAGGAGACTCCATTGCTTGGATTACCCTGAGCATGCCTCCTGAGTCCTGGGAAGGCATGGGGCTGCTTACCTCTCCCTGAGGGGGCAGGGGGTCTGAACTGGGGGTCTCCTCCTCCTCCTCCATTTTTGTCATCCTGGCAAACCTTCGGTCATTGCAGAATTTTTCCTTAAAGGGCCCATCTCTGCCTTCCATCATGGCCACAATGGTTTCTTGGTGTTCCACCCGGACCTTGGCCAGTTGGATCTCCGGATCCATGGATCCACGTCTCTGGCTATGCAAGCCCTCACGCTGTCTTCTCAAGCGCTTCACCTCCGCTCTCAGTTTATAGAGTTTGTCTCTCTCCCTATTCAGGACCTTAATCCCGGCCAACACTCGCTCCTGAATTGCCTCTGAGCCTTCATTCTCACCAGGGGCAGAGAGATCACAAGCCATGGTTTGCACAGGGGCAGGCATGTTACCTGATGGCCCAGGAGATGGCTGAAAGCTTCCAGCAGGAGAGGCCCTGCTGGCCTCCATGGCTTCCCCAGAAAGGAGCCAGGAGAGCTGGGAGAGATTTCTCCACCACTCCCCTCTCACACGGATCACCTGCAGCAGCTCCAGACAGCTTCCTCCTGACACACCTGTGCTCCAATGATGGGTGGGGCACTATTCCTCCCACTGACACCAATGATGGGGCACTATTCCTCCCACTGACACCAATGATGGGGCACTATTCCTCCCCCTGACACCAATGATGAGGCACTATTCCTCCCACTGATACCAATAATGGGGCACTATTCCTCCCACTGACACCAACAATGGGGCACTTTTCTTTCCACTGACAATGAAGCTAATACATTAATATTATTAGATAATATTAGAATTTGAAATGGATTTAAATAGAATAGAAAATAAAGGAATAGAATAGAATTTTTTTTCATTTATTTTCTATTCTATTTTATCCTCTTTGGAAATTGGAAAACATTTTGAATTCAAAAACTATTCAAAAATCGATTCGAAAAATGACTCGAATGGATCTGAATTTGAATTTGAAAAATAAAAATCGGTTCGAATAAACAAAACGAATTCCGAAAACGAACGAAACAAATTTATGTAAATAATGAATCGAAACGAAACAAAACAATTTTTTTTTTTCGTTCTGCACAGGTCTACTCCGATCCCACCCAAGGTGTGATCCTCCTTCCGGCCAATCAGGAAGTGGGTTTTGACACCGGTCACCCGGTTGGCTGAAAGGAAAAGGCGATCCTATTGGACGCCTAGGTGGTGGAGGGGAGGAGCTGGAAGCCTCGGAGCCGAGCCGCTGCACCGGCACGCTGCCTGCCGCCCGCCACGATGGGGTGAGTGCCGCCACTGATCGGGACATAAGCGCAGTACTCTATACTCTATATATTTATTATCTCTTGAGGTTCTGCTTCCTCTATTATAGAGATGTTGCTTTGTATAAAAAATGTTACGCAATGTCTGGAGAGGAGTCTGCTCTGCGGTATGAACCTTGTAAATCATTCCTCATCTCTGTATAAACAGGAAGTGTTTTCACTTCATCAGCCAACACTCAGCTTCGGCCGTCTCTGGAGAAATTCAGAAGATGGGTCCTACATGGATGGATTTCTCCCGTTCCTCCGGTCACCGGATGGGAAGCTTGTCTGTCTTCGTTCTGCTGCTCTTTGTGAAGACTCTTCTGGTTTTCTCACACAGATGTCCTGGACAGATGGAGAGCGGCAGAGCCTACGGCCTCCTCTACTTCATCCTGCCGGTCGTCTTCCTGTTCATTCTGGGCTTGTTGCTGAGGCCCAGAAGATCTCCGGGTTTGTTTTCCACAAGGTGTTGCTCCTTCCGCTACTTCTTGTATGTGACGGTTCAGGCCGGGAAGGCTCCGCTCATCTGGATTCTGCTGTCTATGATCGACGACCGATATCTTGCATGCCTTGCAGAGAATATAAACAGATATAAATATGAATATTATATGGAACCTTGTGATTGTCCAGGTAAGACGCAATGGAGCTTAATCCAAAATAAAAAGAAAAGTGCCCCTTTAACCCTTTAACCCAAAGCCGTTTTTTTTTTTATATTTTTTGCACACGTGTTTAAAAAGTTATTTTATTAGTTAAAACCCCAAAATATCTCTTGAAAACATAAAGACAAGGCACAAAACCCGGAGTGTAGCCTGTAGAAATAAATTAAAATGGTATTTGCACTGCTGCGCGCAGCCTATGGCATTAGGGTGTGCACCCCAGAGCACAAACACGCATGTGCGTATATCATCAGAGCAGTAGCTGGTGTCAGCACAACAAAGATTAGTGTCAGTAAGGCAGTGTCAATAGTTTTTTATTTTTTTTAATTATTTTTTACAATTTTTTTTTTGACAATTTTTTTTTTTTTTACATTTTTTTTTACAATATTTTTTTAAATCATTTTTTACAATAATGTTTTTGTTTTTTTTACAAGCAGAGCAGTAGACAGTGTCAGTAGAGCAGAGATTAGCGTCAGTAAGGCAGTGGATGGTGGCAGTAGTTGTTTATTTTTATTATTTTTTACAATTTATTTATTTATTTATTTTTTACATTTTTTTTAAATCAATTTTTACAATAGTGTTTTTATTTTAATTTTTTACAAGCAGAGCAGTAGGCAGTGTCAATAGAGCAGAGATTGGTGGCCGTAAGGCAGTGGATTGTGTCAGTAGTTTTTTGTATTATTATTTTAAATAATTTTTTACAATAAAATATTTTTTTTTACAATATTGTTTTTTTTTTTTTACAAGCAGAGCAGTAAACAGTGTCAGTAGAGCAGAGATCAGTGTCAGTAAGGCAGTGGATGGTGTTAGAATGTTTTTATTTTTATTTTTATTTTTTTATTATTTTTTACAATTTTTTAAAATCATTTTTTACAATATTTTTTTTATTTTTTTTATTTTTTTTTAACGAGCAGAGCAGTAAACAGTGTCAGTAGAGCAGAGATTAGTGTCATTAAGGCAGTGGATGGTGTCAGTAGTTTTTTATTTGTATTATTTATTACAATTTAATTTTTATTTGTATTATTTTTAACAATTTTTTAAAAAAAATAATTTTTTACAATATTGTTTTTATTTTTATTTTTTTACAAGCAGAGCAGTAGACGGTGTCAGCAGAGCAGAGATTAGTGTCAGTAAGGCCGTGGATGGTATCAGTAGTTTTTTTTATGTTTATCTAATTATTTATTTATTTTTTACAATTTATTATTTTTTTTATTATTATTTTGTTACAAATTTATTTTTAATAATTTGTTACAATTTTTTTTTAAATAATTTTTTACAATATTGTTTTTATTTAATTTTTTTTACAAGCAGAGCAGTAGACCGCGTCAGTAGAGCAGAGATTGGTGTCAGTAAGGCAGTGGATGGTGTCAGTAGTTTTTTATTTTAATACAACACCTTGTTGTATCTATGCCACCAAGAATGAAGGCCAAAAGGGGTCCAACCCGCTACGGTGTAACTAATAAAGTGGCCGGTGATTATATACCGTATTTATCGGCGTATAACACGCGCCGGCGTATAACACGCACCCAAGTTAAGGAGGGAATTTTAAGGAAAAAAACTTTTAGGAGTAAAGTTTAAGGAAGAAAGACTTACATTAAAATGCCCATCAATGCAGCGTTATCGGTGTCCATCTGCAGCCTTGTCAGTGTCAGTGCAGCCTTGCCCCAGTGTCCAGTGCAGCCTTGTCAGTGCAGCTTTGCCCCAGTGCAGCCATGTCAGTGCAGCCATGTCAGTGCAGCTTTTCTCCAGTGCAGCTTTGCCCCAGTGCAGCTTTGCCCCAGTGCAGCCTTGCCCCAGTGCAGCTTTGCCTCCATGCATCCTTGCCCCCCCGTGCAGCCTTGCCCCCGTCTAGCTTTGTGGGATCGCCGCGATCCCTGCCGTCATACACAGCCCTGTGTAAATTTAAATATGGCGCCGAGACTGCAGTGTCTCGGCGGAGCGCTGATACACATAGCCGAGAGTCTTCGGGTTTTCTCGGCGCCGCTTACAGTCCCGCCCAGTTCCGCCCTATGGGCGGGACTGTAAGCGGCGCCGAGAAAACCCGAAGACTCTCGGCTATGTGTAGCTCCGCTCCGCCGAGACACTGCAGTCTCGGCGCCGTATTTGAATTTCCACACGGCTGTGTATGTCGGCGGCGATCGCGGCAATTGCCGCGATCGCTCCGATCACACACAATTGGGGGGGGGTATCGGCCTATAACACGCACCCACGATTTTCCCCTGATTTTCAGGGGGAAAAAGTGCGTGTTATATGCCGATAAATACGGTATATATATATATATATATATATATATATATATAAAAAAAGAGTCCAAGAGGTTGCTGCACTTAAAAATTTCTTTGCTTTATTTCTCAAATTGTTCAGTAGGGATTTACAAAGCAAGTATAATCCAAAAACACAGGCACGAAATGCCTACACAGTTTCAGACACAGGTAGATTCAGATATGGATGGATGGATGGACTACGTCTCGGGCTAGTCAGCTTACGCCCTTCCTAAGATCCATTGAAGCACATCTGAGGGTTTCAATCCAATCATTCATTTAAATACAGGTTAAGTGAAGTACTTCACATATGGAATCAATATGGCTAATTAGTTCAAATCGCATACCATTTAACATCTATATATGCATATATTTATCTATAACATGCCATTAAAACAAGGATAAGCAACAGGTGTCAAATCTCTCATTCTCTTCATTCTCATTATAGAATATTTGAAATACCTATAAAAACGCAGGGAAATGTTGCATTCATGAGTAAATACAAAAACAAAAAACAAAAAAGATATCCCCATCATGAAGTTATTTTATCTGGCTACTTTCATATACTTATTCCAACAGTTAAACAAATAAATAAAGATCCAAATCAACATTTAAGCCATATGGAGCAATTGTATTCAAAAAATGTATCCAGTATACTTCTCTTTTTCTTAGAATCAATTCACGGTTGCCCCCTCTCCTATTTTTCTCAATACCTTCTAGGACCATATACTTTAGTTGTGATACATTGTGGCCAAATTCCAAAAAGTGTCTCGCCAGCGGTAATTGGGTTAATTTATCTCGTATTGAGTATTTGTGTCTCGCTATCCTATCTTTGATTTTTTGTGTAGTCTCCCCTACATAGACTAAACCGCATGGGCACTTTATGGCGTAAATTACATATGAAGATTGGCATGTGTAGTAACCCCGTATGGGGATGTTGAAACCCCTATGTGGATGTGTAAAGTATTTACCTTTAATCATAGAGTTACATTGTATGCATGACAAGCAGGGATACGATCCCAGATTTTTAGGTCCCAGGAAGGTTAGTTTGGCTGCTGCAGCCACAGGTTGATCAGATTTAATCAATCGATCTCGTATCGTTCTACCTTTTCTATAGGAGGACATGGGTGGATTCCAGAATTCCTGTACCATGGGGTAACTGGATCTTAAAAGATTCCAATGTCTTTTGACATTAAGATCCAGTTACCCCATGGTACAGGAATTCTGGAATCCACCCATGTCCTCCTATAGAAAAGGTAGAACGATACGAGATCGATTGATTAAATCTGATCAACCTGTGGCTGCAGCAGCCAAACTAACCTTCCTGGGACCTAAAAATCTGGGATCGTATCCCTGCTTGTCATGCATACAATGTAACTCTATGATTAAAGGTAAATACTTTACACATCCACATAGGGGTTTCAACATCCCCATACGGGGTTACTACACATGCCAATCTTCATATGTAATTTACGCCATAAAGTGCCCATGCGGTTTAGTCTATGTAGGGGAGACTACACAAAAAATCAAAGATAGGATAGCGAGACACAAATACTCAATACGAGATAAATTAACCCAATTACCGCTGGCGAGACACTTTTTGGAATTTGGCCACAATGTATCACAACTAAAGTATATGGTCCTAGAAGGTATTGAGAAAAATAGGAGAGGGGGCAACCGTGAATTGATTCTAAGAAAAAGAGAAGTATACTGGATACATTTTTTGAATACAATTGCTCCATATGGCTTAAATGTTGATTTGGATCTTTATTTATTTGTTTAACTGTTGGAATAAGTATATGAAAGTAGCCAGATAAAATAACTTCATGATGGGGATATCTTTTTTGTTTTTTGTTTTTGTATTTACTCATGAATGCAACATTTCCCTGCGTTTTTATAGGTATTTCAAATATTCTATAATGAGAATGAAGAGAATGAGAGATTTGACACCTGTTGCTTATCCTTGTTTTAATGGCATGTTATAGATAAATATATGCATAT
This sequence comes from Lithobates septentrionalis, assembly GCA_037952835.1. Taxonomy (NCBI): domain Eukaryota; kingdom Metazoa; phylum Chordata; class Amphibia; order Anura; family Ranidae; genus Lithobates; species Lithobates septentrionalis. The sequence goes on from JBBDGP010002437.1 coordinate 382,785, forward strand.
ATAGATGTTAAATGGTATGCGATTTGAACTAATTAGCCATATTGATTCCATATGTGAAGTACTTCACTTAACCTGTATTTAAATGAATGATTGGATTGAAACCCTCAGATGTGCTTCAATGGATCTTAGGAAGGGCGTAAGCTGACTAGCCCGAGACGTAATCCATCCATCCATCCATATCTGAATCTACCTGTGTCTGAAACTGTGTAGGCATTTCGTGCCTGTGTTTTTGGATTATACTTGCTTTGTAAATCCCTACTGAACAATTTGAGAAATAAAGCAAAGAAATTTTTAAGTGCAGCAACCTCTTGGACTCTTTTTCTATATACAAGGTCGGTGGGAAGACCTGATTGCTGGCACTAAATCGTAAGCAGAGTGCGGTTCTCCTCCACAAGTGAATATATATATATATATATATATATATATACAGAACAGACCTGTCCAAAAGTAGCCTAAAATGCACAGCAAACCCTTAAGGGTCCACTATGTATTTTGGGGGATCTTTGGGATTTGTTTGACATTTTTTTTTTCTTCTAAAAAAAAAAAAAAAAGAATCCAGCAGGGAAATGTCATTTGCCTGCAATTTAAATCATTTTTTTTCTCTTGTTAATACGAGTATTTAAAAAAACTAAAATAAATAAATCGGTTATCCCTGCCAAATGGAATTTTTAGAAACCTGTTCAAAAGTTCCCCAAACTACACAGCAAAGGGCCGGCTATGTACAGCCGTGGCCAAAAGTTTTGAGAATGACACAAATATATATATATGGAATACCTTACCCCAATCTGTCCGCTTATCTCCTACTCTATTAGCTTTTAGACGATCCCTGAAAACCCTTCTCTTCAGAGAAGCCTCCCCTACCCACACCTAACAACTGTATTTTTTTTTTAAATTTACTCCATCAGCTCATCCCCCACAGTTATTACCTTTTGTTTCCACTTGACCCTCCCTTCTAGATTGTAAGCTCTAAGGAGCAGGGCCCTCTGATCCCTCCTGTATTGATTTGTATTGTACTTGTACTGTCTGCCCTTATGTTGTAAAGCGCTGCGGAAACTGTTGGCGCTGTATAAATCCGTCCATTGTTTACAAGTGTCACGTGATCTGATATGATTGGCCACAGCGATCACATGATAATGGCAGCAGGGGCAGTTTAGTGATCAGTCATTGGCTGTGTCCGGCAGACACAACCAGTGACAGGTCGCACTGATTCACGGTCCAACGGTTACCCGGAGTTCCTCTCTGTGACGGATCCAATCCCCCACTCCGCTGAGTGCTTCCGTCAGTAACACGGCTTCCTCCAGTCTGACCATCAGAGAGATATAATATTATAGCTGCATTAAATACAAGTCTAGTCGATAATAGCTTGTAGAATCTTGAATGCTTTATTGGACAGAATACAGCCTTTTTTATACACATTTAACACAAGGGGTTAGATAACGAGGTAGGGCTGACTCATAGATACTCCCCCCTCCCCTATAGCAAAAACTTAAAAGACAAATTATATAATTAACATGTTAATTAACACAACACTTAAGGCAGACCTGGTGACCAGACAGTTCGTCTCCGCAGGTTAATGTGATCAGCTCTTTCAAGAATCAGGTGTTGTTCAGAATAAACAACCAAGAATAGTCTTTGGGCAAGTCCAAAAAAAAATGTAACAAAAAAAAAAGATTAATATAGAAATACCAAATAACAGGGTGAATGTGGACAGAAAAAGGTTCTTGCAGCCAGTGTCCGCGACACTCTCCTTCTGAGAGGATGTCATACGAAGGAAGGACGAAAGGCAAGAAGAAGGGAAGGTAATTTGCTATGGTGGAAAGGTGTTAAAAAAAATTAGTTTTGCATGAAACATGTTCCCCAGGGCAGTGCCCACCCCCGTGCTATTTTCTGACACCCCGTGGCCTATTAGTCCAGGCAATGGACATTTTTTGACAAACTCAATCCCTATTGAATGCTCCCATGCATTTCAGTGGGATTCGGGTTCAGCATCCAAACCCCTTTGAAGTTCTCTGGACCCTGCCAGAACCGGACGCAGGGCTCAACCGTAAATTAATAATCTGTGGGAACATTAGGTGGAGTTTTGTGGTGGTTCTGTAGGACCTCACAAAGAACTTGTGCCTTTCTTCTTGATATTTACTAGCAGGTGGAGTTTTGTGTTGGTTCTGTAGGACCTCACTAAACTTGTGGCTTTCTTCTTGATATTTACTAGTAGGTGGAGTTTTGTGGTGGTTCTGTAGGACCTCACTAAACTTGTGGCTTTCTTCTTGATATTTACTAGTAGGTGGAGTTTTGTGGTGGTTCTGTAGGAACTTGTGGCTTTCTTCTTGATATTTACTAGCAGGTGGAGTTTTGTGGTGGTTCTGTAGGAACTTGTGGCTTTCTTCTTCATATTTTCTAGCTACAGTATTGAGGTTCTACTTCCTCCTTTTCAGAGACCTTGGTGTGCTTTATGTCAAAATGAAACGCAATGTGCGGAGGGGCGTCTGTTTTGTTATAAGTCATTCTTCATCTCAGTATATACAGGAAGGTGTCCACAGGAAACATCTTTTCTTTGTCTACCAAAATTCAGCTTCAGCAGGCTCTAGAGAAATTCAGAAAATGGGTCCTGCAAAGATTCAGATGGTGTTCTCCTGTTCCTCCGGTCAGATGGGAAGCTTGTCTGTCTTTGTTCTGTTGCTGTTTGTGAAGACTCTTCTGGGTTTGTCATTCAGCTGTCTAAAAAATAACGAGGAGACCAAAGTATACGCCTTAGTCTACTTCATTCTGCCGGTCATCTTCCTGTTCATTCTGGGCTTGCTGCTGAGGCCGAGAAGATCTCCGGGTTTGTTTACCTCAAGATGTTGCTCCTTTGAGTACTTCTTGTACGTTATGGTACAAGCCGGGAAGGCTCCACTCATCTGGATTCTCCTGTCTATGATTAATGACCAATATCTTGTGTGCTTTGTGGCAAATTCATACTCAAGGGAGCTTAATATTGGTCCTCTTATGCAATCCATTCATGTATATGTTCAGGTAAGAAGCAATTGAAAGTAATCTAAAATGACTTGTGGCTACCTGAAAAAATGTTCCCTTGTGTATGTAAGCTCAAGAACAGAAATGGAATGTATTGCAACTTACCTGTCCTTAGATGCAATGGCGTACTAAGGGGGGGGTGAAGAGGGTACGGTTACCTCCAGGTTACGATTTGCTGGGGGCGCTGTGTTCACCTGACCTTCTTTATTTCTGTTGAGTTGTTGTTGGTGCCTCTGCACTGTGGGGGTGACTGTCCTGAGGGGTCTGTAACAGGGACGTGTTGGTGAGGTCAGTGACTGGTGAGGCACCGGCTAGTATCAGAGCCAGATACACACAGGTTACATACGCCGCGATCGTTAGAGCGAGAGCAATAATTCTAGCACTGGACCTCCTCTGTAACTCTAGACATGTAACTAAAATTTTTTACAGGTCGCCTATGGAGATTTTTAAGTACTTTTTAAGTTTGGCGCCATTCCACAAATGGCGTGCGCAGTTTTAAAGCATGACATGACATGTTACGTATCTATTTACTCGGCGTAACATCATCTTTCACATTATACAAAAAAATCTGGCTAACTTTGGTGTTTTTTTTGTTTTTTTTTATTCATGAAACAGTTTCTTTCTAAAAAAAATGGTTGAAAAATTGCTGCGCACATAACGCGACATAAAAAGTTGCAACGAACACCATTTTATTCTCTAGGGTGTCTGCTAAAAATATATACCGTATTTATCGGCATATAACACCCACTTTTTCCCCCCTTAAATTAGGGGGGAAAATCGTGTGTGCGTGTTATACGCCAATATAGGCTGCCACCGAGGGGAAGGAGGGGACAAGCACTGCCGAAATAGAGCCGGATCTCCTGTGTACTCGGCTCGCAGTCAAGCTTAGTCCCGCCCCCCTTGGACATCCCCTAGCATTGACGTCCCGGCATTGGATCGGCGTTGTGTCCATCATAGGATCCGGGCCAAGGGGCGGGACTGGGCGTGATGCCGAGCCGAGTACACAGGGGATCCGGCTCTATTTCGGCAGCGCTCGTCCCCTCCTTCCCCTTGGCAAGGCTGCAGATGGACACTGATAAAGCTGCAGTGAGGAGCAATGCTGCAGATGGGCACTTAGGCTGCAGATGGGCACAGATCAGGCTGCAGATGGGCACAGATCAGGCTGCAGATGGGCACAGATCAGGCTGCACTGAAGCTGCAGATGGGCACTAATCAGGCTGCATTGATGCTCTGACCATTATTTTGCTTCAAATTGGTTTATTTAAAAAAAAAAAGTTTTTTCTCCTGAAACATCCCTCTTAAATTGGGGTGCGTGTTATACGCCGGCACGTGTTATACGCCGGCACCTGTTATACGCCGATAAATACGGTATATAATGTTTCTGAGTAATTTTCTAGCAAAAAATGATGATTTTTACATATAGAAGAGAAGTGTCAGAATTAGCCTGGGTGTCAAGGGGTTAATTACCATAAGTAATATACAAATAATTTTTATATATTTTTTTTTAAGGTAATTTACTATTTTTTCCTTGTAGTTAAGAGGGATTTAGCAGGAATTTTGTAAAATTAGCTGTGTCTTTATCTGCTAAAAAAATGGTTTTGGTGTATTTTTTTTACGAATATGTTAGTTTTATAAACATTTCTGCAAATACAGCGGGGTCTAAAAAAATCAGTAGTGCCTTCTTTTTATTCTAGAGGTCATATGCATTCAGAAAATATATGGTTTTGGGGGGTCCTTCACAAATTCTGAAAGCTGTAAAAGGGAAAAATTAAAACCTTCAGATTTTTTAAGAAATTTGCATTTATGCGTACGTTCAATTTTCACCATTTCGCAAAAAGGCACAATGTAAAAAAAAAAAAAATTTTTTTTTTGGTATTTATTAACTCCATACAGGTTAACCACTTCAGCCCCGGAAGATTCGGCTGCTCAATGACCGAGCCATTTTTTTGCGATACGGCCCTGCGTCGCTTTAACTGACAATTGCGCGGTCGTGCGACACTGTACCCAAACAAAATTGACGCCTTTTTTTCCCCACAAATAGAGCTTCTTTTGGTGGTATTTGATCACCTCTGCGGTTTTTATTTTTTGCGCTATAAACAAAAAAAGAGCTGCAATTTTGAAAAAAAAAAACACAATATCTTTTACTTTTTGCTATAATAAATATCCCACATTTTCAAAAAAACAAATTTTTTCCTCAGTTTAGGCCGATACGTACTCTTCTACATATTTTTGGTAAAATAAAATCGCAATAAGCGTATATTTGATTGGTTTGCACAAAAGTTATAGCGTCTACAAAATAGGGGATAGATTTATGGCATTTTTATTACCATTTATTTTTTTTACTAGTAACGGCGGCGATCTGCGATTTTTATCAGGGCTGCAACATTGTGGCGGACATATCGGACACTTCTGACACACTTTTGGAACCTTTGACAATTATATTGCGATCAGTGCTATAAAAATGCACTGATTACTGTATAAATGTCACTGGCAGGAAAGGGGTTAACATTAGAAGGCGATCAGGGGGTTAAATGTGTTCCCGCTCTGTGTTCTAACTGAAGGGGGATGGGACTTACTAGAGGAAGAGTGAGATCAGTGTTCATACTTTGTATAAACACACGATCAGTTTACACACACAGATCCCAGTTATTGCTGTCACCAGTGATCGCGGGTACCCGGCGTTCAATCGCGCCCGCCGGGCACTAGCATCGGTTCCGCCGGTGAACCACGGGCACGCTTGCCCCTAGTGGCCACAATGAGAAGCGATGTACGGGAACGTCGATTTGCCCAGCCAAGCCAACTTGCCGCAGTAAAACTGCGGCGGCTGGTTGGCAAGTGGTTAAGCTTTTATAATCAGTAAGAGATTTAGGCGGAATATTGTAAAATTAGCTGTGTTTCTATCTGCTAATCATGATTTTAGTGGATTTTTAGTAAAAATATGGATAGAAAAGGAGATACCCCCCCAAGGAAATTGGACTTTAAAGGCAACGAAGTACAGGATACCATAAAAAAATGAGTTATTCAAAGGTTGTATACAAATATAAAATTTTACAATTTCCAAATCAATAAAAACACTGATGACTATGGTGATAGATTCCCATATGAAGAACAGACATCCCAACGCGTTTCAGGACCCAATATGTCCCTTCGTCAGGGACGTAAAAATATTGTTTTGGTAAACATTTGCGCAAATATCGTGGGACCTTAGAAATCAGTAACACCTTCTTTTTATTCTACTGGTCATGTGCTTTCAGTAAATATATGGTTTTGGGGGGTCTTTTACAAACTTTGAAAGCTATAAGTGAAAAATAAAAAAGCAAAGGAAAAATTGCAAAAATGGTCTGGCCACCTGAGGGTAAAAATGGAGCACAGAGCCTGGCAGCGAAAAGGGTTAATCATGTGCTTCTAAAAATAAAAATAAGCCCCCATTGGAATTGATGCGCCCGGTGGCCTGCATGTAGATTAGGGGCTGGGCGCATGGATTGGGGGGGGCGCCCCTGCACCCCGAATGGACGGGCTGCCACTGATCCTCTAAATAGCACTGACTTGACAATAAGGAGGAAAAAGAGTGCCTTTCTGAGATTATCTGGACTACAACATAAATACGTGGGCAACGGATGGGCAGTTGTGGCAATACGCAGGCAACAAACATGCAATTCTGACCCTATGTGGGTAATAAATGGGGAAGTCATGGTAATAATCCAAAGAGATCCCAATTATGTTTATGATAGACAGTGCTCTGGCTAACTTAATATCATTCCTTTCTTATTTTAATAAGATAAAGGAAAAGTAAAACCCCCTCCCCTGGGATAAATCTCAACAATTTATTTCTATATAAATATATTTACATTTTCTGCACTCTATTAATAATATATTTTCTTATATTCCTTTTTTTCTTCCTGCAGATTGTCGGTCTAGCAGGCCTGGTTGTACTTTTGATTTTGGATTACGGAATACCGCAGTCCACATGGGCACAGAATTACTTCTCCTACTACTTCCAGAAGCGGAATGAAGATCTCATCCTGGAGGAAGTGGAGGTTGTGCTACAACAGAAAGCGAAGGAGAAAAGGAAGGCCTTTGTGGAGGACTTGATCCGATCTGATTGGGATCAGTTATCACCCGAAGAACTCTTTAAGAAGGGGACGGTGCCGGAGCTTGTGTGGAAGTATAAGGAGATGGTGCAGAAAAAATGTGCTGAGGGTAGTCAGGAGCTAAATGATGCAAAAAATGTTATATAACTATAGCTATGACACCTTCACAAAAATCAACCTACAGTATACTTTTTACTAAAATGTAACTTCAAACCTAAAAGGTTTCAAGTTACATCCACCTTCACTCGACACTGTCAATGCATTTGTACCTATTAAATATACACATATATATATATGTCTCCATTTGTTTCCTGTTCTGCTGGCCACCTGTCACCAAGACAAGACATGAGGGGAAGTTCCCACAATGAGAAATTACTCTGTGGGCTGACAAATGCACTGCTGTGGCTCATGTGGAACTAAGAAATAAAAAAAATAAAAAAATAAAAACTTTTTAAAATTAAATTTTTAGTCCAGAACATAATCATTAAATAAATAAACTATATATGAAACATTCTAAGTATATTCCATGTAGAGTGAAAAATATACTGTTTAGTTACATCTGATAAGTTGTGGATATCACTGTAATTAGCATAAATTGTTTCTGTTGTGACTGTTCTTGTGTAGTCTATGCTGTGTATGCTTTAAATGTATTCTCTACCTATTCTCTGAGAATGATGTGCCTGTGTGCGCTCTCTCTGTGCATTGTGCCTGTGTGCGCTCTCTCTGTGTGCCGTCCCTGTGTGCGCTCCATTTGCTGTGCCTGTGTGCGCTCCCTCTGTGTGTTGTGCTTGGGTGAGCTCCGTCTGTGTGCTGTGCCTGTGTGCGCTCCATCTGGGTGTTGTGCCTGGGTGGTCTCTGTCTGTGTGCTATGCCTGTGTGCCGTGCTTGTGTGCTGTGCCTGTGCGCGCTCCATCTGGGTGCTGTGCCTGTGTGCACTCTCTCTGTGCGCTGTGCATGCTCCGTCTGTGTGCTGTGCCTGTGTGCACTCTCTCTGTGCGCTGTGCATGCTCCGTCTGTGTGCCGTCCCTGTGTGTGCTCCGTCTGTTTGCTGCACCTGTGTCTGTGCGTGCTCCCTCTGTGCGCTGTGCCTTTGTGCGATCCACCTGTGTGCTGTGCCTGTGTGTGCTCCATCTGTGTGCGATCTGTCTGTTTGCACTCCCTCTGTGCGCTGTGCCTTTGTACGCGCCACTTGTGTGTGCTCCCTCTGTGTGCTGTGCCTGTGTGCACTCTGTGTGCTGTGCCTGTGTGTGCAGGTGTCGGGCTCCGCTCACTGTGTGTGCGGGTGTCGGGCTCCGCTCACTGTGTGTGCAGGTGATGGTCCCCGCTTACTGGTGTGTGTGGGTGTCGAGCACCCCTCACTGTGTGTGCGGGTGTCGGGCTCCACTCACTGCGTGTGCGGGTGTCAGGCTCCGCTCACTGTGTGAGCAGGTCACGGTCCTCGCTCACTGGTGTGTTCAGGTGTCGGGCTCCCCTCACTGTGTGTGCGGGTGTCAGGCTCCGCTCACTGTGTGTGCAAGCGTCAGGCTCCGCTCACTGTATGTGCAGGTGTCGGGCTTGATCACTGTGTGTGCAGGTGTCGGACTACGCTCACTGTATGTGCAGGTGTCGGGCTTGATCACTGTGTGTGCAGGCGTCGGGCTCCGCTCACTGTGTGTGCAGGTGTCGGGCTCCGCTCACTGTGTGTGCGGGTGTCGGACTACGCTCACTGTGTGTGCAGGTGTCGGGCTCCGCTCACTGTGTGTGCGGGTGTTGGGCTCCGCTCACTGTATGTGCAGGTGTCAGGCCATAAGTTGGGGGACTGGGATCGAGGAGGTACAGACAAAGTAATACCCAAGCTCAACTGCTGAACATCTGAAATTCTCGCTGAAGTCCAGTGCTCAGGCTGGGATGTTCAACTCTCCATCTAAAAAGTCCAAAGCAAAAAGAAGCCGGCCACCCGCTAAGACCTGTTAGTATTCTATACTATCTTGTTTTATGAAGTATGAGGTATCACCGCAAACATTATAGAGAGAGCAATAGTCATAGCATTAGACCTCCTCTGTAGCTATAAACAGGTAACCTGTAAACATTTTTAAAGCGTCGCCTGTGAAGATTGTAGCGGAGGGTAGAAATTTTTTTTGTGTGTTGTTTTGTTGAAAACGTGTGTTAAGGCAAATTAGCTGTTTTTGGGCAACTTCCGACCGTGTGTACGCTCCATCAGACAAACTTTTTTGGTTTTCATCGGACTTTTGTTGGCTGTGCGAACTGACAAACTTTCTGGCAACAAAAGTCCGATGGAGCAAAGTCCGATTGTGTGTACACAAAGCCATCAGACTTTTGTACAAACTATAGTACCTGCCCGCGGGAATGTTTCCAGTGCGATCCCATTGCGCTGGTTCTCGGTGACGGGTACTGTACATCACGCGCTGGCTGCAACAGGAAAAACACATTTTCCTATTGCAGCGAGCGCGAGAGAGAATTCCCTTCTGGGAACATACCAGGCCCTTAGGTCTGGTATGTATTTTAAGGGGAACCCCCTACTCTGAAAAAACAGCGTGGGGGTCCCCCCAAAATCCATAACAGACCCTTATCCGAGCACGCAGCCCACCCGGGGGGGGTGGGCGCTTTGGGGCAGGGGGGCGCCCTGCGGGCCCGCCCACCCCAAAGCACCTTGTCCCCATGTTCATGAGGACAAGGGCCTCTTCCCGACAACCCTGGCCGTTGGTTGTCGGGGTCTGTGGGCGGAGGGCTTGGTATGCTCCTGGAGGGGAACCCATGCCGTTTTTTTATTTAAAATTTGGCGTGGAGTTCCCCCTCATGATTCATACCAAACACCTGTCGGCAATGCTTGTCGCTCATCGCGAAAGGAAACACATTTTTTCTTTCCCGATGAGTGAGCCAGCTCGGCGCTGGCTCCCATGACGGAGCTCGCAGGTGTCAAATCTCGCCGACACAGAAGTTGACCAAAGCGTGGCAGAAAAACCACGTGATTTGGTGAAAGTTGGATGAAAAAGTCCTGCCGGTTGTATGCTTAATTATTTTAAGGCCAACGCCCTTTGTACAAAAATCTACGGGAAAGTTTGTACAAAGCCCTATTGTGTGTTTGAGGCTTAAAGCATTCAGCTTGTCTGCTTACAGCGGTAGTGAACCGCACCCAAAAAAAAAAAAGGCCCTGGGCAACTTAACGTCTTGCCGCCCACACTATAGCCGAAAGATGGCTACAGCGTGGCCTTAAATTGTCGGGAGGGCATCCATAGATGTCCTCCCGTTCTCACGCTTCATGCGTGCCCCAGGGGGTGTGCGGGTGGCCGTGCTCTGTGACAGCCGAGTCCGTGAGAGATCGGACGTGATCAGCTGTCAGCCAATGACAGCTGATCACGAAAATGAACAAATACCGGTTATCTTTTTTTTTTTTTTCGTTCACATGGGTTGTGAGGAAGAGGCCCTTGCCCCCATCAACATGGGGACATGGTGCTTTTGCCCCCCTGCCCCAAAGCAACCCCCCCATGTTTAGTGGCATTATAGTGTGGGGTGGGACTATGAGCACTGAGACATGATTGGGTAAAGTCATCATGACTTTGTCCAATCAGGGCTGTGACAGTGCTCTGTGCCCTGATTGGGCAAAGCCTTGTACCCGACCAGCAGTCAGGTGCATTGCGTCAGCCAATCAGGGCCCTAGAATGCACTGTGCAGCACGCAGTGCATTTTGGGGTGCTCGGCGGGTAGACATCCCGTTGAGCGCCCCGCAAATTCGGATGTTCGCCAAACGGGCGATGTTCGGGACAAAACTTTAGCTCGGTCCAAACTGTTCACCCAACTCGACTGGAGAAGCCAGACATGCCGGCACCGGGTGTTGTATGCTACTCTTAGCTGAATTCTAAGTACAATGGAATATTCCTATGCTGGCCGAAAGCGGCAGTCTTTTTCTAAGCTTTCCCTAGTGATGGACACAGCGGGGGGCGGGGCTTATGTCTTGATGTCCCACTGGAAGGAGACTAGAAGCAAAGGGGGACAAAACAGAAATACAAAGAACACAAAAAAAAAATAATCCAAACTATCCAAAATACACAGCAAAACACCATCAAAAAATAAATAAATAAATAAATAAAAAAAATAGATCCATTTTTTCAAGCAAATTTTGTCTAAGGAGCTCAGTAAGCGACATTGATTTTAAGTTTCCACTTCAGTGAAATTTTGCCAGCAGCAAAATTGGTAATTTCACATCGAAATCAATTTCACTCATCCTATTTGTTATTACTTATCATTGTTTATAAAATGTCACAGATATTTTTTTTGTCGTTTTAATGCCATCTTGTGGCAACAATGTGTCATTGTCATCAGGACTGTCTCTCATTCACATGAATACCGATTGGTCACTGGAAAGGCCACACGTGTTCTTTCCTTAACCACTTGACGTCCGGAAAGGTTTACCCCCCCTTCATGACCAGGCCAATTTTTTCTATACAGCACTGCGTTACTTTAACTGACAAATGTGCGGTTATTCAGCGCTGTACCCAAAGGACATTTATATATATTTTTTTCCTCACAATAGAGCTTTGTTTTGGTGGTATTTGATCACTTGTGCGTTTTTTATTTTTTCTCTATGAACAAAAGAAGACCAGAAGAACAATTAAAAAAAAAAAAAAAAAAAAAAATTTTTACTGTCTGCTATAAAACATTTCCAATATTAATTTTTTGTTAACCCCTTCAATACCGGGCTCTTTCACCCACTTCCTGCTCAGGCCATTTTTCAGCTTTCAGCGCCGCCGCCCTTTGAACGACAATTGCGCGGTCATGTAACACTGTACACATATGACATTTTTATAATTTTGTTCACACAAATAGAGTTTTCTTTTGGTGGTATTTATTAACTCCTGGGTTTTTTATTTTTTACAAAAAAAAGACCAAAAATTTGGAAAAAATAGTTTTTCTTTTGTCAGTAAATTTTGTAAATAAGTAATTTTTTTCTCCTTCACTGATGAGGAGGCACTAATATGCCACACTGATGGGCATTGATATGCAGCACTGATAGGTGGCAATGGTGGGCAGCACTGATGGGTGGTACTGATGGGCATCACTAATGGGCACTGATTGAACTTTCCTGTAATCAGGGCACTAATAGGTGGTACTGGTGGGCAGCTCTGATGGGCATCACTAATGGGCACTAATTGGTGTCACTGATGGGCACTGATTGAACTTTACTGTAATCGGGGCACTGATGATCAGTGCCCTGGTTATCTGTACAAGTCTCACCTGTGAGGAGATGCCACTGATTGGCTCTCCTCTCCTCACACTCTGTCAGTGTAAGACAAGGAGAGCCAAATTATGGCACTTCCGCATTTACATGTGACCAGCTGTGATTGGACACAGCCGATCACAGGGTTAAAGAGCCGTGTCATGGGCCCTTTACAGAGATCGGGGTCACGTCGTGTCCTAGGAACATGAAGCGGCCATGATCACCGTGCTGCGTGCCCCCCGCGGGGGTGTGAGAGAACGGCCATTCTGGGATGCCCTTAAATAACGTCCACCCAGAACGAGTGCCGCAACGCTCCTCCGTCATTTGACGGTGGGCGGGTAGAAAGTGGTTAATCAATCTTCATCAATTTAGTATATTTAGTAATCTGCTACATATTTTTGGTAACAAAAATACCAATAAGCGTATATTGATTGGTTTGCACAAAATTCTCCAAACTATCGGATATATACTGGAATTTTTAGTTATTTTTCTACTAGTAATGGTAGTGATCAGCGACTTATAGCGGGACTGCGATATTGCGATGGACAATCTGACACTTTTTTGGGAACCCGTGACACTAACACAGTGATCAGTGCTGAAAATATGCACTGTCACTGTACTAATGACACTGTTTTTGTGCACTGTGTAGGGGGGGCTTTAACTAAGGGATGTGCTTTGCAGGGAAAGAAAATTTGCCATGTAAGGATGCGGCCATGTAAGGCCTCATTCACACGAGGCGGATCCACTGCCCAGGAGTCCGCCTCTGTCCGCCTCTGTCCGCCTCTGTCCGTCAGCTCAGCGGGAGAATCTCTCAGTTGAACTGCGCTGAGCCGGCAGATGACAGGTCCCTCTCTGCTCACTGAGCAGGGGAGGGGCTTGTCGAGCGCCGCTGGTTACTATGGAGAGATCGGACGAAAATGGACAGCATGTTCGTTTTCATCAGATTTCAACCGATCCGATCCGCCAGGGATGGTGGCAAACGTATCGCCATCCGTCTGATTTAAGCGGATCGGACAAGGTCGGATGTCAGCGGACATGTCACCGCTGACATCCATCGTTCCATAGGACTAGCATGGAGCGCCCGTTCAGGTCCGCCAACAAAACTGACAGGCGGACCTGGGGGAGGGAGGAGGAGATGGAGGGGGGAGAAGAAGGGAGGGGAAGGGAGGGGGAGGGAGGAGAAGAAGGGAGGGGGAGGGAGGAGGAGAAGAAGAAAGGAGGGGGAGGGAGGAGGAGAAGAAGAAGGGAGGGGGAGGGAAGAGAAGAAGAAGAAGGGAGGGGGAGGGAGGAGAAGAAGAAGGGAGGGGGAGGGAGGAGGAGGGAGGAGAAGAAGGGAGGGGGAGGGAGGAGAAGAAGAAGGGAGGGGGAAGGAGAAGAAGAAGAAGGGAGGCGGAGGGAGGAGGAGAAGAAGGGAGGCGGAGGGAGGAGGAGAAGAAGGGAGGGAGGAGGAGAAGAAGAAGGGAGGGGGAGGGAGGAGGAGAAGGAGGGAGGAGGAGAAGAAGGGAGGGGGAGGGAGGAGAAGAAGAAGGGAGGGAGAGGGAGGAGAAGAAGGGAGGGGGAGGGAGGAGGAGGAGGAGAAGGAGGGAGGAGGAGGGAGGAGGAGAAGAAGGGAGGGGGAGGAGAAGGGAGGAGAAGAAGAAGGGAGGGGGAGGGAGGAGAAGAAGAAGGGAGGGGGAGGGAGGAGGAGAAGGAGGGAGGGGGAGGGAGGAGGAGAAGGAGGGAGGAGGAGAAGAAGGGAGGAGGAGGAGAAGGGAGGGGGAGGGAGGAGAAGAAGAAGGGAGGGGGAGGGAGGAGAAGAAGAAGGGAGGGGGAGGGAGGAGGAGAAGGAGGGAGGGGGAGGGAGGAGGAGAAGGAGGGAGGAGGAGAAGAAGGGAGGAGGAGGAGAAGGGAGGGGGAGGGAGGAGAAGAAGAAGGGAGGGGGAGGGAGGAGAAGAAGAAGAAGGGAGGAGGAGGGAGGAGGAGAAGGAGGGAGGAGGAGGGAGGAGGAGAGGGAGGGAGGAGGATTATGGCAGTTGTGGAGGCATTGAAGCAGAGAAAGACATTCATCAATCTCTAGTAGATAGTTTTCAGTCCCCAGAAACCTTGGGAGTAGTACATGGCTGGGAGGAGGCAGTTCAAGATTCCAGTTCTAATTCCAAACTAATCACAGCATAGCCGCCACGCACTCCCTACCTGGAAGTTGCGGATCACGTACTAGATATGTTGAGAGTTGATTTACTAAAACTGGAGAATGCTAAATCTGGTGCAGCTCTCATAGAAACCAATCAGCTTCTAGTTCTAAAAAAAAAAGCTTAAAAGGGGTTGTAAACCCTCGTGCATCCTATGCATTAACGTAAAAAAAACCTGACAGGGAGCGCCCCCCCCCCCCGTTTTACTTACCTGAGACCTGTAATTTCACCTGACGGAGACACACTCTTCCTATGCCCGGTGTTCTCGACTCTTGATTGGATAATTGATAGCAGCTCAGCCATTGGCTCCAGCTGCTGTCAATCAAACCCAATGACGCGGGCGCCGGGGCCAAGTCCTACATTCGGCGTCTATCTACACGGAATGATGGACTCAGGAGCGCGCCTGCAAGGAACCCCCCGGGAGAGCTCTTCTTCAAGGGGGTTAACTGATCAGAGGAGGAGCCGCGAGAGCCGCCGAGGGATCCGGAAGACCAGGTTCGGGGGGCCACTCTGTGCAAAATGAACTGCACAGTGGAGGTAAGTATTACATGTTTGTTATTTTAAAAAAAAAGTTCTGATTGCTCCAGTTTTAGTAAAACAACCCCACTGTATTTTATATACTCTAAGATATATTATACATATTGTATCTTTTTCTCCAGCATATTTTAGGTAATAATAAAAAAATGTGTCTGCCCCTCTCTGTCCCGGTGACAACCATTCCTTCCATTATGGGCGTCACAGGCACAGGAAGTGAAGGAAAATCTCCCCAATGGGGCGGCACACATGAATAAAAACCTGACAGATGTTGTTATTTCTTTTCTGCTCTATCCAAAGCTACAATGCATCCGGAAAGTATTCACAGCACTTCACTTTTTCTACATTTTGTTATGTTACAGCCTTATTCCAAAATGTATCAAATTCATTATTTTCCCTAAAATTCCACAAACAATTCCCCATAATGACAACATGAAAAAAGTTTTTTGAAATCTTTGCAAATTTGTTAAAAAAAAAAAAATCCTGTCTACATAAGTATTCACAGCCTTTGCCATGACACTCAGAATTGAGCTCAGGTGCCTCCTGTTTCCACTGATAATCCTTGAGATGTTTCTACAACTTGATTGGAGTCCTCCTGTGGTAAATTCAGTTGATTGGACATGATTTGGAAAGGCACACACCTGTCTATATAAAGTCCCACAGTTAACAGTGCATGTCAGAGCACAAACCAAGCCATGAAGTCTAAGGAATTGTCTGTAGACCTCCGAGACAGGATTGTATGGAGGCACAGACCGGGGGAAGGGTTTAGAAACATTTCTGCAGCATTGAAGGTCCCAATGAGCACAGTGGCCTCCATCATCTGTAAATCAAAGAAGTTTGGAACCGCCAGGACTTTTTGTAGAGCGAGCCACCCGGCCAAACTGAGCGATCGGGGCAGAAGGGCCTTAGTCAGGCAGGTGACCAAGAACCCGATGGTCACTCTGACAGAGCTCCAGCCTTTCTCTGTGGAGAGAGGAGAACCTTCCAGAAGAACAACCATCTCTGCAGCACTCCACCAATCAGGCCTGTATGGTAGAGTGGCCAGACGGAAGCCACTCCTCAGTAAAAGGCACAGGACAGCCTGGAGTTTGAAAAAAGGCACATGAAGGACTCTCAGACGATGAGAAACAAAATTCTCTGGTCTGAGGAAACAAAGATTTAACTCTTTGGCCTGAATGGCAAGCGCCATGTCTGGAGGAAACCAGGCACCGCTCATCACCTGCCCAATACCATCCCTACAGTGAAGCATGGTGGTGGCAGCATCATGCTGTGGGGATGTTTTTCAGTGGCAGGAACTGGGAGACTAGTCAGAATTGGGGGAAAGATGAATGCAGCAATGTACAGAGACATCCTTGATGAAAATCTGGTTTAGAGCACTCTGGACCTTAGACTAAGGCGAAGGTTCATCTTCCAACAGGACAACGACCCTAAGCACACAGCCAAGATAACAAAGGAGTGGCTACGGGACAACTCTGTGAATGTCCTTGAGTGGCCCAGCCAGAGCCCAGACTTGAACCCAATTAAACATCTCTGGAGAGATCTGAAAATGGCTGTGCACCGACACTCCCCATCCAACCTGATGGAGCTTGAGAGGTCCTGCAAAGAAGAATCGGAGTAAATGCCCAAAAATAGGTGTGCCAAGCTTGTAGCCTCATACTCAACAAGACTTGAGGCTGTAATTGGTGCCAAAGGGGCTTCACCAAAGTATACAGCAAAGGCTGGGAGGAGCCTGTGATACTTATGTACATGGGAGGAGCCTGTGGTACTTATGTACATGGGAGGAGCCTGTGATACTTATGTACATGGGAGGAGCCTGTGATACTTATGTGCATGGGAGGAGCCTGTGATACTTATGTGCATGGGAGGAGCCTGTGATACTTATGTGCATGGGAGGAGCCTGTGATACTTATGTGCATGGGAGGAGCCTGTGATACTTATGTACATGGGAGGAGCCTGTGATACTTATGTACATGGGAGGAGCCTGTGATACTTATGTACATGGGAGGAGCCTGTGATACTTATGTACATGGGATTGCTTTTTTTTTGTTTTATTTTTAATAAATTAAGAAAGATTTCAAACAAACTTCTTTCACGTTATCATGAGGTATGGTTTGTACAGTTTTGAGTAAAACAATTAATTTAATCCATTTTGGAATAAGGCTGTAACATAACAAAATGTGGAAAAAGTGAAGTGTGGTGAATACTTTCTGGATGCATTGCAAAACAAAAATGTTTTGCCCAGAAATTTGAAATGGGTTCAACAACAGTTGGTCAAAATAACACTTTTCAAAAATTCCCTTTTTTTTATTTTACAAAAACATATTTAATGTCATTAGATGCTCAGTCTGTGACTTGTCAGAATACAAACGCAAAGGTTCAACTTTGTTCTTGACTATAAGTTGTATGAAAACATTTGAAGGTTTTCACAATAAAAAAAACAGTGAACCAACTTCAAATAAACATCCTGGCCACCCCCTTCCTCAGGACCCCTCTGCACATGTTGGCCTTGATTCCCCATGCTGGGGGTGTAAGAGTCGGTGCACTTACCTGGAGTGTATATCCATCATATTGCTTACAATGGCAAGCACTCATTGTCCAGCATGACCACATGACTATGCTAACCAATGAAAAGTGCTTCTTCTTCTGGGACACCTTACCGGAAGAAGCAGCCCCAGGCGCGTTTCTCATTGCTCAGAGAGGTCACATGACCGTGCCGACCAATGAGCCTTGCCATTGCAATCATTATGATGGATACTCATTCTGGGGCTATATAGATAAAATATCGTTAGTAAGTGTATGGACCACTGTGGTGGCAGCACGGGCCATCCTGACAACTACAAGCGGCGGGTCCAGAGGGGTGGCCAGGATATTTGGAGCGAGTTCACCTTTTAAAAATTCTTTTTGGAAAGGTGAATTTACCCTTTAAAAACACTTCAGCCCTGGAAGATTTACCCCCTTCCAGACCAGGCCATTTTTTTGTGATACAGCACTGCATTACTTTTACTGACAATTGCACAGTCATGCAACGTTGTACCCAAATAAAATTTATGTCCCTTGTTTTTCCCTCACAAATAGAGCTTTCTTTTGGTGGTATTTGATCACCTCTGCGGTTTTATTGTGTTATAAACAAAAAAAGACAGACAATTCAAAAGAAAAAAAAAAAAAAGGATCAATATTTTTTACTTTCTGCCATAAAACATATCCAAGTAAATAAAAAGTAAAAAATCTAAATTTCTCCATCAATTTAGGCCAATATGTATTCTGCTACATACAGTATGTTTGTTAAAAAAAAATAAATAAATAAAAAACGATCAGCGGGTGCCAATGGGCATCGGGTCTTCGTGACCCGCTGATCAGCTCCTGCTGTGTAGCGGAAGCGAGCCACCGGATGCGCGCACTCTCACCCGATACCCAGAAGTACAGGATCATATATATATATATATATATATATATATATATATATATATATACACACACACACACACACACACACATGATCCTGAGCAGCGGGGCCACCCTGTAGCACTAAAACTGCTATGGGGCGGTCGGCAAATGGTTAAAAATAAAATTTTCCAATAAAATCAAATTGGAATTTGATTAATCCAGTCATGTGATCACTTTAATGAATGAGAAGCACATCTGAGGCCTCCACTTCTGGTAAGGTGTCCCAGAAGAAAGAAGCGCTTCTCATTAGTCAACGTGGACACGTGGTTGCGCTAACCAATGAGAACTTAATACATGAAAGTAGGTGCTACTACCTCCCAGTATTATAATGCAGCTTTATTACCAGTGCTCAGGCAGAGGCAACCGACTTCTCATCCACACAATCTGTGTGAGAAAAGAAAAGCTGGCACTCCGGTGTATACTCTGCAATCTTGTGTTTATTGGCGGGTGATAAATGACAGCCACAAATGTCAATGCGTTTCAGCCAAACAGGCCTTATTCATGACTGTCCTGAATAAGATAAGTTTGGCTAAAACACGTTGACATTTGTGTCTATCATTTAACTGCCAATAAACACAAGATTGCAGAGTATAAAATGAAGTGCCAGCTTTTCTTTGCTTAGACCAGTGGCCTCCAAACTGCGGCCCAGGTGGCCACATGTGGCCCTTTACTTGCCTTTATCTTGCCCTTGGGGCACTATTCCACCCACTGACACCAATGATGGAACACCATACCTACTGACATCATCAATGGGGCACTATTCTTCCCATTAAAACCAAGATGGGGCACCGATGTCAGGGAATTTTCTACTCCCACTGGCCACAGTCTGGCTCCCCTAAAGCCTGAAGGACAGTAAAGTAGCCCTGTGCTTAGAGAGTTTGGATACTCCTGGCTTTGACCAATGAGAACTTGCCATTGTGAGCATTATGAACCTAAACCAACTTCGGGGTCTCCGCTCTGGCATCTATGTCCCCCATTTGGTATATTCCACTGGGGGGGCAGGTTAGGCTAGGAGTCCACCCTGACTCCACATAATTTGCAGAACAAATAGAGAAATATCAGCCAATGAACATCTTTCATTCTGCCTTGGGGCTTAGTCATGGAGGTTGGGGCGAAACATGTTGGGGGGCCGTGGACTGGATAGAGTTAGGCTAAGACTGCTATCACCTGTTACATGCTGGGCTTGCATGGTGTGCAGTGGCTGAGATTTCTCTCCTTGGTCTGCGGATTGCCAGCATTATGATGAATATTCACTCTGAAGCTCTGTATTGAGGTGTATGGACCACCACACTGGCAGCACAGAGCATCAAGGCCACTATGTGCAGTGGGGTCCAGAGGAGTGGCCAGAATATCTGGAGTTGGTCCACCTTTTCATTTTTCATTAACTCTTTAAAATAGATTCCAAATCAGGCCATGGAATACTCTGTGAAGGAAACAAAACAACCTTCTCAAGTCACACGTGTGGACATCTGTGGTATGGTCCAGCTATAAAACAACTGCTTGTTGGCAAACCTGAGGGTATCTGAAATCATTGGGAAAATGTGTGCTGAGGCAAAAGTACCATATACATATTTTGCAACCCAGTAATTTTTGTTTCCGTGAACAGTTTTTGTCTGTTGTGAGGCAGGAAAACCACCTTGACACCTCGAATGGTGACGCACCGCAAGCTGCGTCCTTTGAGTATTATGATTGTAAGCCAGGACTGCCAATTTTATCCGGGCCTCCAAGGCGTCCAACTCAAAGTGCATTTGCTCTTGCCGATACTTGACCATGAAGCTGTGAAGGAGGGCAGTTTGTCCTTTGTGAAAAAACATGGCAATGTTGTCCAAGTCATCGAGAAGGACTTTATCTGTCACAATCGCCCTCACTTGCTGGTAGGCCGGGCTGTTCCGGGATAACCACGGGTGCTGATCAGTTTCTTCAGGTGTTAGTGGACGGTGGGCACACGCTTTAAATTCTCTAAAGTCATCCCAGCTGTGCTGCCCAATGATGTGGTACAGGTAGGACAACCACTTTTGATGAACCAGTTGCACTTGGTTTCTGGTAGAACAGGTGGAATAGTAAAGATGGTTGGTAAGCTCTGGAATCCATTGAGAAATTTTGGCACAGCCGATTTTGCGACTGGCTGCCGTTAGCTTTTTCCGAAAGCTTTTACAGTATTCCCATATATCGTATTTGTGGGAAATGCTGTTATATTGCTCCCCCATCATACATTGAAGGTCACGGTGTTTGGCTGTGCAGATGGTCTCAATGGACAATCCTTCATCCAGCAGAGTATCAAAGCAGTTTGAGAAGGCTAGCCTTTCCATCTCCACGAGGGACTTCTGATTGGTAGAATGCACTAAGTGGAGATTAAGGACTTGCTTGGTTGTGGATTCCAGGAAGGTGTATGCACAGAACCTGCCACCATTTCTGAAAGTTCCACACTGGCTGTTGCCAACAAGACAAAGAGGATGACTTAGGAAGAAGTTCTGGTTCTGCTGCTGTTCCTTATACCAGTGTAGGTCTACGATGGGAAACAGGTATTTTCTCTGCAAAACTGAGTATCTCTTGGGGGAAACAAATGGAACTCCCATAAGACTGAACATTTCAGCCACCTTTTTGATGTTGCTGCCACTGAAGAGCACAGCGGCAGCGCCTATAAGGTCCCCCATGCAAGTTCTACCTTTCATGGGCTGACTTTGCCAAAGACAACTGGTGTGACCATTGAAGCAACGTCCAATAATGGTGACCATTGTCCCTCTAATGTGCTTCTCAAACCCGGCAATGGCAGACTGGCATCCGTCACCGTGGGCACAAGTCAGTTTTTGGAGAAGCTCATCCAGGCAAGATTCAAAGACTAAAAACTTTCTCTCGTGGACCAATCGATCTGCATCCAACCTGTCTTTAGAATACAAGCTGGATACTTGGTTTTGTCCATCATCTGACACACAATTGGAATCATCGCTGTGGGAGTCCATTGAAGGATTTAAATCATTGTTGGCACAAAATGACTTAGCAGGAGTTGAAACCTTTTGGTAGACATGGTCATGTCCTATTTTCCATGACTCAGCCTCAAAGTGCTGTCCAAGTATGGATTCAGTATTAGTACTGGCATCCACCATTTCAACAAGGCTATTTGTCGACACATCCATCTTCCACATGCTGGTTATGGTGCTGACGTGTTTCCGACCAATCTTTGGATCGGTGCTTACTTTTTTGTTTTTCACCCCCTGGAAAGGATTGGTGCGTGTGCCGGCTTCTCGCGATTTGTAGTACATGTCCGTGCGAGTGCTCACATCCTTACATTCCACAGTAGCTAGAATACCTTTATCTTCTTGGCGAGTGCGATTGTAAGCCTTGAGAAGGGTGTCATAGTCTTGGCTAGAGGTACCGGCCTTAAACTTTTTTGGCGGTGGCGGTGCAGCCTCATCCTCAGAGTTGAAGGGCTCCCTATACTTTGGGAAGAGACTTGGAACAGCCTCAGTCCGAAGAATGCTTCTACATCCCTGAGTGATATAGCTTTCTGGAGTAAAATGGTCTGAGCAGATTCGGAAGGCGTCCGTTTTCTTGGCTTCCAGGATCCTCTGAGCAAAGGCATCCAAATTCCCAAAGTTCTGTCCTATCTTCAGTAGCCAGTGCTTTATCCTCTGGAGGTTGTGAGGGAAGACGTGCATGGTGACACCTCGGGAGGCTGACTTACGTGTCGTGTTCTTACAGCTTGCTACGATGCACTTCGGCATGGTGCCCTCCTACAACAGAGAAGAAATTCAGATGTAGTGGATTGGACTGATAATACATAACAGTGCAGCACACGCTAGGGGACAGGGATACGTCACAACACATGCCACAGGACAAGAATACGTCATAACACACGCTACGGGACAGCGATATGTCATAACACATGCTACAGGACAGGGATACATCATAACACACGCTACGGGACAGGGATACGTCACAACACACGCCAGGGGACAGGGATACGTCACAACACATGCCACGGGACAGGGATACATCATAACACACGCTACGGGACAGGGATACGTCACAACACACGCCACAGGACAGGTATACCTCACAACACACGCTACGGGACAGGGATACGTCACAACACACGCCACAGGACAGGTATACGTCATAACACATGCTACGGGACAGGGATACATCATAACACACAGTACAGGACAGGGATACATCATAACACGTGCTACAGGACAGGGATACATCATAACACATGCTACAGGACAGGGATACGTCATAACACACGCTACGGGACAGGGATACGTCACAACACACGCCAGGGGACAGGGATACGTCACAACACATGCCACGGGACAGGGATACATCATAACACACGCTACGGGACAGGGATACGTCACAACACACGCCACAGGACAGGTATACGTCACAACACACGCTACGGGACAGGGATACGTCACAACACACGCCACAGGACAGGTATACGTCATAACACATGCTACGGGACAGGGATACATCATAACACACGCTACGGGACAGGGATACATCATAACACACAGTACAGGACAGGGATACATCATAACACGTGCTACAGGACAGGGATACATCATAACACATGCTACAGGACAGGGATACGTCATAACACACGCTACGGGACAGGGATACGTCATAACACACGCTACGGGACAGGGATACATCATAACACACGCTACAGGATAGGGATACATCATAACACACGCTACAGGACAGGGATACATCATAACACACGCTACAGGACAGGGATACATTATAACACATGCTACAGGACAGGGATACATCATAACACACGCTACGGGACAGGGATACGTCATAACACATGCTACGGGAAAGGGATACGTCATAACACACGCTACGGGAAAGGGATACATCATAACACACGCTACGGGACAGGGATACGTCATAACACACGCTACAGGGCAGGGATACATCATAACACACGCTACAGGACAGGGATACATCATAACACACGCTACAGGACAGGGATACATTATAACACATGCTACAGGACAGGGATACATCATAACACACGCTACGGGACAGGGATACGTCATAACACATGCTACGGGAAAGGGATACGTCATAACACACGCTACGGGAAAGGGATGCATCATAACACACGCTACGGGACAGGGATACATCATAACACACGCTACAGGGCAGGGATACATCATAACACACGCTACAGGACAGGGATACATCATAACACACGCTACAGGACAGGGATACATTATAACACATGCTACAGGACAGGGATACATCATAACACACGCTACGGGACAGGGATACGTCATAAAACATGCTACGGGAAAGGGATACGTCATAACACACGCTACGGGAAAGGGATACATCATAACACACGCTACGGGACAGGGATACGTCATAACACACGCTACGGGACAGGGATATGTCATAACACACGCTACAGGACAGGGATACATCATAACACATGCTACGGGACAGGGATACATCATAACACACGCTACAGGACAGGGATACGTCATAACACACGCTACGGGACAGGTATACGTCATAACACATGCTACGGGACAGGGATACGTCATAACACACGCTATGGGACAGGGATACGTCATAACACACGCTACGGGACAGGGATACGTCATAACACACGCTACAGGACAGGGATACGTCATAACACACAGTACAGGACAGGGATACGTCATAACACACGCTACGGGACAGGGATACATCATAACACATGCTACGGGACAGGGATACGTCATAACACACGCTACGGGACAGGGATACATTGTACAGGAAAAGACACATAGAATACATAATGATACATTGTAATACCACACATTGTACAGTCTTAGATACATTGTACAGGCAGGAATACATATAGATACATTATACAGGACAGGATACATTGTACAGACAGTGGGGGTGGGGGAGGGGGGCTCACCTCTTCCAGTCTTTTCCGAAGAACTCCAGCCTGGAAGTGAGCTCAGCCAGGAAGTCTGACACTGAGCCAGGCGGGGGATTCTGGGAAATGTTGTCCTGAGAGAAGCAAAGCCTACAGTACTGAATAGAGAGAGGAACTACAGCTGTCTGATTGGCCTGCAGTGGGATACAATTATGTAACAACAGCCAATAGGAGCTGAGTAGAAGTGTATGAATTGTTCATTCTGTTTCTGGTTAAGCAGTTGCTGGGTCATATGAGAAGAAGAGAGGGGGGGCTCATAACAGTGAGATTCCCATCCCCCTGAGCCCCCTATAATATCCATCATACAGTAAAGTTCAAAGGTAATCTAGCAAGTATTATTTTAGCATTTGGCTAAAAACATAATATTACCGAAGGAGTAGTTGATACTTGGAATAGACTTCCAGCAGGTATAAAAAGTCAGTCAATAGCAAATTAATTTAAACATGCATCTGACAAACATAGATCAATATGTAGACAAAAAAGGTTAAACAAGATAGAAAAAATTATACACAGAAAATATAAAGAAACACATTATAAACACACAAGAAATACATAAACAAAAATATAAACGAAAAAATATAAACACACAAAAGAAAAATACAAACAAAAAAAAAAAACACTATATAAACACACAAGAAATAAACAATAAAGAAAAAAACACACAAAGAAAAAATGAAAAACAAAATATAAACATTATAAACAATATTATAGAAAAAAATTCTATATTTTCTTAAGTAATTTTCACTAATCAATATAGACCATTCTAGACTCATAATCCTTTCTCTGTTATTTACCCATTTTGTTTTTATTTTTATTTATTTTTTTATTTATTTCTTTGAACAAAAAGAACTATAATCCCAATTACCTTAAGAATAAAAAAAAAAATAACTTCCCGGTTGGCATCCCAGGTACCTTTAGATCTATAATTCTTAACCATAACTTTAAGCTTCTGGAATAAATTACTGAGCATACTCATTAGAAGTAGAAATCTCATTCAAGACCTGATTTCTATTTAATTCTAGCCATGTTTTGTGAACAAACTTCTGGAAATTCCTGTACCTATTGTTGCAATGTTTTAAACCCCACTTCTTTCTCTATAACAGGTTGTAAATAACTAAGTATGCTACTCTCAAAAGACATTCTTCATCCTGTGATCAAAAAAGTTAACTAACCCTCCGAGGATATCACAGAAGAGGAGGATCGGGGCCAATCTGTGCAAAATGAACTGCACAGTGGAGGTAAGTATGACGGCGCCAATCGGCGCTGTTCGGAAATGCACGGAAGGGTCCGGGGGATAGCTCAGCTGACCTTGGCAAATCTCGGGAGTCTCCGAGGTCAGCCAAGGTGTCCTTGGGCCTTTTCGTCCATTTCCGAGGCTCTCTGGCGCCCCCCCGCCTCTGGCTGCATGCGGTATTGCATGCCATTAAAGTCAATGCGGAACAAATTATTTTCGATTCTATTGACATCAATGGGGAAACTCCACTGTATAATCAATCTATATAGATTGCCAAGTTTCCCAGTAATAAGTACACTTTGTAGTATTTATTTATTATTTATTTAAGGTACTTATATAGTGCTGTCAATTTACGCAGCTCTTTACATATATACATTGTACATTCACATCAGTCCCTACCCTCAAGGAGCTTACAATCTAAGGTCCCTAACTCACATTCATACATACTAGGGACAATTTAGACAGGATCCAATTAACCTACCAGCATGTCTTTGGAGTGTGGGAGGAAACCGGAGTACCCGGAGGAAACCCACACAGGCACAGGGAGAACATGCAAACTCCAGGCAGGTGGTGTCGTGGGTGGGATTCGAACCAGTGACCCTTGTTACTGCTAGGCGAAAGTGCTATCCACTACACCACTGTGCCACCCATAGTATTTGGTTACTCTTTACTTTTTGATTGTTCTATAAACAAATAAAACAATATTCAGAAGTTTGATGACAAAGTGGTACTAAAATGAGTATTTCAGAATTTCTTTCAGCTTAAACAAAAAAACAAAAAAAATCAATCAGTCAATCAGGTACCTGGATATGCAAAAAGCAATATTTACATTTAAAAAGAACTCTATCCATTATTGTGGGAATATAAGAAATCAATTGTTTTTACAATACATTTTATCTCTATTATCAGTCTATACTGATTCTAACTAAGACAAGATTTCATAGCCCCCCTCTTTTTCCTGTTCTTTATCTTGTAAATGAATAGTTGTACTAGATTATTGTGTTTTTAGGCCTCACGCACACTGGACCTTAAAGCAGAGTTCCACCCAATTTTTGACGCGCTGTGATCACCGAGTCACTGAGATCACAGATCCAAGTAAGAGGATGATCCCGGCCCCTTACCACATGATCAGCTGTCAGCCAGTTTTCCTTAGATAAAAAAAAGAACAATCAGGAGATATCCATTACTATTTACCACCATATGAAAGTCCAATTTGTCCCAAAAAAAAAAAAAAACATGGTATAATCCACCTGGATGCACAAAGTAGTTGGGGTGATATGTACGGTTTTACGAACACATGTCAAAGTTGCAAAATTGTGCTTAGGCATTTAGGCGTTTTACCCTTTAGGCACAAAGGGGTTAAAGATAAACCTATGAGTTCCTGCCGGTTTTATTTATTTATTTATAGCAGATACATTTTTATTGAGTTTTACACTTGTGCTTCTTCGATACCAGCAGCAGGTTCCTTAGCCTGCGCTCCAGGTTGGTCTTTGGCATCTGGTTTAATTGTTATAGCAGGTATGTATGGTAGAATTGGCATATTCGGAAATTCACTTTTTGCACGTTCTCTGGCATCATATACAATATGTTCCACCACTTTCATCCAGTTTTGATTCTTAGTCTTAAATGAATCATCATCAGGAAAGATGTTCTGAACCCATTCCTTCACTAAAGCTTTCTGTTTCTCCTTCGCCTTCTCTCTTACTTGTTGTTCTGCCTCTTTTATCAGATAGTCTTGAAAATTGTTACGATACCACATTTCTATGGCATTATCTACCCATTTCGAGCTTGGTACGAAGAGTGAAATTATAATGAGCAGACATATACCCACAAGTCCAACAATCTGCATAAGGTGAAAAAAAAATCAATTAGAGGAATATTATCCATTGGGGGATGTTTACAAATAACAGTGTTTAACAGACTAAAGGGCAGCAAATAAGAAAAAAAAACATGTTAATGTGTTGACAGCCTCTGACAGTCGGGGATTAATTGTACCATATTGTGTTTTTTTAATGGTATTTGGGGAGATGGGATAGTTTGCCAGCTTCCAATATGGAGGAATAGGATCTGCCACCTGAGACTCAGATTGAGGCGTGGTTCTTGTTGGATGTTATTTAACGCGGTGAGCCAGTGCACCACCTGTGCCCCAGGACGACGTCAGCTGGGAGAGTGATGTGCTGACATCCTCACATTGTAATACCGGAAGAACAGGCGTTCGCTAGCTGCCTGGCTTTTTTATGTTGCTTTTAATCCTGCTCCATATGTAAGTGCAATACTACCTTTTAAAATTTTAAATTTGGATTTACACTATGGTGAGCTTCTTTTTTTTTGGGCAAACCACTAGGTCCATTCTTTATGACCTGAGAACATGCTATACTTATCCTATGAATGTGATTTGTGCCCTGCCCCCCTCGATGCAAGGAATCTACTCGTGAGCTGATACCTATTTGCCCCCTGGATAAAGTCCTTGGCTGGGTAATTAGCCGCAAGCTAATCATAGCTTGCCATTTGGTAAGCAGACAGTCTATGTGGAGGTTCACTAATCTGTGACGATGTATGGGATTTGTCTCAAGTGACTACAATTTCCAGGATATTCACACTCACACGTGGTTGATGGACTATTTGCAATTTTACAATTTATATGCAATTATTAATTTATGTTTATGTATCAATTTGGTAATTATGGCTCTATTTATTATTCATTGTTTCCTTCAGTGTGTATCTCACGGCAGAGCTGCTGCTGTTTAGGGGAATTTTTGATTTAGTTAGCATGGTATTCTTCTTAATCAAATAAGAAAAACCCATTGCATGGTTTACACACACACACATTAAAATAAATACATAAATCTTACCTGCCATATTGACTCTGCATTAGAGTTTTGCGTATCCCCCAAGATAGACTTCTCTAAACAGCCTATATATCTTCCGTCAGCCATTATAATACAGAACCATAAAAAAGGGGCTGTGAAGATTTGCACCAAGTGGTACAGATTACTGTTGAGCCATTTATAACTGGCCTTCGACCATTCATATATTGAGCAGACCAATATATATTCTTTAAAAAATATAAAGTCTATACAGCGGTACCAAGAAATTTTCAGTTCAGAAAACTTGTATCCCAGAGCCAGAAGAATCAGCCATGGTAAAAAGATGAATAACATGCTGTAGGCAATTGCCAGCTTATAGTCTTTGGGGCATTTAAAATCACTTTCCACCAATTTCTCCAGCAGTAGAAGGAGAAGAGCCAGGACTGTAGTTGCCAGAATATTGAAATTGGAAAAAACCAAATTCCGGAATTTGTTTCCGATGCCCATTTTTGCAAGAAGACGAAGGCGCCGTTCTTGTGTCGGCACACCTGTAGTGTAAATCCAATGATTCGTTTGTCAGGGGTTCAGGTTGAAGCTGGTTACCGATGAGCCTCAGTAACTGCTGTTTTTTCTTTGCATTTCAGGGAACAAGAAACTGAAAGTCAAAAAAGTTCCACTAAAGTTATTTTTATCAGACTGCAAAGGTGTGGCTAGGTTTAAGTGGGAAAAAAAAGAAGAATTAAGGTTGAGACTTTGATTGAGGCATGTGGGTGTATGAAAAATATATATATGAAATATAAATAAATTGAATGTCACAGTCCCCTAGGGGCAGTACATGATCGAAAAATTAGTAAGCATAATCCAATAATATAATAATGCGTTTCTAATGTAAATATACAATCATAAGAAATCAACCGTAAGTCAATATAATAATAATTCTTTTATTCATACAAGATAGGTTACTAAGCATAATTTGTTACAGACATTACATTTCATAGCAAAAAAGCCAAATGAATACAGATAAAAGTTAATATAAACAATATACAGAATATAAACATGATTTACATGATGAATACAATTGGAGAACATGATTAGTTACAGTTGTTAAAGCAAGCGTGGCTTGGCACCCCTAGATGAACACTCAACACGCTTCATGGCCTTAGGCCAATCGTCAGGAGTTGGATGCATTATGCCGTGTACACACGAGCGGACTTTACGGCAGACTTGGTCCGGAGGACCGGAGTCTGTCGGGTAATGCGATCGTGTGTGGGCTCCAGCTGACTTTTTTTCCCAAAAGTTCGATGGACCTAGAAATGAAACATGTTTCAAATCTTTCCAACGGACTCAAGTCCGGACAAAAAAACGACGCTAGGGCAGCTATTGGCTACTGGCTATGAACTTCCTTGATTTAGTCCGGTCGTACGTCATCACGTACGAATCCATCGGACTTTGGTTGATCGTGTGTAGGCAAGTCCGTTCATTCGGAAAGTCTGTCGAAAAAGTCCGCCAGACCAAGTCCGTCAAAAAGTCCGCCCGTGTGTGCGCGGCATTAATTGAACTAAAAAATAATAAGATAATCAATGAATTTAATAGCTAACTATGCATTATATCCTAAAGATGGAAAATTGGAAAAGGTCTATTACTACTACAGGTCCAAATCGCATGACAAGTTACACCCTATTGTCAGCAATGGAACTGTTCAAATTGTTGCGACGCCAACTTTTCTGTGCTGCACCAATTTTGGTAATAAAAAAAAGTTCCTGCCCTCTGTGCTGTTTCTTCACTTTGCAAGTGCCGCGACTGACGGCTCCCCGCGCACATGCGCGGCAGTGACGCCACACGACTCCGGGCCAGTCACAGGGCAGGAGTTCGTGCCCCCCCCGGACGGAAAAGGGGCACAGATGGAGGCAGCCACCAGCAGGGACAGCGCGGGTTTCGTTTGCAGGTAAGTGGCACATAATGGTCTAGTATGCGATACATACTAGCCCATTATGCTTTTAGTTTGCAGGGGAGAAAAGAGGAAGTAAAAGTTAAAGAAAAGCTGGGCCACAATACAACTGCTTGTATGCTCTTTAACTTTTGTGTAAATATTTTTTATTTTGTCTCAAGAAACATGGCGTGCTGATTTTTATTTTTTATTATTCTTACTTGACATAACAACTCTGCAACAGTCAACATTTGACTGTTGAGGTTTGAAGCCCTTTGAGTTGACATTGCAGCCTTGTACTGTACACAATACAGTGTGTCTGAATAGAAGATCACAATAAGCTATGCACATCACTCGATTTACCTGTCTGACAGGACATTTGTATGACGTAAATAGCTTTGGCTTTGTCTTTTTGTTAAAGTTCTTTAGTCTGATTTCACAAAACAGAAAAAAAAAACAAAAAACGCATTCCTTCTGCAAGGAGATGTTGAGCAAAGTAGAAAAAATAGTTTCTCTATAGAAAGAGAATTGTGTCTGATTACTTTTCTTCAGCTATCCTCACTAAGTTCACACAGGTGCGATGCGGGAAACCCTGCGAATCCCGCGCTGGCTCCCGCATCGCACCTGAATCGCGAGCAGTTCACATTGCCCTCTGCGAACTATTGGGCGTGTCAATGCAAAATTAAAGGGTTACTAAACCCTTGTTTTTTTTTTTTTTTTTTTAATACCGTATATACTCGAGTATAAGCCGACCTGAATATAAGCCGAGGCACCTAATTTTACCACAAAAAACTGGGAAAACGTATTGACTCGAGTATAAGCCTAGGGTGAGAAATACGCAGCTACTATAAGTGGAAAAGAGGGTCAACAATTCCCATTTGCAGCCTCACTGTGCCCATTGCAGCCATAGGTCCCCCGAACTTCAAACTTGGTAGTTAAGGGTTCCTAGATGCCCCCTAGCTGCAGCCAAAATTTGGGGTCTCTGGACCCAAAGGGTCCCCAAATGACATTGCTGCAGATGGACACAGTTGACCGAATTTGGGGCCCCGTATCTCAGTGCCACTTGGTGCTAGGAATCCCATTGGATATGTTGTAGTGCTAATTCCACTGGGTTTGCACACCAAATTTTAGGTTCCTAGCACCAAGTGGCCCAGAGTTACGGGGCCCCAAATTTGGTTTGGAAAATGACATTCTCTGCTGCAGAAAAGTGCTTGACTCGAGTATAAGCCGAGGGGGGCATTTTCAGCACAAAAAAATGTACTGAAAAAACAGGCTTATACTTGAGTATATACGGTAACAAACATGTTATAATTACCTCCTCTGTGCAGTTGGTTTTGCACAGAGTGGCCCCGATCCTCCTCTTCTGGTGTCCCTCAGCGGTGCTCCTGGCTCCTCTTCTCGAGTGCCCCGTTGGAGAGCCGCTCTCCTTCAGAACACCGGTGTGGGTCGCGCTTTCTTGTCCTGCTGCTGCTGCGTCTATTGACACAGACAGCAGGACTTGGCCCAGCCCCCTCCCCCCCGCGTCATTGGATTTGATTGAAAGCAGCGGGAGCCAATGGCTGCGCTGCTATTAATCTATCCAATCAGGACACAAGACACCAGCTAGAGCTGGTGCGCTCGTCCCCGTCGCTGATAAGACCGGGCTCAGGTAAGTAAAAGGGGGGCTCTGGGGGGCTGCTGCATCACAGGAGGTTTTTCACCTTAAAGTGATACTATAGGTTTTTTTTTTTTTTTTTAAATAACAAACATGTCATACTTACCTCCACTGTGCAGCTCGTTTTGCACAGAGTGGACCCGAACCTCCTCTTCTGGGGTCCCCCGGCGGCTCTCACGGCTCCTCCCCACATCAGATAACCCCCTCTGGGAAGCGTTCTCCCAAGGGGGTTACCTTGTGGGCACGCTCCCGTGTCCAGCATTCTGCGTCCATAGCCCCTGAGTGTATGACTCGGCCCCGCCCCCCGGCGACCGCGTCATTGGATTTCATTGACAGCAGCGAGAGCCAATGGCTGCCCTGCTATCAATCTATCCAATGAAGAGTCAAGAAGCCGTGGAGAGAGCGGCGGCGGGATCGCGCCCACAGAAATTCGGGGCTCAGGTAAGTAAAAGGGGGGGGGGCTGGGGGGCAGGACACTGCAAGGTGTTTTTTCACCTTAATGCATAGGATACATTAAGGTGAAAAAACACAAAGGTTTACAACCCCTTTAACCATTTCAGCCCTGGTACATTTACCCCCCTTCATGACCAGGCATTTTTTGCGATACTGCACTGCGTTACTTTAGCTGACAATTGCGCGGTCGTGTGACGCTGTACACAAATACAATTGACGTCCTTTTTTCCCCCACAAATAGAGCTTTCTTTTGGTGGTATTTTATCACCTCTGAGGTTTTTGTTTTTTGCACTATAAATAAAAAAAGGGCATCACTTTTGAAAAAAAAAACACATTTTTTTTTACTTTCTGATATAAAACATCCAATAAAAAAATAAAAAAATACAATTTCTTTATCAATTTTGGCCAATACGTATTCTTCTACATATTTTTGGTAAAAAAATCCCAATAAGCGCATATTGATTGGTTTGCGCAAAAGTTATCGCGTCTACAAAATAGGGGATATATTTATAGCATTTTTGTTATTATTATTCATTTTTTACTAGTAATGGCGGCAATCTGCAATTTTTTTAAGGTGCTGATGAATATAGACATTAACAATTTTTTATTTCATATCAGTTAAAATCTTTTTAAAACCATTAATCTCAATGATTGTAATTACCAGACATAGTTCACATATTTCAAGATTACAATTGATGCGTCAACCTCGACATGTTTCGCCAAAAGATTTCGGCTTCTTCTGGAGTATTAGGCATCAATTGACGTTGTGTACAAAACAGTCTGTTAAATCAGGAATAAAGGTGATCACTATTAATATCAATAGCAACTGGAGCCCAAATATTGGAGATCAGGCCTGGATGTAATAATGGGCACCTGATTGGCTGGAGGTAGCGGACGATCTCATTGGCCGCCTAGCAAAACAGGAAGAAGACATACACAGAGGACACAGCATCCAATCTCTTTAAAACCATTAATCTCAATAAT
This sequence comes from Lithobates septentrionalis, assembly GCA_037952835.1. Lineage (NCBI taxonomy): Eukaryota > Metazoa > Chordata > Amphibia > Anura > Ranidae > Lithobates > Lithobates septentrionalis. Next base: position 416,249 of record JBBDGP010002437.1, read on the forward strand.
TGTAATTAACAGATATAGTTCACATATTTCAAGTTTACAATAGATGCGTCAACCTCGACATGTTTCACCAAAAGATTTCAGCTTCTTCAGGAGTATTAGGCATCAATTGAAGTTGTGTACAAAATTGTCTGTTAAATCAGGAAAAAAAGGTGATCACTATTAATATCAATATCAACTGGAGTCCAAATATTGGAGATCAGGGAAGCTGAATAGATGGTCACAGGAAAGACAAAGTCCTGGAGGCCACTATTATATTTGTATCCTTTAAGGGAGACTTCCAATATTGCATAACTGATGATGTATTCAAATGGAATAGGTTTATATGCAGATACCGCTATGTGTAGTGTTCGCCATAATAGCTCCCTTCAATTGATGCCTAAAACTCCTGAAGAAGCCGAAATCTTTTGGCAAAACATGTCGAGGTTGACGCATCTATTGTAAACTTGAAATATGTGAACTATGTCTGTTAATTACAATTAATGAGATTAAAGGTTTTAATGAGATTTTAATTGATATGAAATAAAAATTTGTTAAAATGTTATTTTTGTGTATTCATCAGCACCTTAAAAGTCCTTTATTTTTCTGTAAATACTTATTACATTTTGTGATGTGGTGCCAACAACCAATACCCCTTCCATATAGAACACTGTATACATAAAATGTACTGGAGATTTTGTCAGAAGACTAAAATTGAACTAAAAAGACTATGACTAAAACTAAAGTGAAATTTGCTGCCAAAATTATTTAATAGGATAACAAAGTTTAAATAAAATTCCAATGTGCAAAAAGTTCAGAAATCTTCACAATCAGATAGAAGAAAACAGCATGTTGACTGTAGTTCAAATGGTAACAACACCCCTTCAATGTGCTCTCAGAACTCTTACCCCAAGGGCATAAATAAATGCCTTAGTCCATTACATGGACGATCACCTCGATATCGGGGCCCAGAATCAGTCAGGATAGGAGATGGGTACTTGATGGAAAAAGTATTGGTCACCTCCAACCCAGTATCCGGATCCACATGGAAAAAAATTGCCTCCAATAGTGCATTACCACAAATAACACCGTTTATTGAATAAAAAAAAAAAAAATGTGCTTACCTCAAAATAATGGAGGATAAGCCAAACAGAGACCAAAAACTGAGTTTTCCACCACTTCACAAAAACAAGGGACTTTGGGGGCGTGGCTAGCCAGCACAGTGAATGAATGCTCACTGAAAGAGCTCCTCTCTGCCACGGGCCATCAGGCACTATTACAGCGACTAAAAGCCTAGATCTTCGACACAAATAGTGCGGTTCAGCTTGGGGAACCCCCAGGATGGCATCCAGGAAAAGAAAAGAAGAAATTTATCCTAATAAACTGCCGGATTACTTTATGTGGCAGCGGCGGTCTCCGGAGCAAGATGGTGGCGGCAGGCAGGGGAAAAGCACACAAGGCTCTCCTTCACAGAGCAACGCTGCACAGGGGAGACGCACAGGTTGATCTTACAGTTCTCCCACCACAGAAAAGTACTCCTTGCCACCTTCAGCCTCATCTAGCCCAGCCAAGAGCAAGCCAAAGCTGGATCACACAGAGGAGGAAGATGAAGAGGTAAGCCTGCACTCATCTCAAGATGACACTAGGGAACTGCAGGACTCCATAACTGACTTCCCCACTGCAAACACACCAATAATGGACACCACACTTAAAGATATGCTGATATCTTTAAGATCTACATTGCATGCAGATATTCAATCACTGACCAGACAATTCAAGACTGAAATATCATCAGTGAATAAAAGAATATCACACGTTGAAACGAAAATGGGAGAGTTTGCATGCACCTTTAATGAACTAGTGGATGCCCATAATGACAGAGATGACGATATGTTGCAAATGAAATTGAAGCTAGTAAATTTAGAAGACAGGTCCAGATGAAATAACGTTAAAATACGAGGGATTCCTGAAACAGTCAAAACTCCAGACCTGAAACCTCATTTCATACAAATGCTGAAAATAGCCCTTCCAGAAGTTCCTCATGATGAACTTATTGTGGATCGCATCCACAGACTGCCTAAGCCTAAACACATTGCTGCACACCTACCCAGAGACACTATTGTTAGGATCCACTTTTATCACGTCAAAGATAAGTTTATGACAGCTACAAGAAATCGTGATTCCCTACCAGAGGAGTTCCAAGACCTCTCCTTTTATGCTGACCTATCAGCCTTCACTATGCAGCAGAGGCGTCAACTAGCTTCTATTACAAAGCCCTTAAACAACCACCACATCACCTATTGGTGTATATACCCAGCAAAACTCATGATTAAAAGAGAAGGAACAACACATGTGATTTCTAACATTAAAGATGGCCTCCGCCTTCTGCGGGAATGGCAGATCATCACTCCTGACACCGATGTCCATGACAACAGTGGCTAGAAAGCGGAGGAAAAAAGGCTAGATCTACTCCTAGGAGTTCCTTACTTCTACTGCATCCCTGATGGCCCGGGGGATTGCCACTTTTTGTTTACTCATTAAACACCCCTCAGTTGAGCGGTTATTCCTACCGCACAGATTCTTTCAAGAATCACAAGTTACTATTGTTACTCTATCTGTTATTATGTGCTAACAAGGACTACCACCTGATCAAGGTCTCCACCCGCCTGTATTATCATCATAACACACTCGTAATGACAACCTCCTGAAGAACCTCTCGTCTCAACGACCCACTTTACCGACTACAACACATCCAACAGCTGAACATCAACCCTCTGGACTCACTTCCACTGCTTATTCGTCTCAAGGTAACCCGAATCTATATTATTTCTTGACACTTGTAATTAAAGACAATCAAATAATCGCATCATGCCTATCAAAATCGTATCTCTCAATGTTAAAGGGTTAAATAGCCCATATAAACGGCAAATGGCCTGGAAAGAAGCCAAAAATCTTCACAGTGATGTAATATGATTCCAAGAAACCCATTTTGCTGAGCCTAAACCACCTACTTTTCAAAATCGCCAGTTCCCCCATGTCTTTCAAGCAAACTATACATCAAAAAAAAGAGGAGTTGTAATAGCAATTAAAGACACAATACAATTTTAAAGTTTGGATGTGCATTTGGACGATTCGGGAAGATTCATAGTTCTAGTATGTGAACTCAACAGTAAAATATTTACACTGGTGAATATATACGTCCCCAACACCAAGCAACTTTCATTCCTAAAAAAGGTCTGGAAAAAAGTCTCAGCAATGAGACAATGACATGTCATCATGTGTGGAGACTTCAATGTTGTCCCTAACAGAGAATTGGACGTATCCAGCCAATCCAAACATTCAAGAAACAGATCCACCCTGAATGGTTTCATTTCCTCCTCGGGTTTGTATGATGTGTGGAGATGTCAACATTCGTCCGAAAAGGATTATACATTACATTCTAATGTACACCATACGTATTCTCGTATAGACTTGTTTTTGGTAGATAAGTTTATCTTGCAACAGATTTCAAAATCAGATTTGCACTGTATTACATGGTCGGACCATGCTCCGATCTCTGTGGTCATGGGGGATCGTTGCACCGAGACCAGGGCTAATAGATGGCGCAATGATATTTACACACTATCTCAACCCCAAAATCTAGTGAAAACTGAAAAAGCAATTAAAGATTTTTTTTCCATCAATGCCCCCTCAGTGAACGATCCATTCACGCTATGGAACGCACATAAGGTTTATGTGAGAGGTTTGCTTATACAGATGAGTGCACGAGCAAGGAGACTAAGATCCGAGAAGCTAAATGAATTATTAGTTAAAATCCAACAGTTAGAAAACACAAACAAACAGCAATCCACACAAGGCACAAGGGAAGCACTGTTTAGGACCAGACAAGAACTGAGAACACTTCTGATAACAAACCATAACCACCAATTGAGATCTTTAAAAGCCCAGACATACAGATATGGGAATAGAGCAGGAAAATTATTAGCTACACGATTAAAAGAAAAAAATTATCAAACAAAAAATCCCACACCTCCTCAACCCTAAATCTAAACGAAAAATTAACAACCCAAAAGAAATAGCTGACGCATTTAGCGATTATTACGAGTAACTGTATAACCTTAAAAATGACTCAGACACTTACCAACCCAATGACGTGCTGATTTCTGATTTTTTGGAAATAATACATCTCCCTAAAATACCCCAAGAAGATTTATCTTGTTTGAATCAACCGTTTACTTTACAGGAAATAGACAATTTCATCAAGCACCTCCCCCGCAACAAAGCACCAGGCCCAGACGGATATTCCTCCGAATACTATCAATTGTTCTCCTCCATCCTAACCCTTCATTTACTTCCGGTTTTTGAAGCTGCCACAAACACAGCAAAATTTCCCCCAGAAATGCTCACAGCTACAATAATAACTCTTCTTAAACCAGGTAAAGAACCGAACCGCCCACAAAACTTTAGGCCAATATCCTTATTAAACGTAGATGTTAAGCTTCACGCCAAATTGATAGCGAATAGATTATCAACTATCTCAAAAACTGGTTCTCTACTCCCATTACTAAACTGATACACTATGACCAGGTGGGGTTTGTAATGAGCCGCCAAACTACAGATGCAACCAGAAGAATGTTGAACCTTCTACATTTGGTTGAGGAAAACAAAGAGCCTTCTCTGCTTCTGACTTTAGATGCAGAGAAGGCCTTTGATAGGGTGCACTGGGGATACTTGTCCAAAGTCCTGGAAAAGTTTGGACTTGTCAGCCCATTGCAGAATGCCATAATGGCTTTATATTCTTCACCTTCCGTATTTGTATACACAGAAGGAATGTTCTCTAAACCATTCCCTATCACAAATGGGACAAGACAGGGGTGCCCCCTGTCCCCCATAATATTCACCATGCTTATGGAACCACTAGCTGGAAAATAAGATCTCATCCATCCATACAAGGTATTAAATCACAAGACCGTCAACACAAGATCTCATTATTTGCAGATGATGTCATCTTATCATTATCAAATCCAGCTAACTTATTACCTACAGCACACAATGTCCTTAATCAATTCAGCAGGGTCTCTTATTATAAAGTAAATGCATCCAAATCCAGCATACTAGGAATTCATATAAATAACAAACTCGAAAATCTTCTCAAAAATACCCTACCATATCCTTGGACAACTGAATCTATTAATTACTTAGGTGTCAAACTTACATACCCTGTATCAAACATATATAATATCAATTACACCCCATTACTATCCTCCTTCCAGCCAGAACTATCTATGCTTGGGAAACATTACTTGACGTGGTCAGGCCGATTAACAGCGTACAAAATGCTCGTTTTACCAAAATTAATGTATATCTTCAGAGTTCTACCAATACCAGTCCAAACATCCTTCTTTAGGTTAATGCAAAAACAACTATCAAACTTTGTATGGGCGGGAAAGAGGACCAGATGTTCCCCTGAAATACAAACTAAAAATAAAACAGCAGGTGGCATGGGTTTACCAATACTAAAAGATTTTCACACAGCAGCAGTCCTGGACCAACTCAAAAACTGGTTCTCTACTCCCATTACAAAACCCTGGTGCCAACTAGAAATATCATGGCTAAACAAATTATCACCATTGTCGTTTCTAATAGCTGCCAAGTTGAACAAACAGAGTAAAAGACCCTTCCCTCTATCAATGCAAGCATTAATACAATCCTGGGAGGAGATAAGTGCGACAGGGAATGATTTTTACCCATCAACAAACATACCTATTCCTTTAGATACACTACAATGGATAATTCCCAACATCAGTCTTCACAACTGGACTAGCAAAAAAATATTAAACTTAACAGACATCACTTGTAGAGATAAGATGCTACCATTTAGAACAATACAACAGAAATTCAGTCTTCCAAATTCTGAATTCTTAACGTATACCCAAATCTCTTCATACTTCCACACAACAAAGACCACGCACATATCCATAATAGAAAAAGTATGGTCCTTTCTCCAGGCTAATAACCCCAAACTGAAAGGTATAAAAGTGATTTACATCTCGCTTCACTCTAAAGATGCTTTTACAAAAAATAAACCAATTACCAAATGGGAAAAAGAAATAGGCAAAGAATTCACAGATCTCCAATGGAAACAAGCGATTATTACCAATCGCAAATTTTTCAAGTTGTGCAAATTACGAAGAATTAACACAGAAACTTATGCTGAGATGGTACTATACCCCTTACATCACAGCAAATATTTCTAGAGATAACTCAAATTTATGTTGGAGAGGGTGTGGGCAGGTGGGGACCCTAACCCATATGTTATGGTCATGCCCAGAGGTTAAGAAAATCTGGTGGACAGTTTATGATATGCTATCAAAATTGTCTAATAGTAGGATTGCACCAAAGATAGAACAAGCTATCCTAGGTATAAATATGGATCAATTTCAACCCAGATATAGATGTATTGCAACACATGTTTTGCTAGCAGCAAGAATGGAATTGATGTTTAGGTGGAAATCTATTGATGTACCTACTGTTAGGGATATCAAAATTAAAATAATACTATAATAGAATACGAAAGAATTCTGGCACAGAGGGACGGAAACTCATTTAGATTTGAAAAAAACTGGTCTCCATGGAAACTTTTTCTTTCTTCTAATTACTTTTCGTAATTCTCTTCCTTATGAATAACTAGAATACTTGCAACTGGTAATCTTCATAGATTTATACGTATTTATACTTTTCGAGTTGTCCTAACGGATACATATATTGCTTAATGGTTTGTACACTTTATAACAACTGAAGGGGGAATCCTCTGCGAGCACAGTTTGATCCCATTGGGGTGCCCGAAGGATTCCTCTCTTTTCCTTCTTTATTCCTTCCTTTCTGAAACGCATGCCTTATAATCTATCTCCCACTTACAATATGTCAGTAAAAGTTGTACAACTCAAGCTATATCAACGAAATCGTTAAAAATTACTCAAATGTTATTAATGTTTGGTCCTCCAGTTGTAACAAGATTTTTCACTATAATATTGTTTGACTGTATTCATGTAATTTGATAAAACTCTTTAATAAAAATGATTGAAACAAAAACAAGGGACTTTTAATTAAAATAAAAATAAGTTACTTGGATATAGTAATATAAATATTCTGAGTAGAGAAAATGTGGCTTCCTTACATTTAATAAACATTCCAAACACTGCCATCTTGTGGAAATTTAGAGGAATTGGTTCTACAAAATAAAAAAGATGGATTTACTAATTGAATTCATGCCATCTTGTGGTAATTTAGAGGAATGACATATACATATTCTAACCGATAGATAAAAAATATAAAAAATATATAACAATACATTCTATAAATATAGAGAAGAATGTATGAGCCGATACCTCTATAAAATTGTCGCCAGCCTAATCAAAGCGTATAAAAATATGAGTAAAAAGGAAAATAAAAATAAAAATAGGAATAAAATGTGTAATGCACACCGGAAATCAAATATGAGGTTCACAATAATGAATTAATAGTCACTTATAAAACAGTTCAAGTCAAAATCGATGTTTAACCCATCAGGTGCCATTGTTTTCATTTTATAAATCCACTTTGATTCTTTTTGACTGATAGTTCTGACTTTATGGTCACCTCTCCATGATTTATTATATCTCTCTATACCCCAAAAGGTGAGCTCTGCTGGATCATTTTTATGGACTGGAGCAAAATGCCTCGATACACTGTGTTTTGGGAATCCTTTAATTATGTTTTGGACATGTTCTTTGACTCTAACTTTCAAAGCCCTTTTGGTTCTCCCTACATATTGCAATTTGCACAAACATTGTAGAACATATACCACCCCCTCTGTGTGGCAACTAATAAAATCCTTAATTGGATATATACGACCTGTACTGGTAGCTTGAAATTCTTTCTTCTTTCTTTGGAATTTTTAATGTCCCTTGTTTTTAATGTATGTTTTTATCCATTTTCTATTAACTTAAAGAAAGGAAATGGCAGCTTTAGGTAGTTGTTAATCCAACCTTTGGTCTCCAATAAAATGGCGGTTTTGTCACTTCCTGCCTAAATGATATAACTGGATGTTTTTTTCATCCAATCCGGTTCCCTGAGGAAGTCATGAGGGTGTGATGTAACGCGTAGGACGTAAGGACGCAAAAAAACTTAACCGGAAGTCGTTTACCGCGATCCGGAAGTTGTTACCACGGACCGGAAGTGACGTATGAGGTGGCGGAAAACATCGTTTTTGGTCTGTTTGGCTTATCCTCCATTATTTTGATGTAAGCACATTTTTTTATTCAATAAATGGTGTTATTTGTGGTAATGCACTATTGGTATTTTTTTCCATATGGATCCGGATACCGGGTTGGAGGTGACCAATACTTTTTCCATCAAGTACCCATCTCCTATCCTGACTGATTCTGGGCCCCGATATCGAGGTGATCGTCCATGTAATGGACTAAGGCATTTAATTATGCCCTTGAGGTAAGAGTTCTGAGAGCACATTGAAGGGGTGTTGTTACCATTTGAACTACAGTCAACATGCTATTTTCTTCTATCTGATTGTGAAGATTTCTGAACTTTTTGCACATTGGAATTTTATTTGAACTTTTATCCTATCTGATGCATTTGTTGCATTTTGCACACTTTTTTGAACATTTTTTTAACACTTTTGCACTTTTGTGGAACATTTTGCACATTTGAGCTGCTCATTGATAAGCTAATGCACTTTGTAGCAACTAGTTTGTGACTGGTTTGAAGTTTTATACCAGCCTGTTTTGTTTTCAGTGACACGTGGGTTATTTATTATCACTATTATCAATAGCATTTTTATCTGGATAGATGTTGTTATTGTGTGGTTACAATAGCTATTGAGGTTATGTGCAAGATCACATATAATTATTTATATACACTTTACTGACACTAGGTGATTTGTGATCACCGTTGGATTTTGCAGCATTTCTGCTTATTTTTCCATTTTAATTTTATTTATTTATTTTGTATTTCACTTTAATAGCACAGAGGTCTTTTCATTAAAATTTGCTGCCAAAATTAATGCTGCTTAGAACCTCCAAACTTTATACATTATATATATTTAACCACTTCAATAGCAGGCATGTCCCCCCCCCTTCCTGCCCAGGACAATTTTCAGCTTTCAGCGCGGTCACTTTTTAAATGACAATTGCGCGGTCATGCTACACTGTACCCAAACTACATTTTTATCATTTTGGTCCCACAAATAGAGCTTTCTTTTGGTGGTCTTTGATCACCTCGAGGATTTTTTTTTTTGCTAAACAAATAAAAAAAAAGACCGAAAATTTTGAAGAAAAAAAAAGTTTTTCTTTATTTCTGTTATTACATTTTGTAAATAAGTAAGTGTCCTCCTTCACTGGTGGGCACTGATGGGTACTGATAAGTGACACTGAAAGGCTATCAGTACCCATCAGTGGGTACTGGGTGGGTATGGTGGGCACTGATGGGCACTGATAGGCAGCACTGAAGGGCACTGAAAGGTGGCACTGATGGTTGTCACTGATAGACTGCACTGATAGGCATCACTGGTGGCACTGGCAGGCATTTTTAATTTCCACTGATTGGCAGCTGCCTGGGCACTGATTGACATATCCCTGGTGGTCTAGGGTGGCATACCTGGTGGTCCAGAGTGGTGGGCATCCCTGGTGGTCCTGGCAGAATCCTGGTGGTCCTGGGTGGGCATCAGAGGGGAGGGGCTGGGCTGATAAAGCAAAACAAGCAGGATTCAAGCCTCTGGGGTGTGCAGTACCGCATTTGGCCAGAGGTGTGGGGGCGCCGGTGACACTTGGAGCTGTTTCGGAGCCGTTCGAAGCCGCTCAGGAACACCCCATTCCCGAGTGTCTCTGAGCCTCTCGGAGTGCAGTCGAGCGGCTTCGAGTTCTCTCCGAGTGTGTCCGAATGTTTCCGGTGCCCCCCCAACCTCTGGTTACATGGGGTACTGCATACACTAGCAGTGCCACTGGAACAGATTATCTGAGTTTCTATTTCCTATGGGGAAACTCGCTTTGATATACGAGTGCTTTGGATTACAAGCATTCTTCTGGAACGAATTATGCTCATAATCAAAAGGTACCACTGTAATAGAGAGGGCCAAATGATACAAAAGGTAATAATTGTGGGAGATGAGCTGATGGAGAAAGTAAAAACACAGTATATTAGTTCTGAGCAGCATAGGCTTCCTTAACCCCTTCAATACCGGGCACTTTCACCCCCTTCCTGCCCAGGCCCATAATCAGCTTTCAGCGCTGTCACAGTTTGAATGACAATTGCGCGGTCATGTAACACTGTATCCATATGACATTTTTATCATTCTTTTTCACATAAATAGAGCTTTCTTTTGGTGGTATTTAACCGCTTAAGGACTGCCCCACGTACATATACTGTGGCAGGGGGGCCCTTTAGCGTCAAATCACGTACCTGTACATGCTTTTTTTTCCGGGTCTGGGGCGCAATCGCACGCCGCCAGCAACCCACTCCAGCTCTGATTGGACACAGTGGAAGACAATCAACGGGGGCCGGTGGACCCGATGTCCACCGGGACCCGCCGATCGTTCCCGAGGCAGACAGAACGGTGATCTGCCTATGTAAATAAGGCAGATCGCCATTCTGTGACAGGAGAAGACAGAAATCTTGTGTCTCTGCTAAGCAGGAACACTGATCTCTGTCTTCTAACAGTATAACCACATCCCCCATAGTTAGAAAGCACTCCCTAGGAACACATTTAACCTTTTGATCGCCCCTGGTGTAAACCCCATTCCCAGCCAGTGTCATTATTACAGTGACAGTGCATACTATTTAGCACTGATCACAGTATTAGTGTCACTGGTTCCCAAAAAGTGTCAAAAGTGTCAGTTAGGTGTCCGATTTGTCTGCCCCAATGTCGCAGTCCTGCTATAAGTCGCTTATTATACCGCCATTAATAGTAAAAAAAAAAACAATTAAAATTCCATAAATACCATAAATACATACCATAGTTGACCTGCTGTGATTGGTCACAGCAATCACATCACACTGGCAGCGGGCTGGTGTAGTGATCAGTCATCTGCTGTGTCCAGTGGATGCAGCGGGTGACAAATCGTGTCAAAGCGCGGCCCGGGTGGGGCAAGGTGCGTTCTCAGGGCGACGTCATATGACATTGTCCCAGAACAATGTTCTCACCCCGTAGTCATTTTACAATGATGTGGGCAGGAAGCAGTTAAAGAGAAGGGGCTTCTTGGATTACCTAACTGATAGATAGATTGGGAGATAGTCGGACAGACTAGGGTAAGGTGATCCAGAGGATGGGAGAGGTTCTGGGGAAGTCCTGGAGGAGAGCATGGGAGGACATAATGAGGGACCTAGAGAGCAGGAGGTCTTGAGAAGAACAAATAGAAAGATTAGGTTGGTATTTTGAGATGAGGTTAGTGATGTAGCTGGGGGCTGTGGATGGCTTTGTAAGTTGTTGTTAGAATTTTGATTAAATTTTCACTGAGAGAATGCAAATTGTCCCTTGAATGGAGCTTATACCAAGCATGGGATCCAGAAGCTAGTGGAGATCACTGTAGTAGCGGTGCCTACTACAGTGATTTGCAGCTTCCGTAGGAGTCCTACAGGTATGGTACATACATATAAGTGAATTGGCTCAGGCTGGACCAATAAACTTTGGGTGCCGAATCTGAAACCCAACTGAAGTCAACAGGGGCTGAATGTTAAAAGTCCATTCTGGCCATTTTCTAGGCTAATAGGCAATGGATTGTCAACAAAAACCAGCATAGGATTGAGGGGGATTTAAGTAATGCGTAAATTAAATCATACAAATACAATATTCCTTCAAACAGCATGCCCAGAGGATGCCCTGACCCTGCCTGTGAAGTGGTGTTGCTGTACGGTGTATATGACCTACTACAGCAACATCGACATTAATAAAAGAAGTAAAGTGTTCAAAATTGCTGGTAAATGACGGTTCCCAGCCACTTTGTTTTGTCTGCAAACAAAGCAGTCAGAGTTTCCATGAACCTTCTCCTGCCCTCCGTATAGGGAAATGATCTCTTCTCCTTCTGGGGGGACGTCATATGAGGAAGGCACGTGACCCTGTGACGACACGCGTAGGGGAGGGGCATGGACAGTGGTGATACCAGGAACCTAGCGTGGAGCTGGGTACCAACTAGGGTGTCTGCGGGGCTTGTATGAAGTGAGAGAGAAACGTTTCCTACCACAGAGTTTTTAAGCTTGACATAGTCTGGTGCATTGGAAGCACCAGTAGAATGTGAGTACCTTGTGTTTTTGTCCTTTGCAGTAAACTTGATTTTAAACGATATAAGCATTGTTAGCTTTTTCCTATCTATATTGTGGATACTATGACCATCTGTGAGGAGATAGTGGAGAGGAGGCTTGGAACACACCATGTTGTAGCCCTGGAGAGGCTAAAAAGCTGTATCTGACCGTACTTAGTTGTAGTGGTTGCATTACTTCAGGTGAGATTACTCCTGGAGGAGGAGCACCTGCGGTGAATTATCTGTTTGCAGCCACTGTGAGCACGAAAGGAGTGGACGGAGTTAAAGGCACTAGCATGTGAAATCCTATTTATGTGGGGAAAGAGGGTTCTTCTATACTTGGAGGGACACAATTTTCACTTTATCTGGATTTTTAAAAATTATTTATACACATATCTATTTGGTTTTTGTGACACAAGTTTATGTTTTTTGATTTAACTGTGTGTACGATTTTTTTATTATTCTTTATTATTTGTTTTTCGTTCGCATTATCATTCCTCATTGCATTTAATAATTGTGGTAGTTTTTATAGCTTAGCGCTGCACAAGTTTACCTTATTTATAAAATGATAGAGGGTGTTGGCTTTATGTTCTTCATTTCTTTTTTTTTTTTTTTTTGGGAACAAAGAATTGAAGGATCTCTGGTTTTACAGATACTGCTGGAAAAAAAAAACATTTTCTATAAGAACACTACCAGTAATGATTTAGCCAGGCAGCGCCATATTGTAAAGACTCACAGTATAAAGATTGTGTTTTTAAATAGTATTAATTACATTCCAAAATATTTAATAGCAATGTCCAAAAATATAAAAAGCATTCAGAGATAATATATAGTATGTACAGTGGGAACGGAAAGTATTCAGACCCCCTTACATTTTTCATTTTTTGTTATATTGCAGCTATTTTCTAAAATCATTTATTCATTAAGTTCATTTTTTTCCTCATTAATGTACACACAGCACCCCATATTGTACACACAGCACCCCATATTGTACACACAGCACCCCATATTGACAGAAAAACACAGAATTGTTGACATTTTTGCATATTTATTAAAAAAGAAAAACTGAAATATCACATGGTCCTAAGTATTCAGACCCTTTGCTGTGACACTCATATATATAACTCAGATGCTGTCCATTTCTTCTGATCATCCTTGAGATGGTTCTACACCTTCATTTGAGTCCAGCTGTGTTTGATTATACTGATTGGACTTGATTAGGAAAGCCACACACCTGTCTATATAAGACCTTACAGCTCACAGTGCATGTCAGAGCAAATGAGAATCATGAGGTCAAAGGAACTGCCTGAAGAGCTCAGAGACAGAATTGTGGCAAGGCACAGATCTGGCCAAGGTTACAAAATAATTTCTGCTGCACTTAAGGTTCCTAAGAGCACAGTGGCCTCCATAATCCTTAAATGGAAGACGTTTGGGACGACCAGAACCCTTCCTAGAGCTGGCCGTCCGGCCAAACTGAGCTATCGGGGGAGAAGAGCCTTGGTGAGAGAGGTAAAGAAGAACCCAAAGATCACTGTGGCTGAGCTCCAGAGATGCAGTCGGGAGATGGGAGAAAGTTGTAGAATGTCAACCATCACTGCAGCCCTCCACCAGTTGGGGCTTTATGGCAGAGTGGCCCGACGGAAGCCTCTCCTCAGTGCAAGACACATGAAAGCCCGCATGGAGTTTGCTAAAAAACACCTGAAGGACTCCAAGATGGTGAGAAGATTCTCTGGTCTGGTGAGACCAAGATAGAACTTTTTGGCCTTAATTCTAAGCGGTATGTGTGGAGAAAGCCAGGCACTGCTCATCACCTGTCCAATACAGTCCCAACAGTGAAGCATGGTGGTGGCAGTATCATGCTGTGGGGGTGTTTTTCAGCTGCAGGGACAGGACGACTGGTTGCAATCAAGGGAAGGATGAATGCGGCCAAGTACAGGGATATCCTGGAGGAAAACCTTCTCCAGAGTGCTCAGGACCTCAGACTGGGCCGAAGGTTTACCTTCCAACAAGATGTAGAAATCGAGTTATTACTGTAATAATAACGATAATATCAATAATTTATATCGATGAGGAAAGTTCCCAGAAAATCCGTTCAGTTCTCGTGTAAAAACTCAAAAATTGATTTATTAATAAAATAGCAAAATGTTACAAAAACAATGTCAACATGTAGAATGTAAAAATAGCATAAATAATTTTCTTATTCTTGAAATTAAGATTGTATAAATGTATCTTTGTGTGTGTGTAAGAAGGTTGTCAGCCTCCTTCAATGTCTCCTCGTGTCTGTTGGAGTGTATCTCTGCCTGAGTGCGTGTCTGCCCAAAAACTCTGTTACAAGCTTTTCCCTCAAATGTTTCACTCTGTTATATTGCAGCCATTTGCTAAAATCATTTAAGTTCATTTTTTCCTCATTAATGTACACACAGCCCCCCATATTGTACACACAGCACCCCATATTGTACACACAGCGCCCCATATTGTACACACAGCCCCCCATATTGTACACACAGCCCCCCATATTGTACACACAGCCCCCCATATTGTACACACAACACCCCATATTGTACACACAGCACCCCATATTGTACACACAGCCCCCCATATTGTACACACAGCCCCCCATATTGTACACACAGCACCCCATATTGTACACACAGCCCCCCATATTGTACACACAGCACCCCATATTGTACACACAGCACCCCATATTGTACACACAACACCCCATATTATACACACAGCACCCCATATTGACAGAAAACACAGAATTGTTGACATTTTTGCAGATTTATTAAAAAAGAAAAACTGAAATATCACATGGTCCTAAGTATTCAGACCCTTTGCTGTGACACTCATATATATAACTCAGGTGCTGTCCATTTCTTCTGATCATCCTTGAGATGGTTCTACACCTTCATTTGAGTCCAGCTGTGTTTGATTATACTGATTGGACTTGATTAGGAAAGCCACACACCTGTCTATATAAGACCTTACAATATGGGGGGCTGTGTGTATAATATGGGGTGCTGTGTGTACATTAATGAGGAAAAAAATGAACTTAAATGATTTTAGCAAATGGCTGCAATATAACAAAGAGTGAAACATTTAAGGGGGTCTGAATACTTTCCGTCCCCACTGTATATATATATATATATATATATATATATATATATATATATATATATATATACACTTTATCCATAGCTAGAATATATAATGTTATACATAAGCAAGTCAATTATTCTCAAAAGAACCAAATCCATTCATAAATTCTGATATCTAACACAAGACAATGACCCTAAGCACACAGCTAAAATAACGAAGAAGTGGCTTCACAACAACTCCGTGACTGTTCTTGAATGGCCCAGCCAGAGCCCTGACTTAAACCCAATTGAGCATCTCTAGAGAGACCTAAAAATGGCCGTCCACCAACGTTTACCATCCCCCCTGACAGAACTGGAGAAGATCTGCAAGGAGGAATGGCAGAGGATCCCCAAATCCAAGTGTGAAAAACTTGTTGCATCTTTCCCAAAAAGACTCATGGCTGTATTAGATCAAAGGGGGCTTCTACTAAATACCGAGCAATGGGTCTGAATACTTAGGACCATGTGATATTTCAGTATAACTCTTCAGTTGTAGACCTTGATGGGATCATCCCTGTGAACCAAAAGACCAGAAACTGTACCCGCTTCTTCCCATGTTCCAGAGAGTTAGACACCCACTCAGTCTTTAGAAGGCACTGTCATTAGGCTATCCAGGATGACTCGTTATCCCCACACGATGACCTGACACATGATCGTGAGTGGACTATTGCTTTTTACTCAGTCCAGAATTACTAATGCTGTGTTCCCCGGCCACAGCATTCTACACTGCTCTGACCAGTTCCTCTTCTTATGTTACACTGACCTTCTCCTCTAGAACAGCTCTGTGTCCCCAGTCACAGAATGCTGCTCTACACTCATCCGCTTGACTGCTACTTCCTTCGGCTGGATCCCCTTTACATCCAAGTCCTGTGTTCCCCGATCACAGCAACCTGGTGCGTCCTTAAAGATGAAGATCCTTACCTTTAGTTTCTTCCCAGATGGTTCCTCCATCCCTCTTCGGCGCATCTCCGCAGGGATGCCCAGAACATCACCTACTACACCATGCCGTCTTTCTGGAACTTCCAACTCCTCCCTGGAAGCATGTGACCCCAGCTTATATGAGAGGCCTGCCCCCTGCCAATGCAAGTTCATGATTGGACAGGGCTCCTCACATGAGCTGCCTGCCACTCAGATCTCAAGTCCAACATCTCTTTCAGAACTATACCTCTGAAAGCAGTGGAGGCATCTCTGAGTCAGAGTGTAGGTAGCCACACCCCCCACTACACTGATCACGCCCAGTCCCAAATCACAACAACCAGGCCCAGCCTAAAACACAGGCCTGGCCAAATTTACCTACACTTAGGCCCTGAGCTAGAAAAATACTACTCTAGCACCTACCTTTAGGTAGAGGGTGCTACCTAAGCAATACAGAGATAATATATATACAGTATCTCACCAAAGTAAGTACACCTCTCACATTTTTGTAAATATTTTCTTCTATTTTTTCATGTGACAACACTGAAGAAATGACACTTTGCTACAATGTAAAGTAGTGAGTGTACAGCTTGTATAACAGTGTAAATTTTCTGTCCCCTCAAAATAACTCAACACACAGCCATTAATGTCTAAACCACTGGCAGCAAAAGTCAGTACACCCCTAAGTGAAAATGTCCAAATTGGGCCCAATTAGGCATTTTTCCTCCCCGGTGTCATGTGACTCGTTAGTGTTACAAGGTCTCAGGTGTGAATGGGGAGCAGGTGTGTTAAATTTGGTGTTATCGCTCTCACTCTCTCATACTGGTCACTGGAAGTTCAACATGGCACCTCATGGCAAAGAACTCTCTGAGGATCTGAAAAAAAGAATTGTTGCTCTACATAAAGATGGCCTAGGCTATAAGAAGATTGCCAAGACCCTGAAACTGAGCTGCAGCACGGTGGCCAAGACCATACAGCGGTATAACAGGACAGGTTCCACTCAGAAAAGGCCTCGCCATGGTCCACCAAAGAAGTTGAGGTCACGTGCTCAGCGTCATATCCAGAGGTTGTCTTTGGGAAATAGACGTATGAGTGCTAAAATGAAAAAAAAATGTGTCTGCGCTAGAAAAAAGGTCACATCAAACAAAAATGCAACAATAATAAATGTATAAGAAACATGGATGTTGACCAATAATACATTAAAGTGAAAGTACCACTAAGTGCTTAAACTGAAAAGTGCACAGTGCTACATAAAACACACAATGTGAGTGATCAATCAGAAAACATATAACATAAACACTGAATCAAATAAAGTATAAAGGGATATATCCACTGGTGAATAAGATAGAGTCCAAATCAGTGTATATCCGGAAATATAAAAGTGCCCAAAAAACATAGTCCATGAATTAGTGAAGCTCGCACATCTTTCCTTCCAAAAGTGTGTCACCAAGAAACATGCTGTAGTGTCTTCCAGCCACCCCCACAGGTATATCTGCTCACCTTCCTATGTGTGACACAGTGATTAAACTATGCCAAACAAAGCCTTGGAGACACTCCTGTGCTCTATTGGAATCAGCTGTGCAGACCTTCAATGCTCTCAGTGAAGATAATATATGCAAAAGAAAAAAACTCCATAGCGCAATATTGCAAGATGTAATAAAAGGATATTTATTTAAAAGGTTCTCTCCCCTTGCGGGGGTACTCACATACTGTGGGTGCGTGAGTGCACCATCCTAAACGAACAAAGAACGGCTAATCTCGCAGTGTGGCATGCGATGCGGTGTGTGTCTCAAAACTCTCCTTCTCCCTCTCTGCTGACAGCTCCGTCCAGGCCCCTCCCCTATGAGTGCTGCCAGCATTGCTGCAGAGGTTGTAGGGGTGGGGGGTCAGCCTGTCAGTGCTCAGACCATACACCGCACACTGCATCAAATTTGTCTGCATGGCTGTCGTCCCAGAAGGAAGCCTCTTCTAAAGATGACGCACAAGAAATCCTGCAAACCGTTTCCTGAAGACAAGCAGACTAAGGACATGGATTACTGGAACCATGTCCTGTGGTCTGATGAGACCAAGATAAACTTATATGGTTCAGATGGTGACAAGCGTGTGTTGTGGCAACCAGGTGAGGAGGACAAAGACAAGTGTGTCTTGTCTACAGTCAAGAATGGTGGTGGGAGTGTCATGGTCTGGGGCTGCATGAGTGCTGCCGGCACTGGGAGGCTACAGATCATTGAGGGGACCATGAATGCCAACATGTACTGTGACATACTGAAGCAGAGCATTATCCCCTCCCTTCAGAGACTGGGCTGCAGGGCAGTATTCCAACATGATAACGACCCCAGACACACCTCCAAGACCACCACTGCCTTGCTAAAGAAGCTGAGGGTAAAGGTGATGGACTGGCCAAGCATGTCTCCAGACCTAAACCCTATTGATCATCTGTGGGACATCCTCAAACGGAAGGTGGAGGAGCGCAAGGTCTCTAACATCCACCAGCTCTGTGATGTCTTGATGGAGGAGGGGAAGAGGACTCCAGTGACAACCTGTGAAGCTCTGGTGACCTCCATGCCCAAGAGGGTTAAGGCAGTGCTGGAAAATAATGGTGGCCACACAAAATATTGACACTTTGGGCCCAATCTGGACATTTTCACTTAGGGGTGTACTGACTTTTGTTGCCAGCAGTTTACAGTAGACATTAATGGCTGTGTGTTGAGTTATTTTGAGGGGACAATTTACACTGTTATACAAGCTGTACACTCACTACTTTACATTGTAGCAAAGTGTCATTTCTTCAGTGTTGTCACATGAAAAGATAGAAGAAAAGATTTTTAAAAATGTGACTGAGGGGTGTACTTACTTTTGTGAGATACTGTATACCATATAAGCAATACAGAGATAATATATAGTATATAACTAAAAGGAAAGAAAAAAATAAGAGATCCCTACTCCCAAGAGCTCACAATCAATTCAATGTAACGTTTGGTGACAATATGTATTTTGTAGAATCTTTTTTTTTGCAATTATTTCATCTTTTGGGCAAAAGACATAATTAAAGTAGCAATCCAATCACTAAATTCCTCAAATAAGATTTGACACTATAATAAGCAGAAAGGCCGCACGCCGACAACGTCACCTCCTTCAATCAAGCTTTATTCGACCAGACAGACACCATACCGGTACCCACTCAGGAACAGAGAGAACTGGAATGATGGTTGCCCACTTGAAGTAGTCACTTCTAATAGACCCCAGATGCCTCAGTAACCTGTCACTGCCCATGTTATCACAGGGGATCGTGTTTATCTCTTGTGATAGCAATACAAAAAGTGAATAAAAAATAAAAATTAAAGAGACAATGTAAAATAATATACATAAAAAAATAAAAATAAAGCACCTCTGCCCTAACCCCCCCCCCCCCCCCCCCACCTTCGCTCACATGCAAAGGCGAATGCACACGTAAGTCCTGCATACATATGTAATCGGAGTTCGCACCTCACATGTAAGGTATGGCTGCGAATGTCATAGCAAGAGCAATAATTCTAGAACCAGAGCTCCTGTGTAACTCTAAACTGGTAACCTGTAAAGCCTTTTTAAAGCGTCACCTATGGAGATTGTAGGCACCTTAGTTTGGCGCTGTTCTACGGGCATATGCAATTTTAAAGCGTGACATGTTAGGTATCTATTTTCTCGGCCTAACATCATCTTTTATATTTTATCAAAAAATGGGTATTACATTGTGCTTGTGTGCACTAAAATTTATTAAAATATTTTGTTTTTTTTTCAAAAAAGCCGCTGTGCAAATACCAAATGACATTAAAAAAACAGCAAAATCCCCCCCCCCCCCCTTTTTTTTTCTAGGGACTCTAGGACAGCAAAAAAAAATTATGATTTTTACATGTATGAGATAAATGTCAGAATTGGCCTGGGTGGGAAGTAGGTAAAATTTGATTGAAGGAGGTGATGTCATCGGGTTGTGGTCTTTCTGAGTTTTAATGTTACTATTGATATTTTTGAATTTAGAGCCCAAAAGGTAGTCAATACTGATGGTGTTTTCGAATTATATAAAGAAGATGAAAATGATCTGGGGGGGGCTGTTTATGAGGTTAAAAAACCTTATGGTTTCTGAAACCCATACACAATGGGATATAGCCTATTTGGAGACTTATATAAAAAATTCTATGGTCCCTAGGAGTTTAAGATGGCAGATTTCCCCCCAAATAGGTGATACCGAATTAGAGGAATGGTTCAACTATTTCAATAAAGCGGGTTTATCACTCTAATGCCCCATACACACGATCGGACATTGATCGGACATTGATCGGACAACAAAATCCATGGATTTTTTCCCGACGGATGTTGGCTCAAACTTGTTTTGCCTACACACGGTTGCACAAAGTTGTCGGAATTTCCGATTGCCAGTAACGCGGTCACGTACACCACGTACGACGAGACTAGAAAAGGCCGGTTCAGAACCAAGCGGTGCACCCTTTGGGCTCCTTTTGCTAATCTCGTGTTAGTAAAAGTTTGGTGAGAGACGATTTGCGCTTTTTCAGACTCGTGGCTTTCAGATCGCATTTCTGCTGTTCAGTTTGAGCTTGTGAGTTTGTATCTGGTCTTCAGTGCGTGCAGCGAGTACAATTGACTTTGTCATTGTGTTCGTGTTCATTCGTTACTGATTTTCAGGTCACTCTTCACAGGCCTTGCTGTTCTTCAGTGCGTTCTGTTACTTCATTCTGAGCAGCCGCCCGTTTTCTAGCCATGTTTCGTATGCGTACTCCTCGTAGAGTTCGTGCTGTGCGGGGTCTCGGTGTTGGGGTCCTGACCTTGACACAAGTCCAGTCCATGAACAGGGTGGGGAGGAGTTCATGGACCAAGAATTGGTTGCTTCAGCGTGACCAGTTCTGTCACATGCCTTTGCTCCGTGAGATCCGTGAGAATAATCCTGATGATTTCAGAAACTTTCTTCGGATGACGAACCCCGTATTTCACCGTTTGTTGGCTTTGCTGACCCCCTATATCAGCAGGCAGGATACCTGCATGAGGCAAGCCATCACTCCAGAGCAGAGGCTGGTCACCACCCTGCGGTACTTGGCGACGGGGAGAAGCCTGCAGGACCTCAAGTTCTCGACAGGCATCTCCCCCCAGGCTCTGGGGATCATTATCCCGGAGACCTGTTCTGCCATCATCCAGGTCCTGCAGAAGGAGTATATGAAGGTAAGATTTTTATCTTGTAATATCACATTTTATTGTATTTAATGTTTGATAATATATTGTATTTCTTTCCTCATTCCCTAATTACCATGATTGTAATATGCTGTGAATGTCCCCTTTGTCCTCATGCATGCTGGATTTTTATGTATTTTTTTTTTTGTCCTTCATACATATTTGCCTTCACTTACCTCCCCAGCATGCTCTCCTGGCCCTATATTCACCTCATGTAGTCACTTAACAATGTATTTTATCAGCTCCATAGTTGTGCTTTACCCTAAAAACCCCCTAAATGTTTTTAAAATGTTATTTGTGCTTTAAATTCAGGCAGAGTGCCAGAGGCTTTTTTTTGTGTCCCAAAATCATTTGTAACCCTCCTTCCCCCCAACTGCTAACTCAGCTTATACCAATCCTCTATCTGCTGACTTTGCCAAACCCATATACACTATACCCATCTCTTTACTGGTCAGATTTATGGATGAATTCCCCAAAGCATGTAGTGCAAGGGCCTGCCTGTATACTTTACAATGGTACTGTTTAAAGTTTTTGTATCCTATTATTATCTTGATAGGTAATAGCAGAATGTCCAAATGTCCTCAAATGTGTACAGTGTGTATTTATATCTTTGTATTATGACACTTCTTACCTGTCCAGTGGGCTGCCAATAGTGTAACTAAGGAGGGGCTGTTCAAAGTAATACCCATTATTTAGGCATTCATCTCTCAATGAAGTGGAGAGGGTGACCTGTCCAAAACATCTCCCCCCCATAAAATTTTAGAGGGGGGGGGGGGAGGAATCTGATAGGTGGACCTTATACCTTGGTCTTTAAATACTCCCTAAAATAAATGTTATACTGATGTTGGCCAAGAATGTTTGTGTCTAATCTGCTTTCCATGTTTATGTGCAAAATGATTATTTTTTTTTTCTTGTTTGACTCCACAGTTTCCTTCCACGCCACAGGAATGGCACACTGTGGCCTCCCACTTTGCCCAGCGGTGGGACTTTCCTAACTGCGGAGGGGCAATTGATGGGAAACACGTCCACATCGTCCCACCCCCCAACTCGGGGTCATACTATTACAACTATAAGGGGTTCATTAGTATTGTGATGTTGGCGGTGGTGTCGGCTACTTATGAGTTCCTGCATGTGGACGTGGGGAAGAATGGCCGGATGTCCAATGGTGGAGTCATCGCCCAGACGGAGTTCTACAGGCATCTCCAGAATGGCAACTTGGACTTGCCACCTCCAGAAGACAATGTGGAAGGACTCCCATTCATCTTTGTTGCGGATGAAGCGTTTGCGCTGGGGGACCATCTTATGCGGCCATTCCCTATGAGGACCCTCACCCTGGACCAGAGGGTTTTTAATTACTGGCTGGCCAGAGCCAGAAGAGTGGTGGAGAACACTTTTGGAATCATGGCCAGCCGGTTCCGCCTATTTCTTACACTCATACACATGGCGGAGTATAAACTGAATCACATCATCCTGGCTTGCTGTGTTCCCCACAACTTTTTAGCGAGAAATTCTGCCAACTATGCTGGCTCAGTTGGGCCTGAGGCCGGAATTCATGTAAATGAACCAACCCTGACGGCGCTTGAAGCTGGCCGTCCTGGCTTGCCCCCCCTGAGTGCCCGCGAGGTCCGTCTAAGATACCTTGAATACTTTGTGGGTAGGGGGTCCATCAATATGCCAGACAATGTCTGAGACATTTTTTAAATAAATAAATCATTTTAACTACTAAAATATTTGCTGACATTTACTGCTTGTGTTTATTTTAGCTGACCCTGACAGAAATGTGGGGAGTTCTGAAAATGGTGTGATTGTGTAACATTAGAAAGCACTGTTGGGTGTTATTTACTAAAGGCAAAGACACTTTGCACTACAAGTGCACTTGAGACTGCACTGAATCGGCACTTGTAGTGCTAAGTGGATTTGCACTTAGGAAATAACCCCCATTGTCACTGAAAACACCAATTTTACCACAACAAAAGTTTTAGAGCATTGAAACAATAATCCACACATTGTTGATTATCAATCTTTTTAATACCAGCACAATCACATGTGCATTTATAAAAGGTTTTTAAAACAAACCAACATGTTTGTTATCTAACAATTTTTTGGGTCACATTAATAAAAATCGAAATGTCCATTTAAGGTAAAACAGGCATGTTTAAAACCAACAACAAATATACAAATCTGGAGCTTACAAAGTTCAACTTTTGTAGAAATTGAAGGCAATATCAGACATGAGTATTTATAAACTGTGTTTGATATTGCTTTCAGATGGGGTGAAGTCACCCCTGGAAAAGCCAAATTTTGAAGCACACAAATTGCCGAATGTCAACATGTGCTAGCTGCCATCACAGGGGATCAAGGGACGTGTTTTGGGGGTGCAACCCCTTCCTCTCAGCTACTTTATTATTGAGGAAGGGGTTGCACCCCCAAAACGCCTACATTGATCTCCCGTGATGGCAGATAGCACATGTTGACACAGTGTGTGCACCTTCAAAATTTGGCTTTCCTCAAATATATCTCAAAAAATGTTAAAAAATGTTGAATAAAACAAACCACAAAGAAGTAAGGGATTTGGAGGTGTTTTAAACTCTCCCTAAAACATCAATGATGTTCTTCCTTTTTTTTTGAACATCATTAATGTTTTTCTGGATGTTTTCCAAGTCCCTATTACACCCCATGATTTCCCCGATCAGGATCTGTGCACTTTCACTGGTGAAATGACCTGAATCCACAACATCACGATCACCTAAAAATATAGAAACAAAAACACACCATGTATTATAAATATACCGGCATCCATCTCTTACCTGAGCCTGTGGTCGCAGACACTCACCTGTTGTGGTGACTATTTCCACCACGTCTCCTTCCTCCTCCTCCTCCTGTTGGCTTTGGGGGATCTCCACTTCTTCCTGAGGTGGGGGGTCCGTAGTCTCCTCGGATGAGTGGTGTCCTCCGAGTCTTTTCTCCCCTATGTAAAAAAAAAAGGTATACTTAGCACACAGATATTTGATGGCAGAAATAGGAATATGAAACATTGCTTGGAAGTGGGGTACAATTGTCTGTTTTGGCAGAGTTCCAATATGAAGAAAAAATTTTGACACATTGTCAAGCTTGAATACTTATAAACCGAATTCACCAAAAGAAAATTATAGATGAAAAAGTGGCGCTAATCCCCAGGTGGGGAGATGCCAGACACTCTTATCCAGCCAGTGAGCTGAATACAGACGTTGACTAGAGAAAAAGTGAAAAAAAAAAAAACATATATTGCTAAAAATCCCAAAAAGTAAAAATTAATATTAAATAAAATAAAAAATTCAATATGAGCTAATATAAATTATAACACTCAGTGAAAGTGATATACAAATATATAAATCCAAGAAAAAATGTAATGAAAATTGAGCATAGTAAATAGTAAATATCTATAGTAGTAAATAGTAAATATCTATAAAGTCCAGAAACCAATCAATCGTGAAAAATAATCGTGAAAATATTTGAAGAAAGTCACGTGTGGTGTGACGTCACGCGTAGGGACGGGACAGGCTGTACATGCTGCAATAGGTCTACGAGCTCGCCGCTCGTTGGAGATAGGATTGGCTTTTATGTTTGTAATGTGAGTACCTGTTTTTACTGAATAAATAGCTGCTTGGTTAAACGATATTATACTATTTGGATTCCCCTTTTTTCTTATCCCCATTACCATCGAGGTACCTACCCCATGGAACTAGGATTACGAGGTTAACGCTTTACAGATCTAGGAGGATCTCCCCCAAAATAAGTTTTGGTCAAAGCGCTCGCCCTATTACCTTAAGGTAAGGGGCCATTTCACATATAGGTGTCTAGACACGAAGATGTGCACCCTGTGATCTACCTCGAGCACTGCACCTTTATTGCTGCATGCCCGGACGCTGCTATCACGTTTATTAAGAAGGACTTGTTTTGCGGATACTCTTCACAATATTACTATTCACATTATTTTATTGTGCATGGTTTGGATAATCTAATCACGTTAGCTTCGAATAGCTTGTATGCTATAACACCTGCCTATTTTTGGGACACTATTTTTATTGCCTTTAAGGACACCATTGCACCTATGTCACTTTATGAATTTATTTATGGATATGATGAGATTGATTCATTGATTGTCCATTTTGCGACACATTCTTGACACACTTTTTATACTTTCCCTATTATTATTTATTTATGTACATTAATGAGATATAGGTATTTACTATTATTAGCACAGATGTTTATTATTATTTAGAGCTGTCACCTTATTTATTGAGAGTGTCTTCACAGCTGAGACTACCACCTTTTAATTTACACCATATCCTCATTTTGCACATTTGCACTTTAATTATCTGAGTTATTCAAATATTTACGCAGGATTAGCGCGGCACCACTTAGCTATACTATTCTTACCCACAGGGTTGGTGTGTACCCGATTCGGTGCAGGCAGCTTTTCCAATTAGGCCCATTGTTTATACCTGCGTGGGAATAAATATATATATCCTGATGCCTTAAATTGTCTCCTCCCTGATCCGGACATTTCAGGCTCCGGGCTTTTATCCTTCTCCACCTCGTTGGTGTAATTATCAGACACCTGCTCTGTCTCCGCCATGTGCTCTTCCCCACTGCGCCGAATGAGAAGGGGCGGGGAATAGACTAGAAAGAACATCAGGGGCGGACGGAGTCTCACGCATGCGCAGTGTATATAAAGCATAACACGCGTGCGTAGTACATACGATCTGTGAGCGGAGGAAGGAGTATCGGAGGCGCCGATCGTGATAAGATTGGGCCTATACTGCTTCTAGATTGAGGCCTGTATTTGGACAAGTTTAGAAGACTTTAGGCTGACATTAGGGTTTGTCTGGTGTTGTGTCTTGCAGTGAAAATGGATCTAGTCAATGATCAGGACTTTATGCCAATCTTCATAGATATGTTTAGGGAGCTGCCCTGTCTGTGGCAGGTAAACCACCCTGATTATAAGAATCAAACAAAGAGGAAGGCAGCGCTGGATAATTTGCTGCAATTTGTGAAGCCGGTGATCCCTACGGCAGACATCACCTATTTGAAGATCCTAATTGGTGGCCTGAGGAGCACTTATCTAAGGGAGCGCAAGAAGGTCCAGGATTCCCAGAGATCAGCAGCAGCAGATGATGTGTTATGTCCCAGTGCTGTGGTACTATGACAGGCTGCATTTTCTGTCAGGTCAGACTGAACTCAGGCCAGCACTCTCCACTCTTCCTTCCATGCTTCCTCCTGCTGAGGCTTCTGACGCCCAACTTGGGCCTTCCAGGCAGCAACAAGTGGAGGGGCCCAGCTTGAGCCAGGTATAGCATTCTTATAAATATTTCTGGTTGCCCAATCAATGATGTTAAATAGATGTTAGTTTGGAGTACTAATTTATGATTGTGATTGATGAACCAAAAACTAAAACCAGGTCCCTCCCCTCTGCCTTCAAAGACAAAGTGGCAGGAAGAGGAGTAACCTGGAGGAGGCTGCAATAGGCCTATTTTGAAAGGCTACTGAGGCCCTCAGAACACCCCGCAGTGTGGAAGAGGATTTTGCTACGCTAACTGCATGCAAAATGATGCAAATGGAGGAGGGCCAACGACTGTTATGTGAGTTTGTAATTTTGGAAGCTCTAAATAAGGGGTTGAGGGGCCAACTCACATGTGAAACCCACATTTGTCAGCTCACCCATAGTCCTCCTCCTCCTCCAGGTCCTCCTCCTCCTCCAGGTCCTCCTCCTCCTCCTCCAGGTCCTACTCCTCCTCCTGCCACACCTCCAAAACCAGAGCCACAGCTGGGAAGGAAGACCAGAGAGTGATGGCCTGGATTCAGTCTGGTCTGACAAAAGAAGCAGGCTCTTGTATGACCACAGCCTGGGGACATACATGTCATCTGCTGCTTTCATGTTTCTCTTGGACTTCTGGACCAGACTGCACTCCCTTAGATATGGACTCCTCAGGCCACCAATATTGCCGTAAAATTATTGATGTCTGCCCTGGGGGTCGAAGGCTTCGCCAATTTCTGATGTTTCTCCAGCGTTGCCTCCCTCTTTGTTTGATTCTGAGCCCTTAATAAAGGAATTTTTGTTTCAATTATACTTGCCTATGTGTGTTTTCCTTCAAAAAGGACAGTTTGTATGTGAGGAGGCAGGTACATTTCAAATATACAATGTGAAATTAACAAGAGACACCAACACCAAGCAACCTCCTTGAGATTCAATAATACAAGATAATAATGGTGTTGTGGTAACTTGACACACAAAACACACCCAAAAATATTAGGGAGTAAAAAAAAAAAAAAACAAGATCAGGCTTGAAAAAAATACAAACGGAAAAAAAAAATTATATTTCTTTTTTGTCAGATGTCACAAATTAAAATATATTGATGGAATCACGATAAATAATAAAGAAATAAGTTTGTGAGAAGTCTGTGTGAATATGAGCAGCAAAACTACT
The DNA here is from genome assembly GCA_037952835.1 of Lithobates septentrionalis. NCBI lineage: Eukaryota > Metazoa > Chordata > Amphibia > Anura > Ranidae > Lithobates > Lithobates septentrionalis. Next base: position 444,251 of record JBBDGP010002437.1, read on the forward strand.
TCATTCTTCTAGCATTATAAAGAAGAACAGAGTGCGCTGCATTAAACAATTTAAAACATTGCAGCCTGACGAAAGTGCTATATCCATTCCGACCGCTAATTTTACCAGACCGAGCTGTTTATTCTGAGCATGCGTGGCACTTTGTGCATCGGAATTGGCCTCACGCGGTCGGAATTGACGCAATCGGATTTTGTTGCCAGAAAATTTTATAGCCTGCTCTCAAACTTTGTGTGTCAGAAAATCCGATGGAAAATGTCCGATGGAGCCTACACATGGTCGGAATTTCCGACAACACGCTCCGATCGGACATTTTCCATGGGAAAGTCCGACCGTGTGTACGGGGCATTACAATTTTTGATTGAAAGGAAGTCTACCAAATTGACTAAATTAGATACTGAGATCAAGGCTATTAAAGAGAAACTTGGTCCCAGTAAAGATAGTGATGAGTATAGAGATAGATTGCAGAATCTATTAAAAGTTCTTGAGAAAGAGGATAAAGACCAGAAGTACAAGAAAAAGAAAAAATACAATCGTGATTTGAATGACTACTGAAACAATGTTGTTTTTGACTGGCAGAGGAAATTAATGGAAGATGTGGCCGGTCAAGCCAATATGGAGATGGAGGTATCTACACACGGTAGTGGAGGGACCTCAGGTGTGTTGTTGAGACCACCTCAGCAGCCCAAACCAAATACATCTAAAAAGGGTCCCCAGATTAATAAATCACAGAAAGGGTTGGGCCCTCAACCCTACCAGTCCCCCTATAGGCCCTCAGGGGCTAATAAATTCAATAACGCACCACCTAACCATCCTCAGGGTTTCGGTCCTCCTAGATCGAATTACACACAAGGGGGTGGTGGGTTCCACCAAACACCCCCCCCCCCTTGGATAGGTGGACATTATCCAGCGCCAAGAGGGCGAGGTTATCAAAGTAATAACAGAAGTCGAGGTCAGAATGGTGATAACCCTGAGTGGTGGAGGTTCAGCCAAAACTATGACTCTTTTCATAGACCATCCTATCAGGATTCTTATGATGCTGGCTGGGAGTACAATATACCCACACAGAATAAATTTTTCCCTTTGAGGGATAGAAGTGCCTTTGATGAGAGTCATGACCTAGCTGGTGTACATGAATATCAACAGAGCGAGTATGGTCCCCCTGCATCAAACCAGCTTCAAACTGAGAATACACCTAACCATAAACCCCTGGCCCCCAATGGACAGGGAACTTGGGGTTTTTCCAAACCCAACCAGGGTTTAAAAAGGCCGGTAGAAAAAAGCGAGGAACTAGAGGGAGAGGCGCTTGCGAGCAGCAAAAGAGAGCCAGAATGTACCGGGTAAAGGGATTTTTACTTTGAGTACACAAATACTTACCGATCCTGAAAAGGCAGTTTTAGGTAAGGGCCTTAAGTTTGTGCCCCCTAGGAGACTTTATAAGTTCCAAACATACATGGACATGCATAAATTTGTGCGCAAGTTGAATATAAAAAGATAATAGATATACAGTTGCAATGAAAATTATGTGAACCCTTTTGGAATGATATGGATTTCTGCACAAATTAGTTATAAAATGTGATCTGATCTTCATCTAAGTCACAACAATAGACAATCACAGTCTGCTTAAACTAATAACACACAAAGAATTAAATGTTACCATGTTTTTATTGAACACACCATGTAAACATTCACAGTGCAGGTGGAAAAAGTATGTGAACCCCCTGGATTTAATAACTGGTTGAACCTCCTTTGGCAGCAATAACTTCAACCAAACATTTCTTGTAGTTGCAGATCAGACGTGCACAACGGTCAGGAGTAAGTCTTGACCATTCCTCTTTACAGAACTATTTCAGTTCAGCAATATTCTTGGGATGTCTGGTGTGAATCGCTTTTACTTGAGGTCATGCCACAGCATCTCAATCGGGTTGAGGTCAGCACTCTGACTGGGCCACTGCAGAAGGCGTATTTTCTTCTGTTTAAGCCATTCTGTTGTTGATTTACTTCAATGCTTTGGGTCATTGTCATGTTGCAACACCCATCTTCTGTTGAGCTTCAGCTGGTGGAAAGATGGCCTTAAGTTCTCCTGCAAAATGTCTTGATAAACTTGGGAATTCATTTTTCCTTTGAGGATAGTGTGATGGAGATATTGAATTTCATATTTATATCAATGAGGCTCAAGTGGACCATTGCAAGGACTCCAATTAAACTGCCTTGCCCCATAGGATGTATGTATGTGTATATATGTATATATATATATATATATATATATATATATATATATATATATATATATATATATATATCTACGTGTATATGTGTGTATCTATGTGTGGGTATATATATTTATATATGGGTGTATGTTTCTTAATATCATGATAGAACATAGCTCACCTTAGGAATGTAGTTACACGAGAATGAACTTTCAGACAGCTTCAGATTTGACCAATCAGAATTTAAGGCATCTGTAAGCCAATTAGCAAAGAGGCTTCAAAATGTAGCCAACCAGACTTTGAGACATCTCTGACCCAATCAATATGTTGCATCTGTTGATTGGTGGAGAATGCATATAAAAGAGAGAGAGGGCTAAATGGTTTTGCACTGTCCAGCCCGAGACCATCTAGGGGATATGCTGTCTGAGTAATGTATACTGGAATCTCTGTTTATCTTTCTTTCTAACCTTTTTGTATCCTAGGATTTGTCTTATGATTTTGTATATCTTGTATATGTCCATTGCAAACATTTATGAGTTTGGCCTAAATTAACTTTGCAGCCTAGAGCAACACTGTACTTATGCCATCACTGGAGATATATGATAAATTCTGATTATTCTAACTTTCTTTTCTGTGTAAATAACTGTAATTGTTTATCTTTTTTCCCTGTTATCGCTCGTTTTTATTCTTATATAGACAAAGGTTTAATCACTTATATTTGTATCATTAATCGTTTAAGTGAGGTATAAATATTTCCGAAACATATGGTGCCCCGTGTGAGGAAGCTTCACATTTGAGTGATTTGTGATTTTGCGGGTGGAGGACAAGTCTAACTCCAAAAAAAAACGGTAAGCATTTTTATGTCCTTGTTTGTATGTCTGTCTCCCCTGTATGAACACCCAAACTAGCAAGCTTCTTTGAACATTGTTTATATATATATAACCTTTTGTCTGTACTAATACTTTGATGAGACTGATATGAACAGTATAAGTGAAATAAAATTGTACTGAGAGTGTATGAGAAGGCATCCTGCTCGGTTGGGCCAAAACGGCAGGAGGGTGTCTGCGTGAATGATAAGGGGCTCTGATTGGATGCTTGAAGGCAGTGGAAAGAAGTAGGATCTGGGCCTTTCTGCCAAAAAGCGCTTCTGGTTGACCCTTGCATGAGTCTAGGTCAAGATGCTTCCCGGTCTTTGAGATCGAATTGCACCTGTGGGCCTAGTACATACGGAATGATCTTCGATGTATGTATCTATCTTTCTGTGTAAACTACTAACGGGGGATTGTAAGCTTTGGGATTAGATCAGTAATGTTGTAACTTCTACAAATCATATCACAATTAGGTGTGCATCAGTTAACTACCTCCTGTACTACAAGCATGCATAGGGTCCTGATTATCCAAGTTCGTGCTAATAATTGTTGATATAACAGAAGTAAAAGCCTTTTGTTAAGCATTTTTTTAGAGTACTTCAGAAAAGTCCACAAGGGGATTAAACTATTATTTAGTTTGGGAAATCTCCAGGCTAATTTTTTTTGAAGAACTATAGCCAGGACAGGGAAAATATTGTTCTGGCAAGTAGTGGAAAAAAAAAGCAGCAACATTGGCAGGGGCGGGACCTGTCACCCCAATTCTTGGCCAGAGAGTAGCTACCTCTGAAGTAAAGGCAACCTGTAAAAAGGTTGGGGGAATCAGTTCAAGGTCCGGAGTCCGTAAAGGACGGGTAATCTAATCGCTTCAAAGAGGGGGTCTAAATGGGGTAAACCCTATCAAATGACCCCAAGGGAAGAGATGATAGATAAATATGGACCTTGGGTTGTGAAATATATTCAAGATTGGGCTCGCTGGACTGGGAAGAAGTATTTTAAAAGGTACTTTTAAGCCAAAAGCTTGGGAAGATCTGTACCGTGCTCACCACAGAAAGATGACACGACCATATGAAAAAGATATGTTATTTATATGGATGCTGGAGTCAACAAATAAAACAGAGGAAGTGAATGTTATTACTATGGGATTTAAGGAGAAATCATTCCAAACAATGCTTGAACGTAGGGACAGGCGGAAACCATCACAACCCCCATCAAGGGGTGACAGTGATTTTCAGGGAGACAAGGAACAGTTGTCAGGACTTGGGCCTTATGCAGTTGCCCTGTCCTTGTCAGCTGAATGCTCAGGGGCTGACACGAATTGTCACCTTTCAGTGGTGGACAAAAAGGTAGAGCTAATCTTTGCGGCCAGGTGGTTAGCGAAACAGTATGAACATTTGAAAGTGCAAAACACATCCCTAAAAGAAGCGCTAGAAATAACCAAAGGTAACATCAGTTCTTTAGAAGCTTCTGTGTTAAATTCTGAGGCTATCCACCAGCAATTAGTACTAGAAAACAATAGATTACAGGAGGATGTTCATCAGTTGGGAAAGAGACTGAAGGATGCAGAAGGTAAGGTGAAACCATTATCTGTCAGCTGCCAGGAGCCGTTGGATCAGTTTTCAGATAGAGAAGATAACAAGGTAACTGATTTGGGTAGGTCTGAATTCAGGGGGACATCCTCCACACCTAAGGTATGTATCAACAAGAATAAATCCCAGGAAGGTAAGAGCTGTTTAAAAATTGCCCCTATATTTTGTAAGCCGCAGGTAAAAACTACTAATCCAGAAGAGGCCATCCCACATTCTCAGTCATCTAAAACAAAGCCTTTTGTTAAGAGATGTTGTACCACTTTAACTAAGATAAAATGTCACTTATGTGGCCTAGTGGGCCATATCGTTAGATTCTGTCTATCCAGTTCCAGTCAAAAAGTCGGTAAGTATAATCCATATAGGACCACAAGATGTCATTTTGAAGTGTACTCTGCCCACTTCGCCACATGGCCTAGGTGTAGGAAGTATGGACCACCTGGGTCAGGGGTCCCATTCCAAACTCCTGAGAATGCGTCCATACAGGCTGAGAAGGGGCTAACGAAATGGGATGGATCTCTGAAAGAATTTCAACCTTATCAAACAGATGTTATGGGTTTACGAAGAAGTACAGGTTATTATAGAAAACAGGCTGATATGTGTGATATCTAGAGGTCATCTTAAACCTAGCCAATGGTGTGAGTGTATGTGTGGAGTATGCAATATATGTCGCGTTGTGTGACGTTAGTCTCAGCCGCTGACAGCCCACCCAAATGACCCCCCTTCTTTTCACCAGGTCTGTGAAAAGGTACAGCGAACTGTATTGACATGCAAATGACCTGAGCCAAGATAATTATCTGTACTAGTGAATTGAAAGATACATGTACTAAAATGACTTTGTTTTTCAGGAAAACAGTACTGGAGAGGTTCTTTGTGGTGAGGTATTATGATCTGTTGACAAATGGTACTGCTAAAGGGTTTTTTACGGATTGCTAATTTTTTTCAACCATGGTGAATACATTTTTTTGGAGGAATTATTGGTATACCATAAAACAAAAAAATCCACGTGGTATTAATGTGTATTAAGTAATACATATTAATGATAAGTTGAGCTCAACAATTTTTTGGTATCTTAAAAAAAAAGTGCACTGTTTATGTAATGTAATGTAATGTATATTTGTGTTTCATATGCTACAGTATTGTTACATGTATATAACCATTGGATTATTTTGTTTCTAGGAGGAAAATGGAATATTTATTACTAAATTTTATTGGTGTTTTATTCCTCAGATTCGATAATTGGGTTTCCTGGCTTTAAAGGGCACATCGGTCGGCTTGTGTACCCACTACTGTTCAGTGATCCCAGCGCCTCAGTGTTGCAAGGGATTTTTCTTTGCCCTTTGGCCAGTTGTGTACAAATCATTGAAGGGGTTAGGAAAGAAAACTTGCTCTGTCCAGCATCACTTTGCAGGGACAAGCAGGTGGGGGTAGTATCCAGGTTGCCTATGAATCATAATAGATTGGTGGATGACTCAGTTCCAGTATCGTCAAAAATCTTACTTGCACTGTTCTCATCCCTAATGGCAGGGATGGAACATTGTGCAGATATCACGGTCAATCTGGGTACTATCCTATCAGACTCTACTGGATTACACCCTGGAGTCCATCTTGTTCTGATGGTTTGAGTATGGACAGCCTCAGATGACTGGTACTGATAAGTGCTAGAGGAAGGTAAGGGTTGTGCTATGGGAAAAGGCAACAATGCTGGGACAGGAGGGGGTCACGTCTAATAGATGCCAGGGTAGTGTCCCAACTGGTCCTAAACAAAGTTAAAAATACGTGAGACTGGAGACCAGGGTACTGGTGCTAGTATTACATGTCTAATAATGCACTGTTTTCAGCATCAGGTTAAATGGTACTCAGCAGGGTACACTACCTCGGGGAGTCTATGGTACACCTCCTCTGGCCCGTGGCATGGATATAGCAGGGACACAAGGGCGGACCCCTATTACTCCAGAGAAAAGGCTTGATATCAAACCTGATACCCCCATACATTTACAGAAACTTCCTCTGGGATTTGGGGCTGAGTTAAAACCTTGGCTGATGGATTTCGGACAACAGGATGAAATATTAAATGTACTAAGAGATGCTGAAAAACATGCCACCATACGACTCACCCATGATCAAAATAGATTGATCCAAGTATCCCACGCTTTAGAGGCAGACACTAAGATTTCCTGGTGGGAAAGTTTATTTGGGTACAGTCCAAACGCTACAGCTTTCCTAAACATTTTGCTCCACCCGGTTGTTGCCCTAACCTGTGCAGCCTTATTGCTTTTCCGGATGCAGGTAATAATGTGCGTTACTATCAGGAGAATGAATGCCAAAGCTATGAGAATGTGCACCTCAACGATGTATCTTCTCTCAAGGAACAGAAAGGCTAACTAACTCAGAAACAAATCTCTGGGGAAGCCATATCCAATCCAGACCAGTACTAAGAAGTTGCGCATTTAAGAGAGGACCCTAGAACTATATTGTTCTGGGGATAAGCCTCTTCAATTTTTAGTAATAAAGCGCAGTCAGGTTTACCTAAATTCTAAAAGTTGTAATCATTTTTTATTATTTTTTTTTCTTTTTTTCTCTCCCTTTTGTTGTTAATATCTGTGTACCTGACCTGCAAAAATACTGTTAATGGGAGAGGAGCTTTTTTGAAGAAAAACATTTGTTTTTGTTTTTTTGTTTTTTATTCATTTATTTATTTTTTTGTTATGATTATTTTTTTCAACCGATGTATTCATTTTTTTTATATACAGATTCAAGGCTCTTTAACAGTCTTGGTTGGAGCAGCGTTCAATCTGTAGTTTTTTTCGTTTTTTTGTTCTTTTTTTCATTATTATTCCCACTATTTTTCCTGTTCATTTTCATTACTCACCTCTCTTCCCTTCCTTTTTCTTCTTTAATATTATGCTCTCTGAGTTTTTCCTTTGGTTTCTATCATCTATCTTCTCAAGATAATGTAACTAAGACATCAGTCATATCATTTTTGTTTAAAAAAGACTTTGCCTGCCCGCAAGTACCATATTTTAACAAAAGTATCCCTGGACATCCAGTTTTTATGTCTTAATGTAATTCCACCTCCCCTAGTCTACCTACTACTTTAACCTGAGCCCCGTGAGCAGGTGTGGTGAACCCAGGGACCTGGCAATAACAGACAGTATTGTCTATCCCTACCATCAAGGGCCATGGATGATACTGGCATGGTTGCTCAGACTCTGTACCCTGTGGGGAACCCACTCTACTCGTCCACATTACACCCTTTATGAGTTTTTAGTCTTAATAGCCAACACTCTGCTCCTGTCCGGCATTTCTCCAATATACACTAACGTTCTCCTCTCTCTTTTTGTATTCATGCACGACTGTCTGGAGGCCCGCCCGACCCCACCTGAAGAAGCAGCGACCACCAAGTTATTTCTTGAGATAAATGTGTCACGAATAAGACTTTCCTGAACTTTCCTTCACCATGCTGAAAAGTGCTGTCTCGCGGTCCGATCCAATCGATGCAACCATTACATGGTCTTACAAAGATACAGGACTAGATATGCCAGGATCCCACCATCAATGTTGGAGTTCCGCTCTTCCAAGGCAGAGGGGCGATGAAACATTGCAGTACAGACACTCATGGTTTGGATGTGAAGTCTCCAAAGGCACCAGGATTTCTTTGCTGTCTTAAGCCTACCTTGAGGAGTTCCGGGGTGTTCAAGAAAGGAAGAGAAGGCCGCAGTGGTGGTGGGGAAGGGTCGGGGCTTCTGGGCTGTTGTGGGTGGGTGCAAGATCATTGAAGGAGGACATAAGTTCAAGAATGAACTTCAGGGGGAAATGTGATGGAGATATTGAATTTCATATTTATATCAATGAGGTTCAAGTGGACCATTGCAAGGACTCCAATTAAACTGCCTTGCCCCATAGGATGTATGTATGTGTATATATATATATATATATATATATATATATATATATATATATATATATATATATATATATCTACGTGTATATGTGTGTATCTATGTGTGGGTATATATATATTTATATATGGGTATATGTTTCTTAATATCATGATAGAACATAGCTCACCTTAGGAATGTAGTTACACGAGAAAACCCCCCAGGGGTTTTCTGGATCAAAGAATATTGACAGACCTTAAGGCATCCATTCTTCAGGGGGCCATTAACATGCTTCCAATACACTAGTGGGAACCAGGAAAGGTCCCCAGGTGGTAATCAACTCACCAGGGGGCCATTACCATACTACTGTCGGGACTGTTTGGGCTGGGAGATCAAAGGAGATTGTTCATTAATTCATAGACTGTTAGGCACCGAGGGGGTCGCAATGTAACAGCAATGTCCGAGCATGAACTTTCAGACAGCTTCAGATTTGACCAATCAGAATTTAAGGCATCTGTAAGCCAATTAGCAAAGAGGCTTCAAAATGTAGCCAACCAGACTTTGAGACATCTCTGACCCAATCAATATGTTGCATCTGTTGTTTGGTGGAGAATGCATATAAAAGAGAGAGAGGGCTAAATGGTTTTGCACTGTCCAGCCCGAGACCATCTAGGGATATGCTGTCTGAGTAATGTATACTGGAATCTCTGTTTATCTTTCTTTCTAACCTTTTTGTATCCTAGGATTTGTCTTATGACTTTGTATATCTTGTATATGTCCATTGCAAACATTTATGAGTTCGGCCTAAATTAACTTTGCAGCCTAGAGCAACACTGTACTTATGCCATCACTGGAGATATATGATAAATTCTGATTATTCTAACTTTCTTTTCTGTGTAAATAAATGTAATTGTTTATCTTTTTTCCCTGTTATCGCTCGTTTTTATTATTTATATAGACAAAGGTTTAATCACTTATATTTGTATCATTAATCGTTTAAGTGAGATATAAATATTTCCGAAGCATGAGAATTGATAAGTTCCAAACATACATGGACGTGCATAAATTTGTGCGCAAGTTGAATATAAAAAGATAATAGATATACAGTTGCAATAAAAAGTATGTGAACCCTTTAGGAATGATATGGATTTCTGCACAAATTAGCTATAAAATGTGATCTGGACATGGTATTATTCCTCACACAACCCAATATTGCTTTACCAAATTTACTACATACTCTTAAAACATTTGCCTCACTATCTGGCCTAACAGTGAATGTCACCAAATCTATAGGAATGCCAATTAACATCCCATCATCCCAATTAGACTCCTTACGTTCCTCATTCAATTCCTCATGGTCAATGGATTCTCTCCCTTATCTTGGTATATTTCTTACACCAAATATTAATGACCTTTCCTCAAAAAACTACACCCCATTAATAGAAAAAATTAGATTGATGCTCAAATTATGGAAATCTTTTAAAATATCGTTTCTTGGCCGAATTACAGCGATTAAGATGACAATCTTACCAAAAATCTTATACCTATTTAGAGCTCTCCCAATCAGATTAAATAAAGTAACAATTACTAAATTCCAAACAGAAATCAATAAATTTATCTGGTCAGACTCCCGTCCACGTCTATCTAGATCAGTATTACACAATCCACAGAAAAACGGTGGTCTGGGTCTCCCGGACTTCTGGCTTTATTACCTATCCGCCAGATGGTCACAAATAGCACAATGGCACATTCCCAACCCCCAAAGTCCCATGGGTTAGATTTGAAAAAGACTCCATCCAACCATATTCTATCTCAAGTATATTATGGGGTAATAAAGTATCAACTCACATCCTAGACAACCTTAATCAATTAGTCTCACATTCATATCAATTATGGAAACTACATAACAAAAAATATAACTTAACCTCTAACACACCTCCACTTGCATCTTTTATTGGTGACCCAAAATTCCCCCTTACCTCCAATGAGAGAGGAGACTTTTCATGGTGGACAAATAATAACCTAATATCCCTCTATAATTTTTTAGAAAACAACAACTTCACTTCATTCTCTTCATTGAAATCTAGACATCAGATCCCCAATACAGAGTTTAATAAATTTCTCCAAATTAGACATTTTTTTAGTACATATTTCCAAACAGTAAACTCACTCCCACCATCATTTTTTGAAAACATTTGTCTAAAAACACCTAGGAGAGCAGGTCTGATATCTGAAATCTACTCTAATCTAGTCAATAATGCAGAACAATCCAAACTTCCCTATATGCTCAAGTGGGAACAAGAATGTGATTTCTCATTTACAATGGAAAACTGGGACAAATGTATCTCTAACTTACACAAATGCACAAGATCAATCACGATCAAAGAAACTGCAATCAAACTTTTTACAAGGTGGTATTATACTCCAGTTAAAATTCATGCTATTTTTCCTGACACCCCTCATACATGTTTCAGAGGTTGCAATTCAGCAGGATCCTTTTCTCATATCTTCTGGAACTGTGATAGAGTTACTCAGATAAGGAAACAACTTTAAAATATTTGCCTCCAAAATCTCAAATAACAACATAAACCTCACTATATATAACTGTCTCCTATTTTCCCCTATCATCGGTCTTTCCATACATAATATGAGATTGATCCACACAATATGTGTTGCTGTACACTGGTTGATAGCACGCCATTGGAAATCCCCCACAGTTCCTCTTTCACATTTGAAAACCAGAATTAACAATATTAATTTAATGGAAAAAATATTCCATACACTACAAAACACTAACCAATTCTACACAAAGAAATGGGGCCCATGGTTTAACCATGCTAATCTCTTCTTTAACCCTGAATAATTCTACCAAATACTGAAGTTCACTGAAGAGTATTATATGAATATAGAGTTTAATGTATAATAGGAATTGCTATATTTATATATAAATTCATACTCCATTCAAGAACCGCTTAATATATATTGTTATTCCTTTTTGTAGAAATTACTTTGTACATTTTATGGCATATGTCAATAAGCTTTTTGTACTATTTCTTTGTACCAAATAAAAAAGTTTGTAAACAAATAAAATGTGATCTGATCTTCATCTAAGTCACAACAATAGACAATCACAGTCTGCTTAAACTAATAACACACAAAGAATTAAATGTTACCATGTTTTTATTGAACACACCATGTAAACATTCACAGTGCAGGTGGAAAAAGTATGTGAACCCCATGGATTTATTAACTGGTTGAACCTCCTTTGGCAGCAATAACTTCAACCAAACATTTCTTGTAGTTGCAGATCAGACGTGCACAACGGTCAGGAGTAATTCTTGACCATTCCTGTTTACAGAACTGTTTCAGTTCAGCAATATTCTTGGGATGTCTGGTGTGAATTGCTTTCTTGAGGTCATGCCACAGCATCTCAATCAGGTTGAGGTCAGCACTCTGACTGGGCCACTCCAGAAGGCGTATTTTCTTCTGTTTAAGCCATTCTGTTGTTGATTTACTTCAATGCTTTGGGTGATTGTCCTGTTGCAACACCCATCTTCTGTTGAGCTTCAGCTGGTGGAAAGATGGCCTTAAGTTTCAATGGGCATTCTGAACAAAAGAGAAAGTTTATTAAGTATGCCCCCAGCCTGGCAAATTTGTTCATGGCCAAGTGGGAGGAGGATGTCATCTATGCCCACAGGAGTTCCCATCTCATCCTGTGGGCTAGATATATTGATGACATCCTCCTCCTTTGGGACGGCAATGGCCAAGAATTGCACGAATTTATGTCCTCTCTAAACTTGAATGATCGTGGTATTTATCTCAATTTTGAAATGAGTCAGACTCGGATACATTTTTTGGATCTGACTCTAACTATCAATGATGGTGTTTTGTCTACATCCACTTTCTTCTTTTTCCTAAATCTCATTGGATAGTTGCCATCATCGCCCCTGGCTCAATTCAAAACCAAAGAGCCAATATATGAGATTGTGTAGGAATTGTTCTGACTCACGGGTATTTTTAACACAGGCTAGTACTCTTACTGGTAGATTTCTGGAAAAGGGGTACAGTATGGATGCCCTGTTACCTGTGCTTAATGAAGTGCAGGAGATGGACAGGGAATTGTTACTCCAGGATAAACCCTGTATTAACAATCCAGGTCAGGATTTAGGAGTTACTTTCATTACCACATATTCTCTCCAGCACAAGAAGATTAAACAGATGGTTTCTAAACACTGGCAAATTGTCAATAATGATAGAATTTAAAAAAAGGTTTTGCCAGCAAGACCGCTGGTAGTATTTAGAGGGGCTCTTTCACTTAGGAATAGAGTGGCCCCTAACATTTTGGATCCTCCAACAAAGAAAGTAACCTTTTTTGATCAGTTAACAGGATTTTATCAATGTAGGAGGTGCCGTGTGTGCTCCCTAAACAGCTGTACACATAGAAGAACCCAGACTTTTGAGTCTACGAGCACTCGTGAGACGCACACCATTACCTCATTTATTACCCGTTCTACTGTGGGTGTGGTGTATTTGCTGCAATGCCCGTGTGGCCTGCAGTATATTGGGCGGACCAAACGCCCTTTCCAAATTAGGCTCAATGAGCATATTACAAATATTAAATCTGGATTCAGAAATCATTCGGTGTCAAAATACTACCTTTTAGTACACAATAAGGACCCCTCCAATACCCCTTTTCTAGGGATTGATAAATATAGACCTAAATGGCGGGGAAGCTCTATTTTGCGAGATATTTCCAAGCTTGAAATGTCTTGGATCCATAGGGTTAGGACATATGTACCCTACGGATTAAATATAGATGTAGATGTTAATGCTTTTATTGATAATTCTTCGTTTTCTATTTACTGTATACTCGTTCTGAGTCTTGCAGGTGGGTTTTCTAAGTTGAGGTTTTTGTGGTTTCCCTTTGGTTCTGCCACTTATCACTTTGTGGATTAATTTGAAATTTTACTAAAATAATTTTTTTTTAAAAATAAGATTTTTTATTGCTAATTAATTTATTAATTAAATTATAATTTATTTTTATTTTTATTTTTTTAATAAATAAATATGGAGGTTTTTTGGATTGGGGGTGTGAAAGCTCATTGCTTTCAAGGGCTAATTTTTTTCATCTGCATATCATTATCAACTTTATTTATAATATTTAAAAGTTTAAGTTATATTATTAATATAAACATTTTTAAAATTAATTTATCACCATTTATCGGCCATTTATATACAAAATTTTTACTGTCCATTATGATGTATTGACGTTTGTTTCCTATTCTGATTGGTATGATGACATAGGATATATGTATCGTTATTAACCAGATTTCTGACGATAGATGTCATTCATTAATCAGACCATTCACCTATGCACTTTATGGTTCACTTAATATCATTAATTTTGTGTTTGGGATAATTCATTTTGGCCCTAATAGGTTAAATGTATATTTTATTCGATTTATTTTGTAATATTTTTATCTTAATTTGGAATGGAGTTATATCTCTCCAGCCCTTCCTAATATACATTGATATCTAAGGGTTGCGCCCACACTTAAGATGGTGCATTGTAACTCTCTTTGCGGGACTCAGAGCGAGGCTTGGTATGTCTATGTATGGTGGTTGTTCAGCACGCTGCCCGTTCCCCATTGAAAACGTCATTCTATGACAAAAGGCGTCTGGGAGGTACGTGCTGACGTCACCACGTCGCCCCATTGAGGAGTAATGTTGCCGGCCGGCTTCGTTTTTAGCTACAATTGACTGTTCATTTGTAAGTGAATTTTCTTTTTAAAAAATAAATTAGTTTAAACGTTATTACGCTATTGGTATTATTCCATTCTTTTTGGGACTGGTCTCATCTAAACCATGTGAGTTATGGAGCCTTCGGTTTAATGCTGTGAGTCTGGTCCATCCATCCATTAGCCTCATCGTATCCAGCTGGTGATCCATCTGTTCGATAGGATATCTGCCTTTTGAGCCTGCCATTTGGTAAGGAGGCCCTCTGTGTGGTGTTGGTGCATTATATTTGGTATCTTCATTGGCTGATGTTCCACATATCCGTTAGGATTTTTGCAACTTTTAGTCTGCCATCTGGTAAGGAGGCTCTCTGTGTGTTGTTGGTGATTGGATTTGCTTCTTCCACTAGGTGTCCTTTATGCACTTTCTTTTTTTTTTTCAATGTGAGTGCCACTTCATTCTATATTTATACATTTTTTTGTGTCAGCATTACGCTGTGTTATTTAATTTTTTTCTGGGATGATTTTATAACGTGGAATCAACATTAACCCATGGTTCAAGTCTACTATCGATTCACCCTACTGTGACTGTTTCTCATCAAGGCTTGGGCTGGGTTAAGCCACCTGTTTAATTGGCTTATGTTCTGGTAAGCATGCCATTCATTAGATGGGGATACACTTCGTTATGTCAACTCACTGAGTGGTATCATTTGAAGTATTGGAACATCTACTACCTTGGACTTTAATTAGCATATCACAGAACTTTTTGTTTATCTGTTTTCTGGGTTGTTCATATATTTTTTTAATTTACAGTGTTTTTTTTTGTTTGTTTTTTTAACGGATTTGACACTATCATGTAGTTTCTACTGTGCCCTTTTGATGTTGTCAGTGTGGGGGGGGGGGGGGGGGGGATAATGCCCCAAGGGCTGGATAAAGGAAAGCAAAAGGGCTATAATTGGCTCCTGGGCCGCAGTTTGGAGACCACTGAACTACGAGATACCTGGCTGCCAAAATATGGTTTTCTGCTAATATAGTTGTCCTTCAGCCGGTCTACAATTTCTGGATAACTTTCATTTTTACTGAGCTTCCTATTGTTGGTTACATGGTTTGTCAGAATGTTTATACGGAAATAATAAAACAGTATTGTGGTTATGGAATTATGCAAATCTTTGTTTTGGGAGACTTTACATTTTTCCACAAATACAAACAAGCTGGCTGCGGGAACCAAGGGACACATGCATGCTGCTCTCTCTCATCCAGATACCCCCAAAGTGACTAGAGTATCTACAGGTGTGTGGACCTTGGCATCAAGCCAGCTGCAAAACCTGTCTTTTTGGTCTTTGTCTACCATCTATGGTCACTTTTAGCGCATGGTTCTTCTGATGCAGTAAAACATCTAGGCAATAAAATAATTTTTTATACATTATATTTGATATCTTTTTCAATTTATTTGCACCAATAAAGTCCCAATTCCTTTGCTTTTCTATTATCTAATTCTGGGATGTGGTGCTAAAAATCAGTTGGTGTGTTTGTTATCATAAAAACTTTTCCAATAAAACAGTATTGTATTTATAGAAAAAAAGTCTAATAGACTCCGGCAACGCTTATAAAATAATTGATCATAAACCATGAACAATCTAAACAATATATACATTGAATCAAGTCCGTGCACTCATATAATAAAAAATTACCCATATATACTCGAGTATAAGTCGAATTTTTCAGCATATTTTTTTGTGCTGAAAGTGCCCCCCTCGACTTATACTCGAGTCAAGCACTTTTCTGCAGCAAAAAATGTCATTTTCCGAACCGACTTTGGGGCCCCGTATCTCAGGGCCACTTGATGCTAGAAACCCCAAGTTTGGTATGCAAACCCAGTGGACCTGGTACCACACCATATCCAAAGCTGGGGTTCTTAGCACCAAGTGGCTCTGAGATACGGGGCCCCAAAACTGGTTCAGAAAATGTCATTCTCTGCTGCAGAAAAGTGCTTGACATTTTCTGAACTGATTTGTGGGGCCCTGTATCTCGGGGCCACTTGTTGCTAGAAACCCCAGCTTTGGAAATTTTATGGTGCTAGTTCCTCTGGGTTTGCACACTAAATTTGGGGTTCTTAGCACTAAGTGGCCCTGAGATACGGGGCCCCAAATTCGGTCAACTGTGTCTATCTGCAGCAATGTCATTTCGGGACCCTTTGGGTTCAGAGACCCCAAATTTTGGCTGCAGCTAGGGGGCATCTAGGAACCCTTAACTACCGAGTTTGAAGATCAGGGGACCTATGGCTGCAAATGGGCACAGCGATGCTGCAAATGGGCACTGTTGACCCTCTTTTCCACTTAAAGTAGCTGTGCATTTCTCACCCTCGTCTTATACTCGGGTCAATAAGTTTTTCCCATTTTTTTTGTGGTAAATTAGGGCCTTTACTTATACTCGGAACGACTTATACTCGAGTATATACAGTATGATGATTTGTACAAAGAAAAGCCAAGTTCTTTGAAAAACCGAATCTCATGGAGAAAGATCCTCAGAGATAGTTGCTGTCACCCAAGCGAGTTCCACATCACACGTGCTCAAAATAAAGAGGGGGGGGGGTGTGCAAGAGAACCCCCTCTAAATAAGACTCTTACCAGATCAAAACTTGATCTTTAGCGTGTATGTTAATCGAAACCAGTGGAATCCTTGTGTTGTCCGGATCAAGACAGCTCTCAGGTTATTCAATGGTTCAGGAAAATATAAGTGGGAGTCATGCTCATCATAAGTATGTAGTCCTGGTAGTTCTACTGTGTCCCACAGGCTCCTCACATGATCCAGGTAGCTGGCACGATCAGCTGTCTTGATCCGGACAGCAGGAGAACACCGGTAAGGATTCCACTGGTTTCGATCAACATACACACTAAAGATCCAGTTTTGATCTGGTAAGAGTCTTATTTAGAGGGGGTTCTCTTACACACACACCCACTTTATTTTGAGGACTTGGCTTTTCTTTGTACAAATCATCATCATTTTTATTATATGAGTGCACGGACTTGATTCAATGTATATATTGTTTAGATTGTTCATGGTTTATAAAACATAAAAAGTGGTATAGCATAATCAAACATAAAGACTATAATATCCCACTAAACAGCGCTAGTGTTGAGCAGAGATAAACATGCATGCGGCCAACAACACATGAAAAAAAGTCATTTTTGTAAAAAGCGGTGATAAATTCAGAGTGTAGTTCAGACAGTGTCCACTAGGTGTTTGTAAAGTTGATTCTCAGTGTGCACCTTCCACCAGTCAATCAGATCCCACCACGTGATGACACACTCCCCTCAGGGGGTTAAACTCACCAGAACTGGGTAGTATTTAAGCCTTCAAGGACAAAAACAACCAAGCCATACACTGCTGCAACCACCACTTCGGAGGATTCTCAGATGATCAGGGACCGAAATTAAATCAACAACAAAAGAAAAGGGTACATAGCGTAATCCTGTTTATTGAGAATAGCTCCCGTCACATCACACATAAAAAACCCCCCTTCAATATAGGTTCATACATTATCATTTCAATCAACTGAGCACATCAAAAGGCGTTTACTTCACCGCAGTAGATAAGCCACCGGCTCAGCTGTCCAAGAGCCGCTATCCACTTCCTGGTTCTCGGTGGAACGCAAACGTCACTTCCAGCGTCGCGTAAGTCACGCCCTGACGCGTTTCGTCATATCCTGACTTCGACAGAGGGCGTGGCTACACGACAAACACACGGGCTTAAATTGTACCACCTCCACCTCCTCAGCCAATCACAGTGTAAACGCCGTGACGGCTGGTGCACGCCGTCCGCCGAGGTAAACAAAGGCGGCTTGATACAGGAGGGGAAGAGGGACATTTCGCCATACTGCACTTATTATAGCATGAAAACAAACTATGTATATCCATACACCCACTAGCCAAATAGGCTAGAATCTGGGTGTATACATAGCCACTACATATTAAGCTATATTATTCTTCATGGGGCTAAAACTTATATATATGTCCTGGCGCTGAGTGGTGTGATTGAGGGCCCGCATTAACACCGCTTTGTTTCCATTGTTCATGGTTTATGATCAATTATTTTATAAGCGCTGCCGGAGTCTATTAGACTTTTTTTATTTATTTACTTGTATTATTTTGTTTAGGAATATTTTTTCAGGTAGCAGCTGTTGCCACTAATCTGGGTTATTTGCATCAATTTGTACCAATCTGTTTCAGAACATTTATTACTCCTAAGCGCTTGTTTAAGTGTGACATTAGGCCCTGTCTCATTTTCTTTCTTTAGTATTGTGTTTATGGAATTATGCAAATCTTTTTTTGGGAGACTTTACATTTTTCTACAAATACAAACAAGGAATTCAAGTTTGTTTATCCGTGCTATTTTGAAGTGACACAAATGATATGCTTAAAATATATATATTTATTAACTAAAAATACAGTTCAAAATTAATCAGTTATATTTTGTGATAAAACAAAAAAATGGATATACTTCTAAATATCAAAGATAAATGATGATACAGATAATATTCACCTTTCTACACAAGCTCTTATTACAAAATACCATATTTCAATACTTGGATGATAACTGGGTAAATTTTAGACTTGGTAACTTAGTGAATAACTTTCTGTGACTTCACGGACTTGTAAAAACAAATGGTTTTGATTTTAGCACGGTGATTCCTTGCAGCCCTGTGTCTCTTTGCAGCCCTCCTGTGTCTCTTTGCAGCCCTGTGTCTCTTTGCAGGAATTTAAATATGGCGCCGGTCTCCGCTGATTGGGAGCGGAGCGAGTGCCGACGACATAAACAAAGCCGAGTGTACTCGGCTAGTCTCGGCTTCTCTCACAGTCCCGCCCAGTCCCGCTCCTATGATGGACATAACACAGGTCCAATGGCGGGACTGGGTGTGACTGTGAGCGGAGCAGAGTGAGCACCGCCGACATAGTCGCCGCCGCAGAGTGTGCTTCTCTCGGCTCCACTCACAGTCCTGCCCAGTCCCGCCATTGGACCTGTGTTATGTCCATCATAGGAGCGGGACTGAGCGGGACTGTGAGCGGAGCCGAGAGAAGCCGAGACTAGCTGAGTACACTCGGCTTTGTGTATGTCGGCGGCGCTCGCTCTGCTCCGCTCACAATCAGCGAAGATCGTGGGGATCGGCGTATAACACACACCCACGATTTTCCCCTAATTTTAAGGGGAAAAAAGTGCGTGTTATTCACCGATAATTACGGTAATTATTTCATACTGCAGTTAAAAATAATACAACTCCAATTTGCTCTGCCATATATTTAAATGGTTTTGGTAATGTATATGCAAAAACAATTCAATTACAAAAAAGGTATACATGAAAAGATTAATATAGAAGATTAATACTTTACCAATGGTCTATGAAACTTTGATTTTGAGAAGCAACAGGTGAGGTGTCCCGCAGGACTTCTTTCAACATTCCTACATCTTTCCGTTA
The DNA here is from genome assembly GCA_037952835.1 of Lithobates septentrionalis. Lineage (NCBI taxonomy): Eukaryota > Metazoa > Chordata > Amphibia > Anura > Ranidae > Lithobates > Lithobates septentrionalis. The sequence continues at coordinate 463,999 of JBBDGP010002437.1, forward strand.
TCTCCTCCTCCTTTCATCTTACAAGACTCTCTCCGGCTTTTCTTTAGATCTAATGCCGCGTACACACGAGCGGAATTTCCGACAGAAACAGTCCAATGGGAGCTTTTCATCATATATTCCAACCATGTGTATGTGTTTTTGGATCAGAACAAAAGTCAGATATTATTATATCTACCCCTGATCAAATTATTGAATATAAAGCATGCACGCTCTGAAGTGATTACTCTGACACCAGTTCAGAATAAAAAACTTCTGTTCAATATTTCCGCTTCTCAAGACTTTTGTACAGTTTCAATAAAGATTAAGATACGTCAACAAGACTGGCGCATGCAAACCACAAAGCAACCACAAATATAAAAATACATATAGTGATAAAACATTGGCTTTAGCTGGGTGCTCATTTGAGGAAGTAGCTTTGTTCTTGCAGCATTTCTTGCTTCTTTTAATCTATTGGTGTTATGTTGTTATATTCTGAATGTATTCTTGGAAGCAGGAGCAAACTTTTTGTTAACTGTTGCAGTCAGTCCAGTTCCTAAGCAAGGGAAGGGTGAGCTTTGCAAAATATCTGAATATGTCTTAGGCTTATTAAGCGTAGAAGATGATATATATATGTTGGGTATATAAAGCATGTATTGGAATAGACAGTTCACCAGGATCACATTTCTTAATCACATCCATTACATATGCCCCATCGGACTTTTTCTGTCGAAAATTCAGACGGACTTAGAGAACATGTTCTATATTTTTCCGACAGAACAAATTACTATCGGAAAAACCGCTCGTTTGTATGCTGTTCCGATGCACCAAAAATGACACATGCTCTGAAGCAAGTGAAGCGCTCAGTCTTTCTAGTCCTGTCGTACCTGTTGTACGTCACTGCATTCTGGACGGTTGGACTTTGGTGTGACCGTGTGTATACAAGACAGCTTGAGCGGAATTCCGTCGGAACTCCATCGGAAAAACCTTCAGAGTTTATTCCGACGGCAAAACCGGTCTTGTGTACAGAGCATTAGCCTCTCAGCCTCGCATCTCCTCGCATTCCAGCCTTTGCATTCCAGCCTCCCATCCTAGCATCCTTCTCTGCTATTGGTAACTCCTTTTTATCTCACCCAAAAAGTGGGTGTGTATGTGTCATTACTGCGTAATGGCTGATGTAAGATGACAGTGTGTTTCTATGTTACCATGACAACCAAGTCTGGCAGACATCTTGCATTCTTACTATTTTCACCTCTAGAGGCAGTGTTGTATAAGAAATTACTTCTAATGTTATTTTCATGACCTTCTGACCTTGGCTTAGTAAAACACCATTCATTGTCTAATGGTTGACAATCATTTTGTCAATTTCCCTAGCCATCTCGTCTCCTCTTAAAATATATGGGTTGAGAAAATCTACCCCACACAATTAGCTGAGGTTGTAAATGCCATGAAAATGAAGTCATGATTCTAACGATAAGCATAACAGTTATTCATGATGAACATTCTCACTAATAGGATATCAAGTTTGCAACCTTTATCATAATAATATAGATATGCATTAATGGGTTTATGAATATCTGAACAATTGTAAAAATATTATGAAAGAAACATTATTATTTAAAATATATAATACAATAGCTCCATTTGTGAATAAGCCCTCTTGATTCGTGGCTTAATTCTGGAAATTATTATTATTATACAGGATTTATATAGCACCAACAGTTTACGTAGCGCGTATTACCAAATACCAATTAGGGTTGTAAACTCACTGGAAATACGATTCTCTAATTTATACGTTGCCTGTGGAATCTCCTCTTATATATAAATGTCCAAGACAAAAGATTTATAAAATAAGATAAGGCAGTAAACCTAAAACTCTCTTACAAAAGAAAAACCTCTTCTTTAGAGACAGTGAACTTAGTTTAACCTCTTTTAAAAAAAATAAAAGCCAAAATGGCTTTGGTCATGTTCATAATACATACCATATTTTTCGCTCCATAAGACGCACTTTTTTTCCCACCAAAAAACGGGGGGGAAATGTCTCTGCGTCTTATGGAGCGAATACTGACCAGCAGAGCTGCTGATAGGGGGATCGTTTCGGCGGCAGAACGATGCCCTGTGCATCTCTCTGCCCCAGCTAAATACTATTTCTCCCCCACCTTCAGCAGCTATAGGGAGAGAAACAAAAGGCATTGTTCTTTAATATACCCCCACAGGATCGGCATTCACATGTAAATTGTGCGGGCATTGTCATGTAAACCTTGAGGATGTAAACAGCATACAGGTAAGCATAGGGAGCATGTAGAGGTAATCAAAGAGGTGGGGGCTTGAGGTGCAGAGGTGAGCAAAGGAGGTATGCAGTCAGAGGTGAGCAGAGGTGGTGTGCAGAGGTGCAGAGTTGAATGGGAAGGAAGGGTTGGAGTGCAGAGGTTAGCAGAGTAGGGGTTTGGGGGATAGAGGTTAGCAGATGATGAGTTAGAGGGGCAGAGTTGTACTGAGAGGGAGATAAGAATGCAGAGATTAGTAGAGAGATGGGGGGTTACTGTTAATACACCGCTTATATGGCTTGTCCGTGTAAATGTCTCAATTACATTGGTGGTTGATGTAAATACTCCTGTTGTGTGGAGTCCAGTGTAAATGTCCCAGTTACATCATTGGGGATTAGTGTAGGGTGCCCCCTTACATTGGTTGTCAGTGTAGAAATATTGTTCTGTTATAGAGCGAAAAATATGGTATATGAAAAATATACGATATATAGGCTTTAGATATATTCTTTTAACCCCAATAGTTCCAATAGGTTGTTGACATGAATATTGGAAGTATTTGTGTGGATGACCTGACATATTGATGTATACAGCCAAAAACATTCTACCACTTGATGTAAAATCGAGGCAAGTAAAAATAATCTTGTAGATTGATGCAACCTTCCTCTGCTTCACCATAGCTCCTAACTGTCCTTGATTTGGAGGGACTATCCTTGATTTGGAACAAAGTCCCCCTGTCCCTCTTTCCTCCTCACTTGTCCCTCATTTTGTATATAAAATGCACTTTTTATCTTTCAAAAAGTGTTTCCCAGAGCTAAACCTTTCATCCAATTTCTAAATTGCTGCATTTGTAAATTTTAAAAGCCAATATAAAGGAATAGTAGTCGCAAAAAAAAAGCCCTCATGGGTTTAATTAACCTTTTTTTTTTGGTAATTCTGCTTTAAGGGGCGTGACGGGGGCGTGTTCTATTCCTACATACCTTTTGCTAGTAGATGTCTCTCATTCCTATCTCAAAATGTTGGGAGGTGCGGCTTCACTACCTTGGTAACGACTGCCCTCATGTTATACTCTTCATTGCTAACGATCTTGGATTTATGGGTTGAACACAAGTAATATCTAATGACCTAAGGGAGCCCTACTTATTCTCTTAGGTGCCTCCCACAATTTCCTACTGTTTGCATTTTATTGTAGTTTGTTGTACTATAGTACCCGTGTGTGGGTGAACCTTGCTACCTTGCTGCCTACCTCTCTGTAAGTGTATTTGTTACATCTAAACGAATAGAAAAAATAAAATAAAAAATAATAATAATCCTGTAACTTTTTGTACTATTGTTTGTGGTCAGTGGATGCCCATTCTTCTCTACCTTAAACAGTTAAAGGGTTGCGTAAACCAAAATCTATTTCTCAGCGTGTTTGGCATCATGTCTCACGGGATTTCCTTTTTTTAGGCAAACATTTGTTTTGTAAATTTGTAGCAAAGTTTCTTCCGTGGAGATCCTGCCATTGACAGCGGTTCCTGTGGTACGCTGACAACACTAAGCCTCTGCTAGCAGCTGCATTGTCAGCCTGGGGAATGCACTCCTGGAGTTGGCATTCTGATAGGCCGCCCAATCACCAACTGAGCGGGATTTGTATGGCAGGCTGACAGTTAGGGTTGCCACCTTTTCTTCAAGCCAAACCCGAATACTTTAGTGGCCTGAGACACCTTTGGGTGCCCCAAGGAAAGGAGTATTGTGGTGCGCATAGCGTGCCACATCTAACTGTGGGTGTGGCCAGATTGCTCCTGCTGACATCATTGCCCTGCCACCAGTGATGCCAAACCTGCCCCCAGACAGCCGCCTGCAGCTCCTGGACCGCAACAGATGTGTGTGTGTGTGTGTGACTATCTTTGTTACTTGGGGAGCCACAGCCCAGTCTGAATAATGTGTCAGGGTTTCAGTCTGCCTGAAAACCGGACACATGATTCAAAACCCGAACTGTCCGGGTGAATCCCAGACAGGTGGCAACCCTACTGACAATGCTGCTGCTAATTCCAAGGCAGTAACTTAGGACCATCCAAGGTGGATCACTTTTCAGAGGCATTTGACAGGCAGCTCAGAGGTTCTGAGAGGCAGCTCAGAACCGCGCCCCAACCTTATGCATTGCATATGATTACAACTGGGTCGTGGCGCAGCCCCATTCACTTACTTGTCAACAGTACTGCCTGACAAATATGTACCTATGGTACAATGGTTGCCACAATGCATGTGCAGCATTTTGTACTAACATGGCCACTGGCCTTGTTAACTTGCAGCTGGTCATTCTGGGGGTGGTAGAACCATCGCCCATGTAAATGAGGCCTTAGTGTTGTCAGCCTGCCACAGGAAGTGCTGTTACTGGCAGGATCTCCAGGTAAGAAACACTGCAACAGATTAAAAAATAAAAACAATTTACTTAAAGTGATTGTAAAGTCCTGTTTAATTATTGATTTCTTTCAGTTCTATACTGTTCTCCTGCCGATTCTCCTGCCGATTCTCCTGCCCATTCTCCTGCCCATTCTCCTGCCCATTCTCCTGCCCATTCTCCTGCCCATTCTCCTGCCGATTTGCCTGCCTTCTCACCACTTCTGTTCCTCTAAGTTGTGTCTTCACCTTCTCTTTACAGTTGCTTGTGATTTCCTCTAACTTCTCCAGTGTATCAGATTTTCCAACTTTCAATCCTGTCCACTTTTTGTCGTTTTTTAATTGGGACTCTACGTACTCCTCCTGCTTCTCTTTTGTTTTTTGTTTTATGGTGTCCTCAGTGACCTGAAGCAAAATGTCTTCATATAGATCTGCATATCGCTCTGATTTTGGCTTGCATCTGCACGCACAAAAAACAAAAATCACCACTAGGATCAAGCCAAGACCAATCATCTGTAAAAAAAGGAAAAAATAATCAAGGTAAAGTAGTTGTAAAGGCAGAAGGTGCATTCTATGCATTAAGATAAAAAAAATCTATGTGTAGCAGCTCCCCCAGCACCCCCTAATACTTACCTGAGCCCCATCTCTCTCCAGCGATGTCCATGAGTCCCTCGGCCGTCCGGGACTCTCCTCTAGATTGGCTGAGACACAGCAGCGGGCCATTGGCTCCCACGGCTGTCAAGCAAAGTCAGTTAGCCAATCAGGAGAGAGAAGGGGAGGTAGCTCCGTGTTTGAATGGACACAAGGAGCTGTGACTCACCTCAGGTTCTCCCTATAGCAAGCTGCTTGCTGTGGGGGCACTCGATGGGAGGGAGGGGCCAGAAGCAGAGAAGAGGGACCCGAGAAGGAGGAGGATCCGGGATGCTCTGTGCAAAATCAACTTCAACAGAGGAGGTAAGTATAACATGGTTTGTTATTAAAAAAAAAAAAAAAAGACTTTACAATCACTTTAATGGGTAAGTTCACCTTTACAGAAAAATCTGTAGTGTAAACTTACACAGGACTCTCTCCTCACCCCCCCCTCATCCGGTCCCGCTGACCTGGACCGCGGCAATCTCCCATTCTGAGCCCCGGTATATCGGCGTCAGGAGCACGTGGCTTAGAACTCCCTTTGGCATCCACGCGTCTTCTTTCCAGCTGACAGGACGGGCTATGTGGCTTCTGTGGCGCCGACAAATTAGAACGCTCCGAAATGTTCCTCCTGACTGGGTAAGTTTTGGACATTCAGCCGAGGGAATTTCTAAGCCCCGGACTTCTGAGGCGGAAATACTGGGGCTCTGAGATTGCCGCGGTCCAGGTCAGCGTGACCGGGGGGGGGTTGAGGAGAGGGTCCTGTGAAAGTTCACCTTACAGATCTTTCTGTAAAGGTCAACTTACCCTTTAAGCCTCATGTTCTGTAGTATATAGAAGAGCCACGAGGCAGAAACACAAATTACATTTCTCAGGAGGTCAATGTTCTTACCCCCAGCTGTGTCCAGTCTTCATCACCAACACATTTGCAAATGCAAAATATGTCAAATCTGATCCATTTCCTTATCATGTACAGAGGATAAAGGGGACTAAAGAGACAATGATATGAAATACATACAAAACACAACGAGGCAGAATTTTTCATACTTGTATTTTGTTTTGAGATTTTGACATTTGAGCAGTGGCGGCCGGTCCATAAGAGGCGTCGCCCACCTAATCTCCATGCGCCGGCCCCTAATCTCCAGGCGGGACACCGGACGCATAGATTTCTATAAGGGTTTTTTTGGTTTTTTTTAAACACAATTGAGGCTCTAATTGGCTTTAAAAACGTTGGGCTCGGGGTATAGCGCACAGTGCTCCTAGCCCACCCACCTGTGACATTAGCGAATCAACATTCGCTATTGTCTTCCTGCTTCTCCTCCCAGCCAATCAGGACAGGAAGCAGGTCTTAAGACTGGATTAGCCAGAAGGAGAAGCCAGGGAAGCCACCCACAACCTGGAGGGGGTAAGTGCGGACCTGACAGGGGGATTTGTTTGCCATCTCTCCCAAAAAATGGAGCACCAGCCGCCGCTGCATTTGAGCACAGATCCAACATCCACTAAAATCTTAAGGCCACTTGGATATGGCTGCAATGTACAGCCGTGGCCAAAAGCTTTGAGAATGACACAAATATTAATTTTCACAAAGTCTGCTGCCTCAGTTTTTATGATGGAATTTGTAGGATACTCCAGAATGTTATGAACAGTGATCAGATGAATTTATTTCAATTCATTGCAAAGTCCCTCTTTGCCATGAAAATTAACTTAGAGTAGTTGTAAAGGCAGAAGGTGCATTCTATGCATTAAGATAAAAAGCTTCTGTGTGCGTCAGCCCCCCTAATACTTACTTGAGGTCCCTCTCTGTCCATAGATGTCCACGAGTGTCTCAGCTCTCTGAGATTCTCTTTCCTGAGTGGCTGAGACACAGCAGATGCGCCATTGGCTCCCACTGCTGTCAATCAAAGTCAGCCAGCCAATCAGGGGAGAGAGGGGGTGGGGCCGGGTCAGGGGGCTCCGTATCTGAATGGACACAAGCAGCTGTGACTCAGCTCGTGTTCCCCAATAGCAAGCTGCTTCCTGTGGGGGCACTGAACAGGAGGGAGGGGCCAGGATCACAGAAAAGGAACCCAAGAAGAGGAGGATTGGGGCTGCTCTATGCAAATCCACTGCAAAAGAGCCGGTAAGTGTAAAATGTTTATTAGCTTTATAGGAAAAAATAGACTTTACAATCACTTTAATCCCATAAAAAAACATTTCCACTGCATTTTTGAAGAAGGCTTTAGGGCGCCCAAGATAGTCCAGCAAACGCCAGGACCGTCTCCAACAGTTGATTCAGCTGTGGGATCGTGGCACTACCAGTGCAGACCTTGCTCAGGAATGGCAGCAGGCAGGTGTGAGTGCATCTGCATGCATAGTGAGGAGACGACTTTTGGAGGATGACCTGGTGTCAAGAAGGGCAGCAAATAAGGCACTTCTCTTCAAAAAAAACCATCAGGGACCAGTGGCGGAACTACCAGGGTTGCAACAGTCACACTTGCGACTGGGTTCTGGCATTCTGCCCCTGTAAGGTGTCCCGAAGACAGCAGGGAGACTTCCGGTCCGGTGCCTGATGTAGCGGTCGCAAGGAGGGTGTGCTCTAACACCGCTTGTACTCACTTCCGACAATTGGCTTCCCTGATTCGCTCGCAACTTGTGCGGGGTGTTTCAGGTCCCACACATTGCGATAACTCTGTATGGCAAGCAGCCACATCTCTCCCTCTCTCCCTCTCTCCTTCTTCCTGCTTTACACTATTACACGAACTGAAGTCCCCTCCCCTCGTCCTCAGCTTGGATGTTACAGATAGGAGGAGGAGAGGGAAGAGAATGGACACAGCATTAATGGGACAGGACAAGCTGATCTGAGTTTTGTACTGCATCGCAATGCTCGGCATTTGCAGTGGAAGGAGACACAGGGAAGGGGACTCACTTAGTGACAGCTGGTGCTCGAACCAATCCCATCCCCCGGGAGATGAATGGAGAGGCGACGATCCTCAACCCCCCCCCCCCGTGGGAGACGGATGGGAAGGCAGTGGTCCACACCCCCCCCCCCGCGCAGGAGATGTACGGGAAGGTGGCAATCGGAGGCCCCCTTACGTTAGGAAGCAGATGGTAGGGCTGCTGCTCCTTGCTCCGGGGCCATTGCTTCTCCTGAGACCCAATTGGCCGGGAGTCCTAAGACTAGTCATCCATAATAGGCACCATTGGGAGCAATGTTGTCTCCTTTGTAATGGTATTCAGTGCGACCCAAGTCACATGTAAAATTGCATCAATGTGAAGAATGTCCTTAGAAATGGATCCATCACCTTTAGCTAGATAAATTATCCCCAGCACCGCATGTGTTCTGAACTCAAATTAGTGTCAACTATGTTCTCCATCACCTTCAGGAAGACTCAATAACTAGATGGGATGGATTTCAAATGATAAAACTCAGATATGTAGATTTTATCACTGGATCTCTCATATAAAAAGGAAGACCCAATTATTTCATAATGGATCTCTTTGCCATCATTTAAACTCCATCTCCGTAAATTCTCTCAGTGTGGTAAGGAGAGAAACACAAAATACAATCCAATAGTGCAGGAGTCTCTAAACTTTCTAAACAAAGGTCCAATTTACTGTCCCTCAGATATTATGGGGGTCGAACTATGGCCAGGGGGAGTAAAAAAATGCTCTAGTGCCAGGGACTCAGGCTTGCTAGTCAGTGGGAGTAAAATTTCATTGCATCTGTGGTCAGTAGGATGAATAGTGCCTCCCCACTGGTATTGGTAAGAATACCCCATCATTGGTCTCAGTGGAATGAATAGTGCCCCATTATTGATATCAGGGAAAGCAATAGTGCCCCACCATTGGTATCGGTGGGAGAAATAATACCCAATTATTGGTATTGGGAGGAATAGTACCCCGTCATTGGTGTCAGTAGGAGGAATAATGTCCCATCATTGGTATCAGTGGGAGGAATTGACCTTGCGATTCTCATTTGCTCTGACATGCACTGTGAGCTGTAAAGTCTTATATAGACAGGTGTGTGGCTTTCCTGATCAGTTCCAATCAGTATAATTAAACACAGCTGGACTCAAATGAAGGTGTAGAACCATCTCAAGGATGATCAGAAGAAATGGACAGCACCTGAGTTATATATATGAGAGTCACAGCAAAGGGTCTGAATACTTAGGACCATGTGATATTTCAGTTTTTCTTTTTTAATAAATCTGCAAAAATGTCAACAATTCTGTGTTTTTCTGTCAATATGTGGTGCTGTGTTTTAGCAAATGGCTGCAACATAACAAAGAGTGAAAAATTTAGGGGGATATGAATACTTTCCGTCCCCACTGTCAGTGGAGAGTATTGTAAGGGGGGGGGACTAATATCGGGAAGAGTAAGATTTGAGAGTATTCTGTTATGTGGGAGTAGTTGTGCAATTGATTCTACTATTAAATCTGGGCATCCCATAATTTCCCTTACCCTATCAGTTCAAAATCCCTCAATAAAATACAATACACACATACGGACTGTTCATTGTCTCTAAAGCCCCATACACACTATCAGATTTTCTGCTGAGTTTTTTCTTCAGATTTACCAAAACCATATAATATGAGGTCAAACCTTAGGATTTTCAATGTGTATGCAATCAGCAGGCATTTGCACTACATGGTTTTGGTAAATCTGAAGGAAAAACTCAGCAGAAAAATCTGATAGTGTGTATGGGGCTTGAGGTGAATGGGAAGTGAATGCCGGGCTGGGCAGAGATTACAGGTGGGACCACAATATCCAGAAGCCCCTATTGGGGGGGGGGGGGGGTTATCGCTACACACAATTGTAAGGAAAGATTGTGGACATTACAACATTGTATTTATCATTTGTAGCACATTTTAGATAAAGTGATTAGAGAAGATTTCATGTTCCTTTGTCTTACATAGTTAGTAAGGTTGAATAAAGACACCAGTCCATCCACTTCAACCTGAGTGAGTGTCTACAATTGTCCCTATCCCTGTACAATGTGCCTTGTATTGTGTAAGAAGAATAAAAGTGGTAAGAGTAAGAGGTGAGACATTTTACCTGAGATAGGTGTACAACGATAACACAATTTTGATCCGTGGACGTTTGTTGAGTCACTGTACAGTTTGCATGCAATAAAGACGCCGACTTCAACAGGCAATCCATGTATCTTCCGTCTGTCAATATAATTACGATCCAAAGGAAAAAAGCTTTATAGTCGATACAACAAGTTTTACATTTGTCCCAACTTCTCGGAGAACCTTGTTGGTTTATCACATTTCCTCTCTGCTCGTTTCCTTGCCCACCTTGTATTGGAGGCTCGTTTCCTTGCCCATCGTGTATTGGAGGCTCGTTTCCTTGCCCATCGTGTATTGGAGGCTCGTTTCCTTGCCCATCGTGTATTGGAGGCTCGTTTCCTTGCCCATCGTGTATTGGAGGCTCGTTTCCTTGCCCATCGTGTATTGGAGGCTCGTTGTTTTGCTCAACTTGTCGATTTTCTGTATTTTTTGTCCCCTTTCTACAGCACGACTCTAGGGGGCTAAAATAGCACGCCGCAAACAGCACAATTAAAGCGGGTACAAGGAGAAATACCAAACTGTACCCAATAGCCAGTCCATGATTCTCCTTGGGGCACACAAACTCTGCGTTCATAATACTTTCCAAAAACAAAAAGATCAGAGCGACAAAGGAGGTTTGAACAACGTTAAAATTTTTGTTGATGAATCTGCCCAGGTTCTCCATCATGCCTTTTTTAGGGACACGCGATTCAAGCGTTGGGTTAGGCTGTATACCAAATGAACCAGTTGAGATGTAACTGCAGAAGAAGTGTGAACTGTTGTTCACATCTCTGAAATCTGCTTTCACTTTTGTGCAGCATTAATTTTATAGGAAAACAGAATGTGGGAAGGGTTTAGGAAGTGGAGAGCTATGCAAGCCCCTACAAAGATGAATAGCTCACTATGTGTGCAGCTGGTGTTGCTTTTCAACTATACTATACTAAAAAACTTAACCACTTAAAGTGGAGGGCCACCCTAAAAAAAAAAAAAAAAAAAAATTACATCAAAATGTTCATAAAAATCTGGAGAAAATAAAAACAGAATTAGTTTTTTTTAAACTTACCAGAAATGGCTGTTGCTAGGCAGATCGTCCTAATCTGCCACTTCCTACACCACAGTGATGTTCAGTCTTCTCCTCTTCGCGTTGTCTTCTGGGGAATGGGGCACGCTGTGTTATGGGAACTGTGTGTGTCCCACAACACAGCGCGCCCCATTCACAAAGCGCTGCGCGACTCGCGCATACACTCTTGTAACTTATTCACTCCTTGATTATTTCCCGCCTTGACTACTGCAACTCTCTCCTTAATGGCCGACCCTTACGCAGGCTATCTCCCATTCAATCTATTATGAATTCTGCTGCTAGACTAATACACCTCACTAATCGATCCGTGACTGCCGCTCCTCTCTGCCAATCCCTTCACTGCCTTCCCCTACCCCACCGTATAAAATTCAAAATGCTAACCACAACATACAAGGCCATTCACAACACCCCCCCAGCTACATCACCAACCTCATCTGCAGATATCGCCCAAATCGTCCCCTCCGCTCCTCCCAGGACCTCCTGCTCTCTAGCTCCCTTGTTACCTCCTCCCATACTCACCTTCAGGACTTCTCCAGAGCCTCTCCCATCCTCTGGAACTCCCTGCCCCAGTATATCCGATCAGCCCCTAACCTGTCCACCTTTAGGAGATCCCTGAAAACTCATTTATTCAGTGAAGCCTATCCCACACCCACCTAACAACTGTCCCAAGCGACACCCCATCAAATCATTCCCCGCATCTATTACCTTGTTACCACCACCCCCTCCCTTTAGAATGTAAGCTCTACGAGCAGGGCCCTCCTGTACCTTTTTTTGTATTGAACTGTACTGTAATTGTGGTGTTCCCCTTATACATTGTAAAGCGCTGCGTAAACTGTTGGCGCTATATAAATTGTGTATAATAATAATAATACACAGTAGGAAACAGGCAGTGAAGCTACAAGGCTCCACTGCCTGTTTCCCTTAGTCCGAATGGCGGCGCCGGGACCCGAGAGCCGAGGGACGGGTCGGCCCCTGGCGGCCAACATCGCGGGCACCCTTGACAGGTAAGTGTACTTATTAAAAGTCAGCAGCTACAGTGTTTGTAGCTGCTAACTTTAAAAAAAAAAAATTTTCAGCTGGCCCACCCCTTTAAGGACCAAGTCTCTATTTCAGACTCAGTGTTTACAAGTTAAAAACACGTTAATTACTTAGAACCACCAAAAATTTAACTTTTTATTTTTCTAACACCCTATAGAATAAAATGGCGGTCAGTGCAATACTTTATGTGACACCGTATTTGCGCAGCGGTCTTACAAGCGCACTTTCTTTGGAAAAAATACACTTTTTTGAATTTAAAAATAAGACAATAGTAAAGTTAGCCCAATTTTTTTTTATATAATGTGAAAGATAATGTTACGCCAAGTGAATTGATACCCAACATGTCACGCTTCAAAATGGCGCCCGTTCGTGGAATGGAGACAAACTTTTACCCTTAAAAATCTCCATAGGTGACGTTTAAAAAATTCTACAGGTTACCAGTTTTGAGTTACAGAGGGGGTCTGGGACTAGAATTATTGCTCTCGCTCTAACGATCGCAGCGATACCTCACATGTGTGGTTTGAACACAGTTTTTATATGCGGGCGCTGCTCATGTATGCATTCGCTTCTGCACGCGAGCTCAGCGGGACGGGGCACGTTTAAACTTTTTTTTTTTTTTCTTATTTATTTTTCCTTTTTATTTTTATTTTTACACTGTTCTTTAAAAAAAAAAATAAAATTTGGGTCACTTTTATTCCTAATACAAGGAATGTAAACATCGCTTGTAATAGAAAAAAGCATGACAGGTCCTCTTAAATATGAGATTTGGGGTCAAAAAAATCTCAGATCTCAATTTTACACTAAAATGCAATAAAAAAAAAAATAAAAAAATGTTGCTTTAAGAGCTATGGGCGGAAGTGACGTTTTGAGGTATATTATGGAGATAGGTGGGGGCCATAGGCGTGCCCACGGGGTGTGCCGGGTGTGCACAAGCACACCCTAATCCCTGCCCACTCATTGGTCGGGCGGGCAAGCAAAAATGGCTAAACAATTCTATAGTTCTGGCCGTGGGCGGCGGAGTGATATACATCTGCACTCGGGTCACGGGAGCAGTGAGCGCCGTTGTAACGACATATTCGGCGACCCATCGCAGTTTGCTACGGAAGTGACATTCAGTCGCCGCCATCTTGCTATACCCCACAGCGCTCGCCCACAGTAAGGAATCCCTACTGTGGACGAGTGTGGCGTGTAGCAAGATGGCAGCGACGGAACGTCACTTCTGTAACAAACTGCGATACACACACACACACACAATTGCACACTTACTCTTTTGCTGACAAGTGCCTGTGTCCTGCCGAAAAAGGTCCCCCGGCGGATATCTCGGTTATGGCAGCAGCTGCTGCCATAACCGAGGTATCCATCTCTTCAGTGAATGGTCCGGTTTACGATAATGGTGGTCTCTGCGGCAGATTTGCTGCAAGATCACGGTTATCGGCGGCAGGAGAGGGCCCCTCCCACTGCTCTCCTGTGCCCTCCGTCGGTAGCCAACGTGTTCTTCTCGTGCTGGGTATGGAGACGAGTGAGGGGAAGATGGCCCCCACCATAGCGCACGCCTGAAGAGATGGAAGAGATGAAGAGATGCCATACCCGAGATATCTATCTTTATAGTGCCGACGTATATATACAGTGGGCAGTCCAGAAGTGGTTAATGAACAAAAAGAATAAAGTTAAAAAAGTTTTTAAATATTAATAATTAGAAAAAATAGCAGGAAAATAAAAGACTTGTGAACAACGGAAAGTTTAGTTTAGTTTAGTTTTCATTCGCAAAATACAAAATTTCGTTTTGTTATATTCGTTATGTTACGTTAATTCGCTTTCGGATAATTTGTTATTTCTGTAGAGTGTCGATATTCGTTATACGGAATCGATTCATTTTGTATGTATATTGATTCGATATCTATGTATGTATATATATTGGTGAGAACGATTCGTAGTTTGGAAAGTCGTTTGTTTATTGAATCCAATAACACACCCAATGACAATATCTCTTCTCCTCTGCTCAGATACAATACAACACCAGGGGCGGACTGACAACTCATGGGGCCCCCGGGCAATCGGAGATTATGGGGCCTCCGGGCAATCAGAGATTATGGGGCCACACAGTATACACAAACCCACACACACACACAGTATACAATCACACAGTATACACAGACATGTTTCTATTGGCTGAGAAGGTACTGGAGAGGTGGGGCAGCTATAATCTCAGGATTTTTAGACCAAAAGGATGTCGGTAAGAGACATTTCAGAGACAGATGTAAAAAAAAAACACAGATTTATACATACTGTCCCTGGTTTTACTGAGGCTGGCAACCCTGATGGGGCCCCCTAATGGCCCGGGGACCTCGGGCAGTGCCCGAGTGGCTGAATGGTCAGTCCGCCCCTGTACAACACCCTTCTTACTCAGTTCTCAGGAATGCACTTTGCCAGTAATTCAACCTCCAGCACAAAATTAATCAGCTGATTGGACTGTGCCCGTTCACACAGGGTCAGCGTGACTTCAGCACGGTTTGCAAAACCACTTCTGTATAGAAGTCTATTCAAGCCGCTCCAAAGTCTCCCTAAAGTAGTACAGGAACCTTTTTCTAGGTCGGAGCGACTTGAGTCGCTCCCATTAGAACGCTTCCATTGCACTGCATGGAGCACGACTCGTCAGGCGGCTAATTCTGAGTTGACCTTTTGTGTCATTAGACCTTTAACGAATAAACGAATCATGTCGAATTCATTCGTTATTTTCGCTATAATTTCTTTTGCATTAGTTGAAATTCGTTATTTTTTTCTTCGGACATTCAGATGCATCCGACTGTCCGAAAGATGCAAGATTCGGCCGAATTTCGATTCGTTATGAAAGGAATTGCACATGTATAGAAAAGGATGGGTGAACAGGTTTGGCCCAAGCATAAGTTCGGGCCGAACTTTGGTTGTTCGGATGTTCTGGCGAACACCAAACAATATGCTGAGTTCGGGGAATATTCGAAAGCCGCGGAACCCCGTTAAAGTCTATGGAACACTAACATGAAAAACCAAAAGTGCTAGTTTTAAAGGCTTACATGCAAGTTATTGTCTTAAACCGCAGGAAACCCTTGTGGTGTCAGAGGGGGGCGGGGTCACCCGTGTACGTCACCGGGTGGCCCTGCCCTCAGCTATATATAGTCACAGCGGGAGTAGCGTCACTCGATGGGAGTGTCCTATGGAGGCGCATCAGTAGCGGCTTTTTTTTTTTCCAGTATCGTCGGAGCTACATTGCTGGACTTTTTTCTTTTTTTCTTTTTTAATAAAGGACTTGTCCCGAAGCTGGCTCTTGAAAAAAAAAAAAAATCATTTTTGACACTTTTTTGGGGTGAAATGATAGGGGTACAATGTACCCCATTACCAATTCACATAGGGGGGGGCGGAAAACCCCCATGGCATCAGAGGGGGGTGGCCCCACCCTCAGCTATTTAAGAACTGTCACAGCTGTAGCGTCATTCTGCGGGCGCCTCCCATGGAGGCGAAATCGGATAGTGGCGGTGTTTTTTTCCGTATCCCGAGTTGAGAATGGAATTTTTTTTCTTTTTTATAAAGGACTTGTCCCAAGCTGTGTCTTGTGTTTTTTTTTACCATTTTTGACACTATTTTATTTTTGGGGTTGGCTCATCCTTAATGGTGACCTCCAGAGTTAGGGACAGCTGACATCTTACTACAGATTACTACGGATGAGCCGAACACCCCCCCCCCCCCAGTTCGGTTCGCAGCAGAACATGCGAACAGGCAAAAAATTTGTGCGAACACCGTTAAAGTCTATGGGATACGAACATGAATAATCAAAAGAGCTCATTTTAAAGGCTTATATGCAAGGTATTGTCATAAAAAGTGTTTGGGGACCTGGGTCCTGCCCCAGGGGACATGGATCAATGCAAAAAAAAAGTTTTAAAAACGGCCGTTTTCTCGGGAGCAGTGATTTTAATAATGCTTAAAGTGAAAGAATAAAAGTGTAATATCCCTTTAAATTTCATACCTGGGGGGTGTCTATAGTATGCCTATAAAGTGGCGCATTTTCCCCGTGTTTAGAACAGTCCCTGCACCAGTGGCGGCCCGTCCATAGGGGGCGCCGCCCCCCCCCCCTCCTGGCAGTCAAAAAAAAAAGTTTAAAAAAAAAAAATATTTTAATACTGGCCCTTTAAATATAAAAAAAATGACAAAAAAGGTCCTTAAGTGCACTGTGTTCGGACGCCGGATACAGTGCGACGCCGGACACAGTGCACTTATGGGAAGTGCCACGTCTGTGCAATCATGAGATTGCAGACGTGGCGCTACATTTGCGGACGTTTAGCCCGCCTTGCGGCGCTTCCCGAAGCGCCGAGTAGCTTCCGCCCGGCGCTTGTAGTATATATTACTACGGCCGGGTGGTTTGATTGACATCTCTGTTTGATGTCACTTCCTGTTTTCTCTGTCTCATTGCGCCCAAGAGAGAGGAAACAGGAAGTATGAGGACTGCAGACTGACTCTCCGGGCACTGGAATCTGGCTGGTGGTCCCTCCATCCACACCAACAGCATGACAGAAGACACAGAGAATGATGAGGATGGCCGGCCGGGGAAGGTAAGAAGTTTTTTCAGCCGCTCTAATGACCTCCTTCCCTCCCCCACCCACCCCACTCAAATTAAAGCCGTCCATTCAGTGACTGATCACCTAGTGAGAATCCATCCCCATCCCATAATGACAGCAACAAAGCTTACATTACGAGGTGTTGTCTCTGGCCAGGAGTGGGTGTCTGCAGCATGATGTCCTACACATGACTACACATATGTTTGGGCTGCTTTATGTGTATGTCATGTTATATGGCATGCTATGTAGGAAATGCTGTGTATGGGACATGCGGAGGACTTGCTGTGCAACTCATGATTTGTGGAGGATATGCTATGGGTAAAAAAATTATAGGCATAGGACATGTTATGTGGATGAAATTATGTGCAGGACGTGCTATATGTGGGACATTCTATGTGTATGTCATGTGTAGGACATGTTAAGTGGAGAACACGCAATGTATATGTTGTGTTATGTGTATGTCATGTTATGTGTAGAAGAACATGCTATGTGTAGGACATGCTATGTACAACATGTAATTCATGGCATGTCCTACATAAGATGTTCTACACACAGCTGGTTGCTTTTTGTGTGACACAGGCTGCATGTAAGGAGCGACTCCGCCGGGGACACCTGATGGCATCTGGTAGCAGGCGACACGCTAGGGGCTCCCACTGATTCTGCATTATGGTGAGTTGAATGATTTCATTTTATATTACAATGTAATAATGCGCTTCAATCATCCTGACACCATAACAGCCATGGTGCCGGGATGATTGAAGTGCTAACACCAGGTGTTTGGAGTATCTTTACCTGCTGATTGTTAAACTTTCTAGAATACACATATTTCTATTGTTGTGTAGGATCTGGGGCTACCGACCCTCCATCCCTCGTTCATCTCAGACGCTAACTACACCACCTTAGAGCCACGCCCACTATTTCGCTGAAACCACGCCCATTTTCACCAAGTGGGAGGGGTCAAAAAGGAAGGGCGGGGTCCAGTGCCCCCCCATCCTAACACTTCACCAGTGCCCTGCACAAAATGACATTTCTAAAGGAAAAAAAGTCATTTAAAACTAATGAACTGTCGGGTCCAGAATACAGATAAAAGTCTGTAGCGCTGGCAGATTTTTGATCAGGCGCTTATATGTAAATTTAGTGAGTCACCTGTTCTGTACATAGTTCAGATTTAATCTATGGCAAATTAGCCTCTGTTCCAGCATTGGCTGTGTTGCGTGCAGTTCCACACTGGCGCCTGTAGGTGTCGTTATCACCATAGGTCAGTGTTGGAAAGCAACAAGCTGAAGTATATTGAGTGCTCTTCTTTCCCAGAGGTAACTCGGCAGAGGTGGTCCACTGCTATCTATCCGGCTGCTAGGTCAGTGAGAGAGACCTATCCGGGTGGACAAAGATTTAATCTTGGACTGAAGGTATATCCATCCCCAAGTATTCAATTCCTCAGTGATCTAAAGAAAAGGTATTTGAACTTTCCTGCAACTCCTCTTCTACCTCTTTACTTCTTCAAGTTATTTCTCATTAAAGCATTGGAAAAGTACTAAAGTGAGTAGTGCCTACATTGTCAGATACAAAGCTCAACACTAATAGCATAGACACTAAGTTCTGGTATTGGTGAAACTACGGGTAAAGAGGTGACGGTAACAGCCTGATATAAATCAGCAGCTCCTACATTTGGGGGCGTCGTCCGGGATTGTTTGCTGTTGCCCTAAGCAACTCTGAGAAGTATTTCACCGAGAGTCTATGCTAAAAAGAGGTTTCTGGACTTTGTCACTTTCTCCTGGAAAAGAAGGGGTTAAACTGCAGGATTACATTTCTGACTGCATAGGCTGCGGGCGAGAAGTAAAAGTCAGAGAGCTACATGACCAGAGGAGCAAGTGGGAGGAGCTACACCTGCTTGCTGCTGCGTAAGATACGTGTGTGTGTGTCTGGCACCAAAGGAGAAGAGAGGCCTCGTAATCGTACTGAGAGGATCAGAGTGCGGCCATGTCGTCTTTTCCACTAATACCGTCAACTATGGGGTCCAAGATGTTCCCTACAAGTACCGCTGCGGGTGCTATGTTAACCGGAACCCTGCTGACAGATACCGGCATCCACTTGAAGCCACAGGGGCGGTTCGTACTATATACTGTTGGAGATAGGGCTGGGCATGCTTTGCCACAAGTGTGAAGGACTGGCCATACATCTGCATCCATTTGTCCGATGTTTGCAGTGCGGAGAATATCTATTCACAGTTGAGCAACCTACAATGTCGCTGCATGCTTACCGAGTGGACTGGGCTACAGGGATCGCCACAGTGGAAACTACTGCCTTTACTGCTGGAGAGCAACAGGCCTTAGTCTCATCTGCTACCGTGAGTGTTCCTGAGGGAGATGTCGCTGTTACTGCTTCATTAGCAGGCATCACTTTTGTTTCTACTTCCACTACACCTATTCCCACTGCACCTGTCCCAAGGAAGGTGGGATATGTGAAGGCTTCTCGCGGCCACAGTCAAGGCCTACCCCAGAGACTACCTGTACCGGAGAACATATCTGGGACTCTTCGTAAATATTTGCCAGCAGAAGAGTTGAGAGATTCGGAGATAGATTCTTTGTCAGGTCTCTCCGATGATGACGATTTGTTTGAGACAATGTCACAGGAATTATTGTGGGCCCAGGGTGAAGATGTTGCTTCTGCCTATACCTTCTCAGAATGGATAGCCATGGATTCTGGGAAGACATCACCTAATGTGGAACCGCATAGTACTACCAAAGAGACATTGTCTAAAGTTACTGGTTTGTTTGAGTCTGAGCCGATGCCCATCGGATCTATGGTGCGCAAATCACCAAATTCTTGTGTGCCTCCTGGTTTGGGAAAAAATAGAGCTTTACCCAGACTTGCCCGCTTTCAGAGTGCTCACAAAATGAGTTGCTACAGAATACGGTCTGGAATTTCCTTATGTTACTCAAGAAGTTATGCAGGAAATTGAGGCTAATCGAGAGCAGTGGTACCGCGAAGCTGTCTGGGACTACTTGTCTGTACCAAAACTTTTCCGGAAAGCTGGGTATTCTGCTGCTATGGATGAACGTTTCAATGGGTGTTTGCTGCATTGGAATTATGGTCGGCACATCTATGCTGACAAAGTGGTCATTTGCAG
This sequence comes from Lithobates septentrionalis, assembly GCA_037952835.1. Lineage (NCBI taxonomy): Eukaryota > Metazoa > Chordata > Amphibia > Anura > Ranidae > Lithobates > Lithobates septentrionalis. The sequence continues at coordinate 484,116 of JBBDGP010002437.1, forward strand.
ACCTGGAAAAGATGACATTGTTTATTTTATCACCACCGTGGATAAACAAGGGAAGAAACTGACTTTACCAAACCCCCTTTTATTGGTGATTATGAAAAGGAACTGTTGTTTTCTGCTTTGCCAAAGAAAAAAAGAACTTTGGGATATATAGCCAGATAGTGCCAGGGTGTAGAGAACTCCGTGGTCAAGAGATTTCATTTACCTCAGCACTTCCATATCCAAAGACTTTTTGATATACTAATTTTCTTCTGCTAAATAGTGGAATTTGCCCAGAGATAGGGATGGACTTTTAAGTTACTTTTAGTTCATCTTGCAATGAAAAAAAAATGTGTGTGGAAGAAAGTGTCATTCTCTTGGGAGTGAGGCTTTGCTCCCAATTGATTAGTGATGCTAATGTATATTTTTGTGTGTTTAACTTTGTTTTTGTTTTTTCAGGAAAAACCAGATCTCCTATTAAGCTGCTAGAGGCACTACAGTTAGATAGATAGTGAGGTCTTTGTAACACGATTGATGTGAATATGCTGTTGTATTAATGTTTGAAATTGTAACCTTCTTCTTACTGTCTTTCTTCTTCCCTATCCAAGTTTTTGGTTCAAATACCTACTCTCAGACTTGAGAGTCATATTTTTGGCAGACGTTGAGGTACAACGTCTATTCTAGTGGGGGGAGTATGTAGCGCTGGCAGATTTTTGATCAGGCGCTTATATGTAAATTTAGTGAGTCACCTGTTCTGTACATAGTTCAGATTTAATCTATGGCAAATTAGCCTCTGTTCCAGCATTGGCTGTGTTGCGTGCAGTTCCACACTGGCGCCTGTAGGTGTCGTTGTCACCATAGGTCAGTGTTGGAAAGCAACAAGCTGAAGTATATTGAGTGCTCTTCTTTCCCAGAGGTAGCTTGGCAGAGGTGGTCCACTGCTATGCGTTCTGGGAGAGAGTATTTAAGGGACAGATGCCATGTGCTAGAGGGGAGTCCTACCTCGCGGCCCTCCAGGCCGGAGGGCTGCGTTGCTGCAGTCGTGCAAGTAGGCCCAGAAGCCTGTCTGGGGCCTACTACTACAGAGATGGTCCTGTGCTGTCTGTCCTGCGGGAGGAAGCCAAACAATTGAAAAGACCCAGGGGAGTACCCATCTTGGAGAGGACCGTGCGGAATGCTGGTGTCTCAAGAGGGGCCTGGTGACTTAATTGGAGGATGCATCTTAATCTAATCTACCGCATAAGTACTGCCAGGTCGGCTTAAAGGTTCTGGTACTGTGTTGCTGTTCATCTAAAGCTACTATGTCCTGTGGCAGAGGATCGTACAGTTATATTGTTCTTCTCAAATCTGTGGGTGGGCAAAGATTTAATCTTGGACTGAAGGTATATTCGTCCCCAAGTTTTCAGTTCCTCAGTGATCTAAAGAAAAGGTATTTGAACTTTCCTGCAACTCCTCTTCTACCTCTTTACTGCTACTTCTTCAAGTTATTTCTCATGAAAGCATTGGAAAAGTACTAAAGTGACTGGTGCCTACATTGTCAGATACAAAGCTCAACATGGACTCTAAGTTCTGGTATTGGTGAAACTACGGGTAAAGAGGTGACAGTAACAGCCCGATATAAATCAGCAGCTCCTTCGGGGGTTAGTGCTACAAGTCATTGAAAAAAAACGGCATGGGTTCCCCCCCCCCCAATTCATTACCAGGCCCTTTGGGTCTGGTATGAATATTAAGGGGAACCCCGAACTAAAAAAAAAAATTGCGTGGGGGTCCCCCTAAATTCCATTCCAGGCCCTTCAGGTCTGGTATGGATATTAAGGGGAACCCTGCGCCAATTTTTTTTAAAAAAAGGCGTGGGGTTCCCCCAAAAATCCATACCAGACCCTTATCTGAGCACGCAACCTGGCAGGCCACAGGAAAAGAGGGGGGGGACGAGAGAGCGTACCCCCATCCTGAACGGTACCAGGCCACATGCCCTCAACATGGGGAGGATGCTTTGGGGTCTGGACAAGAGCCTCATCCCCACAACCCTTGCCCGGTGGTTGTGGGGGTCTGCGGGCAGGGGGCTTATCAGAATCTGGAAGCCCCCTTTAACAAAGGGGACCCCCAGATCCCGGCCTCCCATGTGAATTGATAATGGGTACATTGTACCCCTACCATTTCACAAAAAAAGTGTCAAAAATGGTAAAAAACACACGACACAGCTTGGGACAAGTCCTTTTTTAAAAAAGAAACAAAATTTTTAAAAGCAATGTAATCCATTCTCGACCCGGGATACGTAAAAAAACTGCCACCACGATCCAATTTCGCCTCCATGGGAGGCGCCCGCCGAATGACCCTACTCCCGCCATTACAGCTCTTAAAGAGCTGAGGGCGGGGCCACCCGTCATGTGCTCGGGTAAACCCGCCCCCCTCTGACGCCACGGGTTGTCACCTTAAATTTTTGTTTGGGGTTCCACTTAATATTCATACCAGACCAAAAGGGCCTGGTAATGGACTGGGGGGGGGAACCCATGCCTTTTTTTCAATGACTTTTATCTGTATTGTGGGACCCGACATTACATTAAAGTCACGATCAGTTTTAAATGACTTTTTTATTCCTTTAGAAATGTCATTTTGTGCAGGGACTGTTCTAAACACGGGAAACATGCGCCACTTTACAGACATACTATAGACACCCCCAGGTACGAAATGGTGGTTAAAGTGAAACACTTTTATTGTTTCACTTTAACCACTTAAGCCCCAGACCATTTGGCTGGCCAAAGACCAGAGCACTTTTTGAGATTCGGCACTGTGTTGCTTTAACTGACAATTGCGCGGTCGTGCGACGTTGCTCCCAAACAAAATTGACGTCCTTTTTTTCCCACAAATGGAACTTTCTTTTGGTGGTATTTGATCACCTCTGTGGTTTTTATTTTTTGCGCTATAAACAAAAGTAGAGCAACATATTTGAAAAACAATATTTTGTACTTTTTGCTATAATAAATTTTCCCAATTTTTTTTTTTAAAGCAAATTTTTTCTCAGTTTAGGCCGATATGTATTCTTCTACATATCTTTGGTAAAAAAAAAAAAATCGCAATAAGCGTATATTGATTGGTTTGCGCAAGAGTTATAGTGTCCACAAAATAGGGGATAGTTTTATTGCATTTTTATTAATAATTTTTTTTTTTACTAGTAATGGTGGCGATCAGTGATTTTTATCGTGACTGCGACTTTATGGCGGACACATCGGCCACTTTTGACACATTCTTGGGACCAATGTCATTTTTACAACGATCTGTGCTATAAAAATGCACCGATTACTGTGAAAATGACACTGGCAGTGAAGGGGTTAACCACTAGGTGGCGCTGAAGGGGTTAAGTGTGTCCTAGGGAGTGATTCTAACTGTTAGGGGGAGGAGCTACCAGTGACATGACACTGATCACTGTTCCTGACCACAGGGAACAGTAGATCCCTGACGTGTCACTAGGCAGAACAGGGGAATGCCTTGTTCTGCCTTTGCCGACCGCAATCGCGGGACACCCGGGAACATCGAGTTCCCGGGACCCGCAGGCGCACTCACGAGGCACACTGGGCGGCAAATTTAAAGGAACGTACAGGTACGCCCATCTGCCTGCTTGTGCCATTGTGTCGACGTATATGGTCATACGCTGGTCGGCAAGCGGTTAAGAATTATTAAAATCACTGCTCCTGAAAAGACGGCCCTTTTTTTTTTTTTTTTTTAAATCTTTTTTTTGCATTGATACATGTCCCCTGGGGCAGGACCCAGGTCCCCAAACACTTTTTATGATAATAACTTGCATATTTACCTTTGAAATTAGCACTTTTGATTTCTCCCATAGACTTTTAAAGGGTGTTCCGCAGCTTTCGAATTTGCCGCGAACACCCCAAATTGTTCACTTTTCGGCTCGAACATTGGGCTCATCCCTATAGCTTATGTAGTGCTTGTAGATTTTTAATCTACGGCTTATATGTAAATTTAGTGGGTCATCTGTTCTGTACATAGTTAAAATTTAATCTATGGGCAAATTAGCCTCTGTTCCAGCTTTGGCTGTGTTGCGTGCAGTTCCACACTGTTGCCTGTAGGTGTCGTTGTCACCATAGGTCAGTGTTGGAAAGCAACAAGCTGAAGTATATTGAGTGCTCTTCTTTCTCGGGGCAACTCGGCAGAGGTGGTCCGCTGCTGTGCATCTGGGAGAGGGTATTTATGGGACAGATGCCATGTGTTAGGAGTCAGTTCTACCTCGTGGCACTCCAGGCCGGAGGGCTGCGTCTCTGCAGCTGTGCAAGTAGGCCCAGAAGCATATCTGGGGCCTACTACTGCTGGGATGGTCCTGTGCTGTCTGTCCTGCGGGAAGAAGCTGGACAATTGAGAAGACTAAGGGGAGGACCCATCTTGGAAGGGACCATGCGGAAGGCTGGTCTTGAGAGGGGCCTGGTGACTCGATTGGAGAACGCATCTTATATCTAACCTACCACGCAAGTACTGCTGGGTCGGCTTAAAGGTTCTGGTACTGTGTTGCTGTTCATCTAAAACTACTACGTCCTGTGGCAGAGGACTGTACAGTTACATCGTTCTTAAGTCTGTGGCAGAGACTTTTCTTTTGTTCGTGCTACACTCCGGCTGCTAGGTTAGTGAGAGAGACCTATGCGGGTGGGCAAAGATTAAACCTTGGAAAAAAAAAAACACAACAACAATCACCCATTCCACCTTACCTGTATTGTAAAGACGAAAAATGTCTGTAGAGGTAAATTTGAAGGTCAAGATTATGCACGGTGCGTTATGCCCTCCAACCCTGGCCTCCTAGGAAGGTATGCAGAGAGGGACAAAAAAGAAAATTCCTATGTGTAGAGTGGATGGAGCTCTCTGTAAAAAATCAAAAATAATGATGTCAACCAATAGGATCCAGGGATGAGTATTGCAAAAGGTTCTTATGATAAACCGCCGGGGGCAGTAAAAGTTAAAAATACCTTGTGAGGTGAATGGAATCAATAGTGTTTTAAAGTCACATCCAATGGATGGTTGAAGACAAATTGCCTCTTAGGTGGAGGGTTCCTTGAGAGGAAATGGGGAGTGAGCGCTGCTCTGCAAGATGTTAAGCTAGCCCACAAAGTAGATCCTGCAGGTCAGACAGCATGAGCAGATGCTATACTTCCCATGGATGGGAACCTATAAGTTTAGAAAAATCAGCAATAATAAAATGAATTGTAGATCTATGACTCAACCAGGAATAAAGGACTTACTTGAAAAAAGCACAAATAGCGGAAGGGAACACCGAGGTGGTCCGCCAGGAGGACCGCAGCGTTACCTGCCTCACATTCAGAAAGGAATGCCAGAGGGTGGCAGGGAAAACCCCGCTTTATACCTTCTCTGGCGTGACGGCGTCTGACTCGCTGTCACGCCGCGGACCGAAAAAGAGGGCCGCGCATGCATCGGGGCTCACAAGATGGCGGCGGCGCTCATGACGCCGAAGCGTTCATTGAGCAGCGGCCATTTTGGAAAATCTGGTGCCCAAACCTGGACACAAAAGGGAGACCATCGGAGATGCAAGGGGGCAGAAATACCGCCCGATCTTCGAGGGAAAAGGACTGGAAAATAGTGAAACCCGGGTGCAGGGGCCACAGGCAGTCCCCATGAGGAGGACACAGAGCTGTCGGAATATTGATTATAGACCAACAGCAAAGTGCCCCGGGTGTCCGTACATACCAAAAAAGGGGGTGAAGGAAGGACTGGAAGGGCAAAAGGCACAAATTGACAGTTTAATGGCTTAGTAGATATAAAAATAAAAAAATATATATATAATAAAAAATATATGTAATGAATATAAATTATAAAAAATAGCAATAATCATGCCTAATTTGTATATAAGGTGGGTGGTGGATAAAAGATAAAAAAAAAAAACACTTTTTAAAGAAAAGGCTTAAAACGTAACACATCGTTTAAACCAGGGTATTTGAGGGCATTTAAAGTAAAGATCCACCTAGTTTCACGTTGCAGCACATTCCTGATATAGTCTCCCCCTCTTTCGTTAGGGGGGGGCGTATTCAAGGGCGAAAAAATGCAGAGAGAGAGAGAGAGAGAGACCCGAATGGTGAGCTTGTCCTATACCGACCTACGATGTTCACCGAACCTTTTTCTGAGTGTCCGGATGGTGCGGCCAATGTAGAGTAGGCCACAGGGGCAGCAGATGCCATATATCACAAATTCTGAAGAACAATTAAAAAATTTGTTAGGAAGGTAGGTTTTTCCTTTTGTAGTAAAGGATTTTTGGCGATGGGAAACAAATTCGCAGGTTAGGCATTTTAATTTTTTGCATTGATATGTAGAGGTCACTACCTTATGGTAGGTGATCTTTCTGTGTTTAAATGACAGGGTACCGTTTCAGGTAAATTTAGGCAGGCCTGTATTCCTAAGTCAGGCCTGGTTGTTTATTTTGGGAACTGGGAGTGTCAGTGTGTTGCAGGGTGTGGCCACTTGTACTTTGACTCAGAGATGCCTCCTCATGCTTTCAGTGGAAATGGTTCTGGAAGAGAGGTTGGACTTGGGATCTGAGTGGCAGGCAGCTCATGTGTGGAGTTCTGGCCAATCATTAATTTGTTTGGCAGGAGGCGGGACTCCCATATAAGGTGGGGTCACATGCAAGGGAGGGAGGTGGGAGAGAAGAAGGGAGAGAGAGAGAGCCCAGCATGCAGTCGCTGGTGTTGCTGGACGCCCCCTGCGGGGAGGAGGGATGGAGGAGCCATCAGGAAGAAGTAGCAACTAAGCGGAAGAAGACTGGAGCGATCGACTGTTTGTGAGTGCCACATGGACTGTTGATCAAGTGAGTGAAAGCCCAGGGGAGCGGTACTACCAGAGGCTGAGGGATGTTGGTACGCAAGTCAGTGAGACAGGTGATGATCGCCTGTGACTTTTGGTTCAACAATGCCCCCTGGGATTCCAATCAGTCAGGCGGGAGGAATTATTCAGAGTAATCTCTTCTTTAGCTCAACTTGGAAGTACTGTACAGACGGGAAGTAGTGGTCAAAAGGCGGAGTTAGAGCTCCGAGCACAAATAGAGATACAGATTGTTCTAAAAAGGTCTACGGGTGAAGAAGTTATTCAGAGTGACTCTTTACTACAACAGCCTATTTATTCTTTAGTAAATCTACCAAAGCCTATATGCAAAGAGTTATTCAGAGTGACTCTTTGCTATTCACTTTAATAGTTCTCAAAGACCAAACTACTACAGTTTTCCCATGAAAAGTTATTCAGAGTGACTTTTCATTATCCGCATTGTTCTAAGTCTTTGCATAAGAAGGCAAAGGAAAGATTATGAAGCAGCAAAAGAGCATCTCAGAAACCCTTCTCCTATCCCAGTTCATGTTATACCAATAAAGAAAGGAGAAAAAGTACAATATGGACTGTTTCTATTTCTTTGGGCTGCGATGTGCTAGGTGGTGAATGTGATTTACGGATAGAACAAACTGCAGCTACTTCGGGGGTAGTGCGCTACAGATACATGCCCTTTATAGTGAGAAAGGTCATTGACGGTGTGGGTTTATTATGTGGATTTTAATTTGCTCTGAGCAATAAGGCTTTTTATGTTTCTGGCTTTACGATATGTGATCCTAGGAACAGTGGCAATACATGTTTTCAACAAGGGGTCCTCTAATAGAATCCCCCAGTGTTTGTGAAAAATTCTTTCTATTTTTTTTGTGCTGAGAATGGAATTGAGTAATAAACCTGGTAGTATGAGGTTGAAGGGAAGATGCAGGTTCAGTCTGTGGTTTTTGACAGATGGCGGAGGAATCCTCATCCAGGAAGTTGGTAAATGCTTCCTCTACCTAGAGCTGGCGGGTACCCTATGTCCTCAAACTTAGTGTAGCGCCCACCACCTTTAGGTGGGTGCTAATTAGTTTAGTTAAGGTAAGTGTTGGGTAAATTTAACCAGGGCCTTGCACTTTAAGGCCTGGTTGTCTGTTTGTTTGGGAGAGGAGGAGTGATAGAATAGGGGAGGGTGTGGCCCACTTGCATTTTACCCTGAAAGATCTCCCTTACCTTCTATTGAAATGTTCTGGAAGGAAGGGGGACTGGGGTGCAGGCAGTTTGTATGGAGAGCCCTGGACCAATCATTAACTTGTGTTGGCAGGGGCAGGACTCGCACATAAACTGGGGGTCACAAGCTCCTGGTGAGGATGGGAAGAGTTGGATCCAGAGAAGCAGCAGAAATGTAACCAGCAAGGAGCAGGCTTGTAGGCCTGGAGGTGCAAAAGCCTCCGCGCTGGATAGCAGGAACAAAACCTGAAGGCCTGAGGGTTCAGAGACCTCAGTGCTCGATGGTTCAAGACTAAGCCCTCGGGCAACTCTGGGAGAAATGGACCGGCGTCTCAAGCTGGGATGCACCTGACCATGCGGAGAGGGAAGTAGCTGCTAAAAGGACGGAGTAGACTGGGATCGGCTTTCTGTGGCAATCATGGACTGTCGGTGCAACCTAGCAGTACTCATTCATCCAGAACTTTCCTGAACTGACGCGGGAGGACTGCAGGAGTCAAAATAGGCAGCTGAGGCCTAGGGCTTCCAGCATCCACATATGTCTTTCAGAGGGGCATTGGTCAGTTCATTATGGGAAAGGACATTGAATACACTAAGGAACCAGAAACTAAGAGGCAGCTCATATTTCTCTAAGCAATCCTGTAACATACTGCAAGCAAGCAAATAAAGTTCTGTTTAAAAGTTATTGAACTGTCTGTTGATGTAATTCGTGCAGGGGTGGAGGAACGGATGCAGTTACCAGAAAGGTGTGAACACACCCAGGAGCTCCCAATGGAGTAGTGCACTACATTCGTTTTGAACAGATTGCCTTGTGTGATGTAATCTGAGTTGTGAGTACGGTTTCGTTTTAAACGGTTGAATTGACTTTTTGGAATAACAACACTAAAATTATACTTTCTAAAAATAGAATAGTATTAACAGCGCTTGCATTGAATATTCATTCCTGCTGATAGTTAGTCATTTAAGTGCTATGGATTTTCCTTGAGTACAGTTTCGTTTTAAATGGTTGAATTGACTTTTTGGAATGTTTGCTTTCCATTTGGGATGGTGGCATCTTTGGTATGTAAGTATGAGTTTCCTGCTTTATTATTATAGCTGCATTGAATAAAAGTCTAGCCCAAAATAGCTTGTAGAATCTTAAATGATTTATTGGACAGAATACAGCCTTTTTATACACTTTTAACACAAGGGGTTAGATAACGAGGTAGGGCTGGCTCATGGATACTCCCCCTCCCCTCTAGCAAAAACTTAAAAGACAATTATATAATTAGCATGTTAATTAACACAGCACTTAGCCTAGGTGACCAGATAGTCCGTCTCCACAGGTCAATGTGATCAGGTCTTTAAAGGATCATGTATTGTTCAGAATGAAGAACCAAGAATAGTCTTCGGGCAAGTCCAAGAAAACAGTCTCTCAAAAATGTAACAAAAAAAAGATTAATATAGCAATACCAAATAACAGGGTGAATGTGGACAGAAAAAGGTCCTTGCAGACAGTGTCCATGACAGTGCCCCCCCGTCCCATAGTCTGACAGACCCAACTAGATCCACCACGGGTCAGCTTGGGGCTATCCGGGAGAGTCTTATAGTTCAGTTTGCCGGGAAAGTCCATCAGCGTTCCCATTCTGCTTTCCTGGCCGATACTGGATGGTAAAATTGTAAGGCTGCAGGGCCAAGCTCCATCGTAACAAACGTCCATTATCCCCAGAGACCCAATTAAGCCAGATTAATGGATTGTGGTTGGTGAACACCGTAAAAGATCGTCCGTAGAGATGAGGTTGGAAATTCTTGAGAGCCCACACCAGAGCCAAACACTCTTTCTCCACGGCTGCATAACCGACTTCCCTGGGTAGCAGCTTCCGACTGATGTAGGCCACTGGGTGCTCACCGCCATCAGGTCCTACTTGGCTCAGTACTGCCCCCAGCCCGACTGTAGAGGCATCTGTGTGGACACAAAAAGTTTTGGTTGGGTCAGGGGCAGCTAGAACAGGAGCTGAAGTTAGTGCATTCTTTAATCGTTGGAAGGCAGCTTCACACTCGGGGGACCACAGTACCTGTCGGGGAAGGTGCATCTTAGTCAGGTCTGTCAGGGGCTTAGCGATGGAACTATATTGCGGGACAAATTTGCTATAGTGCCCAGCTGTGCCGAGGAACGCCAGGACCTGGGTTTTAGTATGGGGGGTCGGCCACTTGGCAACTGCCTCAATCTTAGCAGGCTGAGGTCGTTGTTGTCTACTGCGTACTCGATGTCCAAGGTACTGTACCTCAGACATCCCTATGCTGCATTTCTCTGGCTTAAGGGTTAGTCTAACACGACACCCAGGTGAACCAGATGGTCCTCCCATTTATCACTGTAGATTGCAATGTCGTCCAGATATGCACAAGCATAGTCCTGGAGGCAATCGAGGAGTTGGTCTACCATCCTCTGGAAAGTCGCCGGTGCATTCTTCATCCCAAATGGCATTACTTTAGACTGGTATAGGCCAAATGGGGTAATGAACGCTGATTTCGGAATAGATTCCGCATCCAGAGGAATTTGCCAGTACCCTTTGCATGGGTCGAGGGTTGTCAGGAATTTTTCCTGAGCAATACGATCTAACAGATCACCCACCCGGGGAATAGGGTAAGCGTCAGTGGTGGTGCACTCATTTAATCTGTGGTAGTCTACGCAGAAGCGAGTCGTGTCATCCCACTTTGGTACAAGGACCACCGGGGAAGCCCAGGGGCTGCTGGATGGCTCAATGACTCCCAACGCAAGCATCTCCTTAATCCCATGACGCATCCGCTCTCTCACTGCGTCAGGTATCCGGTAAGCCGCCTGTCTTAGTGGCAGTTGTCCCGGGGTCTCCACTCGGTGCACTGCCATAGTAGTGTACCCAGGGACTGTGGAGAACATTTCCCTTCTCTGACTAAGGACCTGTCTAGCTTGTTCTCTCTGTGTCGGCCCTAGCTGGTCGTCAAGCTTTCCCTATCTATAAATAGTAATTCTATTTAGCTCCGGGAGCACCAGCAGGGGAAGATTCTCAGAATCTTCCACAGCTGGAGCACATATAGCGGCTACCTCTCCTGATCTTTCCCAGTATGCTTTCAACATGTTCACTTGAAAGGTCCATCGGACTCTTTCATACGAACATTTAGCCACTAGGTAGGTTGTGTCAGAGCTTTTCCACAACCCGGTAAGGTCCCTGCCAAGTGGCCTGTAACTTGTCCTGCTTGGTTGGCCTGAGGGCAAGAACCTTCTGCCCAACCTCTAGAGTGCGGTTCCGAGCAGTATGATCGTACCATCATTTCTGCTGCCTTTGGGCAGCCCGAAGGTTCACTTGGACAGAGTCCATGAGCTCCTTCAGTCTGTCCCTAAACTCAAGAACTTATGTTATGATAGAGGACCCTTGGGGATCAATTCCCCCTTCCCAGTGCGCTCTGACCAGATCTAGGGGCCCCCTCACCTGCCTCCCATACAGTAACTCAAATGGGGAGAACCCAGTAGATTCCTGCGGCACCTCCCGATAAGCAAAGAGAAGGTGTGGCAGATATCTCTCCCAATCCCTGTGAGAGGTTGCAAATGTCCTAAGCAGCTGTTTCCGTGTTCCATTGAACCTCTCACACAGTCCATTCGTCTGGGGGTGATAAGGAGAGCTCTGTAGGGGCTTTATCCCACAGAGCCTCCATAACTGCTGAGTAAGCTCAGCAGGGAACTGGGTCCCCTGTTCGGAGATGATTTCCCGAGGGAAACCCACCCTGGCAATGATCCGGAGCAAGGCATCAGCCACAATTTCTGCATGGATATTTGCTAGGGTAATGGCCTCCGGGTACCGGGTGAAATAATCAACCAGAGTAAGGACATATCTCTTCCCAGAAGGACTAGGACGGGGCAATGGTCCAACCAGGTCTACGGCAACGCAGCTAAAAGTTCAACAATGATTGGTAAAGGGTGTAGGGGAGCTTTCAGTGGGCCCCCATGCTTACCCACCCGCTGGCATGTGTCACAGGTCCGGCAATACTGTCGGACATCCCCTGTAATCCCTGGCCAAAAAAATGACTGAGTCAGACGGTGGAGGGTCCAGGACAACCCCAGGTGTCCGGCTAAGGGTATGTCATGCCCAATGTGCAGCAGGTCATGCCGATATTTCTGCGGCACAACCAGCTGCCACTTGGGTGAATGGGAGGCTGTCTTTCCCTCAGTAACCTGATAGAGTAATCCCTGGACCCACTCTACTCTAAAAATCAATGATTTTTATCATGACTGCGACTTTATGGCGGACACATCGGCCACTTTTGACACATTCTTGGGACCATTGTCATTTTTACAGCGATCAGTGCAATAAAAATGCACCGATTACTGTGAAAATGACACTGGCAGTGAAGGGGTTGACCACTAGGTGGCGCTGAAGGGGTTAAGTGTGTCCTAGGGAGTGATTCTAACTGTTAGGGGGAGGAGCTACCAGTGACATGTCACTGATTACTGTTCCCGATCACAGGGAACAGTAGATCCCTGACGTGTCACTACGCCGAACAGGGGAATGCCTTGTTTACAAAGGCATCCCCCTGTTCTGCCTTTGCCGACCACAATCGCGGGACGCCCGGGAACATCGAGTTCCCGGGACCCGCGGGCGCACTCACGAGGCACACTGGGTGGCAAATTTAAAGGGACGTACAGGTACGCCTATCTGCCTGCCCGTGCCATTGTGTCGACGTATATCGTCATGCGCTGGTCGGAAAGCGGTTAAGAATTATTAAAATCACTGCTCCCGAAAAAAACGGCCATTTTTAAATCTTTTTTTTTTTTGCATTGATCCATGTCCCCTGGGGCAGGACCCGGGTCCCCAAACACTTTTTATGACAATAACTTGCATATTTACCTTTTAAAATTAGCACTTTTGATTTCTCCCATAGACTTTTAAAGGGTGTTCCGCAGCATTCGAATTTGCCGCAAACACCCCAAATTGTTCGCTATTCCGCGAACAGGCGAACACCCGATGTTCAAGTTGAACTTACGGCACCCAGCCGGACGCCACATCTGCACGTGTAGACGCGCTGTCTCCTATGGCAACAATCTTGAACAGTTTCTAACACAGGTTGTAATGAACTAACTTCCTCCACAATCTCCTTTTTAGATCTTCACTCAACTGAGCTCCCAGCCTATCAGTCTATAGACCCGCTGATCCACTGCCACTGGATCCCTTGAGCTCTTCCAATCTTTTCACTGAGTATCTTCCTCAAGCGTCACCCCCGCGTCCCTGCCTTGGCACTCACAGATACTCCTCAAGTGTCACCCCAATAGCCTGCCCGGTCCCTGGCTTGGCACGCAAGACTGCTCTGCAAGTGTCACCTCCGCTGGTTGGGTCCCTGACTTGACACCTGCTGAAGTTTCACGATTCTTCACTGTCACCGTACCGTGGTGAGAACACTGCTCTGGTACTTGCTTCAGCTACTCACAGTGGTCCCTGGTAATAAGGTGGTTGGTCCCTTAGTGGCGACAGCTTCCCCTCTACCTCCGACTACGACAGGATCTCCGGCCAGCAGAACCGTCACAACCGTGCACTGCTCTCTTGCTTCTGGATGAGGCCTCAGACAGCCTAGCAGCCAGATGTCCCCGGGATAGCCCTCAGGCTCTGGCCTAATACAAAAGAGAGAAAACAAGCAGCGCCAACCTAAGTGCAGTAGTGTTATCACATGTTTTTTAATTTTAGTAAAAATGCACTCACTCTGGGTAGAATAAAAGCAGGCACATCATAATGTCCAATTGACAGCAGGGCTCCAAGAGGCGATCTTCTAGCGCTGTAAGTTCCTGTCTGGCGGCACCAGTGGCTTCCAGTGTCCCAGGCTAGAGCAAACAAGGCACAGGGGGAAATCGTCGGTCCAAGAGTCCCTGGTCGCTGTTGGGTGATGCTAGTAACGTGCACGCGTTCAAAACATGCATGCTCCTTCGTCAGGCATAGCATTTCACCATCTTGGATGTGGTAAAAAAGGGAATGGCAGGATAGGCGGGCCAATCAAATCGTAGCACCGCCCTATCAGTGGTTCACTAAGATTGACAAACTCTAGGGGACCAAGAAGCGGGGATTGGACATGGATAGGTTATAGAGTCTGTCAGTCATTTTATTTAAAATCATATAGCATGATAGAAAAGGAATGAGACAGAGAGACAGAGAGCGACAGAGAGCGACAGAGCGACAGAGCGACAGAGCGACAGAGACAGAGAGCGACAGAGAGCGACAGAGAGCGACAGAGAGCGACAGAGAGAGAGACAGAGACTAGAAATAGGAGAGAACATGGATACAGAAATGCAAGGAGACAAGTGGGATGGACAAGGGATACATAGATAGATATAGATGTATTTGGATACTTATATACTTATCTTCATACTAGTCATATATGGGCAAAGAGATAAATAAAAAGTATTGGGGAATTAATATAATGTATGGGAGATCTGTGTGCGCATGTGCACAAAGCGTGATAATAGATTATTTGGATGAAAAATTATAAATAATAAATAAATAGTAAACATGACTATGTATATATTGGGTAGAATGAAGATGAATCGGAAATAATTTAAATTTAGAGATAAAAATTAAAAATTATTATATTATAAATAAAATTATTTAATCAATCAATTGGAAATATTAGGTTACCAGCGGAAAAATATATATACATATACTTGTATATATAAAAGGGAGAAAAATGGGAAAATGTGCAAAAAAAAAAAAAAAAAAAAAAAAAAATATATATATATATATATATATATATATATATATATATATATATATATATATATATATATATATATTGTAGCAGAGCGTCCCAGAGAGAGCCAGGAAAAGTCCTGTTTGGGGTTTATACATCTCCCAGGCTCCTCTCATACAGGTTCAGGGATCTCTGATCCATGGTCCAGTTCAGGTCTTGGTCCTCTCCCCCAGGCTAATTTAAGCTCACCTGAGAAAGACAGCCCTTGCTTTTGGCCTGGGATACTCAGAGAACTTCTGTGTAAGAGTGCAAAAAGGTATGTAGAAGCTGACAAGCTGTAGGCTTGCTCAGCTTAGTAGTTAGGATCTGCAAATATTGTTTAGTTAGTGCCGAGACACGGCTAGGTTTTGTTTTGGCTATTTTTTTGTTCCTATTAGTTTCTTTTGGAACACTGTACAGCACCTGTATATAGACTTGTAAATATCACAAATAAACACCGCACTGTTTGTCACTATTCCACTGGATTTGGTATCTGTGCCTGAAAGACCACTCATCCCAGGGAGCTTTGTGCCTGCTACCTGTCCCCCAGGTTACATATGGTGGAGACTGCGACCAGCTGTAGTAAGTTACTACTTGAAAGGCCAGTACCTAGAGTGACTAAACATGGAGGAAATCCTAAAACAATTGGTGATATCCAATGCTGCACAGCAACAATCCAATGCTGCACAGCAACAAGCAAACGCTACACAGCAGAGGCTGTTTGAACAGCTAGCCACTGATGCAAAAGAGGATAGGAAAACCCTGGCTGCGATTGTGGAGACGCTAACACAGTGGTCACCTGCTAAAGTTAATGTTGTTGGAGACAAGCCCTCAGCCATCCATGTGGGTCGCTTTCTTTCCAAGATGACTGCAGATGATGATCCAGAGGCCTTTCTCTTAACCTTTGAACGGACCGCTGAGAGGGAAGGTTGGCCCAAAACCCAGTGGGCAGGACTGGTCGCCCCCTTGCTGTCTGGAGAATCGCAGAAGGCCTACTATGATTTGGAGTCAGCAGAAGCAGGAGACTATGAAAAGGTCAAGCGGGAAATCCTGGCGCGACTTGGTGTCACCCTGGCAGTTCGAGCACAGCGGGTTCACAGCTGGTTCTTCCAAGACGAGAGGCCCCCAAGATCGCAGATGTTCGACCTAATTCACTTGGTGAGAAAATGGTTACAGCCGGAGTCCCTGTCTGGGCCACAAATAGTGGAGCGTGTGGTCATGGACCGGTTCCTGAGGTCACTACCAGTTCCCCTGCAGAAGTGGGTGAGTCAAGGAGACCCCAACTCGGCGGACAACCTTGTGGAACTTGTTGAAAGGTACTTTGCTGCAGAGAACCTGGTCACCACCCCTACAGCCGCACGGACTTTCCGCCCAAAGCCACGGTCTCCCCAGGCAACCGGTAAGACTGTTCCAGGGGAAGTGGGTGGTAAGCATGGCAAGGAAATAGGGGGGAGGATTTTTGGTGCCAGGTCTGAAGTTTGGCGTCCCAAACAAGGGAAGCTACTGCCTGTCAGCAAACCAAAGTGGGGAAACATCAGGTGTTTTCGTTGCCAAGAACTGGGACATGTTGCAGCAAACTGTCCATTGACAGATGAACCAATGCAGTGCGATCTGTCCATTAGAAGGCAGTCTATGTTTGCTGCTGTTTCATGCGCTGCAGCACCAAGTATGGGAAAACACATGTGCCAAATGACTGTTAATAATAAGCCTATTACGGCCTTGCTGGACTCTGGAAGTCTAGTGACTTTGGTTACAGCTGAGATGGTCGAAACTGTGAATTTGCATGCTAAAAAAGTTGCTGTGATCTGTGTACATGGGGATACCCGCGAGTATCCTATAGTAACTGTTCAGTTTAAAACTGGCTTAGGTACGGTGACCCATCCGGTCGGACTTGTGCCCCACTTGGTGCACGAGGCCATCATTGGTAGGGACTTCCCTAAGTTTTGGGAACTGTGGGATCGTCCCGACCCGGTTGCAGTAGCTGACTCAGTGACAGAGCCAGAACTCCTGGCCGCTACTGACAATATGGGTTCAGGGGACTCTTCTCAGGGCTCCCCGGGTTTTCCTTTCTCAGTTATGGCAGGAGAGCTGGAGGAGCCTGAGGAGGTCCCCACAACCAGTGGAGCTGGACAGCCATCTGCTGAATCTGAGCCTACGTTGGAGTTTGCTGACCTTAATGTACACAAGGAAAATTTTGGTACCGAGCAGAGAAAAGACCCAACCCTTGCCAGGGCCTGGGAAAATGTAATAGTGATTAATGATGTACCTGTCGAATCAGGGGACAGGCTCTGTTTTCCTTATTTTAGCAGCAATGAGGATTTAATGTATCGCGTATGTAAAAAAAATGATGAAGTGGTTGAACAGTTGGTGGTCCCTAAGCCATACAGACGCGTGGTGTTGGAACTTGCCCATGGGCACTTGCTAGGAGGTCATTTAGGGGTTGAGAAAACTACTGAAAGGGTGTTGCGCAGGTTTTATTGGCCCGGAATACAGAAGGATATTGAGAATTATTGTCAATCCTGTCCTGTGTGTCAGATGTCAGCCCCACTACAACACTTCCGAAGTCCTTTAGTGCCCTTGCCCATTATTGAAGTGCCCTTTGAGAGGATTGCCATGGACCTTGTGGGTCCACTCCCCAAGTCTGCCCGAGGTCATCAGCATATCCTCGTAATCATGGATTATGCTACCCGTTACCCAGAGGCCATTCCCTTACGCACCGCGTCTGCTAAAAACATTGCCAAAGAGCTGTTTATGGTGTTCAGTCGTGTTGGAATCCCTAAAGAAGTCCTTACAGACCAGGGCACCCCATTTATGTCACGAATAACTAGAGAGCTGTGCAAGTTATTTAAGGTGACGCAATTGCGAACCTCGGTGTACCATCCTCAAACGGATGGCTTGGTGGAACGCTTCAATAAAACATTGAAGAGCATGTTAAAAAAGGTTGTTGACAAGGATGGGAAAAACTGGGACTTCCTGATACCATACTTGATGTTTGCCATCAGGGAGGTTCCCCAGTCCTCCACGGGGTACTCTCCCTTTGAGTTGCTTTATGGGAGACACCCTCGGGGACTCTTGGACATAGCCAAAGAAACTTGGGAGGGGGAGCAGACACCCCATAAAAGTGTCATTGAGCATATCGCTCAAATGCAGGACAGGATTGCAGCAATCATGCCGATGGTAAAAGAACACTTACTGCAGGCCCAAACAGCTCAACAGAGGATATACAACAGGGGGGCCCAACTCCGTGTTTTCTCACCTGGTGACAGGGTCCTGGTGTTAGTTCCCACTGTTGAGAGTAAGTTCCTGGCTAAGTGGCAGGGTCCCTTTGAAGTAATTGAAAGAGTTGGGGAGGTCAATTACAAAATATATCAACCAGGAAAAAGGAAGCCCGAACAGATTTACCACATAAACCTGTTAAAGCCCTGGAAGGATAGACTGGCGTTAACTGCGAGGTCCCTCCCGGTAACGCCTAAGGGTACTGAGTACCCTCTGATCCCTGAGGTCACAATTCCAGACACCCTGTCATATTCTCAAAAGCAGGAAACTAGAGAATTCCTGATAAGAAATAGAGAGAAATTTTCAGAGTTACCTGGCACGACTTCAGCAGTTCAGCATGATATTGTTACTGAACCTGGGGTCCGTGTCAAGCTCAAACCATACCGAATTCCTGAAGCGAGGAGAAAGGACATCAGCGAGGAAGTTAAAAGAATGTTGGAGCTAGATGTCATTGAGGAATCCAATAGTGACTGGTCTAGCCCCATCGTGTTAGTCCCAAAACCGGATGGCACTTGGAGGTTCTGTAATGACTTCAGGAAGCTTAATGCAGTGACAAAGTTTGACACGTACCCAATGCCCAGAGTAGACGAACTTATAGACCGACTTGGCAAGGCTCGCTATCTGACCACTTTGGACTTGACAAAAGGTTATTGGCAAATACCCCTGACTGGTAGCGCCAAAGAGAAGACTGCATTTGTGACCCCGGAGGGTTCCTTTCAATATAAAAAAATGCCTTTTGGGTTGCAAAATGCCCCCGCCACATTTCAGAGGGCCATGGACAGGACTCTAAGACCCCACCGACAATATGCAGCAGCATATCTAGATGACATAGTGGTACATAGCACTGACTGGGAGTCTCACTTGCCCCGTGTCCAGGCTGTCCTCGATTCCCTCTTCAAAGAAGGTTTTACAGCAAATCCAAAAAAATGTGCCATTGGTCTAGAGGAAGCCAAGTATTTGGGCTACACTATTGGGCGTGGTGTCATAAAACCTCAAGTGAATAAAATAGAAGCTATCCAGGAATGGCCACGTCCTGCAAACAAGAAGCAGGTCAGGGCCTTTCTTGGCATTGCGGGGTATTATAGAAGATTTATCCCAAATTTTGCAACTATAGCTGCCCCACTCACAGACCTTACGAAAGGGAAAGACTCTGTAATGGTGAAATGGTCCTCAGTAGCAGAGGAATCTTTCCAAGTCCTGAAGAAGGCTCTTTGTGCACAACCAGTACTGTACTCCCCCGATTTCTCCAAAGATTTTTTGGTTCAGACGGATGCGTCCGATGTTGGTATCGGGGCAGTACTATCACAGGTACACAATGGGGAAGAACACCCTGTGGTGTACCTAAGCAGAAAACTCAATGACCATGAGCAAAGGTATGCAGTCATTGAAAAAGAGTGTTTAGCCATAAAGTGGGCCGTGGACGCACTCAGGTACTATTTGTTAGGGCGCCAGTTTGAGTTAATAACTGACCATGCTCCTCTGAAATGGATGGCCCAAAAAAAGGAGACTAATAGACGGGTGAACAGGTGGTTTTTGGCTCTACAGGATTACTCATTCACTGTAAAACACAGGCCAGGTGTTGAGATGGGGAATGTAGATGCCCTGTCCCGTGTTCACTCCTGTTGGGCTACAGGTGTTCCAACCCTGGGGTTGAAACAAGGGGGGAGGATATGTAGCAGAGCGTCCCAGAGAGAGCCAGGAAAAGTCCTGTTTGGGGTTTATACATCTCCCAGGCTCCTCTCATACAGGTTCAGGGATCTCTGATCCATGGTCCAGTTCAGGTCTTGGTCCTCTCCCCCAGGCTAATTTAAGCTCACCTGAGAAAGACAGCCCTTGCTTTTGGCCTGGGATACTCAGAGAACTTCTGTGTAAGAGTGCAAAAAGGTATGTAGAAGCTGACAAGCTGTAGGCTTGCTCAGCTTAGTAGTTAGGATCTGCAAATATTGTTTAGTTAGTGCCGAGACACGGCTAGGTTTTGTTTTGGCTATTTTTTTGTTCCTATTAGTTTCTTTTGGAACACTGTACAGCACCTGTATATAGACTTGTAAATATCACAAATAAACACCGCACTGTTTGTCACTATTCCACTGGATTTGGTATCTGTGCCTGAAAGACCACTCATCCCAGGGAGCTTTGTGCCTGCTACCTGTCCCCCAGGTTACATAATATATATATATATATATATTTATATTTATAAAATATACACATACATACAGATACATAGTGAATAAACACAAGCACATACATGGGGAAAAGGGGGGGAGGGAAAGGGAAATATAAACAAAAGCATATGGGCTCAAATGCATGCAGGCAGGGAAACAAACACACATATATATGTATACAGATATGCGGAACTTGAATACATGGGAAATTTAATGGGAGGGGGGGGGGGGTCAGGGGAAACTGTACTCCTGTGGAACAATATGATGGAAGATAAGTTAATACAATTAAGTACAATATTGTCATGTTAATATTATAGAAAAAAAACTGGGAACTATATTAAGGATATATATATATATATATATATATATATATATATATATATATATATATATATATATCCTTAATATAGTTCCCAGTTTTTTTCTATAATATTAACATGACAATATATATATATATATATATATATATAATGTGTGTGTGTGGAAGATTTATACGACTGAATTTATTTATTTCAGGTACTTATATAGCGCCGTCAATTTACGCAGCGCTTTTACATATACATTGTACATTCACATCAGTCCCTACCCTCAAGGGGCTTACAATCTAAGGTCCCTAACCCACATTCATACATACTAGGGACAATTTAGACAGGATCCAATTAACCTACCAGCATGTCTTTGGAGTGTGGGAGGAAACCGGAGTACCCGGAGGAAACCCACGCAGGCACAGGGAGAACATGCAAACTCCAAGCAGGTAGTGTCGTGGTTGGGATTCGAACCAGTGACCCTTCTTACTGCTAGGCGAGAGTGCTACCACTACACCACTGTGCCGCTGTATCTTCATTCAGACCTCCAGGCACAAGGGCTTTGAGAGTATATATCCAGAAAGTTTCCCTCTTGCAGAGACGTTTGAAACGCTCCGTAAGAGTGAAAGTCCCGGGTACCTGTTCGATAACCCGAAGTCTATCAGTACAACCCTGGTGGTATTCTTTAAAATGTCTGGGAATGGTGAGATTGAGATTGTCCTCTACCGACCTACGATGTCCACCGAACCTTTTTCTGAGTGTCCGGATGGTGCGGCCAATGTAGAATAGGCCGCAGGGGCAGCAGATGCCATATATCACAAATTCTGAAGAACAATTAAAAATTTGTTAGGAAGGTAGGTTTTTCCTTTTGTAGTAAAGGATTTTTGGGGATGGGAAACAAATTTGCAGGTTAGGCATTTTAATTTTTTGCATTGATACATGCCCTTTATAGTGAGAAAGGTCATTGACGGTGTGGGTTTATTATATGTGGATTTTAATTTGCTCTGAGCAATAATGCCTTTTATGTTTCTGGCTTTACGATATGTGATCCTAGGAACAGTGGCAATACATGTTTTCAACAAGGGGTCCTCTAATAGAATCCCCCAGTGTTTGTGAAAAATTCTTTCTATTTTTTTTGTGCTGAGAATGGAATTGAGTAATAAACCTGGTAGTATGAGGTTGAGGTTGAAGGGAAGATGTAGGTTCAGTCTGTGGTTTTTGACAGATGGCGGAGGAATTGTCATCCAGGAAGTTGGTAAATGCTTCCTCTACTAGAGCTGGCGGGTACCCTATGTCCTCAAACTTAGTGTAGCGCCCACCACCTTTAGGTGGGTGCTAAATAGTTTAGTTAGGGTAAGTGTTAGGTAAATTTAACCTTACACTTACCTTACCTTGCACTTTAAGGCCTGGTTGTCTGTTTGGGAGAGGAGGAGTGATAGAATAGGGGAGGGTGTGGCCACCTGCATTTTACTCTGAAAGATCTCCCTTACCTTCTATTGAAATGTTCTGGAAGGAAGGGGGACTGGGGTGCAGGCAGTTTGTATGGAGAGCCCTGGACCAATCATTAACTTGTGTTGGCAGGGGCAGGAGTCACATATAAACTGGGGATCTCGTGCTCCTGGAGAGGATGGGAAGAGTTGGATCCAGAGAAGCAACAGAAATGTAACCAGCAAGGAGCAGGCTTGAAGGCCTGGAGGTACAAAAGCCTCCAGCGCTGGATAGCAGGAACAAAATCTAAAGGCCTGAGGGTTCAGAGACCTCAGTGCTGGATGGTTCAAGACTAAGCCCTTGGTCAACTCCGGGAGAAATGGACCGGGCGTCTCAAGCTGGGATGCACCTGACCATGCGAGGTGGGAAGATGCTGCTAAAAGGACGGAGTAGACTGGGATCGGCTTTCTGTGGCAATCATGGACTGTCGGTGGGCGAGAGCAAGGGAGTGCAACCCAGCAGTACTCATTCATCCAGAACTTTCCTGAACTGACACGGGAGGACTGCAGGAGTCAAGATAGGCAGCTGAGGCCTGGGGCTTCCAGCATCCACATACCACAATGTCTTTCAGAGGGGTATTGGTCAGTTCATTATGGGAAAGGACATTGAATAAACTAAGGAACCAGAAACTAAGAGGCCGCTCATATTTCCCTAAGCAATCCTGTAACATACTGCAAGCAAGCAAATAAAGTTCTGTTTAACCACTTCCCGACCGGCGCATGCCGATGTACGTCGGCAGAATGGCATGGCTGGGCAAATGTCCATTTGAATTCCCCGCCGTGCCATTGCGTGCTTGCCGCCGGTGGCACGATCCAGCCGGGAGCTCCGTGAGTCGGGTCGCGGCTCCCGCGGACTCGATCGCCGTGGGGATCCCCGCGATCGCCTCACGGAGAGGACGAACGGGGAGATGCTGATGTAAACAGCATCTCCCCGTTCTGGCTAGTGACAGTGTCACTGATCTCTAAAATCTCTCTCTGAATCTCTAAATTGCTAGACAAAGGACTAACCCAAAACGCTTATAGAATTACAAGGGAAATGAGGGCAGATTTCCAGTTCCTGGGAAAAAGAATTGAACATATAGAACACAAGCTAGATGTCACTATCTCCAAGACAACTCAGAATACTGACCATTTGCAGTTTATGCAAGAACAGCTTGACACTGCTCAGACTCGTATCGACGACCTTGAGAACCGATCGAGGAGGGATAATTTTCGGATCAGAGGACTACCAGAATCAATTTCTGATGTACAAACGGCAGTTCAAGATATTATCAAATCCTTGATCCCTTCAGTTCCAGCTCATAAATTAGAACTGGATAGGGCACACAGGTCCCTTGGCCCTCTGAGGAAGGATGGATCCCCAAGAGACATTGTAGTAAAACCACATTATTATTCTATCAAAGAAGAAGTGATGAATAGATCTCGTCAACAGGAACAGATTCAGTATCAAGGGTCAGACATCCAAATATTTGCAGATATTTCCCCCTACACCATACAAAAGAGACGATCATTGAAACCCCTCTTGGCAGCACTCACCAAGAAAGACATAAAATATCGTTGGGCCTTTCCGTTTGCCCTGAAATTTACTTACAAAGGCAAACAACATGCATTTCATAGCTTTCCAGAGGGTGAACGTTTGCTGTTGGACTTGAAGCTCATTACACTTGAATCTGACATGGAAACAGCACCCACACAACAGGGTTCAGCTAAACGTCAATCCCCTACAAGCCCACCTCCTTCACGTTGGAATAAAGCTAAATACAGGAGAGTCAAGGAAGGATAACCTCCCACCCTGATGAGGAGTCTCATAACTATTCTGTGTGAAAATTTCTAATTTTTTTTTTCTTTTTTGCCATGTTCCTCAGACCAGGGAAAGGGAAAAAAAAGGGAAAAGAAAAACGTTTTTTTTTGTTTTTTCTTTTTTTTTTTTTTTTGTTCATAAATATTGAACCTAGACTGACTTGGTTCTTGCTAAAAAAAGACTATTACAGGAATATAGTTCAGTGGTTTTTGCATAGTTTATCTGAGTCAAAGACTTTACCACTTACACTGAAATCTAGTCAGTTTGGACTTTTTTTTTTTTTTTTTAGATTTTTTTTTTTTTTCCCTTCTCAATTTTTCCCCTAGCTAGATAGTTTGGATTGCTATCTCAAAAGGGGTTTCCTGTTAGCGGGTCCTGTACTTTGAATATTTTTTATAATTTTTTCATATGCTGTCACTGGCCGGTGCTCATGCATTGTGCCTGCGCCTACTACTCAAACCAGTTATTTGCTGCTTTGTGTGGTAGGTTTCTAGCCCTTTTTATGGGCTGTTTAAATTTTTTTGTTCTGAATGAGGGGAGGGAGTCTTACTCCTCCCCACATTCCGGGCCTGGTTATGGCCTTTCGGTGCTTTATATATCCATGATGTCTCTTTATGCCTATTCTTTTTTTTTTTTTTTTCTTTTCTTCTAACCTCTTTTTTCTTCTAGCCTGCCTGACGATTGGATTTCCTTGTAAGGTGTATTTAGAAGTGTTAAGCCCAATAATAGTAAACAATTTTTTCTTCTCTGCTTTTTCTACCACATGGAATGGGGTAGATGACTGTGGATTGGTCAGCGTTATTTTCTTTTTGATCCATGGCGGGTAGTAATGCTACTAATTCCCCCCTACGCATTATCTCCCATAATACTCAGGGGTTGAATTCCCCAGTCAAGAGACGAAAGGCCTTTCAGGTCTACCGTGCTCGTCACATTGATGTAGTTCTCCTACAGGAGACTCATTTTCCACTGCGGTACACCCCCTCATTTTTACATGCACACCTCCCAGTATTTTATTTGGCTAATGCTGAAAACAAAACTAAGGGAGTAGCGATTATATTTTCTAAACAATGTAAATTTAATTTTAAAATGGAACACAAGGACCCGGAAGGAAGGTTTTTAGTGGTTAAAGGTACGATTGATGATAAGTTATATACTTTCATTTCTTACTATGCTCCTAACAAAGGACAAACACAGTTCTTCAGACAATTGTTTAAGACCCTTGGCCCACTTATGGTAGGTGTAATAATTATGGGAGGCGATTCTAATACAGCGTTTGATACTGGTCTGGATAAATCTAATCCACTTAAAGCACAATCAGTTAGACCCAGCAGAGCTAGTTTACAAATAGCGCGAATGATTTTTCAATCAGGTTTAACTGACATTTGGAGGGAACTAAATCCAAACATACGAGATTTTACTCACTACTCAAATCCACACCAGTCTTATTCGCGTATAGATCATATCCTTGTCTCTATACATCATATTCCATTGGCCATTACATCCTCTATCTTAGACGTAGCTTGGTCAGACCATTCCATGGTTCTATTAACAGTAAAAAGAGATAATTATGGACAACAGGGTTCTCATTGGACTCTTAATCAATCTATGTTGCAGGACCCCATTATAGTGTCTGAAATACAGGAGGCTCTGCAGGAATACTTTTGCTTTAATGATGTGGGTGATATTTCTGCAGAAACTCTATGGGCGGCTCACAAGGTGACCATTAGAGGTAAACTAATACAAATTTCAGCAAGATGAAAGAGAGAGAGAATGTCAGAAATAGAGAGATTGGAGAGTGATTTTATTAATTTAAGTAAACATCATAAAAGAGATCCCTCCAATGTTCCTATTTCCAAGCTAGACGCGGGTCGGACAGCCCTGAATTTGGCTCTCACAACAAAGGAGGATAAATCTATCAGATGGTTTGGGGCCAAGTTTTACCAGACCAAAGACAAAATAGGAACCATGCTAGCACATAAATTGTCTCCTAGGCTTCGTTCACACGCTCTTCCTAAATTTATACAGGCGGATGGTACCTTTACCCTAAATTCACAGCACATAATGAAGGGATTCCAGGACTTTTATGCTGAGTTATATAAGGCAGAGATAAATTCTAACCCCACTAAAATAGACGAGTTCCTAGATAACTTACATCTTCCAAAACTAACAACTACTCATAAAGCAGAAATGGATGCTCCCATATCCATTGAGGAGGTGTCAGAATTTATAAAAGCCTTAAAGGGTGCTACAGCGCCAGGGCCTGATGGCTTCTCTACCCCTTATTATAAAACTTTTTCTGGTCTTCTAACCCCCTACCTCACTAGATTCTTCAACTCCATGACTAAGGGCACTGGGATAGGTAATCAACTCAATATGGCATATATTTCTGTAATCCCAAAACCAGATAAAGACACCAGCCAAATAGAGAATTATAGACCTATCTCTCTAATTAATAATGATCTTAAAATATTGACCAAAATATTAGCTAACCGATTGGCTTCATTTATAGGACTATATATTGATAAAGATCAGGTGGGGTTCATCCCTGGTAGACAGGGTCCTGATCAAGTGCGAAGGACGGTTGATCTTGTATCAATAATGCAATCAGAATGGGATGGAGGTCAAAAACAAGAAGGAATGCTATTATCGCTGGACCTCTAGAAGGCATTCAATTCAGTTTCATGGTCATATCTTTTTGCAGTCCTTAGAAGATGGGGATTTGGACCAAATATTTTAGGAATCTTGGAAGCCTTATATTCAACACCAGTAGCCAGAGTCAGACTTCAGGGAATTTTCTCTGACCCAATTAGGATTGGCAGGGGCACACGACAGGGCTGCCCCCTCTTACCCCTGATATTTGCTATAATGATTGAAACCTTGGCAATAGCCATTCGTAATAATCCAAATATCAGGGGGATTCAGTGTGGCCAAAACAATCATAAATGCGCCCTGTTCGCTGATGATCTTCTGCTATTTTTATCCTCCCCAATTTCCTCTTTACACGAGATATGTTCATTGCTCAATGAATTTCCGTCAATTTCAGGACTAAGAGTGAATATGTCTAAATCTCAGGCTCTCAATGTATCCCTCCCAAGCTCTATGGTCTCCCAATTACAGGAAACATATGAATTTAGCTGGAGTAATTCATCAATTAAATATTTGGGAATTAATATAACTCCCAAGATTGAGAATCTGTATCAAGCAAATTACCCCCAATGTATCGAAAACTTGAGGCTGATCTCAAGACTTGGGAGTCACACAATATTGCCTGGATTGGTAGAATTAATTCGGTCAAGATGACCTTATTGCCTAGACTTTTGTATTTGTTTCGATCCCTTCCTATCCTGATTAGAAGGGATCATCTAAAAACATTTCAAGGTAAACTTAATAAATTTATTTGGAACAAGAAAGGTTCACGTCTATCAAACCGTAACTTATTTAATCTCCCTAAGCAAGGTGGATTGGGTTTTCCAAACCTCCTATGGTACTATCACGCAGCCCGATTAGCACAATTGTCCGTTATATATCTTAAAACTGAGCGACCAGATTGGATATTAATAGAAAGCCAAGCAGCTCCTACATTCTCCATGGAATATTTACTATGGTGTCCTCCCAGGAACAGGCCTCCAATACTGTCACCAACCCTTTCACAATCCCTTTCTTTGTGGGATTCCCTTAGGAAGCTTCCTTCCCTGGTTTCAGAAATACAACCATTAGCTCATCTGTTCCAAAACCCTCTATTCCAACATGGCATGGATGTTGAGGCCTTCAAGTGGTGGAGGGACAAGGGGGTGTACCGCATTGGTCAATTTTTTTCTTGCACAGGCCCACTACCCCTTAAACATTTTATAGATGAACTAGATCTTCCCTCTACAGAAAAGCCTAGATTTTACCAGATCTCAAGCTTTGTTCACTCTTTATGGAAAACTAAACCTAATCCTCCAAGATTTACGGCATATGAAGGTTGGTGTGCACAAGCCACGGAGCGGAAGGGAGGGATTTCTGTGATCTATGCTTCACTTGCTTCCAATTCTGTAAAATTACCATACATGTTGGCCTGGGAGAAAGACCTTCCGACTGATTGGGATCTGGAAGACTGGTATGAGAACTATTCTCATTCGATCAAAGGTTTATATAATACTTCACTCATCGAAGCTAATGTTAAAATATTCACGAAATGGTACTTGGTTCCCACAAGATTGGCAGCAATGTTCCCTTCCACTTCACCCTTATGCTTTAGAGGCTGTCAGGGAATAGGTTCTATGATTCACATATGGTGGGAATGTCCCAGAATCCGAGGATTTTGGAATAGGGTCTTCCACATCATACGAAAGGTTACAGGTTGTGCTATCTCTCAAACACCAGCGATTGCCTTGCTGAATGGATTCTTGCTGCATGTCTCTAAAACCACCCGTAAATTGATTCTGTTTATATTGACAGGAGCCAAATTGTCTATTGCCAAAGCATGGAAGAAGTCTTCGGTATCTCTATTGTCCATGAAAAGGAAGATTTCATGGATAATGGAACAAGAAAAAATGGTTAGTTCCTTATTGGACAAGACCACACAATTTGAAGCCACTTGGGAACCCTGGGCTCGGTTTATGGGAATTTCTCTAAAACCGGACATAGGTAGCAACACCAATCGCTGATTTTTGAGTTTCACATCGGAAAGACAGGCATTCTATACTCTTTTTCTGTACTATTTCTTTATCTTCTTTCTTCTCCCCTAGTCTCTTTCCTTTAAATATCTTCTTTTTATGTTTTAGGAACAGTATAATTTTTCCTTAAAGTTACATAGAAATTCTCAGGTTTATATACTAATTTTTCATACTAGGGTCAGAATGTCTATTTTTGATCTATTATAATGGGAACATTATATTGTACCCCTGATAAATTCCATAATAATCTTTGAGCTGCATATAACGGATTGTTAATAATATCTCCTCTCTTCTCTCAAATAAAAGTTTATAAGAGAAAAAAATGGTTAATGAGAGGGAGAATCCTCACCCCTCCTTGGACACAGTGTGATCCCCTTTGGGGTGTCGAAGGGGGAGTGAGGCTTCAACATATCTTACAATTAGCAGGTGTACAATTTGAAATTGAATGGATATAGTCAAAGTTAAGAGTTTACATTATATTACTTATACTTTATTTCTTTATATTGTTAGTGCTGTTCACCACAGTAATAAGACAACCAATAGACTGTGATCACATATTTTGAATTCGCTGTGAAATATATTGTACAAATTTTTTGTTATGCTGATTATACTGTACTATTTTTTCAATGATGATAATAAAAAACTTGAATGAGAAAAATATATATAAGAAAATTGTCTTCTTACTGGCAATGTTAACAAATACCACCGCTATTCACAACATATAAAAATATATAAGAAAATTGTCTTCTTACTGGCAATGTTAACAAATATCACAGGGCTTCTCTATAATGTTAAAATATTTTTTTATATAACCTCAAATCATAGGTATATAACCTTAGCTAGGTCTCGACACTAACATCATAGTGATTGGCATATGCTATGAGAGAAAGGAAAATAAAAATAAAACGAAAAATATGCAGTATATAAAAAATAAATAAATAAAAACAATGTACTATTTCCTAATTACTGACTCTTTTTTACAAGAATTCCATTACTGGTCACTGTTTTTATGGGGAAGGGGACATTAGGCTTCCCTCCTATATTCTCTCACGGTGACCATTCCTATCAGGGCGTACTGACACTTAGAAATTCTTATGTAAACTGTAAAAGGTAATATATACTGTAGCTAGAGTACCTATTAGACAGCATTGGTAATCTGCTTATATGGGGGGTTAGAGCCCCTGGGAGTTGAAAGATGGATAGACCCAAATGGGAATATTAGTGCTATGCAGGGCTTTTTTTTTTTTAAATGCAATAACCTAACTTGCCATTAGTAATTGCTAATGAAGCAGTTTAGGTCAAGTTCAATGTTCAGGCCATTAGGGCTGAGTGTATTCTCGTTGGGAAATTTCCCTCACCATATTCCCACCCCTCCAATTGGGATAGATCTTATCAATTCTCCAAAATTTGAGGCCTATCGGGTTTTTATTGTGCTTCTGTCTAAAGTGTAGAGATACACTGTGTTCTTTGTAGCCTTTAAGGATGTTATAGATATGTGTAGAGACTCTTTTGCCCAACGTTCTCTTAGTGCATCCTATATACATCAAGCCTTACGGACATTCTAAGGCATATACAACATGCATTGACATGCATGTGATAAATTCTTTTATTTGGAATTGTTTGCCATTCGCTGTTGATGTGAATGAAGTGAGACCCCTCAAATGAGTACTAACCTGCTGACATGCCTTACATTTTCTACAGGCATAAAAACCCGCTCGATCCCAGAACATTTTAATTTTACTGGATGGGTCAAGCACTTTTTTGACCACCTGATCCCTGAAAGAGCTAGTTTTCCTATATATGAAAGGTGGATTGGTTGGCAGAAAATTTCCCAATACTTTGTCCATGCATAAGATGTTCCAATGCTTTTTGATAATAGATTCAATTTCGCGGTATTGTTCATGGTAATTGCTTATGTAGCAATAACTCTCGGTGGAGCTGCTGATTTAAGCAGGTCTGTTACCTTCACTTTGCTTCCCTCTGTTTCACCGGCACGGGGTCTAGGGTTCCGTTGAGTTTACCTCTGGACGACACACGCACCAACTCTGAAGTACGTTTTCAATGCTTTATTAAACACTTGACTTAGGAAATAGCAGGAAAGAGGTGAAAAGGAAACTGCAGAAGAAACTCAAACATCTTCTTGTAGGGTTCTTTAACAAATGTTCGGGTAGAATTCAGATATTATATGGAATGCGCTCTCCTCGTGGGACACACTCCTTGATCATCTGGATAGGCCTTTCTCACTAGCCTAGCAGCCAGTACGCAGCACAAATCAAAGTCTCTGCCACAGACTTGCTTGGGAACAAAATCCATACGATCCACTGCCACAGGATGTATCAGATTTCTGTAATGAATGTCAGTCACAGTGCCTGAAAATTTAAGCCGAGCCGGCAACACTAAGCTGTATAGTTACTTTCGGATACGTCCTCCAACCAAGTCACCAGGCCCCTCTATAGACCAGCACGCTGCATGATCCCTCCAAGACGGGTCCTCCCCTGGGATACCTCGGTTGTCCAGCTTCGTCACACAGGACCGACAGCTCAGGACCATTCCTCGGCCGCGGTAATAGGCCCCAGACAAGCCTTTGGACCCACCCCTGCACCGCAGTATCGTGGGCCACGAGGTAGCTCCTTAACGCATACCTGTCGGCCAGGAGGGCCAGCAGGTGGCTGCAAAACAAACCACAAAAAATGTTGTCTGTCCCATAAATACCCTCGCCCAGAATGCAACTCAGACGACCACCTCCACTGGGTTGTCTCCGGGACAGAAGAGCATCCATACGCTTCAACACATTGCCTTTCCAACACTAACCAGTGATAACAGTGAAACCCACCAGTCAGCACGGAAACACACACAACGTCAGCCAAGCTGGAACAGAGGCAAACCTAACCTTCCTAACGAACAAGTTACTAAATTTACCTAACATGCGGTAGATTGCAAATCTACCAGCGCTACACTTATAAAGCCCCATTCATGTCTCTGATCTTGTGGTTTAGCTACTGGGTCAAGCACTTTTTTGACCACCTGGTCCCCGAAAGAGCTAGTTTTCCTATATATGAAGGGTGGGTTGGTTGGCAGAAAATTTCCCAATAATTTGTCCATGCATAAGAGGTTCCAATGCTTTTTGATAATATATTAAATTTCCCGGTATTGTTCCTAAGTAAGAATCTTGTGTGGATCTACCAACTTCTTCAATCATTGTTGTCAGCAGATGTGGTTTATACCCTTTTTCCACAAATCGTGTTTTTAGTAATTCGGCTTGGGTAGCATAGTCGCTATCGAAGGTGCAATTGCGACGTATACGGGTTAATTGTCCCTTAGGGATATTCTGTATCCATCGTGGGTGATGTCCACTTTGTACCGGAATATAGCTGTTTAAATCCGTACTCTTGAAATATGCTTTTGTGTATAGTTGATGTTCCCCTCTCATTACCATAACGTCCAGGTAGTGGATATGTTCTTGATTCCCGTTAAACTCCAATTTGATATTGTTTGTGTTGCTGTTGAGCCAATGAGATTATTCCTGTAAAGATGCTTCTGTGCCTTGCCAAATCATAAACAGGTCGTCTATGTACCGTTGGTAGAAGATCAATTCTCTTCCCCTGTTTTGATATACCCATTTGTCCTCCCATTCGCTCATAAATAAATTCGCCAAGCTTGGGGCGAACTTGGCACCCATAGCTACTCCTGCTTTCTGGCTATAAAATTGGAATGCATACCAAAAGTAATTGTGTAATAAGCAATATTCTATAATCATGAACAAAAGTTTCTTTTGTGTGAAGTGTATATCCTCTCTTTTACTAAAGGCCCAATTAAGGGCCAGAATGGCGTCTTCATGCTGGATTATTGTATATAAGGACGCTACATCTGCTGTTATGAGAAATATTTGTGCGTCTTGCTGTAATACAACTTCCTTTATTTTCTGTATGAAGGTTGTGGTATCTTTTAACTACGCTTTCGTGGAGCTAACACTAGATTGTAAAAAATGGTCAAGGTATTCACCTACTCGTGCTGTAACTGAATTTATGCCGTTGACTATAGGCCTAGCCGGAGGCCTCTCTGGATCCTTGTGGATTTTTGGAACTGTATATATTGTGG
This sequence comes from Lithobates septentrionalis, assembly GCA_037952835.1. Lineage (NCBI taxonomy): Eukaryota > Metazoa > Chordata > Amphibia > Anura > Ranidae > Lithobates > Lithobates septentrionalis. The sequence continues at coordinate 516,633 of JBBDGP010002437.1, forward strand.
GTATTCTATTATAGGTGGGGCACAGATACAGTTTTTTTCTTTTTTTGTTATAATTTGCTTGTAGAAGCCATAATCGATTAGGGTGAATAGGTCCTCTCTATACTTGGAATGGATAAGGACCCCACCACCAAGTATAGAGAGGACCTATTCAACCGTATTGATTATGGCTTCATATACAATCAAAGAAAAGTTTAAACCCCAAACATATAATGGAAGGCATTAAAGCCCTAGAAAATAGGAAAGATATCATAATCCGTCCAGCAGACAAGAGCAAAAATTCAGTTACAGCACGAGTAGGTGAGTACCTTGACCATTTTTTACAATCTAGTGTTAGCTCCACAAAAGCGTACTTAAAAGATACCACAACCTTTATACAGAAAATAAAGGAAGTTGTATTTCAGCAAGACGCACAAATATTTCTGGTAACAGCGGATGTAGCGTCCTTATATACAATAATCCAGCATAAAGACTCCATTCTGGCCCTTAATTGGGCCTTTAGTAAAAGAGAGGATATACACTTCACACAAAAGAAACTTTTGTTCATGATTTTAGAATATTGCTTATCACACAATTACTTTTGGTATGCATTCCAATTTTATAGCCAGAAAACCGTAGTAGCTATGGGCGCCAAGTTCGCCCCAAGCTTGGCAAATTTATTTATGAGCGAATGGGAGGACAAATGGGTATATCAAAACAGGAGAAGAGAATTGATCTTCTACCAACGGTACATAGACGACTTGTTTATGATTTGGCAAGGCACGGAAGCATCTTTACAGGAGTACTCTCATTGGTTCAACAGCAACACAAACAATATCAAATTGGAGTTTAACTGGAATCAAGAACATATCCACTACCTGGACGTTATGGTAATGAGAGGGGAACATCAACTATACACAAAAGCATATTTCAAGAGTACTGATCGAAACAGCTATATTCCGGTACAAAGTGGACATCACCCACGATGGATACAGAATATCCCTAAGGGACAATTCACCCGTATACGTCGCAATTGCACCTTCGATAGCGACTATGCTACCCAAGCCGAATTACTAAAAACGCGATTTGTGGAAAAAGGGTATAAACCACATCTGCTGACAAAAATGATTGAAGAAGTGGGTAGATCCACACAAGATTCTTACTTAGCCCCAGTAGCTAAACCACAAGATCAGAGACATGAATGGGGCTTTATAAGCAATTACCATGAACAATACCGCAAAATTGAATATATTATCAAAAAGCATTGGAACATCTTATGCATGGACAAAGTTTTGGGAAATTTTCTGCCAACCAATCCACCTTTCATATATAGGAAAACTAGCTCTTTCAGGGATCAGGTGGTCAAAAAAGTGCTTGACCCACTCAGTAAAATTAAAATGTTCTGGGATCGAGCGGGTTTTTATGCCTGTAGAAAATGTAAGGCATATCAGCAGGTTAGTACTCATTTGAGGGGTCTCACTTCATTTACATCAACAGCGAATAGCAAACCATTTCAAATAAAAGAATTTATCACATGCATATCAACGCATGTTGTATACGCCCTAGAATGTCCGTGCGGCTTGATGTATATAGGATGCACAAAGAGAACTTTGGGCAAAAGAGTCTCTGAACATATCTATAACATCCTTATAGGCTACAAAGAACACAGTGTATCTCTACATTTTAGACAGAAGCACAATAAAAACCCGATAGGCCTCAAATTTGGGAGAATTGATAAGATCTATCCCAATTGGAGGGGTGCGAATATGGTGAGGGAAATTTCCCAACGAGAATCTTTATGGATATACTCTACTAATACACTCAGCCCTAATGGCCTGAACATTGAACTTGACCTAAACTGCTTCATTAGCAATTACTAATGGCAAGTTAGGTTATTGCATTTTTACAGCAAAAAACGCCCTGCGTAGCACTAATATTCCCATTCAGGTCTATCCATCTTTCAACTCCCAGGGGCTCTAACCCCCCATATAAGCAGATTACCAATGCTGTCTAATAGGTACTCTAGCTACAGTATATATTACCTTTTACAGTTTACATAAAAATTTCTAAGTGTCAGTACACCCTGATAGGAATGGTCACCGTGAGAGAATATAGGAGGGAAGCCTAATGTCCCCTTCCCCATAAAAACAGTGACCAGTAATGGAATTCTTGTAAAAAAGAGTCAGTAATTAGGAAATAGTACATTGTTTTTATTCATTTATTTTTTATATACTGCATATTTTTCGCTTTATTTTTATTTTCCTTTCTCTCATAGCATATGCCAATCACTATGATGTTAGTGTCGAGACGTAGCTAAGGTTATATACCTATGATTTGAGGTTATATAAAAATTTTTTTTAACATTATAGAGAAGCCCTGTGATATTTGTTAACATTGCCAGTAAGAAGACAATTTTCTTATATATTTTTATATGTTGTGAATAGCGGTGGTATTTGTTAACATTGCCAGCAAGAAGGCAAATGTTTTTAACTTGGTGTATATAACGGATAAATGCTCTTAGCTTAACTGCCGCAAATGTCTTTTAATGATGTACCATTCATTGCCACCGTTTACTTACGCCACACATTGGGGAGTGAATTCTATAAGCATGATTGATTATTCTTGGATTAATGTGGTAAACATTACCAGGGATGGATTGGATGCTGAGCTTTAGCCTCCGTTTGTCAACAAATAGGCGGTACCCCAGTCGATGACGCTCGTGATGACGTCTCAAATGGAGTCCGCCTAGTGTCTTATTTAAGACTTAGAGTCCTGTTGTGTGGCCACGCCCTCTGAAGACGTAATGACGAAATGCATCAGGGCATGACCACGTGACCCTACAGCCTCACACACCATAGCGTCATCCCGGGACTCATCGGCGTGGGCGGGATGCCAACATTCCGACCAGCGGTGAGCACACGCAAATGGATGTGACAGGCCTTGTTTTATTTTAAACACTGTAAGCATATCTCTTGACGGGGGATCTTTTGTTTATTGGTTTTATTGGTTGAATAAACAATGTTGCACTATGGAAAGTCTCCCCTATTGTTTTCCATGATATCCTGGTGCTAATTGAATTTCTGGGAGTTTAACCGAATACGACCAGTAGCAGTTCCAGAGCGCAGTGCCAGACTTGAGGAGATGACAGGCTCTTTTAATCCAGATTTCTGGTAAGCCTGTATACCAAAGGGATAAATCACGAGGTGATATGGTGGAGGTTTATTACTTTCAAGGACTACTATTGGATTCAGTTTCAAAGCCCTTTCACCACTGTTTACCACACACTCTAGCTCAGGTTTTTACCCCTGGGACATGCATCCTTTATGCTGCACATGAGCTGGACATTGCGTACGATATATCTGTATCTCATACTATCCGAATTTTCATTTTATTTTATTTCATTCTATATTGTAATTTTTATCTTACCTGTACAGGATTTGATGACATTCTCTGTGCAAGTCTTTTTCATGCATTTTATGTACAATTATAATTGCATTGTATAATAGCTTTTAGTCCCCTCTAGGATTCAGATTTCCCAGTGCTGTATGCTGCAGTCTCCAGGAGGTTAGTGGACTGCACTGGTATGACAGCAAGGGAATTCCATAGCACTTAAATGACTAACTATCAGCAGGAATGAATGTTCAATGCAAGCGCTGTTAATACTATTCTATTTTTAGAAAGTATAATTTTAATATTGTTTTCCCAATTTTACTATATAACGTCAGCTTTAAGTCCATCAAAGTATTAAGTATCAATTTAAGCGCTAGGATCAAAGTGTTTATTTACACTTTGATACCATTGATGACTTTTTGGAATGTTTGCTTTCCATTTGGGATGGTGGCAGCTTTGGTAATGTAAGTATGAGTTTCCTGCTTTGTTATTACAGCTGCATTGAATACAAGTCTAGCCAAAAATAGCTTGTAGAAGCTTGAATGATTTATTGGACAGAATACAGCCTTTTTAAACACTTTTAACACAAGGGGTTAGACAACGAGGTAGGGCTGGTTCATGGATACTCCCCCCCCCCCCCCCCCCCCCCTCTAGCAAAAACTTAAAAAAGACAATTATATAATTAGCATGTTAATTAACACAGCACTTAAGGCAGCCTAGGTGACCAGATAGTCCGTTTCCGCAGGTCAATGTGATCAGGTCTTTAAAGGATCATGTATTGTTCAGAATGAACAACCAAGAATAGTCTTCGGGCAAGTCCAAGAAAACAGTCTCTCAAAAATGTAACAAAAAAAAAGATTAATATAGCAATACCAAATTACAGGGTGAATGTGGACAGAAAAAGGTCCTTGCAGCCAGTGTCCGCGACAGTGCCCACCCCCTGTCCCATATTTCGGCAGACCCAACTAGATCCACCACGGGTCAGCTTGGAGCTATCCGGGAGAGTCTTATAGTTCAGTTTTCCGGGAAAGTACATCAGCGTTCCCATTCTGCTTTCCTGGCCGATACTGGATGGTAAAATTGTAAGGCTGCAGGGCCAAGCTCCATCGTAACAAACATCCATTATCCCCGGAGACCAAATTAAGCCAGATTAATGGATTGTGGTCGGTGAGCACCATAAAAGATTGTCCATAGAAATAAGGTTGGAAATTCTTGAGAGCCCACACCAGTGCCAAACACTCCTTCTCCACGGCTGCATAACTGACTTCCCTGGGTAGCAGCTTCTGACTGATGTAGGCCACTGGGTGCTCACCGCCATCAGGTCCTACTTGGCTCAGTACTGCCCCCAGCCCAAATGTAGAGGCATCTGTGTGGACACAAAAATGTTTGGTTGGGTCAGGGGCAGCTAGAACAGGAGCTGAAGTTAGTGCATTCTTTGATCGTTGGAAGGCAGCTTCACACTCGGGGGACCACAGTACCTGTCGGGGAAGGTGCATCTTAGTCAGGTCTGTCAGGGGCTTAGCGATGGAACTACAGTACCTGACCGCGAGATTGTGTTTCCAGCGCGATAGCATCGCGCTGGTTCTCGGCGACAGGGTACTGTGAATGTCGCGCTGGCTCGCTCATCAGGAAAGGAAAACTTTGTTTTCCTTCCGCGATGAGTGACAGGCAGTGCTGACAGCTCTCTAGTATGAATCCTGAGGCGGGAACACCGCGCCAAATTTTAAATGAAAAAACCGGCGTGGGTTCCCCCCTCGGGGGCATACCAGGCCCTTAGGTCTGGCATGGATTGTAAGGGGAACCCCCTATGCCAAAAAATCGGCGTGGGGGTCCCCCCCAAATCCATACCAGACCCTTATCCGAGCACGCAGCCCGGCCGGCCAGGAAAGGGGGTGGGGACGAGCGAGCGCCCCCCCCTCCTGAGCCGTACCAGGCCGCATGCCCTCAACATGGGGGGGTGGGTGCCTTGGGGGAGGGGGGGCGCCCTGCGGGCCCCCCCACCCCAAAGCACCTTGTCCCCATGTTGATGAGGACAAGGGCCTCTTCCCGACAACCCTGGCCGTTGGTTGTCGGGGTCTGCAGGCGGGGGGCTTATCGGAATCTGGGAGCCCCCCTTAATAAGGGGGCCCCCAGATCCCGGCCCCCCACCCTGTGTGAATGAGTTTGGGGTACATGGTACCCCTACCCATTCACCTAGGAAAAGTGTCAATATAAAAAAAACACACTACACAGGTTTTAAGAGTAATTTATTAGTCAGCTCCGGGGTCTTCTTCCGACTTCGGGGGTCTCCTTCTGACTTCTCCCGGTGTTCGGCCTCTTCTCCCGGGCCCCGCCGCTATCTTCTTCCAGCTCTATTGCCAGCGAGGGGCCCGGTCTGCTGCTGCTGTCTTGTCGCCGCTGTCTTGCTGCCGCTGTCTTGCCGCCGCTGTCTCGCCGCTTCTTCTCTTCTTCCCCGATGTTGACACGACGCTCTCTCCGGCTCGAATGCTGTGTGCGAGCTGCGGAGCCATTTATATAGGCGGTAACCCCGCCCCCTTACAACGTCATGGTCCCAGCATGCGCAGGGACTCTGGCGTCATAAGGGGGCGTGACCCCAGAGTCCCTGCGCATGCTGGGACCATGACGTCGTAAGGGGGCGGGGTTACCGCCTATATAAATGGCTCCACAGCTCGCACACAGCATTCGAGCCGGAGAGAGCGTCGTGTCAACATCGGGGAAGAAGAAAAGAAGAGAAGAAGCGGCGAGACAGCGGCGGCAAGACAGCGGCGGCAAGACAGCGGCAGCAGACTGGGCCCCTCGCTGGCAATAGAGCTGGAAGAAGATAGCGGCGGGGCCCGGGAGAAGAGGCTGAACACCGGGAGAAGTCAGAAGGAGACCCCCGAAGTCGGAAGAAGACCCCGGAGCTGACTAATAAATTACTCTTAAAACCTGTGTAGTGTTTTTTTTTTATATTGACACTTTTCCCTAGGTGAATGGGTAGGGGTACCATGTACCCCAAACTCATTCACACAGGGTGGGGGGCAGGATCTGGGGGCCCCCTTATTAAGGGGGGCTCCCGGATTCCGATAAGCCCCCCGCCCGCAGGCCCCGACAACCAATGGCCAGGGTTGTCGGGAAGAGGCCCTTGTCCTCATCAACATGGGGACAAGGTGCTTTGGGGTGGGGGGGCCCGCAGGGCGCCCCCCCTCCCCCAAGGCACCCACCCCCCCATGTTGAGGGCATGCGGCCTGGTACGGCTCAGGAGGGGGGGGGGCGCTCGCTCGTCCCCACCCCCTTTCCTGGCCGGCCGGGCTGCGTGCTCGGATAAGGGTCTGGTATGGATTTGGGGGGGACCCCCACGCCGATTTTTCGGCATAGGGGGTTCCCCTTACAATCCATGCCAGACCTAAGGGCCTGGTATGCCCCCGAGGGGGGAATCCACGCCGGTTTTTTCATTTAAAATTTGGCGCGGTGTTCCCGCCTCAGGATTCATACTAGACAGCTGTCAGCACTGCCTGTCACTCATCGCGGAAGGAAAAATAAAGTTTTCCTTTCCCGATGAGTGAGTCATCTCGGCGCTGGCTCCTGCGACGGGGCTCGTAGGTGTCAAATCTCGCCGAGATTGACACAATATCGCGGTCACCTACTGTATATTGCGGGACAAATTTCCTATAGTGCCCAGCTGTGCCAAGGAACGCCAGGACCTGGGTTTTAGTATGGGGGGTCGGCCACTTGGCAACTGCCTCAATCTTAGCAGGCTCAGGTCGTTGTTGTCTACTGTACCTCGGACATCCCTATGCTACATTTCTCTCACTTAAGGGTTAGTCCTGCAGCCTTGATGCGGTCTCACACAACACCCAGGTGAACCAGATGGTCCTCCCAGGTATCACTGTAGATTGCAATGTCGTCCAGATATGCACAAGCATAGTCCTGGAGGCCTTCAAGGAGTAGGTCTACAATCCTCTGGAAAGTCGCCGGTGCATTCTTCACCCCAAATGGCAATACTTTAGACTGGTATAGGCCAAATGGGGTAAAGAACGCTGATTTCGGAATAGATTCCGCATCCTGAGGAATTTGCCAGTACCCATTGCATAGGTCGAGGGTTGTCAGGAATTTTTCCCCAACAATGCGATCTAACAGATCATCCACCCGGGGCATAGGGTAAGCATCAGTGATGGTGCACTCATTTAATCTGCAGTAGTCTACACAGAAGCGAGTTGTGCCATCCCGCTTCGGTACAAGGACCACTGGGGAAGCCCAGGGGCTGCTGGATGGCTCAATGACTCCCAACTCAAGCATCTCCTTAATCTCATGACGCATCCGCTCTCTCACTGCGTCAGGTATCCAGTAATCCTGCTTTCTTAGTGGCAGTTGTCCCGGGGTCTCCACTCAGTGCACTGCCATAGTATTGTACCCGGGACTGTGGAGAACATTTCCCTTCTCTGACTAAGAACCTGCCTAGCTTGTTCTCTCTGTGTCGGCCCTAGCTGGTCGTCAAGCTTTATAGACTCTATCCCTATCTATAAATATTAATTCTATTTAGCTCCGGGAGCACCAGCAGGGGAAGATTCTCAGAATCAGAGCACATATAGCGGCTACCTCTCCTGATCTTTCCCAGTATGCTTTCAACATGTTCACTTGAAAGGTCCGTCGGACTCTTTCATCCGAACATTTAGCCACTAGGTAGGTTGTGTCACAGAGCTTTTCCACAACCCGGTAAGGTCCCTGCCAAGTGGCCTGTAACTTGTCCTGCTTGGTTGGCCTGAAGGCAAGAACCTTCTGCCCAACCTCTAGAGTGCGGTTCCGAGCAGTTTGATCGTACCATCGTTTCTGCCGCCTTTGGGCAGCCCGAAGGTTCTCTTGGACAGTGTCCGTGAGTTCCTTCAGTCTGTCCCTAAACTCAAGAACTTATGTTATGATAGAGGACCCTTGGGGATCAATTCCCCCTTCCCAGTGGGCTCTGACTAGATCTAGGGGCCCCCTCACCCGCCTCCCATACAGTAACTCAGAGAGAACCCAGTAGATTCCTGCGGCACCTCCCGATAAGCAAAGAGAAGGTGTGGCAGATATCTCTCCCAATCCCTGTGAGAGGTTGCAAAAGTCCTAAGCAGCTGTTTCAGTGTTCCATTGAACCTCTCACACAGTCCATTGGTCTGGGGGTTATAAGGAGAGCTCTGTAGGGGCTTTATCCCACAGAGCCTCCATAACTGCTGAGTGAGCTCAGCAGTGAACTGGGTCCCCTGTTCGGAGATGATTTTCCAAGGGAAACCCACCCTGGCAAAGATCTGGAGCAAGGCATCAGCCACGGTTTCTGCGTGGATATTTGCCAGGGGAATGGCCTCCGGGTACTGGGTGGCATAATCCACCAGAGTAAAGATATATCTCTTTCCAGAAGGACTAGGTCAGGGCAATGGTCCAACCAGGTCTACCACAAAAGGGTTCATCAATGATTGAGGGTGTAGGGGAGCTTTCAGTGGCCAAAAAAATGACTGAGTCAGACGGTGGAGGATCCGGGACATCCCCAGGTGTCCAGCTAAGGGTATGTCATGCCCAGTGAGCAGCAGGTCATGGCAATATTTCTGTGGCACAACCAACTGCCGCATGGGTGAATGGGAGGCTGTGTTTCCCTCAGTAAACCGATAGAGTAATCCCTGGACCCACTCTACCCGCTCCCCCTCCAAACCCCAGGGTCCAATCCTGCTCTTTCCCTATAGCTAGTTAGAAGGAAAGAGGTTTAACCTTCAACTACGTAGAGGGTTCTTTACTGTAAGAGCAGCAAGGATGTGGAATTCCCTTCCACAGGCGGTGGTCTCTGCGGGGAGCATCGATAGCTTCAAGAAACTATTAGATAAGCACCTGAATGACCGCAACATACAGGGATATACAATGTAATACTGACACATAATCACACATAGGTTGGACTTGATGGACTTGTTTCTTTTTTCAACCTCGCCTACTATGTAACTATGTAAGAGTTGCTGAGAGTTGCCTGAGCAAAGTCTTGGGGAGAAGCCCAAGTCGGGGTAGGAATAGCTGTGGTAGTACAGTCTAGGTCAGGGGTGACCGGTCTAACCTGGGTCCCATCCTCGAGGGAGCGCACCTCCATCCGGGCTTGCTGGCGGGTGGTAACAGGGCAGGCTTCCGGGGATACATCCAGGGAGAAGGCTTAATTTAAATGTCCCAAATTGTTGCCCAACAAAACCTCTGCAGGTAAGTTCTGCATTATTCCAACTTCCACTTCTTTGGCCCCCGAACCCCAAACAAGGTGAACCCTGGCAGTGCGGACCCGCATAACATTGGTAACGGGGTACATTGCACCCCTACCATTTCACAAAAAAGTGTCAAAAATGGTAAAAAACACGACACAGCTTGGGACAAGTCCTTTATTAAAAAAGAAAAAAATTCCAGCGATGTAATCCATTCTCGACTCGGGATATGGAAAAAACCGCCGCCACGATCAGATTCCACCTCCACGGGAGGCGCCCGCCGAATGACGCTACACCTGCCGTGACAGTTCTTAAATAGCTGAGGGCGGGGCCACCTGTCATGTGCTCGGGTGACCCCCACCCCCCTCTGACACCATGGGGGTTTCCCGTGGCGTCAGAGGGGGGCGGGGTCACCCGTGATGCCATGGGGAAACCGCCGGAAACCCCCATTGTGTCAGAGGGGGGCAGGGTGGGTTGCGATTCGGCACTGTGTTGTTTTAACTGACAATTGCGTGGTCGTGCGACGTTGCTCCCAAACAAAATTGATGTTCCTTTTTTTCCCCACAAATAGAGCTTTCTTTTGGTGGTATTTGATCACCTCTGTGGTTTTTATTTTTTGCGCTATAAACAAAAATAGAGCAACATAATTGAAGAAAAAAAGCAATATTTTGTACTTTTTGCTATAATAAATATCCCCAATTTTTTTTTAAAAAAAGCACATTTTTTTCTCAGTTTAGGCCGATATGTATTCTTCTACATATTTTTGGTAAAATAAAAAAAATAACAATAAGCGTATATTGATTGGTTTGCGCAAAAGTTATAGCGTCCACAAAATAGGGGATAGTTTTATGGCATTTTTTATTAATCATTTTTTTTTTACCAGTAATGGCGGCGATCAGCTATTTTTATCGTGACTGCGACATTATGGCGGACACATCGGCCACTTTTGACACATTTTTGGGACCATTGTCATTTTTACAGCGATCTGTGCTATAAAAATGCACCGATTACTGTGAAAATGACACTGGCAGTGAAGGGGTTAACCACTAGGTGGCGCTGAATGGGTTAAGTGTGTCCTAGGGAGTGATTCTAACTGTTAGGGGGAGGAGCTACCACTGATCACTTTTCCGATCACAGGGAACAGTAGATCCCTGACGTGTCACTAGGCAGAACGTGGTCACATGTCCAGAATCGTCCCACCTACTTCCGGATTAGCTGGTTAGCTAGACGCACGGGGTGGAACGCACGCCGCATGTGCGATGTGATGCGAAGGGTTCCTGACTCCACTCACCCTGACATGCGAGCAGTCCCCGTGCCGGGTAGGCACCGATCAATGTAAGAGGCCAATTGGCTATTTTATTGTTCTCCAATTTTATACATTAAACGGTTTTACGCTATGAAGATTCCCTTTTGTTTTTTACATTTCCTATCCTGAATGAATGGGACGGGAGGGATCTATGCCTAAAGCACCATCCAGCCTTCCAGCCTTCATGTGAACAGGCACAATCCTGTACAAGCACTAATGACTTTCTTTTTAGTTAAAGAAGTCATTGGTATCTGGTAAGCAGATATCTAATACCTTCAGGTGTTTTTTCCTCTTGGGTGACGGAATCTATATATCAACGCAAGAATTGTTGCATTTTTGAAGACCCATGTGTCTGCTTTGATGTTGGTTTCAACTGTTTTGCTCGGTTTTTTGCAATGGGTTGGGACTATCATACATCACGATTTTAATTTTTTCACTTGCACAAGAATTTTGTTGATTTTACTATTTATTACTGCAATTTGTATTTGATATAATTTAGTTTAGCACAATTAGCACTATTTAATTCACTGCGGTTGATTTAGATAGTGTGTGTACCTATTGGCAAATACATACATCTCTTCAGGTCTCTAGCGCCCCCTACTGCATACCATTACTTATTTGATTGTTCCATCCAAAATAAGGGGAGCTGCTTGTATTTGTATATATTTTTTTGATATTTTTTTGAGGTTTTGTGTGTTTTTTTTGTTTTTTCACACTTACTGTATTCAGCATCTAAGCACCACAGGCGCGAAAGTATTGTTTATTTATCAGAACAGGGGAATGCCTTGTTTACAAAGGCATCCCCCTGTTCTGCCTTTGCCGACCGCAATCGCTGGACGCCCGTGAACATCGAGTAACCGGGACCCGCGGGCGCACTCACGAGGCACACTGGGCGGCAAATGTAAAGGGACGTACAGGTACGCCCATCTGCCTGCCCGTGCCATTGTGTTGACGTATATCGTCATGCTCTGGTCGGCAAGCGGTTAAGAATTATTATAATCACTGCTCCTGAAAAAATTGATACATGTCCCCTGGGGCAGGACCCAGGTCCCCAAACCCTTTTTATGACAATAACTTGCATATTTACCTTTAAAATGAGCACTTTTGATTTCTCCCATAGACTTTTAAAGGGTGTTCCGCAGCTTTCGAATTTGCCGCAAACACTCCAAATTGTTCGCTATTCGGCAAAAAGGCAAACACCCGATGTTCGAGTTGAACTTGCGTTCGACTCGAACATTGGGCTTATCCCTATTGGTTACGAGGCATGGTGGGTGTAATGCAAGGTAGATTCATGGGTGCCAGACACTTCTTATATGCAAATGAGTTTTATTTTCTCTTGAACAGAACTGTGGGAGAGAGGGTTAGGGCCAGAACACCCTTTAGTAGTTGCAATGTTAATTAGCAGACTCTGAGACTTCTATAGGTAGACAGCCATGCAGGCAAAGGCACCCAGCCGGACGCCACATCTGCACGTGTAGGCATGCTGTCTCCTATGGCAACAATCTTGAACAGTTTTTAGCACAGGTTGTAATTAACTAACTTCCTCCACAATCTCCTTTTTAGATCTTCACTCAACTGAGCTCCCAGCCTATAGACCCGCTGATCCACTGCCACTGGATCCCTTGAGCTCTTCCAATCTTTTTTCACTGAGTATCTTCCTCAAACATCACCCCTGCGTCCCTGCTTTGGCACTCACAGGTACTCCTCAAGCGTCACCCCAATGGCCTGCCCGGTCCCTGGCTTGGCACACAAGACTGCTCTGCAAGTCTCACCTCCGCTGGTTGGGTCCCTGACCTGATACCTGCTGAAGTTTCCTGATTCTTCACCATCACCGTACCGTGGTAAGAATACTGCTCTGGTACTTGCTTCAGCTACTCACAGTGGTCCCTGGTAATAAGGTGGTTGGTCCCTTAGTGGCGACAGCTTCCCCTCTACCTCCGACCATGACAGGATCTCCGGCCAGCAGAACTGTCACAACCGTGCACTGCTCTCTTGCTTCTGGATGAGGCCTCAGCCGCCTAGCAGCCAGATGTCCCCGGGATAGCCCTCAGGCTCTGGCCTAATACAAAAGAGAGAAAACAAGCAGCACCAACCTAAGTGCAGTAGTGTTATCACACGTTTTTTAATTTTAGTAGAAATGCACTCACTCTGGGTAGAATAAAAGCAGGCACATCATAATGTCCAATGGACAGCAGGGCTCCAAGAGGCGATCTTCTAGTGCTGTAAGTTCCTGTCTGGCGGCACTGGTGGCTTCCAGTGTCCCAGGCTAGAGCAAACAAGGCGCAGGGGGAAATGGTCAGTCCAAGAGTCCCTGGTCGCTGTTGGGTGATGCTAGTAACGTGCACGCGTTCGGAATATGCGCGCTCCTTCGTCAGGCATAGCATTTCGCCATCTTGGATGTGGTAAAAAAGGGAATGGCAGGGTAGGCGGGCCAATCAAATCGTAGCACCGCCCTATCAGTGATTCACTAAGATTGACAAACTCTAGGGTGCCAAGAGGCGGGGATTGGACGAGAGAGAGAGAGAGAGAGAGAGAGAGAGACAGAGAGAGAGAGAGAGAGAGAGAGAGACACGATATGTGATCCTAGGAACAGTGGCAATACATGTTTTCGACAAGGGGTCCTCTAATAGAATCCCCCAGTGTTTGTGAAAAATTATTTCCATTTTTTGTGCTGAGAATGGAATTGAGTACTAAACCTGGTAGTATGAGGATGAGGTTGAAGGGAAGATGTAGGTTCAGTCTGTGGTTTTTGACAGATGGCGGAGGAATCGTCATCCAGGAAGTTGGTAAATGCTTCCTCTACTAGAGCTGGCATGTACCCTTTGTCCTCAAACTTAGTGTAGCGCCCACCACCTTTAGGTGGGTGCTAAATAGTTTAGTTAAGGTAAGTGTTGGGTAAATTTAACCTTACACTTACCTTACCTTGCACTTAAAAGCCTGGTTGTCTGTTTGGGAGAGGAGGAGTGATAGAATAGGGGAGGGTGTGGAGGGTGTGGCCCACTTGCATTTTACCCTGAAAGATCTCTCTTACCTTCTATTGAAATGTTCTGGAAGGAAGGGGGACTGGGGTGCAGGCAGTTTATATGGAGAGCCCTGGACCAATCATTAACTTGTGTTGGCAGGGGCAGGAGTCACATATAAACTGGGGATCTCGTGCTCCTGGAGAGGATGGGAAGATTCGGATCAAGAGAAGCAGCAGAAATGTAACCAGCAAGGAGCAGGCTTGAAGGCCTGGAGGTGCAAAAGCCTCCAGCGCTGGATAGCAGGAACAAAACCTGAAGGCCTGAGGGTTCAGAGACCTCAGTGCTCGATGGTTCAAGACTAAGCCCTCGGGCAACTCTGGGAGAAATGGACCGGCGTCTCAAGCTGGGATGCACCTGACCATGCGGAGCGGGAAGTAGCTGCTAAAAGGACGGAGTAGACTGGGATCCGCTTTCTGTGGCAATCATGGACTGTCGGTGGGCGAGAGCAAGGGAGTGCAACCCAGCAGTACTCATTCATCCAGAACTTTCCTGAACTGACGCGGGAGGACTGCAGGAGTCAAGATAGGCAGCTGAGGCCTAGGGCTTCCAGCATCCACATATGTCTTTCAGAGGGGCATTGGTCAGTTCATTATGGGAAAGGACATTGAATACACTAAGGAACCAGAAACTAAGAGGCAGCTCATATTTCCCTAAGCAATCCTGTAACATACTGCAAGCAAGCAAATAAAGTTCTGCTTAAAAGTTATTGAACTGTCTGTTGATGTAATTCGTGCAGGGGTGGAGGAACGGATGCAGTTACCAGAAAGGTGTGAACACACCCAGGAGCTCCCGATGGAGTAGTGCGCTACATTCGTTTTGAACAGATTGCCTTGTGTGATGTAATCTGAGTTGTGAATACAGTTTCGTTTTAAACGGTTGAATTGACTTTTTGGAACGTTTGATTTCCATTTGGGATGGTGGCAGCTTTGGTATGTAAGTATGAGTTTCCTGCTTTATTATTACAGCTGCATTGAATACAAGTCTAGCCGAAAATAGCTTGTAGAATCTTGAATGATTTATTGGACAGAATACAGCCTTTTTATACACTTTTAACACAAGGGGTTAGATAACGAGGTAGGGCTGGCTCATGGATACTCCCCCCCCCCCCCTCCCCTCTAGCAAAAACTTAAAAGACAATTATATAATTAACATGTTAATTAACACAGCACTTAACCAATTCAGCCCAGGAAGAATTTACACCCTTCCTGACCAGTGTGTTTTTTGCGATTTGGCACTGCGTCGCTTTAACTGACAATTGCGCGGTCGTGCGATGTGCGATGCGAAACAAAATTGACGTCCTTTTTTCCCACAAATAGAGTTTTCTTTTGGTGGTATTTGATCCCCTCTGTGATTTTTTTTTTTTGCGCTATAAACAAAAAAATAGTGACAATTTTGAAAAAAACGCATAATTTTTTACTTTTTGCTATAATAAATATCCCAAAAAGTATTTAAAATTTTTTTTTTTCCCTCAGTTTAGGCCGATACGTATTCTTCTACATATTCATGGTAAAAAAAAATCGCAATAAGCATTTATTGATTGGTTTGCGCAAAAGTTATTTCGTTTACAAAATAGGGGAGAGTTTTATGGCATTTTTATTATTAATTTTTTTTTTACTAGTAATGGCGGCGATCAGCGATTTTTATCGTGACTGCGACATTATGGCAGACACATCGGACATTTTTGACACATTTTTGGGACCATTGTCATTTATACAGCAATCAGTGCTTTACAAATGCACTGATTTCTGTGTAAATGACACTGGCAGTGAAGGGGTTAACCACTAAGGGGCTAGGGAGGGGTTAAGTGTGTCCTAGGGATGTATTACTAACAGTGGGGGGGCATGGCTACATGTGACACGTCACTGATCTCTGCTCCCAATCACAGGGAGCAGAGATCAGTGACACTGTTACTAGGCAGAATGGGGAGATGCTTGTTTACATTAGCATCTCCCCATTTGTCCTCTCCGTGAGGTGATCGCGGGTATCCCCGCAGCGATTCAGTCTGCAGGACCTGCAACCCGACTCATGGAGCTCCCGGCGGCATGCACGCAACAGCACGGCGGCAAATACAAAGGGACGTATGGGTACGCCCATTTGCCCAGCCGTGCCATTCTGCCGACGTACATCGGCGTGCGCCGGTCGGGAACCGGTTAAGGCAGCCTAGGTGACCAGACAGTCCGTCTCCGCAGGTCAATGTGATCAGCTTTTTAAAGGATCATGTATTGTTCAGAATTAACAACCAAGAATAGTCTAACAGGGTGAATGTGGACAAAAAAAGGTCCTTGCAGTCAGTGTCCGACAGTGCCCCCCCCCCGTCCCATAGTCCTGCAGACCCAACTAGATCCACCACAGGTTAGCTTGGGGCTGTCCGGGAGAGTCTTAGGCCCCGTACACACGGTCGGATTTTCCGATGGAAAATGTCCGATCGGAGCGTGTTGTCGGAAATTCCGACCGTGTGTGGGCTCCATTGGAAATTTTCCATCGGATTTTCCGACACACAAAGTTGGAGAGCAGGAGATAAAATTTTCCAACAACAAAATCCGTTGTCGGAAATTCCGATTGTGTGTACACAAATCCGACGGACAAAGGGCCATGCATGCTCAGAATAAATAAAGAGATGAAAGCTATTGGCCACTGCCCCGTTTATAGTCCCGACGTACGTGTTTTACGTCACTGCGTTCAGAACGATCAG
Source organism: Lithobates septentrionalis (assembly GCA_037952835.1). Lineage (NCBI taxonomy): Eukaryota > Metazoa > Chordata > Amphibia > Anura > Ranidae > Lithobates > Lithobates septentrionalis. The sequence continues at coordinate 533,205 of JBBDGP010002437.1, forward strand.
ATTTTCCGACAACTTTGTGTGACCGTGTGTATGCAAGACAAGTTTGAGCCAACATCCGTCGGAAAAAATCCTAGGATTTTGTTGTCGGAATTTCCGAACAAAGTCCGACCGTGTGTACGCCCTATCATAGTTCAGTTTGCCGGCAAAGTCCATCAGCGTTCCCATTCTGCTTTCCTGGCCGATACTGGATGGTAAAATTGTAAGGCTGCAGGGCCAAGCTCCATCATAACAAACGTCCATTATCCCCGGAGACCCGATTAAGTCAGATTAATGGATTGTGGTCGGTGAGCACCGTAAAAGATCGTCCGTAGAGATGAGGTTGGAAATTCTTGAGAGCCCACACCAGCACCAAACACTCCTTCTCCACGGCTGCATAACCTACTTCCCTGGGTAGCAGCTTCCGACTGATGTAGGCCACTGGGTGCTCACCGCCATCAGGTCCTACTTGGCTCATTACTGCCCCCAGCCCGAATGTAGAGGCATCTGTGTGAACACAAGAACGTTTGGTTGGGTCAGGGGCAGCTAGAACAGGAGCTGAAGTTAGTGCATTCTTTAATCGTTGGATGGCAGCTTCACACTCGGGGGACCACAGTACCTGTCGGGGAAGGTGCATCTTAGTCAGGGGCTTAGCGATGGAACTATATTGCGGGACAAATTTCCTATAGTGCCCAGCTGTGCCGCGGAACGACAGGACCTGGGTTTTAGTACGGGGGGTCGGCCACTTTGCAACTGCCTCAATCTCAGCAGGCTCGGGTCGTTGTTGTCTACTGCCTACTCGATGTCCAAGGTACTGTACCTCGGACATCCCTATGCTGCATTTCTCTGGCTTAAGGGTTAGTCCTGCAGCCTTGATGCGGTCTAACACGACACCCAGGTGAACCAGATGGTCCTCCCAGGTATCACTGTAGATTGCAATGTCGTCCAGATATGCACAAGCATAGTCCTGGAGGCCATCGAGGAGTTGGTCTACCATCCTCTGGAAAGTTGCCGGTGCATTCTTCATCCCAAATGGCATTACTTTAGCCTGGTATAGGCCAAAAGGGATAATGAACGCTGATTTCGGAATAGATTCCGCATCCAGAGGAATTTGCCAGTAACCTTTGTATAGGTCGAGGGTTGTCAGGAATTTTTCCCCAGCAATGCGATCTCACGGGTCATCCACCCGGGACATAGGGTAAGCGTCAGTGATGGTGCACTCATTTAATCTGCGGTAGTCTATGCAGAAGCGAGTCGTGTCATACCGCTTCGGTACATGGACCACCGGGGAAGCCCAGGGGCTGCTGGATGGCTCAATGACTCCCAACTCAAGCATCTCCTTAATCTCATGACGCATCGGCTCTCTCACTGCGTCAGGTATCTGGTAGGCCGCCTGTCTTAGTGGCAGTTGTCCCGGGGTCTCCACTCGGTGCACTGCCATAGTGGTTTACCCGGGACTGTGGAGAACATTTCCCTTCTCTGACTAAGGACCTGTCTAGCTTGTTCTCTCTGTGTCGGCCCTAGCTGGTCGTCAAGCTTTATCACCTCTATCCCTATCTATAAATAGTAATTCTATTTAACTCTGGGAGCACCGGCAGGGGAAGATTCTCAGAATCTTCCACAGCTGGAGCACATATAGCGACTACCTCTCCTGATCTTTCCCAGTATGCTTTCAACATGTTCACTTGAAAGGTCTGTCGGACTCTTTCATCCGAACATTTAGCCACTAGGTAGGTTGCGTCACAGAGCTTTTCCACAACCCGGTAAGGTCCCTGCCAAGTGGTACCATAGTTTCTGCCGCCATTGGGCAGCCCGAAGGTTCTCTTGGACAGTGTCCGTGAGCTACTTCAGTTTGTCCCTAAACTCAAGAACGTATGCTATGATAGAGGACCCTTGGGGATCAATTCCCCCTTCCCAGTGGGCTCTGACTAGATCCGGGGGACCCCTCACCCGCCTCCCATACAGTAACTCAAACGGGGAGAACCCAGTAGATTCCTGCGGCACCTCCCGATAAGCAGAGAGAAGGTGTGGCAGATATCTCTCCCAATCCCTGTGAGAGGTTGCAAATGTCCTAAGCAGCTGTTTCAGTGTTCCATTCAACCTCTCACACAGTCCGTTGATCTGGGGGTGATAAGGAGAGCTCTGTAGGGGCTTTATCCCACAGAGCCTCCATAACTACTGAATAAGCTCAGCAGTGAACTGGGTCCCCTGTTCAGAGATGATTTCCCGAGGGAAACCACCCTGGCAAAGATCCGGAGCAAGGCATCAGCCACGGTTTCTGCGTGGATATTTGCCAGGGGAATGGCCTCCGGTTACCGGGTGGCATAATCCACCAGAGTAAGATTATATCTCTTCCCAGAAAGACTAGGTCAGGGCAATTGTCCAACCAGGTCTACAGCAACGCAGCTAAAGGGTTCATCAATGATTGATAAAGAGTGTAGGGGAGCTTTCAGTGGGCCCCCATGCTTACCCACCCGCTGGCATGTGTCACATTTCCGACAATACTGTCGAACATCCCCTGTAATCCCTGGCCAAAAAAATGACTGAGTCAGACGGTGGAGGGTCCGGGACATCCCCAGATGTCTGGCTAAGGGTATGTCATGGCCAATGTGCAGCAGGTCATGCCGATAACCAGCTGCCGCTTGGATGAATGCGAGGCTGTCTTTCCCTCAGTAACCCGATAGGGTAATCCCTGGACCCACTCTACCCGCTCCCCCTCCAACCCCCCAGGGTCAAATCCTGCTCTTTTCCTATAGCTAGCTAGGGAAGAGTCGCTGAGAGTTGCATGAGCAAAGTCTTGGGGAGAAGCCCAAGTCGGGGTAGGAACAGCTGGGGTAGTACAGTCTAGGTCAGGGGTGACAGGTCTTACCTGGGTCTCATCCTCGAGGGAGAGCACCTCCATCTGGGCTTGCTGGCAGTGGTAACAGGGCAGGCTTCCGGGGATACATCCGGGGATACATCCAGGGAGAAGGCTGAATTTAAACATCCCAAATCGTTGCCAAACAAAACCTCTGCAGGTAAGTTCTGCATTATTCCAACTTCCACGTCTTTGGCCCCCGAACCCCAAACAAGGTGAACCCTGGCAGTGCGGACCCGCATAACATTTCCCCTGGCCACCTGCACAGCCACAGACCATCATGTCTGCTCTGCCGGGTTTATCATCCGGGACTGTATCAAGGTAATAGTAGCTCCTGTGTCCCGCAGTCCCTGGGCAGCCCGACCATTAATCCACACGGCTTGTCGATGGTGCAAACGATTATCTGTAGTGGCAGCTTGCACAGGGTCTGCCTCATGAAGAATTCCAATATTCTCCTCACTTGGCTAAGTCACATCATCTCTCTCCAGACAGTGTGCAGCAGCCCGGGCAAGTCCAAGGGGCCTGTTCCGCGCGTCCTGGAAAACATTCTGCGGACAATACCTTCTAAAATGCCCTGCTTGGTTGCATCTGTAGCAGAGGTCCCCTTTCCCTCATGAAGATGGTAGCTGAGTGGGACCGGAGATCGATGGCTGGTGTGGAGGGGCAACGCTCCATGGAATGTTGGGGACAGGCCGAGCTGGGGTCTTAGGCTCTGGTTATACTGTCCGCCTCAAATCCACGTATTGGTCAGCTAGGTTGGCAGCTTCATCTACTGTGACTGGCCGATGATCCTTTACCCAGTCTCTAACTTCATGTGGGGTATGATCATAGAATTGTTCCAGGAGGATATGCTGGAGCGCATCTGCCATGGTAACAGCTTGGCGCCCGGTCATCCAACTCTCCGCTGCTCGGGTCATTTGATGAGCCCATTCTGTGTAAGGCTCTCTCTCCTTCTGGCGGAGGTTGCGAAACCTCAAACGGTGTGCCTCTGAAGTAATGCCGAAATGAGCCAATAGTGTAGTCTTTTACCCGGTCATAGTCCTGGCTGTTCTTGTCTGGGACCTCTGCAGCCCTTCCTGTGAGCCGGCTGATCAGGAGCGTGACCCAATCTACTTTATTGACACCTTGGAGACCGCATTGCCGCTCAAACATTTGCAGGTAAACATCTATCTCATCTTCCCCATCTTAAAACATTCGTAAGGAGGCATAGGGTAGCTTTTTGCGGGCCACTGGAGCTTCCCATTTGAACATAACTGACGCTCCTTGGTCCCACTGGAGTTCAGCCATTTGCAGCTGGGGCACCTCTCGTAACACTTGACTGATAACCTCCTGCGGGGGGTGAGTACTATATAAGGCCAGTCACCACTGGACGTCACGCTGGAACTCTGTCCCCTCTGATGTATCTGCTGGAGGGTTGCTGGCCTGGTCAATCTCCATTAGTTCGGTGATGAGAGTCGCTTTGGATTTGTTGCTGCAGACTTTTCCACGGGCTTCCAAGAGATCCTTCAAGGTGCTGCGCTTGAGTCTGGCGTAGTGATGTTCCATCTGCTGTTGGAAACAGGGGGTCCCGGTGGTGGTTTGGGTGTGCCTAGGCAAGAGGAAGCATCCCACCGCTTGCCACCAATTGTGACGGATCCTATCCCACACTCCGCTGAGTCCTCCCATCAGTAATACCGCTTCCTCCAGTCTGACCATCAGAGAGATGTATTATTATAGCTGCATTGAATACAAATCTAGCCGAAAATAGCTTGTAGAATCTTGAATGATTTATTGGACAGAATACAGCCTTTTTATACACTTTTAACACAAGGGGTTAGATAACGAGGTAGGGCTGGCTTATGGATACTCCCCCCCCCTCCCCTCTAGCAAAAACTTAAAAGACAATTATATAATTATCATGTTAATTAACACAGCACTTAAGGCAGCCTAGGTGACCAGACCGTCCGTCCCCACAGGTCAATATGATCAGCTCTTTCAAGGATCATGTATTGTTCAGAATTAACAAACAAGAATAGTCTTTGGGTAAGTCCAAGAAAACAGTCTCTCAAAAATGTAACAAAGAAAAAGATTAATATAGCAATACCAAACAACAGGGTGAATGTGGACCGAAAAAGGTCCTTGCAGCCAGTGTCCGCGACAGGTTTTAAGTAATTTTTAGCATAAATCATATTATCAGTATGGAAAAGCTCGAGATCTAGAAAAGCCAAACTATCTGGGCTGCAAACAGACGTGAAAGAGAGGCCTAAGTTGTTAGAATTGCAATGGGAGACACATTTTTCTACAGGTGGTCCAGTCCTGTTCCAGATGATGATGATATCATCTATGTAACGACCTATATAAATTATGTGTTCGGAAAAGGGGTTAACATTCCAAATGGGCAAATGTTCCCAGAGTCCCATTGTTAGGCTGGCATAACTAGGCGCAAAATTTGCGCCCATAGCCATCCCTTGGGTTTGCAGATAAAATTTATTATCAAATGAAAAATAATTATGAGTCAGGCAGAAATTGGTTGAGTCTAAAATAAAATCTGCCTGCGTAGAGTTGATGAGTGGATCTAGTGATAGGAAATGTTTTACAGCTCAAAGACCAATGTTATGGGGAATGGATGTATATAAAGAATTTACATCTAGGGAAACCCACTTGTATGTGGGTTCCCAAGTGTAGGTTTTGAAGGTGTCTAAGAGGTGGGTACCATCACGTATGTAGGTAGGTATGTTTTGTGCTAACAGTTGTAAGAAGTGGTCAATATAGATGGATAAGAAGCTGGTGACACTCTCTATTGCAGCTACAATGGGGCATCCTGGGGAATTTAGTGGGTCCTTGTGTACTTTTGGGAGGTGATAGAAATAGGGGGTATTGTAATATTCTCTGGATAGAAAAGAGGCTTCGGCTTTAGTGATGATGTTGTCATTGAGAGCTTGTTTAGCAAGTGTTTCAGCCTCTAAAGAGAAATGGGGAAGTGGGTCCCTGAAAGGCGTGTGTATGTATTTTTATCAGATAATAATCTGTTGGCCTCACCAAGATATGCCTCACGGTTTTGTATAACAATTCTATGATGTCTGTTTACACCATAGGTTAGCACTAAGGTTTAGTTAAATAAGTATATAATTACCTGAAAATAGGTTAAAGACAAAGTCAAACAAACAATCTCCTATTGATTGAGGGGGGATCCCCACTGCAGATTTAAAAGTTTGGAGAAATACACAATCTGGAGTAGGAAGAGGTCACAGCCAAAAATATTCATTGAGGGAGTGTTAGTGATCCCAGTTGTGCAAAGGCACACAGGCTCATCTAAAAGTAGATAAGGTATAATGAGTAGGATCAAAATATGTAGCTGCTTGAAAAACCAAGTAGGGCTGCATAAGGATCACTTACCGGATTTGATCAGACAATCAATGTGGCAAGGGGTGGGAGAGAAGTTCCCTCTCCCTCTATCAGGATGCCTGCAACAGATGATCGGGGTATACAACCGCATTCTTATAGTCCTCCCATCCCGGTGGCGTTTGACATCACAGCCAGGATGCGGACGTATGATGAGGATGCCCATAGGTGTGTGTGGATGGTTTAAGGGTGGCGCACATGGTGATGCTAAAAGCGCCATACCCAGGGGTGCGCATGCGCTAGATGGAGACCGACGTGCAGAATGTAACGTCGGTCACGTCAGAAACCAAGGCGCCATCTTAATGAAGGGAATACCCTCATAAACAGAGGGCAACTAACCAACTTGGTGGTAAGATGAGCAGCATAGCCGCAGCTCGATCGTTCCAACAGTTGGGTAGAAGAGTACAAACAATATATACCCATACCAAACTAGCCTGGGACTAAAACCTCTAGGGTTCACAGGAATGGAGCGATTGATTATTCACTCAATTAACTGAGTGCCCCTGGCGTCCGTGTGTGCCATTAGGGCACACAAGCATAAGCACTGTTGAAAGTGTGAAATGCTACAGCTCCTGTGTTCCGCTGTTTGCTGTGGCTTGTATTTTTGGATCATCATCTCTTTTCTACAATAAAGGCATTCATTTTGAGTGCGGCTGTCCAGAACTTTTCCTTACCTAAACACAATACAGTGCAGCCGTAGTGCACTTGCTACTACTTTTCTGGTGGTGTACACAGTACACAATACAGTGTAGTGTGGTGTTGCAAAACAAAATTTACATCATGTCCGGAAGGTCACCAAGGAGAGGCAGACGCTCACAGGCCACTAAAAGAGGGCAAGCAGGCTCTGTGTCTACAGTCAACAGTGCTGGTTGTGGACACGGTACATCCTCTGCATGTGGCCGTGGGGCACGCTTGTCCTATTTTTCTGCTGCTGGCCATGTTATTGAGCCACAACATGCAGAAGAGTTGGTGGAGTGGATAACAAAGCCGTCCTCCTCCTCCCTATCCTCTGTCACCCAGGCTCAGAGAAGTTTGCCTGCCAATGCAGTTGCCAAAGCGGCCTATTCCATCAGCTTCTTGTCAACAGTCACTCCTTTCCTAGCCCCACCATCATGTATGGAGGAGTCCACCGAACTATTCGACCACAGTGTCGGGTACATGCTGCTGGAGGATGAGCAGCAATTTGAAGGCTCTGATGATGGTACCCAGGTTAAGGAAGTGAGTAATGTGAGCCTAGAGAGAGGGGGTGCCCAAGAAGGACAAGAAACTAGCAGTCATGTTCCCCCAGCTGCAGCATACCGCCAAGTTTGCTCCAGTGACGAGGAGGGAGGGGATGATGAGGTCACTGATTCTACTTGGGTGCCTGATAGAAGAGAGAGGAGGAGGCACATCTCCAGCGAGGCAGGATGCCCTCCAGGGGGCAGCTTAAGGGCAGAGCATCACACCGCAGAGCTAAGCAGGTGCAGGGTGCTGCTGACTCCCCACTTATTTTGAAAAGTTCTTTGGTGTGGGCCTTTTTTGGTAACTACATTTTTGACACGTGTGCAGCAGATCAAACCGTTGCTGTTTGCAACCTATGCCTGAAGCGTTTCAAGCATGGCCAAAACAGCAGCCGCTTGGGCACCACATGCTTGACCAGACATATGATGACCTCCCATGCAGTCAGTTGGCAACAGCACTTGAAAGACCCACACCAAAGAACAAGGCGGACTTCTCCTTGCTCCTCATCTGGGATCTCCAACCCCACTATACTGTCAGTCCTCTCAAAAACCTGCACTGAGAGGAATGAAGGTATAGAAATAGGTGTCCCAAGTGCTTGCGGCCAATCTGCTAGCGGTACACCAACATCCGATTTTAGCAGGCAAATTTCCCTACCCCAGTTGCTAAACCGTCAATAGAAATTCAGTCCCAGCCATCCACATGCTCAGCGTCTGAATGCTAGCTTGGACAAATTTCTAGCACTGCAACTGCTGCCTTTTTATCTGGTAGACTCTGCCCCCTTTCGTGAATTTTTGGAATGTGGGGTACCTCAGTGGCAGGTTCCCAAACGCCATTTCTTTTCACAGAAGGCCATTCCGTCTCTCTACCGGCATGTAGAAGGCAATGTCTTGGCCTCGTTGGACAGAGCGGTCAGCAGTAAGGTGCATATTACCTCTGACCAGGGGCAATGCTAGGGGGTGGCTTTTGGGGCTATAGCCCCGAATCTGAGGCCAATAGCCCAGAGTCTCTGCAGGGGTCCCCAAGGGGAGGGGAGGCTCTCTGGGGACCTTTATGTAAGTGGGGGGCTCTCTGGGGACCCTGATGTAAGGGAGAGGCTCTCTGGGGACCCTGATTTTAAGGCCTAGGCTCTCTAGGGACCCAGATTCAAGGGGGAGGCTCTCTGGGGACCCTAATGTAAGGGGGCCTCTCTTGGAACCCTGATGTAAGTGGGGGGGCCCTCTGGGTACCCTGATGTTAGGGGGAGGCTCTCTGAGGACTCTGATGTAAGGAGGAGGCTCTCTGGGGACCCTGATGTAAGGTGATGTAAGGGGGGGGCTCTCTGGGGACCCTGATGTAAGCGGGGGGCTCTCTGGGGATATATATACACCCACACATATATTACTGTATATACATGTGCATGCCCGCCCAAGCGTATGACTTTCTTTACTACGCTGCTATGGGCTCTAGCCCCAGATCATTTGTAGACCTAGCAACGCCCCTGCCTCTGACTCATGGTCCAGCAGGCATGGGCAGGGACGTTACCGTTCTTTCACGGCGCACTGGGTAACTCTGCTGGCAGCTGGGAAGGATGCAAGAAAGGGTTCAGTATTGTTGGAGTTTGTTCCACCACCATGCCTCCAAAATGCTAGTGGTGATTCTGCCACAACTCTCTCCTCCACCCCTCTTCTTCTTCCTCTATGGCCTCTTCCTCTGCAGATTTGTCCTCTGAACCAGCGGTGCTCCGTAGGCGTTCAAGGGGCTATGCAAGCACTCAGGCAAAAAGATGCCATGCGGTGCTTGAGTTGGTCTACTTAGGGGACAGGAGCTACACTGCGGCAGAGATTCTGTCAGCTCTGCAGGGGCAGGTTCAGAGGTGGTTGACGCCACGCCAGCTTCAGTCAGGAATGGTTGTATGCAACAATGGCACCAACCTCCTCTCCCCCCTTCGACAGTACTTTTGACCCATGTTCCCTGTTTGGCTCACGTCCTGAATTTGGTGGTGCAGAGGTTCTTGAGCAGGTACCCAGGCTTACAGGATCTCCTGAGGTAGGCCAGGAATATATGTGGTAATTTCCGCCGGTCATATAGTGCCAGTGCTCGGCTGGCTGACTTTCAAAGGTAATGCAACCTGCCCACCAACCGCCTCATTTGTAACATGCCCACCAGGTGGAACTCAACGTTGGCAATGCTGCAGCGGCTGCACATGCAGCAGAGGGCCATCAATGAGTACCTGCGAATATGGCACCAGGTCAGGGTCAGGGGAGCTTGGCTTTTTTTCGCCACGCCAGTGGCTACTGATCAAGGATGCATGCACTGTCCTGTCACGATTTGAGGAGGCCACGAGGATGGTGAGCAGTGACAATGCATGCATCAGTGATACTGTCCCTCTTGTCTTCAATTGGAGCACACGCTTCGTGGAATATTGGACAGGGCACTTGAGGCAGAACAGCGGGAGGAAGAGGAGGACTTCCTTACCTCTCAAAGCCCCCTTTATCCAGATAGTATTCCTGCGGGCCCACCGATCACACAGGAAGAAGAGGAGGAGCAGGATTGTGTCAGCATAGACGTATAGGATAACACTCAGCAGCAGTCTTCAAGGGATCGTTTTCAGTCCCCAGAAACCCATGGAGTTCTATGTGGCTGGGAGGCGGTAGTTGACCCAGAGGACTCAGGATCGAATGCCTCTGCAAACTTACGCTGCATGGCCTCCCTGATTCTGCAAAGCCTGCGAAAGGACCCAAGGATTCGTGGTATCAAGGAGAGGAATCATTACTGGCTGGCAACCCTTCTTGATCCACGTTACAAGGATAAGGTTGCAGAACTCCTCCAGCCTTCACAGAGGGAGCAGAGGACGAAACATCTTCAGGAGCCCTTAAAGAAAGGTTTGTGCAATGCGTTTCCAGACCCTGGGAGGTTACAATTTCCTGGTGCTGGACAACGTGTTGCTGAGGCTTCATTCAGTCACAGAAAGAGCGGTGGAGAAGGTGGCCGGCTGACCGACAATTTAGACAATTCTTCAGTCCTCAGCGCCAAGGTCTGATCGGTTGCAGCAACCATCGCCAGCGTCTGAATTACATGGTGGAGGAATATCTAGGGGCAAGATCAGACTTGGAGACCTTTCCACCAGAACATCCACTGGGTCTTGAGGATGGGTCACTAGCCAGAGCTTGCACAGTATGCAATTGAGCTACTGGCCTGTCTTGCATCCAGCGTTCTTTCGGAACGCACATTCAGTGCTGTTGGAGGCTTTGTAACCGATCACCGATAACCTGTCCACAGACTCCGCTGATAGGCTCACATTCTTAAAAATGAATCAGTCTTGGATCACCAGCTACCAAGCACCTAATGCTGATGTAACTAATTGATTTTTCTATGGATGCGGGGTCCCTTGAAGACTGCCTATGCTGAGTGACTATGCTATTATGCTGAGTGACTATCCTATTCCTCCTCAATCTTGATGATGCTAGCTTCTAAGAATATTTTTGATTTAGGGCACCACCACCACTGCCTAAGGCCCAATTTTTCTGCCCCTGTTTCTTTACAGGGGCATGTAATTACAATTCTTGATATAATATTTCACAGCAGGGCATGTTCCTGCACTCAACAAGAGTATCTGTGAGGGGTTACAGTGTTCTGGTACCACCAACACCTAAGGCCCAACTTTCTGTAGAGTATATAGGGCAGGCCATATAGTGTATATATACTATTGTTCAGAGTATATAGGGCCTGGGGGAACCCCACGCTTTTTTTAAAAAAATTTGGGTGTGGTGTTCCTCTTAATATTCATACCAGACCCAAAGGACTGGGGGGGGACCCATGCCGTTTTTCTCAATGATTTTCATCTATATTGCTGGGACCCGACATTTCATTACAGCCGCAAGCAGTTTTAAATTACTTTTCCTGACAGACTCCATGGCAGCCTACGTGTGGGTTTACCCCGCCTCCTCTCCAATGCTATAGGACCCCATTCCCATAAATGAGTACTCACCACTAGCTACTGCGTTCCTTTTTTGTCCTCCTCCAATGGACCTACACAAGTTGTTCGCGTCCGGTCGGACGGATCCAGGATCATGGCATACCTTTTGCGGTGCAGCTCAGGGCCCAGCCACGGGCGGGCGAGTAGCAGGTAGAGGCTGATATTTACCCTTTTTGGTGGAAGGATGGTCGCCTCTGTATGCCGGACGTCCAGGGATATCAGCGGCTGGCAAGGTCGGAAGCTTATAAGTATTTGTCTCCATGGCAGGTTTTTTTGTGTTTGTCTGTTTTCCCCTAGGTCTCCTGGCTTTGGCTATGACCGTCGCGGTCTCTGTTGGGACCGTTTTCCCCCTCATGGCGGCTGGAGCGCTTGTGCGTTCCACCTCGTCCCAGCTCTTCCGGGTTCGGCCGTCTGCAATGCTCGCGCATGCGCGGTAGCCTCCTCAGGTCCGAGGCTTGGCTAGCGCGTGCGCAGAGCGGCGGAACGCTCGGCTATCCGCACATGCGCAGTACGGTCACTGTCTGACGGCGCAGGCGCGAGGTCGGGGCGGGGGATTTAAATTTAGCTCATAAACTCCTTCACAGTGGGAATGTCTCACAGTGAGTAGGAGCAGAGCGGTTTCTCTTCCCCATCTCCAGCCCTGGTCTGCTTTAGGTGAGTGCCTGTTTATACTTTGTATTTTCAAAAAAAAAAAAAAAAAAGAGAGAAAAAATTTTTTCTGTAAAAGTTTGAATAAGTTATACGTTTTCGTCCAGTCATAAGAAGGGCTTTTTGTCTGGACACACGCTGCAAGTGTATTCTGATGGTATTTGTGGGGCAGATTGACCCCTTTTTTCTTACTGGTATTTTGGCCCGTTCAGGCCGCCTTTTTTCTGCAGACTAACCGTACTGTGTCGCGCTTCATATGGAAGTCTCGGACAATTCACCGCCTTTAAGTGGCCAGCCCTCACGCACAAGGTATGTGCTTATGAGGGGAGGGGTTGAGAGTCAGTCGCACTGTGAATTGCGTTATCTGATGTTGGTCTCGCCTTTTTCCCCCTCCCTACTGTGTTTTTTTCTCCCAGCCCTTACAGATCGGACCCTCAAACTGTGGTCCAGAATGACAGAGACCTTGCCAGGCCACAACACCAGTCACCTTCAAGATCCAGGCATGATTCTAAGTCTGGAAACCACCACCAGGGGAGACGCTCTCATTCCTCCTCGAGACACCGCTTCCAACGCCACGACAGCCGCTCTGACCGTAGAGCCTGCTGGGGATGTGGAACACGAGTTCCGGAGGGCAAGTCACTGTGTGACCGTTGCTATGCCCGGGCGACCAGGGAGAAAGAATCGGAGAACCAGCGTCTGGAAAATCTCGTCAAACGAGTGGTACAGCAGTCCCTGAAGGAGCTGGATCCTCCCCACACATTGAGCCAGTCTACTACACTGTCTGGCCCCCCGGCTGATGAATCCCGCGAAGACCCGGGCACTTCACAGCCGTACGTGGCCTCCCTTGACTCCTCGGATGATGATCCTCAGGAAGAAGAGGAAGTAGGAGGCTTTGATTTTAGTATGGTGTCACCTTTAATTAAGGCAATCAAGGAGGCTCTTAAATGGGAGGACCCATCTACTCCCCCGGCCAAGCAGAGGAAATTCTTCAAACTTTTGGGGAAAGAACGCGCAAGTTTCCCGCTCCTTTCTGAGCTGAAAGAGATCATTGATGAGGAATGGAGTAAGACGGACAGGAAGTCCTCTATGACTAATAAAACCTCCAGATTATATCCCTTCAAGTCAGAAGAGGTGAAGTATCTGGAGAATGCTCCCCTTGTAGACGCAGCTCTAATGCGTCTAGCTAAGCATATTACACTTCCCTTGGAAGATGCAGTGTCCTTCAAGGATGGTCTTGAAAGAAGGATCGACCAAGACCTGAAGAGGATCTACGGGTTGGCCGGAACGGCCTGCAAGCCTGCTTTTGCTCTGGCAGCCATGTCAAAAGCCATGGAGGCCTGGACGGAGAATGTGGATTCCTTCCTTAAAGGGGTTTCAGAGGAGCTAGCGGGAAGTTCAGCAGCTGCAGAATTGAAGCTAGCGGCGGTGTTCTTGGGGGAGGCGTCCATTGACTTGATTCGCCTATTGGCGCGAATTATGCTGTCATCGGTCACGGCCAAACGGGCCTTATGGTTACGTCCTTGGCTTGCTGACCCCGTTTCCAAACAGGCTTGGTGCAAGATCCCCTTCGAGGGATCTTCGCTGTTTGGCAATAAGCTAGACGATGCCATAACACGAGCCACGGGTGGCAAGTCGGGGTTTCTCCCCCAGGACAAGCGCCTTCTTGGTCGGAAGAAGCCGCAGTTCAGAAGACGCTCTCCGGAGCGCTCTAGGGAAGCTCGCTCCTACAAGCCCGGTAGGGACTTCAGAAAGAATTGGAGCAGGGGCCAGACATCTTTTCGCAAGTCCACTAAAGGCCAGGCACCCAGCGGCCGTGAACAGGCGAGGTCTTTTTGAGATTGCGCCCGCCCAGGCGGGTCGGGTGGGGGCGCGGCTGCGCCTCTTCCGGCACGTCTGGGTGGCCTCGATCTCGGACTTTTGGGTAATAAAGACGGTCTCGACAGGTCACAGATGGACCTTCTCCAGTGCTCCGCCCCCCAGATTTGTCCCCACTCTTCTGCCCCGGTCGGAAGATCAAAAGCAAGTGCTATTGTCCTATGTGGATCTCCTGAAGTCTCAAGGGGCAGTGGTGTGCGTCCCGAGGGACGAGTGGTTTCAGGGAATATACTCCCCTCTTTTCTTGGTTCAAAAGAAGAGTGGCTCTTGGCGCCCGGTCATAGACCTGACATACCTCAACGAGTTTATAGAGCCAGGGAAATTCAAGATGGAAACGCTGTCGACTATTCAGCAAGCTATTCAGCCAGGCGACTGGATGATTTCCATCGACCTAAAGGACGCTTATTTTCACGTTCCGATAGAGGAAGGGTTTCACAAATACCTCCGCTTCCAAGTAGGGCAAGATCATCTCCAGTTTATCTGCCTCCCCTTCGGATTGACAACGTCCCCCCGGGTCTTCTCAAAAATCCTTCTGGCCACGGTAGCTCACATAAGACTGAAGGGGGTACGTCTTTACCACTACCTCGATGACCTCCTGGTGTTGTCGCAAAGCAGAGAACAGCTGCTGGCCCATCGAGAACAGGTGATCTCCACCCTTTCCAGTTTTGGGTGGCTCCTGAACTTGGCAAAAAGTCATCTAAAACCAACACAACGCCTAATATACCTAGGAGCTCAGTTCGACACTGTAAGAGGCACCATTTCCCTTCCACTACAGAAAATTCCGGTGGTACGTGACAGGATTTCTCGGGCGGTACATGCCTCACACCTAAAAGCCTCTCAGTGTCTGGAAATTATCGGTACAATGGTGTCTACGACGCCCATGGTCAAGTGGGCCTTGTGGAGGTTACGTCCCTTCCAGTCGGGGTTTCTGCAGCAATGGAGAACAGGGGACAAGAGTCAAGTCATCCGGGTGACCTCGTCAATGAGGAACAGCCTCTTTTGGTGGCTTCAATGCAAGAATCTCCTAGCATGTCATTCCATCGTTCCCATCTCCTGGGTCACGGTGACGACCGACGCCAGCGGGACGGGTTGGGGGGCCCTCTGCGGCTCGAACCTCGCCCAAGGCAAGTGGGACTCCTGCCGTGCAGTCCCAGGTTCGAACGTTCTAGAACTCAGGGCAGCCTGGTGTGCTCTACAGGCCTTCTCTCATCTTCTGAAAGGGAAGTCAATACTATTAAGAATGGACAACACAACGGCTGTCGCCTACGTGAAGAGGCAAGGGGTACCCGGAGTCCCACTCTTCTTCGAGAAGTCGAGCCCATTCTTTCATGGGCGCAGAAGAATCTTTGCAATATCTCGGCAGTGTTTATCCCAGGAGTCCAGAATGCTCAAGCAGACTTCCTGTCACGCACCAAACTGGACAACAACGAGTGGTCTCTTCACATGGAGACGTTCAGATGGGTCTCCTCACTGGGGATCATCCCCGAGGTAGATCTGTTCGCCTCGCGCCACAACTTCAAACTGGAGAAATTTTACACCAGAGGCCGTTGCAGTCAGGCTCTCGGGTCAGATGCACTGACGGACCTTTGGAGGTTCAGCAAGGCATACGCCTTCCCACCACTCCCAGTCATCCTGAGATTCCTGCAGAGACTCCGTTCAGAGACGGCCGAAGTATTGATGATAGCTCCATACTGGCCGAACAGACCCTGGTTCCCTCTCCTTGTCCAACTCAGCTTCAGGGACCCGGTGCTTCTCCCTCTCAGGCCGGACCTTCTTTCCCAGGGGTCAGTCCTACACCCGTGCCCAGCAGTGCTGAGACTGATGGTCTGGTTCTTGAGAGGGAGAGGCTAATCTCGCTTGGTTGCGCTCCTACAGTAATATCAACTCTCATGAGTTCGAGAAGATCCAGCACAAATAAAGTTTACAGCAGAATCTGGTCTAAATTTGTGGATTTTTGCTCCTCTAGCGGCAGGTCTTTTAGACACCCGGGGGTGCAAGATATACTCAGCTTCCTACAAACAGGCTTAGATCTTCCATTATCCATCAGCTCGCTTAGGGTTCAGGTCTCTGCACTGTCGGCCTTCTCTGGGTCCTCCTGGGCAACTAATCCACTAATTCGACAATTTTTTCGTGGCGCTTCAAGGCTCAAGCCTCAAAGGAGATCCAGGTTCCCCAAATGGGACCTGCCACTTGTCTTAGACTCAATCTCCGGACTCAGTACTTCGGGGCCTTCCCCGCTCTCTATCAAGGACTTCTCAGCTAAAGTAGTCTTTCTAGTAGCTATCACATCTGCAAAAAGAGTTTCTGAGATTGGCTCTCTGGGTTGTGAAGAACCCTTCTTAACATTCTTCCCGGATCGGGTGGTACTTATCCCAATGCTGGGTTCTAACCCAAAAGTGTCCTCTGTGTTCCATGTTAATCAAGAAATAGTCTTGCCCACCTTTAGGTCTCTGGAGTCCTCTGAGATTCATCCTCTGGATGTAGGAGAAGCAATTAAAAATTATCTAACAATGACTTCTCCCTTCAGGCGTTCTGACCATCTATTTATCCTACACTCGGGAAGTAACAAAGGAAAGAAAGCCTTAGTCAGGACACTCGCTACTTGGATCGTTCAAACTATTCAACAAGCATACAGGGCGAAGGGCTTGGCTCCTCCACAAGCGGTGACAGCTCACTCCACCAGAGGAATGGCAGCTTCATGGGCGGCAGCTCGTCATGTGGCCCCAGACACCATTTGCAAAGCAGCTTCGTGGGCCTCTATTAACACTTTCATGTCTCATTACTGTATTGAGCCTGCTTCGTTATCCTCTGTAGACTTTGGTTTGAGAATCCTATCGGTTGATAGGACAAATTAAAATTTTTGTTTGATTCAGCATACCCACCCGTGTGGTTGGCTAGTTATTTCCCACACGTAGGCTGCCATGGAGTCTGTCAGGAAAAAGGAAAATTTATTGTCAAATACTTACCGTAATTTTCCTTTCCTGATGGACTCCATGGCAGACGGAGTTCCCATCCATTGGTCGAAGAGTAGGCTAGTTACGGAACGCAGTAGCTAGTGGTGAGTACTCATTTATGGGAATGGGGTCTTATAGCATTGGAGAGGAGGCGGGGTAAACCCACACGTAGGCTGCCATGGAGTCCATCAGGAAAGGAAAATTACGGTAAGTATTTGACAGTAAATTTTCCTTTTTTTTTCCTTTTAGAAATGTCATTTTGCTGTGGGACTGTTCCAAACACAGGAAAACTGCGCCACTTTAGAGGCATACTATAGACACTAGATTTGCATGTTCTGCCGCGAACCGAACCGGGGGGTGTTCGGCTCATCCCTAGAAGCAATGTACAAAAATGTCGTAAGCATTAGTAAATAAATATATAGTACATACTGTTTATACCGTATAAGCAAGACAGACATAATATATAGTTGATATATACTTTAGAAACATTATGGTGATCATATGTTGTACATACACTATATGACCAAAAGTATTGGGACGCCTGCCTTTTACACATGAACTTTAATAACATCCCAGTCTTCACCCATAGGAATCAATATTGAGTTGGCCCACCCTTTGCAGCTATAACAGCTCCAACTCTTCTGGGAAGGCCGTCCACAAGGACACCAGTTCTACTTTGTGCACTGGTGTGCAGTCATGTTGGAACAGGAAGGGGCCATCCCCAAACTGTTCCCACAAAGTTGGGAGCATGAAATTGTCTTGGTATGCTGACACTTTAAGAGTTCCCTTCACTGGAACTAAGGGAGCCAAGCCCCACCCCTGAAAAACAACCACACACCCCTCCACCAGATGATTTGGACCAGTGCACAAAGCAAGGTCCATAAAGACATGGATGAGCGAGTTTGGGGTGGAGGAACTTGACTGGCCTGCACAGAGTCCTGACCTCAACCCCATAGAACACCTTTGGGATGAATTAGAATGGAGACTGCGAACCAGGCCTTCTCATCCAACATCAGTGTCTGACCTCACAAATGTGTTTCTGGAAGAATGGTCAAACATTCCCATAGACACCCTCCTAAACCTTGTGGACGGCCTTCCCAAAAGAGCTGAAGCTGTTATAGCTGAAAAGGGTGGGCCAACTCAATATTGAACCCTACGGGCTAAGACCTCCATACACACTATACAACTTTTGTTGTCTGAATTCCTTTAGATTTACCTAAACCATGTAGTGCAAGGGCCTGCCCGATTGCATACAAATTGGAACTCTTAAGGTTTGACCTCATATTATATGGTTTTAGTAAATCGAAAGGAAAAAAAATCTACAGAAAATTGTATAGTGTGTGTATCCAGCTTAAGACTGGGATGCCATTAAAGTTCATGTGTGTAAAGGTAGGCATCCCAATACTTTTGACAATATAGTGTACATTTCTATGGAGCATGTTTGGTCAGGTACACCATGATGGAGGTACAGTGCCTTGCAAAAGTATTCGGCCCCCTTGAACTTTTCAACCTTTTGCCACATTTCAGGCTTCAAACATAAAGATATAAAATTTTAATTTTTTGTGAAGAATCACCAACAAGTGGGACACAATTGTGAAGTGGAACGAAATCTTTTGGATATTTTAAACTTTTTTAGCAAATAAAAAACTGAAAAGTGGTGCGTGCAAAATTATTCGGCCCCTTTACTTTCAGTGCAGAAAACTCACTCCAGAAGTTCAGCGAGGATCTCTGAATGATCCAATGTTGTCCTAAATGACTGATGGTGATAAATAGAATCCACCTGTGTGTAATCAAGTCTCTGTATAAATGCACCTGCTCTGTGATAGTCTCAGGGTTCTGTTGAAAGCGCAGAGAGCATCATGAAGACCAAGGAACACACCAGGCAGGTCCGTAATACTGTTGTGGAGAAGTTTAAAGCCGGATTTGGATACAAAAAGATTTCCCAAGCTTTAAACATCCCAAGGAGCACTGTGCAAGGGATCATTTTGAAATGGAAGGAGTATCAGACCACTGCAAATCTACCAAGACCTGGCTGTCCCTCTAAACTTTCAGCTCAGACAAGGAGAAGACTGATCAGAGATGCAGCCAAGAGGCCCATGATCACTCTGGATGTACTGCAGAGAACTACAGCTGAGGTGGGAGAGTCTGTCCATAGGACAACAATCAGTCGTACACTGCACAAATCTGGCCTTTATGGAAGAGTGGCAAGAAGAAAGCCATTTCTCAAAGATATCCATAAAAAGTCTCATCTAAAGTTTGCCACAAGCCACCTGGGAGACACACCAAACATGTGGAAGAAGGTGCTCTGGTCCGATGAAACCAAAATCCAACTTTTTGGCCACAATGCAAAACGATATGTTTGGCGTAAAAGCAACACAGCTCATCACACTCAACACACCATCCCCACCGTGAAACATGGTGGTGGCAGCATCATGGTTTGGGCCTGCTTTTCTTCAGCAGGGACAGGGAAGATGGTTAAAATTGAGGGGAAGATGGATGCAGCCAAATACAGGACCATTCTGGATGAAAACCTGTTGGAGTCTGCAAAAGACCTGAAACTGGGACGGAGATTTATCTTCCAACAAGACAATGATCCCAAACATACAGCAAAATCTACAAAGGAATGGTTCACAAATAAAAAGGATCCAGGTGTTAGAATGGCCAAGTCAAAGTCCAGACCTGAATCCAATCGAGAATCTGTGGAAAGAGCTGAAAACTGCTGTTCACAAACGCTCTCCATCCAACCTCACTGAGCTCGAGCTGTTTTGCAAGGAAGAATGGGCAAGAATTTCAGTCTCTCGATGTGCAAAACTGATAGAGACATACCCCAAGCGACTTGCAGCTGTAATCGCAGCAAAAGGTGGCTCTACAAAGTATTAACGCAAGGGGGCCGAATAATTTTGCATGCCCCACTTTTCATTTTTTTATTAGTTAAAAAAGTTTCAACAATCCAATAGATTTCGTTCCACTTCACAATTGTGTCCCACTTGTTGGTGATTCTTCACAAAAAATAAAAATTTTATATCTTTATGTTTGAAGCCTGAAATGTGGCAAAAGGTTGAAAAGTTCAAGGGGGCCGAATACTTTCGCAAGGCACTGTATTGCTTGGTATCCTTTGCTGTGATATTCTAGTTACTGTAGGTGATAATGTACTGCTGGACCAACCAGCTGAAACAATGGGGTTGATTTACTAAAGGAAAATGTCAAATTAAGTATTTTTATCATTGGGGTGTATATCCTAAAAGCACATAGACTGAGCACTTTGCAAGTGTAGTTGCTTCAGAGATTTGTAAATGAGCTAAAGCTTCACTTTGCAAAGAATACCCAATCACCTACAAGCATTTTTTGCTTGCACATGATTGGATGATAGAAGTCACCAGAGCTTCTGCTCGTTTCCTAAGCTCCGGAGCAACTGTGCAAAGTGCTCAGTCTATCAACCCCAATGATTGGTAAAAGAGACAAAATGGGGACTTTATACAAAAAACGGATTCTGAGTTAGCTTGATCACCACCCCGGAGAAAGACTAACTCTAATTTTAAAAATAGTTAATTTGACATTTGTATTCGTATTGAGAGAAGAAGTGACTACAGGAAGAAACTTGGGGTTAACGGGCTCTGAAGGTTGTGGTTGGGGTGAGAGGTTTTCTTACAAAGCTTTCCTGTGTATATAATATAATCTCAAGAGCCTCTGGTATCCTCTGGAACTCCCTGCCCCGGTATATGCGCCCCCCTCCCTTTAGAATGTAAACTCTACGAGCCAGGGCCTCCTGTACCTTCTGTATTGCAATGTACTGTCATTGTGCTGTCCCCGTTATACATTGTAAAGCGCTGAGTAAACTGTTGGCGCTATATAAATTGTGTATAATAATAATAATATAATATACTTTGTTTTCAATCTACACTACATTGCCAAAAGTATTGGGACACCTGCCTTTACATGGACATGAACTTAAATGGCATCCCAGTCTTAGTCCGTAGGGTTCAATATTGAGTTGGTCCACCCTTTGCAGCTATAACAGCTTCAACTCTTCTGGGAAGGCCGTCCACAAGGTTTAGGAGTGTGTCTATGGGAATGTTTGACCATTCTTCCAGAAGAACATTTGTGAGGTCAGGCACTGATGTTGGATGAGAAGGCCTGGCTTGCAGTCTCAGCTTTAATTCATCACAAAGGCGTTCTATGGGGTTGAGGTCAGGACTCCCCAGCCGTGAACTTATTGACTGTTCCAGTCTACTTACATATGTTACTCTTATTAAGCGAGAAGTGTCCTTTTCCTATCAATACCTCACGTTTTGGAGTACCCCCATACCACCCGAACTTCCTCCTGTTACAACTTCTACAAGCAAATAAACTTCAAAAAGGCAACCCCTAGACTGTTTAATGAACCAGAATGAATGAAGTGTTGGTGTGTGCCTGTCTGCCTCTGCTTGTTTGGTAGGGATGAGCTTCGTGTTCGAGTCGAACCCATGTTCGACTCGAACATCGGCTGTTTGATCGTTCGTCGAATTGCGAACGATATGGGCCGTTCGCGCCAAATTCGTGTGGCGCGTCACGGCCCATAATTCACTGCGGCATCGCAGTGCATTGCTTGCTGATGATTGGCCAAGCATGCACTATGACCCGCATGCTTGGCCAATCACAGCGCCGCCTTAACAGAGAGCCATAATTGGCCAAAGCCAAGGAGGCTTTGGCCAATTATGGCTCAGGGGATTTAGTACACGCCCCACATTATATAAGGCCGCCTGCACGGCGGCCCTGTGCAGTGTGTTCCGGTGTGCTGAGAAATAGAGAGAGACAGTGTCATTTCATTTGAGTTAGCTAGATTAGGCAGGACAGTCAGTCAGTTAGCTGCACTTAAAGTGTATTGTCTATATATATGCATCCCAGGTGTTGCATATATATATATATATATATATACACTGTATTCAGTTTAGCTAGATCCGTTCCTGTTATCTTCTAGACTATTTACATTTAGTGCAGTGCGTCCTGCTCACAGTGTTCAGCTAGATCCGTTCCTGTTATCTTCTAGACTATTTACATTTAGTGCAGTGCGTCCTGCTCACAGTGTTCAGCTAGATCCGTTCCTGTTCTCTTCTTACTGACAGGCAGGCTTGTCTTGTTACAGTATATAAAGCTACCTGAAGAAAATTACTGGTGTTCTTTTGATCCTATTAGTACCACAGTCAGGCAGCTAGACTATTTACAGTTAGTGCAGTGCGTCCTGCTCACAGTGTTCTGCTAAACCTACAAGTTAGTGGGGTGCGTCCTGCTCACAGTGTTCAGCTAAACCTACAAGTTAGTGGGGTGCGTCCACCTCACAGTGTTCAGCTAAACCTACAAGCTAGTGGGGTGCGTCCTGCTCACAGTGTTCAGCTAGATCCGTTTCTGTTATCTTCTTACTGACAGGCAGGCTTGTCTTGTTACAGTAAATACAGCTACCTGAAGAAAATTGCTGGTGTTCTTTTGATCCTATTAGTACCACAGTCAGGCAGCTAGACTATTTACAGTTAGTGCAGTGCGTCCTGCTCACAGTGTTCAGCTAAACCTACAAGTTAGTGGGGTGCGTCCACCTCACAGTGTTCAGCTAAAGCTACCTGTAGAAGGTTGGTGGTGTTCTCATACTACAGGCAGGCAGTTGATTTTGCTAGCTGCAGTATCAGTGCATATATATATATATATATATATATATATATATATATATATATATATATATATATATCCCAGCTTAGTGCAGCTACAGGCCATTAGTATGTCTGGAAGGCCAAGAAGGAGAGGCAGACAGTCACAAGCCAATAAGAGAGGGCAAGCAGGCTCTGTGTCTAGTGCTGGTCGTGGAGACGGTGCATCCTCATCAGCACGTGGCCATGGGACACGCTTGGCCTTTTTTTCGGCAGCTGGCCATGTTGAGCCGCAACATGCGGAAGACTTGGTCGAGTGGATGACCAAGCCGTCCTCATCCTCCTCATCGTCTCTCACCCATGCCCAGGGTACTTTGTCTGGCAAAGCAGCGGCCTCTTCCCTCGGCTCAATGTCATCAGTGACTCCTTCCTTAGCCCCACCATGTCCTCCTGAGGAGTCCCTCAAACTGTTTGACCACAGTGTTGGGTACATGCTCCAGGAGGATGCCCAGCGTTTGGAAGGCTCTGATGATGATACTGAGCTCGATGAAGGCAGTAACATGAGCACGGACAGAGGGGGTGCCCAAGAAGGACAGCAATCTGGCAGTCATGCTCCCCCTGCTGCAGCATACTGCCAGGTTTGCTCCAGTGATGAGGAGGGAGGGGATGATGAGGTCACTGACTCAACGTGGGTGCCTGATAGGAGAGAGGAGGAGGAGGAGGAGGAGGAGGAGGAGGAGGAGGAGGCGGCACATCACCAACGAGGCAGGATGCCCTCCAGGGGCCAGCCTAAGGGCAGCACATTGACTGCATCACACCCCAAAGCTCCACATGTGCAGGGCGCTGCAGTCTCTGCGCGTTATTCAAAAAGTTCTTTGGTGTGGGCCTTTTTTGAGACGAGTGCATCAGATCGCACCGCTGCTATTTGCAACATATGTCTCAAGCGTATCTCGCGTGGCCAAAACATCTCCCGCTTGGGTACCACATGCTTGACCAGACATATGTTGACCTGCCATGCAGTTCGTTGGCAAGCGTATCTAAAAGACCCACACCAAAGAACAAAGAGGACCTCTCCTTGCTCCTCATCAGCTGAGATTTCCAACCCCACTAGACCTTCAGTCCTCTCTGAGACCTGCACTGAGAGGAATGAAGGTGTAGAATTAGGTGTGTCACAGCCAAGTACTTGTGGGCAATCTGATTTTGGTACACCGACGTCAGATTGTACCAGGCAAATTTCCCTGCCCCAGCTGCTGCTCCGCCGAAAGAAGTTTGCTCCCAGCCATCCACATGCCCAGCGGTTGAATGCTAGCTTGGCAAAATTGCTAGCACTTCAACTGCTGCCTTTTCAGTTGGTAGACTCTGCCCCCTTCCGTGAGTTTGTGGAATGTGCGGTTCCTCAGTGGCAGGTACCCAAACGCCACTTTTTCTCACGGAAGGCGATTCCGGCTCTCTACCAGCATGTGGAAGGCAATGTCCATGCCTCGCTGGACAGGGCGGTCAGCGGTAAGGTGCATATTACCGCTGACTCATGGTCCAGCAGGCATGGACAGGGACGTTACCTAAGTTTCACGGCGCATTGGGTGACTCTGCTGGCAGCTGGGAAGGATGCAGGACAAGGTGCAGTAGTGTTGGAGGTTGTTCCACCACCACGCCTCCAAAATGCTAATGATTGTGACACACCTCTCTCCTCCACCCCCTCCTCTTCTTCTTCCTCCATGGCCTCTTCCTCGGAACCAGCGGTGCTCCGTAGTCGTTCAAGGGGCTACGCAAGTACGCAGGCCAAAAGATGCCATGTGGTGCTTGAGCTGGTGTGCTTGGGGGACAGGAGCCACACTGGGGAAGAGGTTCTGTCAGCTCTGCAGGGGCAGGTTCAGAGGTGGTTGACGCCACGCCAACTTAAGGCAGGAATGGTGGTTTGCGACAATGGCACCAACCTCCTCTCTGCCCTCCGACAGGGACAAATCACCCATGTGCCCTGTTTGGCTCACGTCCTTAACTTGGTGGTGCAGCGGTTCTTGGGCAGGTACCCGAGCTTACAGGATGTCCTGAGGCAGGCCAGGAAAGTCTGTGTGCATTTCCGCCGGTCATATAATGCCAGTACTCGGCTGACGGACCTCCAAAAGGAGTTTAACCTGCCCAAGAACCGCCTACTCTGTGACATGCCCACCAGGTGGAACCCAACGTTGGCCATGCTGCAGCGGCTGCACACGCAGCAGAGGGCCATCAATGAGTACCTGTGCGACTATGGCACCAGGACAGGGTCAGGGGAGCTTGTTTTTTTTTCCCCACGCCAGTGGGCCATGATCAGGGATGCATGCACTGTCCTGTCACCATTTGAGGAGGCCACGAGGATGGTGAGCAGTGACAGTGCATGCATCAGTGACACTGTCCCCCTTGTCCACCTGTTGGAGCACATGCTGCGTGGAATAATGGACAGGGCACTTGAGGCAGAACAGAGGCAGGAAGAGGAGGACTTCCTTAGCTCTCAAGGCCCCCTTTATCCAGACAGTGTTCCTGCGTGCCCGCTGATCACACAGGAAGAGGACGAGGAGGAGGAGGAGGAGGAAGATTGTGTCAGTATGGAGGTGGAGCCTGGCACTCAGCATCAGCAGCAGTCTTTAAGGGATCAGTCCCAAGAAACACATGGACTTGTACGTGGCTGGGAGGAGGTGGCTGCGGACCATGTCGTCCTTAGTGACCCAGAGGACCCCGGACCGAATGCCTCAGCAAATCTACGCTGCATGGCCTCCCTGATCCTGCAAAGCCTGCGTAAGGATCCTCGTATTCCTGGTATCAAGGAGAAGGACCAATACTGGCTGGCAACCCTCCTTGATCCACGTTACAAGGGTAAGGTTGCGGACCTTATCTTGCCATCGCAGAGGGAGCAGAGGATGAAACATCTTCGGGAGGCCTTGCAGAAAGGTCTGTGCAACGCGTTCCCAGAGACTGGGAGGTTACAAACTCCTGTTTCTGGACAACGTGTTGCTGAGGCTTCGGTCAGTCAAAGAAGGAGCGGTGGAGAAGGTGGCCGTCTGACCGATGCGTTCAGACAATTTTTTGGTCCACAGCCCCAAGGTATGATCGGTTCCAGCAACCATCGCCAGCGTCTGTTTTACATGGTGCAGGAATACCTAGGGGCAAGATCAGACTTGGACACCTTTCCCACCGAAAATCCTCTGGGTTACTGGGTCTTGAGGATGGATCACTGGCCAAAGCTTGCACAGTATGCAATTGAGCTACTGGCCTGTCCTGCATCCAGCGTTCTTTCGGAACGCACATTCAGTGCTGCTGGAGGCATGGTAACCGATCACAGGGTGCGTCTGTCCACTGACTCGGTCGATCGACTGACCTTCATAAAAATGAATCAGTCTTGGATCACCACCAGCTACCAAGCACCTGATGCTGATGTAACCGAATAATTTTTTTTGAAATCTCAGATCCCTTCAAAGACTGCCTATGCTGATGCTGAGTGACTATCCCTGAGTAATTATCCTCTTCCTCCTCAATCATCACGCTGATAGCTTGTAAGAACATTTTTGGTTCTGGGCGCCACTACCAGTGCCTAAGGCACAATTTTTCAGCCCCTGTTTAACAGGGGCGTGTAATTACAATTTTTGATGTAATACTTTGCAGCAGGGCTCGCTCCTGCATTCCAACTAGAGTGTCTGTGAGGGGTTGCAGTGTTGTGGCACCAGCACCAGTGCCTAAGGCCCATTTTTTCTGCCCCTGTTTAACAGGGGCGTGTAATTACAATTTTTGATGCAATACTTTGCAGCAGGGCTCGTTCCTGCGTTCCAACTAGAGTGTCTGTGAGGGGATGCAGTGTTGTGGCACCAGCACCAGTGCCTAAGGCCCATTTTTTCTGCCCCTGTTTAACAGGGGCGTGTAATTACAATTTTTGATGCAATACTTTGCAGCAGGGCTCGTTCCTGCATTCCAACTAGAGTGTCTGTGAGGGGTTGCAGTGTTGTGGCACCAGAACCAGTGCCTAAGGCCCATTTTTTCTGCCCCTGTTTAACAGGGGCGTGTAATTACAATTTTTGATGCAATACTTTGCAGCAGGGCTCGTTCCTGCGTTCCAACTAGAGTGTCTGTGAGAGGTTGCAGTGTTGTGGCACCAGCACCAGTGCCTAAGGCCCAATTTTTCAGCCCTTGTTTAACAGGGGCGTGTAATTACAATTTTTGATGCAATACTTGGCAGCAGGGCTCGTTCCTGCGTTCCAACTAGAGTGTCTGTGAGGGGTTGCAGTGTTGTGGCACCAGCACCAGTGCCTAAGGCCTAATTTTTCAGCTCCTGTTCAACAGGGGCATGTAATTACAATTCTTGATCTAATATTTCACAGCAGGGCCCTGTGAGGGCTTACAGTGTTGTGGCCACAGCAACACCTAAGGCCCAAATTTCTGCTGAGTATATAGGGCAGGCCCCTACTTTCAAACAACTAACTTACAAACGACTCCTACTTGCAAACGGAAGGAGACAACAGGAAGTGAGATGAAATCTACCCCTAGGAAGGGAAAATTTCTCCTGTAAGAGTTAATATGGGAAAAACATTTCTCCTTTCCACTGATGCTTTCCAATCCATTGGGACAAAAAGTGAGGTGAAATCTTCTTCTGAGGAGGAAAGACAGCAAAACAAATGTCACAGGGTGATAACCCTTCCCTATGTTTTCCAAAAAGCTTAAAAAAGATTTTTTGGCTGGAGCTAAACAAGTTAAAAATTTACCCGTTCAAAATTACAAAGAGATTCTACTTAACAACAAACCTACAGTCCCTGTCTTGTTTGCACCGCCTGTATACTGCTGTTCAGAGTATATAGGGCCTTTCCTTATTTTAATTTGGGTGCGGGGTTCCCCTTAATATCCATACAAGACCCAAAGGGCCTGGTAATGGACTGGGGGGTACCCATGCCGTTTGTCTCACTGATTTTCATCCATATTGCCAGGACCCGACATTACATTAAACCCGCAAGCAGTTTTAAATGAGATTTTTTCCTTTAAAAATGACATTTGGTGCAGGGACTGTTCTAAACATGGGAAACACGCGTCACTTTACAGGCATACTATAGACACCCCCCAGGTACGATATTTAAAGGAATATTTAACTTTTTTTTTTTTACTTTAAGCATCATTAAAATCACTGCTCCCGAAAAAACGGCCGTTTTTAAAAGTTTTTTTTGCATTGATACATGTCCCCTGGGGTAGGACCCGGGTCCCCAAACCCTTTTTAGGACAATACCATGCAAATTAGTTTTTAAAATGAGCACTTTTAATTTCGAACGTTCGAGTCCCATAGACGTCAATGGGGTTCTAACGTTCGTGCGAACTTTCGGTCCGTTCGCAGGTTCTGGTGCGAACCGAACCGGGGGGTGTTCGGCTCATCCCTATTGTTTGGAAAAAAACCTGTCGAATCTACTGCGGCCCCTCCAGGGGTACATACTGTATGTAGCAATCTAACTGTACAACCTTCTTTAGATCTACAAACCACTATGAGATGTAAGGGCATACCCAAATATGATTATACAGTAAATTGTAACATGCCTGGGGAACTTAGCATTTTTGCTAAACAGGGTAGGAAAGTAAAGATGTAGACAATACTTTTGGTTGGCTCACTGAATATATATGGGGGTGCAAGCTTTCGAAAAGACTCAAATTTCTTCATCAGACATGGATTTATGCACATAACTGAAAAGTCATATTTATATACAGTATACACAAACACAGCAGACATCGAAGAACATCAAAGAACATCGAACAACATCGAACAACATCAAAGAACATCAAAAAACATCGAACAACATCAAAGAACATCGAACAACATCAAACAACATCAAAGAACATCAAAGAACATTTAACAACATCAAAGAACATCAAACAACATCGAACAACATCAAAGAACATCAAACAACATCGAACAACATCAAAGAACATCGAACAACATCAAACAACATCAAAGAACATCAAAGAACATCGAACAACATCAAAGAACATCAAACAACATCGAACAACATCAAAGAACATCAAAGAACATTGAACAACATCGAACAACATCAAAGAACATCGAACAACATCAAAGAACATACATTAATTAAACCAACACCAAGTAGAGTTCGGGTGACAAAGATACAGATGGGTGTATATGGTTGTATCAGTAATGCCCGGACTGGAAGATCAAAATCTCCCGAAAGATATCACCTGTTATTGCAAATAGAAAAATATTAATATACAGAACTCAACTGTTACGTTCACTAATATGGCTACACTTATTTTACACATTTCATCACCCAATAATTGTGTATTTTTCGTAATTAGGATTTTTTTTTGCAGTCACATAGAACATTAACTAGTTAAAAAAAAATGGGAAAAAAATTCTGTCATTTATTTCTGTTTTTTAAGGGTTCTCGGTAAATGGCGAGCAGCATGATGTAAACACTATTGTAAACATATTTTTATATTTTATCACACATGTTTATATGCTTGAATATCTTTTTATTAATATTATTTTTATTTTTATTTTTTCATTAAAAATAAGAACCCCCCCCCAAAAAAAAAAAAATGGGAAAACATGAATTTACCTTTTAAATTGAAGGAGCTTTTTTTTTATTTTTTTTTATTATTTCTTTTAACACAACATGAGACTTTAGGCTTTACTTATTGGATCACACTGTGACAGTCCAAACATACACCATATTGTCAAAAGTATTGGAACGCCTGCCTTTACACGCACATGTATTTTAATGACATCCCAGTCTTAGTCCGTAGGGTTCAATATTGAGTTGGCCCACCCTTTGCAGCTATAACAGCTTCAACTCTTCTGGGAAGGCCATCCACAAGGTTTAGGAGTGTGTCTATGGGAATGTTTGACCATTCTTCCAGAAGAGTATTTGTGAGGCCAGGCACTGATGTTGGACAAGAAGGCATGGCTCGCAGTCTCCGCTCTAATTCATCCCAAAGGTGTTCTATCGGGTTGAGGTCAGGACTCTCTGCAGGCCAGTCAAGTTCCTCCACCCCAAACTCCCTCATCCATGTCTTTATGGACCTTGCTTTGTGCACTGGTCCAAATCATTTGGTAGAGGGGGGATTATGGTGTGGGGGGAGGGGGGATTATGGTGGGGGTTGTTTTTTCAGTTGTTGGCCTTGGCCCCTTAGTTCCAGTGAAGGAAACTCCAAAGGCGTCAGCATACCAAGAGATTCTGGACAATTTCATGCTCCCAACTTTGTGGGAACAGTTTGGAGATGGCCCCTTCCTGTTCCAACATGACTGCACACCAGAGCACAAAGCAAGGTCCATAAAGACATGGATGAGGGAGTTTGGGGTGGAGGAACTTGACTGGCCTGCACAGAGTCCTGACCTCAACCCCACAGAACACCTCTGGGATGAATTAGAGTGGAGACTGCAAGCCAGGCCTTCTCGTCCAACATCAGTGCCTGACCTCACAAATGCTCTTCTGGAAGAATGGTCAAACATTTCCATAGACACCCTCCTAAACCTTGTGGACGGCCTTCCCAGAAGAGTTGAAGCTGTTATAGCTGCAAAGGGCGGAGCCAACTCAATATTGAACCCTACGGACTAAGACTGGGATGTCATTAAAGTTCATGTGTGTGTAAAGACAGGTGTCCCAATACTTTTGACAATATAGAGTACGTGATCCATCACACGGCTGCTGCCCTTTAGCAGTACAAGTGCTATAGGGTGGTCAGCAAGTAGTTAAAGTGATTGTAAAGTCTATTTTTTTTCTATAAAAATAACAAACATGTTATACTTGCCTCCTCTGTGTAATGGTTCTGCACAGGGCAGCCCGGATCCCCCTCTTCTCGGGTCCCTGGCTGGAGCTCCTGGCCCCTCCCTCCTGTTGAGTGCCCCCACAGCAAGCAGCTTGCAATGGGGGCACCTGAGGCCGAGCTGAAGCTCCTTGTATCCATTTAGACACAGAGCTGCGTCTCAGCCCTGCCGCCCCTCTCTCCTGATTGGATTGACAGCAGCAGGAGCAAATGGCACAGCTGCTGTGTCTTAGCCAATCAGGAGGGAGGATAGCAAGGCATTTGTGTACATCGCTGAATAGAGATGGGGCTCAGGTAAGTATTAGGGGGGCTGGGGGGGGGGGGAGGGAGCTGCACACTGAAGGTTTTTTTATCTTAATGCATAGAATGCATTAGGATCAAAAAAACCTCCTGACTTTGCAACCCCTTTAACCAATTCAGCCCCGGAAGGATTTACCCTCTTGATGACTAGGCCATTTTTTGCGATACGGCACTGAGTCGCTTTAACTGGCAATTGCGCGGTCGTGCGACGTTGTACCCAAATAAAATGTGTGTCCTTTTTTCCCCACAAATAGAGCTTTCTTCTGGTGGTATTTGATCACCTCTGCGGTTTTTATTTTTTTGCGCTATAAACAAAAGAAGAGTGACAATTTTGAAAAAAAAGCAACATTTTTTACTTTTTGCTATAATAAATATCCAAAAAAAAAAAAAAATTTCTTCATCAGTTTAGCCCAATACGTATTCTTCTATATATTTTTGGTAAATAAATTTGCAATAAGCGTATATTGATTGGCTTGCGCAAAAGTTATAGAGTCTACAAAATAGCGGATAGTTTTATGGCATTTTTATTGTTCTATTTTCTTTACTAGTAGTGGTGGCGATCTGCAATTTTTAGCAGGAGTGCGACATTGCAGCGGACACATCGGACACTTTACACTTTTTTT
This sequence comes from Lithobates septentrionalis, assembly GCA_037952835.1. Lineage (NCBI taxonomy): Eukaryota > Metazoa > Chordata > Amphibia > Anura > Ranidae > Lithobates > Lithobates septentrionalis. The sequence continues at coordinate 564,389 of JBBDGP010002437.1, forward strand.
GGGACCATTGACAATTATACAGCGATCAGAGCTAAAAATAGCCACTGATTACTGTATAAATGTCACTGGCAGGGAAGGGGTTAACACTAGGGGGCGATCAAGGGTTTAAGTGTTCCCTGGGAGGTGTTTCTAACTGTGGGGGGGGGGGGTAGGACTGACTGGGAGTAGAGAGAGATTGCTGTTCCGGTGGTTTGCGCAGCCGTGCCAACTTGCCACTCTACAACGATGGCAGCTGGTCGGCAAGAGGTTAACCTCAAAGCGGAGTTCCACCCAAAAGTGTAAGCTCTGCTGGATCTGCTTCCTCTTCTGCTCCCGTGGCACAATTGGGACCTTTCAGGGGGGAGGAGGGGGGAGGGGGGGACAGGTACTTGTTTTTGACAGGAACCCTTCACTACTTCTGTGAGACTGCTCCGCAGCTCTGTCCCTTGGAAGTTCGGCCCCCCCTCCTCCTTCCTCCACCGACGGGCCAGTTAGAAAGCGCAGCGTACTTTGCGCATGAGCAGTAGGGAACCGGCAGTGAAGCCGAAGGGATTTACTGCATGTTTCCCTTTACCACTAATGGCGACTGCAGCACCCGGGAGCCGATCCGAAAATCGGCTGGGGTGCCGACATCGTGGGATCACTGGACAGGTAAGTGTCTATATATTAAAAGTCAGCAGCTATTTGGTACAGTATCTGTAGCTGCTGACTTTTATTTTTTTCCCCCAGGCAGAACTCCTCTTTAAAATGTGTAAGTTACTGTTATGCCCCGTACACACGGTCGGACTTTGTTCGGACATTCCGACAACAAAATCCATGGATTTTTTCCGATGGATGTTGGCTCAAACTTGTCTTGCATACACACGGTCGCACAAAGTTGTCGGAAAATCCGATCGTTCTGAATGCGGTGACGTAAAACACGTACGTCGGGACTATAGATGGGGCAGTGGCCAATAGCTTTCATCTCTTTATTTATTCTGAGCATGCGTGGCACTTTGTCCGTCGGATTTGTGTACACACGATCGGAATTTCCGACAACGGATTTTGTTGTCGGAAAATTTTATATCCTGCTCTCAAACTTTGTGTGTCGGAAAATCCAATGGAAAATGTGTGATGGAGCCCACACACGGTCGGAATTTCCGACAACAAGGTCCTATCACACATTTTCCGTCGGAAAATCCGACCGTGTGTACAGGGCATTAGAAGGGTAAGGATGAGGAACTCCCTTCCACAATTGGTGGTGTCAGCAGGAAGTGTCAACAATTTAAAAAACTTTTTAGATGGGCATCTTAGGGTACACAACATACAGGGATATGGGAAGAGGTAGAGACTTAACACTTCTCCTCTCGTACCTGTTCACCCCCCCAGACCAAAGCAATTTTTATATTTCTGCTATGGACCTGTTTATTCAGCGATAACTTTGTCATTACTCAAGATAACCAGGTAATACATTGTAACGACACCCCGAGTATGAAAGCCGTTTAGGATATTCCGTTTGCGAACACAAAGGCAGCTACTGAACACTTCAACCAGTCGAAAAAGAAGCCAATACGAATAATTCTCCCCCCAAGTACGAGACAAGGCTCTGTACGGAGGGTCAAACAGGAATCAGAGTCTTTATTGAAACAAATGCAGGCTCTTTTTATACACTTGAGAATACTGCAGGCGCCACATGAACAATGACCCGGATCCACCCACAACGGTTACATAACGAGCCCCCAATACACCCCTAGCAGACAACAGGTTTATTAGCACACTTAATAATAGGTGAAGGGAAAACTGCCTCAGACAAGATTAACACGATTTACTTATCCAGACAAAAGCGACATCGTTAAGCAAAAGACGGTCGGTCTCTTACAATGAACTTCCTGGAATGCCCATATTAGGAGTTCCTGGTCATAGACCTCACAGTGTACAGGGGATAAAATCTTCATATTTCTTCAGAGATAGTGTTAATGAATATTACTGTCCCATTTGAAGTAATCCAATCATATTCTCAGGGTTCATTATTTTCTTGGTCACCCTGCGGCCAAAAGTGACTCCCGTCACATACATATACAGTGGAACCTTGGTTAACGACTAATGCTGTTAACGAGCGTTTTGAAAGACGAGCAACTTTAAAAAAAAAAAAAAAATTGACTCGGTTTGCGAGTGTTGTCTCGCAAAACGAGCAGAATTCAAGCTAATGGGGTGTGCAGTACCGCATTTGGCCTGAGGTGCGGGGGGCGCCGGTGACACTCGGAGCCATTCGGAGCCGTTTGGAAATACTCGGAAACACTCGTAAATACTTGTAAATACTCCGTCCCCGAGTGTTTCTGAGGCTTTCCGTGTTCAGCCGAGCTGTCCCCGAGTATTTCCAAGGCTCTTCGGCGCCCCCCCACCTCTGACCATAAGCGGTATTGCATGCAGTAGAAGTCAATGTGGAACAAATTATCTTCATTTCCATTGACTTCTATGGGGAAACTCTCTTTGATATGTGAGTGCTTTGGATTACAAGCATTCTCCTGGAACAGATTATTCTAGTAATCCAAGGTTCCACTGTGTTGTTCCTTTGAGGACAAAAAGGCTTTTTTTTTATTATATTGTCTCGTAAAAATGATTTTTTTGCAACCCTTAGGGCCCTTTCACACTGGGCGGATCTGTTTTCAGACATCCGCTTTTATCCTTCTTTCATTTATCCTGTTTATCCCTTTCATGACTAAGCCTACTTCTGACATTTATTGCTTACAAGTTAAAATCTGTATTTTTTGCTAGAAAATTATATATATATATATTTTAGCAGAGAATCTAGAGAATAAAATGGTGATTGTTGCAATATTTTATGTCACACTGCATTTGCGCAGCCGTCTTTCAAATGCAATTTTTTTAGGAAAAAATACACTTTCATGAATTAAAAAAAAACTAAACACTGAAGTTAGCCCAATTTTATTGTATAATGTGAAAGATGATGTTACGCTGAGTAAACAGATACCTAACATGTCACGCTTTGAAATTGCGCACACTCGTGGAATGGCGACAAACTACAGTACTTAACAATCTCTATTTAAAAAAAATAAATAAATAACGGTTACCAGTTTAGAGTTACAGAGGAGGTATGGTGCTAGAATTATTGCTCTCGCTCTGATGATTGTGGCGATGCCTCATGTGTGTGAATTGAACACCGTTTACATATGTGGGCGCGACTTACGTGTGCGTTTTCTTTGCTGCGTGAGTTTGCGGGGATGGGGGCGCTTACATTTTTTTAAAAAAAATTTTATAATTTATTTTATTTACTTTTTGATCACTTTTATTGCTGACAAATCACTCTTTAACACTTCAAAGTATTCAGATCGCCAAAACTGCGATTCTGAATATTTTCATTTTAAAAAAAAAAAAACTGCGCCATTGGCAGCCGAGTAAACCGGAAGTGACGTTGCTTCCGTGTTTACAGAGAGAAGACTTATTTGAAGTCATTTCTGGCTTCCTTGCAGTCTCTCTCTAGCTGGTGGAAGTGCCGGATCGTTGATCGGGTCTCCCAGTGGGACGGGAGGCCCGGGAAGAGCGGCGGAAGGTGGCGGGAGGAGGGGGGGGGGGGACATCCCCTCTCGCTCCTGCGGGATTAACAGCTTTTAGCCGCATCAGTTGTTATCCCTGAAGAGCCGACCGCCCGCTCTAATAAACGGTGCCGGGATCATTCCTGTAGCCGCATATCACCCCAGTATAACCCCTAAAAGCCGAGGCCGCTTATGTGCGCACCCCCGACCGGGAGGAGTTAAAAATGGCACTAAAATCATGATTCGGGTACAAAGCATTTACAAATAAAAGGTTTTTTTTTTTTTTTGTGGGTTTTTTTATTTTTTATGTGAAATGTGTAAAAATATTAACAAACAAAACACACCAAAACAATAAAGTCCCTTAGCGCCGACCGTACGCACATATGCGGCCTTGGATTGAAGGGGTTATACCGGGGTGATATGCAGCTGCAGGCATCCTCCTGGCACCGTTTTTTAGAGCCGGCGGTCGGCTCTTTAGAGACAACAACCGATGCGGCTAATAGCTGCTCGGCTGTTACACCGGAGGAGCGAGAGGGGACGTCCCCGCCCTCCCGCCGCCTTCCACCGCTCTTACCGGGCCTCCCATCCCACCGGGAGACCCGATCCACGATCTGACACTTCCACCGGCTAGTGAGTGAGACTGGAACAAAACCGGAAATGGCGCAGATTTAAAAAAAAAACCACAGTATTCAAAACGCCAAAATTGGCGATTCTGAATACTGTGTTTTTTTTTTTTTTAAATCAGCGCCATTTCCGTATTCAGAATCGCCGATTTTGGCGCTTTGAATACTTTCAACCACTTAGGGACCGAGCCTCTTTCTGAGATTTGGTGTTTACAAGTTAAAAACATTTTTTTTTACTAGAAAATTACTTAGAACAAACATTATATATTTTTTTTCGAACCCCCTAGGAGAATAAAAAGGCGGCCATTGCAATACTTTTTGTCTCACCGTATTTGCGCAAGCGGTCTTACGAGCGCACTTTTTTTGGAAAAAGTACACTTTTTTGAATTAAAAAATAAGGCAACAGTAAAGTTAGCCCTATTTTTTTTTATATTGTGAAAGATAATGTTACGCCGAGTAAATTGATACCCAACATGTCACACTTCAAAATTGCGCCCGCTCGTGGAATGGCGACAAACTTTTACCCTTCAAAATGTCCATAGGCGACGTTAAAAAAATTCTACAGGTTGCCATCTTTTAGTTACAGAGGAGGTCTAGTACTAGAATTATTGCTCTTGCTCTCATGTGTGGTTTGAACACCGTTTTCATATGCCGGCGCTACTCATGTATGCGTTTCGCTTGTGTGCGCGAGCTCGGTAGGACGGGGCGCGTTTTAATTTTTTTTTTCTTATTTATTTTACTTTTTCGTTTTTATTTTTACACTGTTCTTTAAAAAAAAATGTGGCACTTTTGTTCCTATTACAAGGAATGTAAACATCGCTTGTAATAGAAAAAAGCATGACAGGTCCTCTTAAATATGAGATCTGGGGGGTCAAAAAGACCTCATATCTCATATTTACACTAAAATGCAATAAAAAATAAATAAATAAATAAATGTAATTTAAAAATAAAAAGTTGCTTTAAGAGCTATGGGTGGAAGTGACGTTGTGACGTCGATTCCACCCTGCAATGATATTGCAACGGCTGTGGGGGGCCATCTTCCCCTTCACTCGTCTCCATACCCAGCCAGGGACAGAACCCGATATCGGAGCCATCGGTAGTGGCGGAGGGCTATCTGCTGCCATAACAGAGATCCCTCTTCAAAGTGCCGACATATATCGGTGTTATAGACCCCAGATCTCTCCATAAAGAGGACCTGTCACCCTCTATCACTGTCACATGGGATGTTTAAATTCATTATAGACCCCAGATCTCTCCATAAAGAGGACCTGTCACCGCCTATTACTGTCACATGGGATGTTTACATTCATTATAGACCCCAGATCTCTCCATAAAGAGGACCTGTCACCGCCTATTACTGTCACATGGGATGTTTACATTCATTATAGACCCCAGATCTCTCCATAAAGAGGACCTGTCACCTCCTATTACTGTCACATGGGATGTTTACATTCATTATAGACCCCAGATCTCTCCATAAAGAGGACCTGTCACCGCCTATTACTGTCACATGGGATGTTTACATTCATTATAGACCCCAGATCTCTCCATAAAGAGGACCTGTCACCTCCTATTACTGTCACATGGGATGTTTACATTCATTATAGACCCCAGATCTCTCCATAAAGAGGACCTGTCACCGCCTATTACTGTCACATGGGATGTTTACATTCATTATAGACCCCAGATCTCTCCATAAAGAGGACCTGTCACCATCTATTACTGTCACATGGGATGTTTACATTCATTACAGACCCCAGATCTCTCCATAAAGAGGACCTGTCACCGCCTATTACTGTCACATGGGATGTTTACATTTATTATAGACCCCAGATCTCTTCATAAAGAGGACCTGTCACCTCCTATTACTGTCACATGGGATGTTTACATTCCTTATAGACCCCAGATCTCTCCATAAAGAGGACCTGTCACCTCCTATTACTGTCACATGGGATGTTTACATTCATTATAGACCCCAGATCTCTCCATAAAGAGGACCTGTCACCACCTATTACTGTCACATGGGATGTTTACATTCATTATAGACCCCAGATCTCTCCATAAAGAGGACCTGTCACCTCCTATTACTGTCACATGGGATGTTTACATTCATTATAGACCCCAGATCCCTCCATAACGAGGACCTGTCACCTCCTATTACTGTCACATGGGATGTTTATAATCTTTGTGACAGCAATAAAAGTGATCAGATTTTTTTTTTTTAAAGTGACGTAAAAAAAAAAAAATCAAATAAAACAATTAAAAGGAAAAGAAAAGGAAAAAGGAAAAGGAAAAGTAAAAGAAATATATTATAAAGCGCCCCCGTCCCCGCGAGGGTCGCACGGCAAAAACACATACACAAGTCACGCCTGCATATGTAAACGATGTTCAAATCACACATTTGTGGTATCGTCACGATCGTTGGAATGGGAACAATAATTCTAGCAAAAGATCTCCTCTGTAACTTTCATTTTTTTTAAAGCGTTGCCTATGGAGATTTTTAGGTACCGTAGTTTGTCGCCATTCCATGAGTGTGCGTAATTTCAAAGCGTGACATGTTTGGTATCTATTTACTCAGGGCAACATCATCTTTCACATTATACAAAAAAACTTGGGCTAACTTTACTGTATACCGTATATACTTGAGTATAAGCCGAGTTTTTCAGCACATTTTTTTTGTGCTGAAAATGTCCCCCTCGGCTTACACTCGAGTCCCGCGCCTCACTGTGTCCATCCGCAGCCTTATGATCTCCGGAGCTGTGACATTCAGTCTAGTCGGTGGCCACGCAGTGTAACCAAGCCCCGCCTCCTCCTCCTCCTCGTCCGTGATAGGCTGAACACTGACTTACTGCTGGGAAACTGAGTCATTGTTCCATCACCACGGATGAGGAGTAGGCAGGGCTTTCCTACACTACACGGCGGCCGACTAGACTGAATGTCACAGCGCCAGAGATCATAAGGCTGCAGATGGACACAGCGCCGGTACACATATATATATATATATATATATATATATATATATATATATATATATATATATATATATATATATATATATATATATATATATATAATATAATGTTTAGGGGTTTTAAGTGGATTTCTAGCAAAAAATACGGATTTTAACTTGTAAGCAACAAAAGTCAGAAATAGGCTTAGTCATGGAAGGGTTAAAGTGTTTGTAAAGGCTGAAGGTTTTTTTTACTTTCATGCATTCCATGTAAACAAGGCAAATCGTCATTCTGTGAAAAGGGAACGTTGTGATCCCGTGTTTCTGCAAAGCAGGAACATTGATCTCTGCCTTCCCACAGTACAAGCACCTCCCCCACAGATAGTAAGCACTCCCTAGAGGAACACATTTAACCTTTTTATCAACCCCTGATGTTAACCTCTTCCCTCCCAGGGTCATTAGTACAGTGACAGTGCATATTTTTAGCACTGATCACATGTATTAGTGTCACTGGTCCCCAAAAAGTGTCACTTAGTGTCCAATTTGTCTGCCGCAATGTCACAGTCCCGCTATAAGTCGCTGATCACCGCCATTACTAGTAAAAAATAAATTTTAAAGCGGAGTTCCACCCAAAAATGGAACCTCCGCTTTTCGGAACCCTCCCACCCTCCGGTGTCACATTTGGCACCTTTCGGGGGGTGGGAGAGCAGATACCTGTCTAATACAGGTATTTGCAGCCACTTCCAGGCATAGATAGCCACATTATCTGTGGGTATCTATGCCACTCGCCCCCCCCCCCCCCCCGCTGTCTTCTGGGAGACACACAGGTCCCAGAAGACAGCAGGGACCATTCGGCTCGCACAGCGTGACTCGCGCATGCGCAGTAAGCCGCAAGGCTTCACTTCCTGATTCCCTTACGGAAGATGTCGGTGGCAGCACCCGAGAGCCCAGCGACAGATCGGCTTCAGGTGCTGACATCGCGGGCGCTCTGGACAGGTGAGTGTCCTTCTTTTAAAAGTCAGCAGCTGCAGGATTTGTAGCTTCTGACTTAAAAAAAAAAATCGGTGAACCTCCGCTTTAAGTGAAGTGTGTTTGTCCCCGAGACGGTGTTGCGTGGCTGGGGCTAGTTATGTATCACCGGTGATACCCATTCTGAAGGTGGTTATTGGATGCCTCCCAAAACCGGCAACCTATCTTAAATATTACGGGAACTGAATTATTGATTGTTTCTGTTTTAAGAAAATGTTATTGTTCCTTTATTAACCACTCGCCGCCCGCCATATAGCAAAATGACATCGGCAAAGTGGCTCTGTTATCCTGACAGGATGTCATATAACGTCGGCAGGATAACTAACTGCTGCGCATCCCCGGGGGCACCCACATCGTCCGACACACCGCAACTCCGATCTAGGTAAAGAGACCTTTTTACCACATGATCAGCCGTGTCCAATCACAGCTGATCACGATGTAACCAGGACACGAGACAGAGGAGAGCCGATCGGCTGCTCTCCTGACAGGGGGGGTCTGTGCTGATAGTTTATCAGCACAGCCCCCCCTCGGATGCTCACCCAGGAACACCAGGATGCTGCCCAGGACCACCAGGATGCCACCCAGGACAACCAGGATGGCCACCACACTGGACCACCAGGTATGCCACCCTAGACCACCAGGGAATGCCAATCTGTGCCCAGGCAGCTACCAATCAGTGCCCACCCACAATGCCTACCACTGCTAGTGCCACCAGGGATGCCTATCAGTGTCACCAACCAGTGCCACATATTAGTGCCCATCAGTGCCACGTATCAGTGCTGCCTATCAGGGCCTATCAATGCCCAGCAGTGCTGCCTATCAGTGCCAATCATAAGTACCCATCAGTGCAGCCTTCAGTGCCCACCAGTGCCACCCATGAGTGCCCATCAGTGCCGCCTATCAATGCCCATCCGTGCCGCCTATGAGTGCCCATCAGTGCCCATCATCAGTGCCTGTCAGTGCCACCTAATTGGTGCCACCTCATCAGTGCCGCCTTATCCGTGCCCATCAGTCAAGGAGAAAATTTACTTATTTACAAGATTTTATAACAGAAACAAATTAAAAAAAATTTCTGTTTAAAAAAAAAAAAACAAAAAAACTCAGGAGGTGATCAAATACCACCAAAAGAAAGCTCTATTTATATGAACAAAATGATAAAGATTCTGTTTGTGTACAGTGTAGCATGACCGCGCAATTGTCATTTAAACAGTGACAGCGCTGAAAGCTGAAAATTTGCCTGGGCAGGAAGGGGGGGGGGGGGGGGTAAGTGCCCGGTGTTGAAGTGGTTAATAAATGGCCAACCAGCCACTTTTCTCCAGATCGGTGTCATTGTCATTTGTATTGAAGTACAGGTTTGGGGTTCATGTGGGGTACGGGTTGGAGTTATGCATCTGGGGTACCCTGGCAATGGCGTCACACACTTGTATTATAGATTGAAATGTCACTGTAGAGTACGGCTAGAAAGGAACAACAAAATATTCTTCTGTTGAATCAACATCAGCAAATCACAACTATAAAAAAAAAAAAAAACCTGCTGAGATGACACCATCATAAGAAGCAGCTTCCGAGGGAACGGAGAAGACTCAAGGAAATGAATTAGGTGGCTTCCAATCTCATGATGCTGAAAGGACAGCTCCGAGATAAAACACAGGATAAGACTGAGCATGCTCACAACCAAAGACTTGACGGTCCCATTAATGAGGCTCCAGTCCTGGAGCACCCAGTTGTAGTCCTATTCCTTATAAATTGCCTCTGTGCCCCCATCAGACCGGCTACCACAGGAGATTCAGCACTGGATGGCATTTTAGCCAATTCTGGCACTTCGCTCCTACATGTAAAAACCATCATTTGTTTTCTAGAAAACTACTCAGAACCCCCAAACGTTATATATGTTTGTTTTTTTTTTAGAAGGGATCCCAGGGAATAAAATGGTGGTCGTTGCAACTTTTTTTTATATCACACGGTATTTGCGCAGCGATTTTATCTAAAGCGTTTTTTGTTTTTTTAATTATTTTACTTATATTTTTTCATTTTTATACTTTTCTTTTTTTCTATTAATTTTTTTTTTTTGGATCACTTTTATTCCTGTTATGAGTAGGGATGCACTGATACCATTTTTATTTTTTTTACGAGTACCGATACTTTTTTTTTTTTAGTACTTGCCGATACCAATTACCGATACCGACCGCAACTGTTTTGTTTCACTTCAGCTGTCAGCAATGCTACAAAGCATTGAAAAGTTATTTACAAATGAAATACATTTTTATTTTTTTTGCGCTTTTTCAATGTGAAATGTGTAAATATATGTTAATATATATATATGTAAAAATATTCACAAACAAAGCAAACCAAAAAAGTTTTAATTGTTTATCGTTTATAAAATAGACGTGAGAAAAAAAAAGCAGGAAGATAATAATTGAATGGAGGAGAATAGGGAGTTAATTAAGGTTGATTTGAATAAATGAAGGGTTAATAAGGGGTTCAACAGACGAACATTTGCTCATCCCTTTGATCTGCAGATGAAGAAACAGAAAGATACAAAAAGAAACAATGTTTCTTTTTATTTTAGTGTTTCAGCAGCTGAGCAATGTTGTTAATAAACATTGCCGGTTGCTTTTTTTAAAAAAAAACTCCAATTACCGGACTTCTTTAAAGGGGTTGTAAACCTTTGTGCATCCTATGCATTAAGGTGAAAAAACACCAGCAGTGACCGACCCCCCCAGCCCCCCCCCCCCCCCGATTTACTTACATGAGCCCCGAATTTCCCACGCCGGGGATGCGCCGTCCCTCTCTCCACGGGGTCCCGGCTCTTGATTGGATAAATTGACAGCAGTGCAGCCATTGGCTCCCGCTGCTGTCAATCAAATCCAATGACGCGGGCGCCCGGGTGGGGTGGAGTCATACATTCTGCGGCTATGGACGCCGAGTGTATGACACAGGAGCGCGCCCGCAAGGTAACCCCCCCCCCCGGGAGAGCATTTCTCCTAGGGGGTTATCTGATGCAGGGAGGAGCCAGGAGAGCCGCCGAGGGACCCCAGAAGAGGAGGATTGGGGCCACACTGTGCAAATGATCCCATGTAAACAAGGAGATTCCGTTTATGGGCTCCCCTCACCTGCCACTGACAGAGGGTGAGGAGAGGAGAGCTGATCATCAGCGGCATCTCTTCACATGGGAGATCTGCACAGGTAATCAGAGCACTGATCAACAGTGCAGCACCAACAGTGCCCATCAGTGATGCCAGTATGTGCCCACCTGTGACACCAGCCCGTGCACATCAGTGACACCAATCTGTGCCCATCAGTGATGCCAAGTTGTGCCCATCAATGATTCCAATCATTTTTTTTTTTAGCAAAAAATAAAAACCCAGCAGTGATTAAATACCACCAAAAGGGGAAAAAAATGATACAAAATTAATTTGGGTACAATATTGCATTACCGCGCAATTGTCATTCAAAGTGTGACAGCGCTGAAAGCTGAAAATTGACCTGGGCACGAATGGGGGTAAAAGTGCCCCGTAGGCAAGTGGTTTAAAGGAGGGGCCCAGATGTGTTCTCATTGCTGGATGTCCTTCAGCTACCAATGACCTGTGTTCCTGCTCTTCCTGCTGACCGACCTGCTCCTGACTTTGCTTTGTAGATTCTGGACTCTGACCACGTTCTGCTGTCTTCTGTGTAACAACCTCAGCCTGCTGCCTGACCACCCTTCTTCTGCTCTTCATGTATGACTCTGGCTTGGCCTCTGACTACGTCCTTACTGTCTATCCGTGCTGACCCTGGCTTGCCATCTGACCACATCCCTGATCCTAATGGGTACCTGCATCTACCTCTGACTGGGTGTCCTCACAGCCTCTGTGCCGAGCAGGGCCATCTTTAACACAGGGCACGAGGGGCAGCTGCCCCAAGCCCAGTCATTCTTGTGGGGCCCAAGAAAGCTTCCCCTTGAGCCCGCACTATCCGCAAATTGTTGATAAGTGGATTTGAGAGGGCCCAAGAAAATGTTTACCCATGTTCCGATTATTATTAAAGACGGCCCTGGTGCCAAGCTTGTTCCACAAGTTCCAGTTCCTGGGTGCCAACCTCGGCTCTCTTCTGGTGTACCTGCACTGTCGCTGACTGCTGTCCAGAGGCCACCACTGCCTGTTACCCAATTACCAGAACCCCGGTGCCCTGTGAACACACAATTCCTTATTTCATATATTCATTATTTTCAAATCTAATTCAGAAATATATTCAAAATGGAAATGTGTTGCAATAAATACAGTAAAGTTATAAAATTGAAACAAGATGGCGACTTCTATTTAAGCTGCTTTAAGGGATAAAATAGAAAAGAAAATAGAAAACAGAATACAGTATTAAAATAAAGTAGAAAGGGAGAATAGAATACAATAGATTTATTCTATTCCTTTGTTTTCTATTCTAGCAGCCCAAGTCATCTTATTTCACTTTTCTACCTCACTGTATTTATTGCAATAAGTTTCCATTTACAATACATTTCTGAATTGGATTTAAAAATGATGAATATATGAAACAAATTCCAAAAATCAATAAATTCGAACATAACGAAGCAAAACTTTGAACCAAACAAATCCGAAATGAAACAAAACATTTTCCCATCAGGCACATCTCTGACTTCTAATAGAATTTTAGAAATGACAAATATAATACGATCCGTGGATTAATCATACATAATACTGAGAGTCATTCGTTTTTTGTAGCAGCGCAGCGGCTTAGTGGTTACCACTTCTGATTTGTAACCACTGACCATTGGCTTGAACCCAAACCATGAGACTGTCTTCATGGAGTTTCCTTTGTGGGTTTCCTCCCACACTCCAAAGACATGCTGGGAGATTGTTTGTCTCCTATCTAAAGTGGCCCTAGTATGTGTATACAGTATATGCATGCGAGATAATAGGGGGCTTTAGATTGCAAGCTCCTCAAGATCAGGGACAGATGTGAATGTACAATAAACTACATTTTCAAAAGTATTGGGACGTCTGCCTTTACACGCACATGAACTTTAATGGCATCCCAGTCTTAGTCTATAGGGATCAATATTGAGTTGGCTCCGTCCTTTGCAGCTATAACAACTTCAACTCTTCTGGGAAGGCCGTCCACAAGGTTTAGGAGGGTGTCTATGGGAATGTTGGACCATTCTTCCAGAAGAGCATTTGTGAGGCCAGGCACTGATGTTGGATGAGAAGGCCTGGCTCATAGTCTCAGCTCAAATTCATCACAAAGGTGTTCCATTGGGTTGAGGTCAGGACTCTGTGCAGGCTAGTCAAGTTCCTCCACCCCAAACTCACTCATCCATGTATTTATGGACCTTGCTTTGTGCACTGGTCCAAATCACTTGGTGGAGAGGGGATTATGGTGTGGGGGTTGTTTTTCAGGGGTTGGGCTCGCCCCCTTAGTTCCAGTGAAGGGATCACTTAAAGTGTCAGCATACCAAGATATTTTGGACAATTTCATGCTCCTGGCTTTGTGGAAACAGTTTGAGGATGGCCCCTTCCTGTGCTAATATGACGGCACAAAGCAAGGTCCATAAAGACATGGATGAGCAAGTTTGGGGTGCAGGAACCTGACTGGCCTGCACAGAGTCCTGACCTCAACCCAATGGAACACCTTTGTGATGAATTTGAGTGGAGACTGCAAGTCAGGCCTTCTTGTCCAACATCAGTGCCTGGCCTCACAAATGCTCTTCTGGAAGAATGGTGAAACATTCCCATAGACACTCCCAAACCTTGTAGACAGCCTTCCCAGAAGAGTTGAAGCTGTTATAGCTGCACTGGGTGGGCCAACTCAATATTGAACCCTACGGACTAAGACTGGGAAGTCATTAAAGGTCATGTGTGTGTAAAGGCAGGCGGCCCAATACTTTTGATAATCGTGTACATTACAGTGCTGCTACCCCAGCTGTTGCCACTACTGTTCGCTACTATCCCTAAGCTATTGCTTTCTAATCTACTGCCCTTACACTGAGACTAAAGCTGCTCCCGTAACTCCTCCCCCCTGCACTGCCCATACTGGGGGTACTACTGCATTCATTGCCACAACTACTGCCCATACCCTACTAGGGCTTGTACTGGGCAAATCCACGGCAGCTGCTCTTTGTTTTTATTTACATAGAGTTTGGACCTTGTAAAGTTACATTTTTCAGCATGCAATTGTTATTGTTGAAAGTTTATGGTTAAAGCTTGGAGTAATTATCTGTCTACAGTGAAACCTTGGCTTGCGAGTAACGCAGTTAACGAGCGTTTTGCAATAAGAACATTTTTGTTTTTTAAATCCTGACTCAGAGTGTTGTCTCGCAAAACGAGCAGGATTCAAGCCACAGCGATGTGCAATACCGCATTTGGCCAGAGGAGCGGGGCGCCGGAGCCCGAGCAGAGCCGTTCGGAAATACTCCGTTCCCGAGCCTTTCCCCGAGGCTCTCCGGCACCCCCCCACCTCTGGCCACATGCGGTATTGCATGCCATAGAAGTCCATGCGGAACAAATTTTTTTTGTTTCCAGTGACTTCTGTGGGGAAACTCGCTTTGATATGCGAGTGGTTTGGATTACGAGCATTCTCTTGGAATAGATTTTGCTCTTAATACAAGGTTCCACTGTATAGCTTTCAGTCTGGAGCCAGAAAACTTTTAAAGATATAGATCAGAAAGAGGTCTATTGTTTTACTGGAGATCCAAGAAATCAGACTATGGAGGCAGAATGTAGCATTAGCACCCTCTGCTGGTTACTGTGTAACATCTACAAGTAATGCAACAAACCTCCAGCAAGAGGGCGCTATGCAGCAGACAGTGATTTGTCATCAACTACAGCAATCAATTCAAAATCAGTTTAGCACCAAATAAATAAAAAAAAATGATCAAGCACAATATAGCTCTTTGGATTTTTATTTGAAATGTAAATCATTTAACACAGGGACCAAGGACCAAGAGAGCACTGAAAGTAAGGATAAAGGAACATATACAAAATATACAAAATGGTTATCCAAAACATAACGTATCGAAACATTTACTATTGAAACATAATAAGGATCCCTCACAACTCCAATTTTGGGGTATTGACAAATACCAAAAAAGAGTGGAGGGGTAGTCACAAAATTAGAACAATAAGTCAGAAGGAATCCAAATGGATATACACTGTGCGCACACTAACACCCGGGGGAATGAACGTAGAGTTTGATTTGAATTGTTTTTTAAGTAACTTTTAATACACATAATTAATTTTATTCTATCTATTCCAGTTCTACATTCATACCCTATTTACATGAGTAGCTTCACAATAAAATGGATAAATATGCAGCTAGTATTGCTGGAAACATATAGACACCCCTAGGAGGAGATCACAAATTAAATAGTATGTATGTATGTATCATAAATCACAAAAACCGTAGGGTTGCTCTTGGATATATTTATTAATGAATTTTAATTATTTACTAAACATTTTAATAAATTAATTTTAGCACGTAATAACTCACCATTGAGATATAAAGAATAACAACTTTTATTCGTTTTTTATATTAAGAGGTTGGTGTGTAAAATGCATATTATATATTTGATGATATACAATTTGATCAAGATTGATTGGATGGGCACATGAAGAATGTTTTATACCATGGATATTGAACAGTATATATTATCTCACCAAACAGACGCTAAGCGACTATATCAGACACCAATTCCATTAGTGAGGTATAAACTCACTAATAAGAAATGTATATTCAACCTTACAGGCTTCAAATAAATCCAGAATGATAAAGTGCAGCCTGATTAGTTTAAGATTGCGATTGTATGAATGGCCGGGGATTTATACCTACATTGCAGACACTAAACTTATAAAAAATGACCGACGGTAGACTTAACATCAAATAATGACCGCAATATACCTCTACAATAGACTACAACAAAATGGCTGTGATGTGCCCATATCGCCCATTCCTAAAATGGCCGCCATACCACTTCCGGAATTTAATAATAAAAGCATAGTCCAATAAACCATCCGGTTCCCCAGATGAAGTTGTGTGAAACAAGGTAACGCGTAGGGATTGGCCGGATAGAGCCGCGACCGGAAGTGACGTGAGAAGGCGAGGAGCAACGCCTAATTTTTTCCCTGTGTTTTTTAACTTTGCTTTGTGTAAGAGTATTTGCCTTTTTAATAAATACGTTTTTTTTAAAAAACTTGACATACTGCACTATTGGAGGCCCCCCTTCTCTCTCCCTGTCCCCTCTTCACGGAGGTACCGCCCCATTTAACAGGAGAGAGGATACAGCATTACGATATGCCATCCAGAGGAGAGATGATCACTGTCTAGGAAAATTGAGGGATCCCCCCAGTGGTGACGGCGGTAATTGCATGCTATCACTAACCTCGAGGTAAGAGTTCTGGGAGACCAGATACATAAAGGAGCTGCAGTAGAAACATTTGGAACAATCATCCTTACCTGATCTTATATTCATAGGACTTTATTATCCTCTACCCACTATAATACTGGTTGGACTTCCTATAGATTGCCCCTTACCACTGTCATAGAGACATTTAAAGTGAAATTTATCAAGTCCAGACTATACTTATTTCATCTATAAAATTCCATTTGTTTGGATATATATTTATTGGTTTATTATTGATACCACTGTTTGCTAAGCACTGAGAATTCACATACAGACATTATTATTGCTATATAGATTATTGATTGAATATTTCCCATTTGAGATATAATATTTTTGTATATATTTTGTATATTTTTTCTTAAATATCATGTGGTTTTTTACAATATGAAAATAATTTAGATGCTCTCCTAAAATATTTTAATTTATTATTTTGGCACTATTTCAATATTTGCGCAGAATCACCTTATTATTTAGTAAATGAACTGAGCAAAGCACAATGTATGTCTACATGAGCAGCAAGGATAGAGATTGGAGGGAGGGGGTTACAAAACCGATAAACTTTCCTTCCTCCACTATGGTCATTTCACAGAGCCTGGTTGTGGACTTGAGGGACAGATGGATCTTCTCTTGTGGGATTTTTCATTTTAGTCTGATTGACTTGGGCTGGAGGTTTTCAATTAACAAGTATGAGATATCCTCTATGGTAAAACGGACTGGAAAGGAGAGAGGATTTCCGGTAGGTAATTGTATGATGATCTACTGCAGAGGCACTTTTCCAGTGGTGTTGCCGCAGTGCCCCATTGATTTCAATGGGCAGGAGCGGTGAAGGAGCAGTATACACACCGCTCCTTCACCACTCCAAAGATGCTGCTAGCAGGACTTTTTTTCCCGTCCTGCTAGTGCACCAATCCAGTGTGAGAGCCCTCGGGGCTTTCACATTGGAGACACAGCAGCGGCTGTTTCAGGTCGGTTCACAGGTGCTATTTTTAGCACTGTAGCGCCTGCAAAACGACCCAGTGTGAAAGGGGTCCATGTGGGATGTTCTCCTCCTTCATGGAATAAGCTGAAGGGGAGACCATCAGGAAGCCTATATATCCTTCACCTAACCCATCACTGGCTGCCTACTGCACCTTTATGGATATTATGTGTCCAATATGAACAGTGATGCCCCATCCAACATTTGTCCTGCCCCTCCCAGTGTAGACTTACCCTGGTATTAGATGCCTCCTGGAAGGGGAAGAAGCTTTCCCTCTGCTCCTCTCCAAAGACACCGTCCACCATAGAGTTCAAGACTATTATGAGCTTAGCTTCTTCATATTCAAATCTAGAGTCTAAGTATATTGCTAAATTATTTTCATCTTTTCCCAAGTTTATGGAAAACCTAGAAAGACAGAAACAGCAATTATTCTTCTCAGCTGACCTTGTTGGATGTAGTACTGGAGTCATTCACCAGTGGTCCTCCCATGGGTATCAGAGGTACTTCTACCACTTAATGAGAATTCATAACAGCAAATTATAAATAAATCAGCTAATAGTTGTTCCAGAAGCTCTCATTACAGAGAATGAATGAAATGTGGATGGGGTGTGACTGAGCATGGGGCGTCCATCGTCACTCTGCTGGGATGTCACCACTCACCACAAACAGCAAGGGGGCAAAAGATGACTATCCTCAAAGTCATTTCTACAACACAAAGGGGGAGATTTACTAAAACTGGAGAGTGCAAAATATGGTGCAGCTGTGCATGGGAGCCAATCAGCTTCTCACTTCAGCTTCTTCAATTAAGCTTTGCCAAAAAAATCCTGGAAGCTGATTGGTTTCTATGCAGAGCTGCACCAGATTCTCCACTCTCCAGTTTTAGGCCCCATACACACTATTAGATTTTCTGCAGATTTTTGTCTTCAGATTTACCAAAACCATATAATATGAGGTCAAACCTTAAGTTTCAATTTGTATGCAATCAGGCCGACCCTTCTACTACATGGTTTTGGTAAATCTGAAGACAAAAATCTGCAGAAAATCTAATAGTGTGTATGGGGCTTAAGTAAACAGACCAAAAAGTAACAATTTCCATTTCCTGCCCCCACCTCACATCCCGATACCAACCACTACATCCCCACCAGCAACACTATACTGATACACATGACATCACATGAGACACATGACATCATATGAGACACATGACATCACATGAGACACATGACATCACATGACATCACATGAGACACCTGACATCACATGACATCACATGAGACACATGACATCACATGACATCACATGAGACACATGACATCACATGACATCACATGAGACACCTGACATCACATGACATCACATGAGACACATGACATCACATGAGACGCATGACATCACATGACATCACATGAGACACATGACATCACATGACATCACATGAGACACCTGACATCACATGACATCACATGAGACGCATGACATCACATGAGACACATGACATCATATGAGACACATGACATCACATGAGACACATGACATCATATGAGACACATGACATCATATGAGACACATGACATCACATGAGACACAAAAGAAACATAAAAACAAAAATAAGTGACAGTAGAAAAAAAAACAAATGGTCCTTTATTTTATTTGTTCAGTAATATATTTTTTTATCTGAGTTTAGATCTCTGTTTGTCCCAATCATGTTTGAAGCCATTTCCTGCTGACGGACTCAATACCTCTGCTGGAGGTCTATTCCGAGCATCAACTACCCTTTCAGTAAAATATTCCTTCCTAAGATGAGTTTGGAACTTTCCTCCAGTTAGTTGGAGGTCATGTCCTGTGTTCTTCATCTTGGCTTCATATTGAAAGCTGCTGACGTTTAACAAACAGACTCTCACCTGTCCCACGGTCCAGCGATGCGGCCCCCCGAAGCCCCGCTCCTCTCCCCCTCCTCTCTGTGGTGCCGGCATTGTAACTGTGGGCGCTGGGCTGTGGCTTCATAGCCGGGCACACACTGCGCATGCGCGAGCCGCACTGCGCATTGTGAATGGCCGGGCAATCTTGGACCTGTGATGTGTCCCAGAAGATTGCAGAGGGGGAGGGGGAGAGGTGAATTTCCTTCCGGCACTGCGGCACCCCGGGGAAGAAGTGGGAGCTGTGTGCCTGTCAAATTTGTAGGGATTTCAATTCCAAGATATGTTATATTTTGCTTGGCCCATGAGAAGGGGAAGGCATCATCCCGGTACTGTTTTGTAGAGCGGGCGATCGGCTTTCCTGGTATAACAACCGATGCAGCTAAAAGCCGCTCGGCTGTTATACCGGAGGAGCAGGAGGGGATGTCCCCTCCCGCCGCCTCCTGCCGCTCTTACCAGGCCTCCAGTTCCATCGGGAGGCCCGATGACCAATCGGCCGCCTCCGGCGGCTGGGGGCGGGCTGGAACGAAGCCGTGGGTGGCTTCGTTCCAGCCTCCTAATCGTAGGAGTAATGAGTAAGCATCTTTGTATGTGAAACGCGTTAGCTATCAATATTCCCCTATCCTATCTAATGACTTTTGTTGGATTTTAATACTTTTTGAAATAAAGATGACCGTTTTCGGAGTGCAGCAGTCCGGGATTTCCTTGCTACCATAGACTTGTGCACAGTCTGCACCTGACTCTTATTGAGGGTGGAGGTTTTCCTTTACGACCCATGGAGCTTGGAGCGCGGCATTACCTTTCCTCCTGACGTCACTTCCCAATTACTCAGCTGCCAATGGTGCCGGTTTTAAAAAAATACACAGTATTCAGAATCGCCGAAAACGCCAATCTGAATACTTTGAAGTGCAAAGGAGGGATGGGGGGTCCCTTTAGACCCCCCCCCCCCCCCGATCCCTCCATAAAGAGGACCTGTCACCACCTATTACTGTCACATGGGATGTTTACATTCCTTGTGACAGCAATAAAAGTGATCAATTTTTTTTCTTTTAAACACAATTTATAAATATAAAAATAAATAAAATAAATAATAATTTTTTTTTAAAGCGCCGCCGTCCCCGCGAGCTCGCACAGCAAAGAAAACGCATACGGAAGTCGCACCCGCATATGTAAATGGTGTTCTAATCACACATGTGAGGTATTGCCGCGATTGTCAGAGCGAGAGCAATAATTCTAGCACTAGACCTCCTCTGTAACTCTAACCTGGTAACCGTAAAAAAAATTTAAAGCGTCGCCTATGGAAATTCTTAGGTACTGTAGTTTGTCGCCATTCCACGAGTGCGTGCAATTATAAAGCGTGACATGTTAGGTATCTATTTACTCGGCGTAACGTCATCTTTCACATTATACAAAAAAATTGGGGTAACTTTACTGTTTGTTTATTTTTAAATTCATGAAAGTGTCCCTTTTGCCAAAAATTTGCATTTAAAACACCGCTGCACAAATACCGTGTGATATAAAATATTGCAACAATCTCCATTTCGTTCTCTAGATTCTCTGCTAAAAAAAAATATATATATATAATGTTTTGGGGCTCTAAGTAATTTTCTAGCAAAAAATACGGATTTTAACACCAAATTTCAAAAATAGGCTTAGTCATGAAAGGGTTAACTAATATTTTGGCATATATATATATCTTTACATCAACATTAATGAATGATATTGGTCTGTAGTTAGCAACCTGATTCGTGTCTTTGCCTTCTTTGGGTATCACTGTTACGTGAGCTTCTAACACTTGTTTTGGGGGGTTGTTGTTCAGAGTGTAGTGACTGAAAGGTTTTCAAAAATCTTGGCTTTAGAATATTGGTGAATGTCTTGTAATATTGTAATGGAAGTCCATCAAGACAAAACTCTTAGTCCCCATGCACACGGACGTTTTTACAGCTGCTTTTTTGAGCTTTTTTTGCAGTTTAAAAAGGCCTGTCTATGTTAGTCTATGGCTTCATGCCCACCTAGGCGTTTTTGAGCTGCAAGTGGCATAGGCGTTTTTAAGCTGTAAAAAAAACCCAGGACCAGTGGGTTCTGAAAGACGTTTTTCAGCTGTAAAAACGCTCTAACGCTGAAAAACGCTCAAAAATGCTCAAAAACGCTCAAAAATGCTCAAAAACGCTCAAAAACGCTCAAAAACGTCATTCACCAACGTTTTTTAGCGTTTTTGATCCATTGAAAAAAAAAAAAAATACGCTCAAAAACGCTAATGCGGAAAAACGCTAAAAAACGCTAAAAAACGCTATTGCAAAAACGCTGAAAAAAGCTGAAAAAAGTTAAAAAAAGTCACTGCAAAGATACTGGCGTTTTCATAACGTTTTTTTAACAGCCTGTGTGCATGAGGGCTTAGTGTTTTGAGATATATTCCATAAACCTAGGTTATGGACATTTTTGTATTGATTGATTATAACTAAAGATGTTTGAAAAGTTGTCAATATCATATACTGTTAATATAGTGATTATACAAAATCAAGATACAAAGTAAGGCATAGTGGTGGATCAAAACGAATATATTTATTAAAAATTAAGATAGTATACTAGACGTTCCGTTCCGTTCCGAATTCGTTTTTTTTTAACGAATTTCGACAAATTCATTAATTTGGAAATATCAGAATTAACGAAAACCTGTTTAACAAATTTTTCCGAATATTCATAAATTTGAATATTCGAATATTTATAAATTCGTAAATTCGTACATTCGTAAATTCGTAAATTTACACAATTCGTAAATTCGTACATTCCTACATTTGTAAATTCGTACATTCCTACATTTGTAAATTCGTACATTCCTACATTTGTAAATTCATACATTCGTAAATTCGCACATTCGGAAATTCGCACATTCATAAATTCGTACATTCCTACATTCGTAAATTAGTTAATCAGTAAATCCGGAAATTTGAAAATTTGTAAATCTGAAATAATAATTAATTAATAATACCTTGACTATTACTAACTATTAAATTATAGGTATTGTAATTTCCTTTCAAATTTATCTGAAGTTACGAACTATCCGAAATAATGAATGCAGTATCCAAACGAATGGAACGTAATGAATTAATAATAATAAATAATATTAATAATAATAAAAACTTTTTATTATTACTATTATTTATTATTAGTTTGTTCCGTTCCATTTGTTTAGATGCGGCATTTGTTATAATTCGTAACTTTGGATAAATTTGTATTTGTTACGTTCACTAACAGCCAAATTTGAAAGGAAATTGCAATACTTATAATTTAATAGTTAGTTACTATTTCTAATTTTCTAATTTTCGGGTTTTCGGTCTTTCGAATTTCCAAATTTTCGAATTTACGAATGTACGAATTTACAAATTTGCGAATGTACGAATTTACAAATGTACGAATTTATGAATGTACGAATTTACAAATTTGCGAATGTACGAATTTACGAGTGTACGAATGTACGAATTTACAAAAGTACGAATTTACAAATTTGCGAATGTATGAATTTACAAATTTGCGAATGTATGAATTTACAAATTTGCGAATGTACGAATTTAGAAATTTGCGAATGTACGAATTTACAAATTTGCGAATGTATGAATTTACAAATTTGCGAATGTACGAATTTACGAGTGTACGAATGTACGAATTTACAAATTTGCGAATGTACGAATTTGCGAATGTACGAATTTACGAATGTACAAATTTGCGAATGTATGAATTTACGAATTTACGAATGTACGAATTTACGAGTGTATGAATGTACGAATTTACAAATTTGCGAATGTACGAATTTGCGAATGTACGAATGTACAAATTTGCGAATGTATGAATTTACGAATGTACGAATTTACGAATTTCCAAATTTTCTAATTTTCTAATTTATGAATGTACGAATTTACGAATGTACTAATTTATGAATGTACGAATTTACGAATGTACTAATTTATGAATGTACGAATTTACAAATTTGCGAATGTACGAATTTACAAATTTGCGAATGTACGAATTTCCAAATTTTCTAATTTACGAATGTACGAATTTACGAATTTACGAATGTACGAATTTACGAATTTCCAAATTTTCTAATTTTCTAATTTACGAATGTACAAATTTACGAATGTACTAATTTATGAATGTATGAATTTACAAATTTACGAATGTACGAATTGACGAATTTACAAATTTGCGAATGTATGAATTTACGAATTTATGAATGTACGAATTTACGAATTTCCAAATTTTCTAATTTTCTAATTTACGAATGTACGAATTTACGAATGTACTAATTTATGAATGTACGAATTTACAAATTTGCGAATGTACGAATTTACGAATTTCCAAATTTTCTAATTTTCTAATTTACGAATGTACGAATTTACGAATGTACGAATTTACGAATTTACGAATTTCCAAATTTCCAAATTTTCAAATTTATGAATGTACGAATTTACAAATGTATGAATTTACGAATGTACGAATTTACGAATGTACGAATTTACAAATTTGCGAATGTACGAATTTACGAATGTACTAAATTACAAATGTACTAATTTACAAATTTACTAATTGTGATCATAGTGAATGACCCGAAAAACGGAAAAAAAAAAAACGAAAACATAAATGAACAAATTTTTTGGCAGTGCACCTGTCTATAGTATACCTCAAGATATTTACCCTCTATTCCAAATGTTCTATAGAGGTGTGGTATATCACAATCAGTGTTTTCAACATTAATTGATTCACTTCCACCATGCTAAAAGAAAAGAAGGAGGGAAAAAATAGGAAAGGGAGAAGGGGAAAGGAAAAAAAAAAGTGAAAACACATTATATGTTGACCACCACGATGCCTTATAGATACACCAGATACCTCTGAAGAAATTATAAACGCAAGAATTTACTGTAATTTTGTGTATTCAACATGAGTTCAAACATTTCCATTATTAATCAGATATGATTTACTTAAATTTAAATATCTCCATACTTTACAATCTTCTAACTTGCATGAAACGTAAACTTTCCAATACAACGGCTCCCTCTAGTGGCCAAAATAGAAAACTGCATAAGATGTTTTATCAAACCTAGACCTGCTTAAAGGATCACTAAAGATATATATATATATATATATTTTTTAATAACAAACATGTTATACTTACCTCCACTGTGCAGCTCATTTTGCATAGAGTGGCCCTGAACCTGGTCTTCTGGGGTCCCTCGGCGGCTGTCTCGGCTCCCCTCTGCAAGGACTCAACACTTTCATGCGAGCTCCCTCGCATGGTGTTGAGTGCTTGCGGGCGCGCTCCCGTGATATAGCCATAGCCGCTCACTGTATCACTCGGCCCCGCCCCCCGCCGCGCCATTGGATGTGATTGGCAGCAGCGCGAGCAAATGGCTGCGCTGCTTTCAATCCATCCACTGTAACCAATGTAATTTTGTGTATTCAACATAAGTTCAAACAGTTGCATTATCAGATATGGTTTACTTAAATTTAAATATTTCCATAAGATATACCGTATATACTCGAGTATAAGTCGTCCCGAGTATAAGTCGAGGCCCCTAATTTACCACAAAAAACTGGGAAAAATGTATTGACCCGAGTATAAGTTGAGGGTGAGAAATGGCAGAGGGTCAACAATGCCCATCTGCAGCTGCATGCCTCCCTGTGTCCTGTGCAGCCTACCTGTACCCTGTGCATGTGTCCTGTACATGTGTGTGTGTCCTGTACATGTGTGTCCTGTACATGTCCTGTGTCCTGTACATGTCCTGTGTCCTGTACATGTCCTGTGTGCATGTGTCCTGTGTGCATGTGTCCTGTGTGCATGTGCAGCCTACCTGTGTCCTGTGCAGCCTTCCTGTGGCGATCTCCATCCTCCCTGTGGCGATCTCCATCCTCCCTGTGGCGATCTCCATCCTCCCTGTGGCAATCTCCATCCTCCCTGTGGCGATCTCCATCCTCAAACGGCGGCCGGCGTGTGATGATAGTGTTCGGCGGCCATTCCACAGTTCAAAAGCCGCGCCTCCTCCTCGTCTGTGATAGGCTGACCGCTGACTGCCTTTCACGGACATTCTCTCATTCTCATACTACGGACGAGGATGACAGAATGTCCGTGATAGGCTGTACACTGACAGCTGTTCAGCCTATCACAGATGAGCAGGAGGCGCGGCTTTTGAAAGCTGCAATAGCCGGCGAACACTATCATCAAACGCCGGCCGCCGTCTGCCTGCATGACACGCTGATCATGCAGACAGACGGCAGGGACTCGAGTATAAGTCGAAGAGACACTTTCAGCCCAAAAAAAAGGGCTGAAAAATTCGACTTATACTCGAGTATATACGGTACTTTATATCTAAATTAGGCTTAATTAGGCTTACTTAATATATAAATTAGGCTTTACCTAATTTCATGTCTTTCAACGCTTTGTCAAATTCTGTGTCGGAGACACATAAGGGGGCCTCAAGTTTTTGGGCTGTATTCTCTGCTATTTGAGGTGGACTATATTTCTCAAGGAATTCTTGAATGAGCTTTTTTTCTTTTGTCTGTGTTATGTGGGCATTTGGGGTTGGATGGAATATTGTATAAGGTTTGGTAATAGAGTTTGAACTGTTTAGCAATCTCCTCTTTCGAAGAATGTGGAAAGCCTCGGTTGTCTCTTATTTGATGTATTGTTGAAGCAACTTTCTTGTTCTTCTTTCGGCTTTTGCTAATAATCTCCCACTTTTGTTTCCTTGTTCATAGTAGATCTTATGTCTTAAGATATATTGTCTTTTAGTTTTCATGTTTAATTCTTCTGATAACAATGTTCTTGCTTTTGTTTTGTTTTTTATAATTCATACTTTATTACACCTTTTTATCTTATTACAATTAAAATTTACATGGCATATAGTAGTTAACATCTTTACTTATATATACATATACAAGTCAGTAATAGCGAGTGGCTCCCTTACTCTCCTTTATCCTGAAAAAAAAAAAAAAAAAAAACATTTAAAGTGTTTGTGTTCTATGTGTATTAATAACCTAATTATATGTGAAAAAAAACAAAAAAAACCCCCTACAAATGCTTGTGCCCAATGTGCGTGTTATTCGTGATAAATAAAAGGAAGATGAGAGCAAGGTGTGTACAAGGGAAGGGGGGCCAATATCCTAGTGAATTGAACTATAAAGAGAAATATGCACTAGGTGTGCATTTTGGGTCGCCCTTAATGGATATTGTTGGCCAAAAGTGAGTATTAATTCTCATAGATTGTTATGTATAAAAGTGCACTAGAGTGCCATCTTTATTAAACACATTCAATGCATAAAAAAGGGAGTAACAGTAGGAATTACAATTGTATAAAGTGCAAATACAAACACTGTACATTCACTTGCATATAGAGGATAAAGCACCCATGTGCCTACAGCCCGCAGCCTGTATGTGGAAAATCAGGCGGATGAGGTGTATGGCATGTACCCGACATGTTTCGGAGATGGGTATGTATTACTCCTTCATCAAGGGATTTATGATTAGGTGCTCAAATCTATCTGTAAATATCAAAGAACAAAAGAATATAGTAGTAAAAAATATCTGTGTCGTCATAAATTATATGCGACTACATTTTTGCAATATATGCGATTTTAGTAATTATTGAAAGAAATAATATAGGGAAAGTATAATATGGACTAGTTATACTTACATCAATCTGATTCATAAAGACAAAAAAAAACGATAAAAAACAATGAAAGTGGAAGCAGGCTGGCTTCTGGTTCACATAACACAGGGTGGGCAACCCGGAGTGTGATGCAGGGCGTTGCAGCACTTTCACAAGGGATGACCGGTGGAGATCTGTGTGTTTAAAAAGTAATGTTTGTAAGTATACAAGGCATATAATTAAGCCAATGCTCTGCTGAAGGATAAAATAGTCATTCAGCTGTGGTTCACAAAAAAAGTAGGTATGTAAGGTAAGTATTCAAGTAGTCTGGAACAAAGTGTCCTTTTACATTACCTTGTGGCTATTTGAACGCCCTGCATCACACTCCGGGTTGCCCACCCTGTGTTATGTGAACCAGAAGCCAGCCTGCTTCCACTTTCATTGTTTTTTATCGTTGTTTTTTGTCTTTATGAATCAGATTGATGTAAGTATAACTAGTCCATATTATACTTTCCCTATATTATTTCTTTCAATAATTACTAAAATCGCATATATTGCAAAAATGTAGTCGCATATAATTTATGACGACACAGATATTTTTTACTACTATATTCTTTTGTTCTTTGATATTTACAGATAGATTTGAGCACCTAATCATAAATCCCTTGATGAAGGAGTAATACATACCCATCTCCGAAACATGTCGGGTACATGCCATACACCTCATCCGCCTGATTTTCCACATACAGGCTGCGGGCTGTAGGCACATGGGTGCTTTATCCTCTATATGCAAGTGAATGTACAGTGTTTGTATTTGCACTTTATACAATTGTAATTCCTACTGTTACTCCCTTTTTTATGCATTGAATGTGTTTAATAAAGATGGCACTCTAGTGCACTTTTATACATAACAATCTATGAGAATTAATACTCACTTTTGGCCAACAATATCCATTAAGGGCGACCCAAAATGCACACCTAGTGCATATTTCTCTTTATTATTCGTGATAAAGTGGAAAAATAAATAAATAAATAAACACCCCCCCATCCTTCACTCCTCCCTTTCCCCTGACTCATTCTTTCCCTTTTCTACTCATGGAACAACTTATTTAAGTGTAATCTTCTCATTGATTAAACTCCAACTTGTAATAACTTATTAAATACTATAAACTAGTTAATTTAATTTCTTCCATTCTATTGTGTTAAAAGATAAAAAAATAAATTTAAATCTTCAAAGTGCTAGTGCTCTATATACCGTATTTATCGGCGTATAACACGCACCCCAAGTTTAGGAGGGAAGTTTAAGGAAAAAAAACTTACATTAAAACGCCCATCAATGCAGCGTTATCGTGTCCATTGCAGCCTTGTCAGTGCAGCTTTGCCCCAGTGCAGCCTTGTCAGTGCAGCCTTGTCAGTGCAGCCATGTCAGTGCAGCTCTGCCCCAGCGGTCAGTGCAGCCTTGTCAGTGCAGCTTTGCCCCAGTGGTCAGTGCAGCCATGTCAGTGCAGCTCTGCCCCAGTGGTCAGTGCAGCCTTGTCAGTGCAGCTTTGCCCCAGTGGTCAGTGCAGCCTTGCCCCCAGTGTCCATTACATGCTTGGACAGATTGCTTGAAAGATCGCCGCCGACATAGACATAGCATGTAGTTTTAAATATGGCGTCGCGGAGTTCGGGGGGACTCGGCGGCGCTGAACAACAATCCAAAATAAGATCTTTAATAGACCAAATCCATAGATTAGAAATAACACATAAGAGAGCTGTTGTACTCTCAACATTTGAAGAATTAACAAAAGCAAGAATGGAACACAGACACTAAAGACTGAAAGATTGTAAAGTAAACAATAGCACTATTAAATGTATCAATCAACCCCCTTTTTCACCCCCCCTTTTTTTTTCCCCCCACGTGAAACACATACCGTATTTATCGGCGTATAACACGCACTTTTTTCCCCTTAAAATCAGGGGAAAATCGTGGGTGCGTGTTATACGCCGATCCCCGCTATCTGTGATCTATCGGAGCGATCGCCGCAATTGCAGCCGACATTCACATAGCGTGTAGTTTTAAATATGGTGCCGCGGAGTTCGGAGGGACTCGGTGGAGCTGAACGAGCGCCACCGAGATACACATAGTCGAGTGTTCTCGGCTCTTTCCGGCGCCGCTCACAGTCTTGCCCAGTCCCGCCCTATGATGGACATAACACAGGTCCAATGGCGGGACTGGGTGTGACTGTGAGCAGCGCCGGAAAGAGCCGAGAACACTTGACTATGTGTATCTCGGCGGCGCTCGTTCAGCTCCACCGAGTCCCTCCGAACTCCGCGGCTCCATATTTAAAACTACACTGTCGCGGACACTGGCTGCAAGGACCTTTTTCTGTCCACATTCACCCTGTTATTTGGTATTTCTATATTAATCTTTTATTTTTTTGAACTTGCCCAAAGAATATTCTCAGTTGTTTATTCTGAACAATACATGACTCTTGAAAGAGCTGATCACATTAACCTGCAGAGACGAACTGTCTGGTCACCAGGTCTGCCTTAAGTGTTGTGTTAATTAGCATGTTAATTATATTATTGTCTTTTAAGTTTTTGCTAGAGGGGAGGGGGGAAGTGTCCATGAGTCAGCCCTACCTCGTTATCTAACCCCTTGTGTTAAATGTGTATAAAAAGGCTGTGTTCTGCCCAATAAAGCAGTCAAGATTCTACAAGCTATTATCGACTAGACTTGTATTTACTGCAGCTATAATATTATATCTGTCTGATGGTCATACTGGAGGAAGCGGTGTTATTGACGGGGGCACTCAGTGGAGTGTGGAATAGGATCCGTCACAATTGGTGGCAAGCTCTGGGATGCTTCCTCTTGCCTAGGCTCACCCAAATCACCACCGGGACCCCCTGCTCCTAACAGCAGATGGAACATCACTACGCCAGTCTCAAGCGCAGCACCTTGAAGGATCTCTTGGAAGCCCGTGGAAAAGTCTCCAGCAACAAATCCAAAGCGACTCTCATCACCGAACTAATGGAGATTGACCAGGCCAGCAACCCACCAGCAGACACCGCAGAGGCGACAGAGTTCCAGCGTGACGTCCAGTGGCGACTGGCCTTGTATGGTACTCACCCCCCACAGGAGGTTATCAGTCAAGTGTTAACAGAGGTGTCCCAGCTGCGAATGGCTGAACTCCAGCGGGACCAAGGAGCGTCAGTTATGTTCAACCGGGAAGCTCCAGCAGCCCGCAAAAAGCTACCCTATACCGCCTTCCGCATGTTTCAAGATGGTGAAGATGAGATGGATGTTTACCTGCAAATGTTTGAGCGTCAATGCGGTCTGCAAGGTGTCAATAAAGCAGATTGGGTCACGCTCCTGGTCAGCCGTCTCACAGGAAGGGCTGCAGAGGCGTACAATAATGTCCCTGATGAGATCAGCCAGGACTATGACCGGGTAAAAGAAAGACTATTGGCTCGCTTCGGCATTACTCCAGAGGCACACCGTTTGAGGTTTCGCAACCTCCGCCGAAAGGAGAGAGAGCCTTACACAGAATGGGCTCATCAAATGACCCGAGCAGCGGAGAGTTGGATGACCGGGCGCCAAGCTGTTACCATGGCAGATGCGCTCCAGCTAATCCTCCTGGAACAATTCTACGATCATACCCCACATGAGGTTAGAGACTGGGTAAAGGATCGGCGGCCAGTCACAGTAGATGAAGCTGCCACCCTAGCTGACCAATACGTGGATTCAAGGCGGACCATACAACCAGAGCCTAAGACCCCAGCTCGGCCTGTCCCCAACATTCCACGGAGCTTTGCCCCTTCACACCAGCCGTCGATCCCCGGCCCCACTCAGCTACCATCTTCACGAGGAAAAGGGGACCTCTGCTACAGATGCAACCAATCAGGGCATGTTAGGAGGTATTGTCCGCAGAAGGTTTCCCAGGACGCGCGGAACAACAGGCCCCTTGGACCTGCCCGGGCTTCTGCACACTGTCTGGAGAGAGATGATGTGACTTACCCAAGCGAGGAGAATATTGGAATTCTACATGAGGCAGACCCTGTGCAAGCTGCCACTACAGATAATCGTTTGCACCATCGACAAGCCGTGTGGATTAATGGTCGGGCTGCCCAGGGACTGCGGGACACGGGAGCTACTATTACCCTGATACAGTCCCGAATGATAAACCCGGCAGAGCAGACGGGACGGTCTGTGGCTGTGCGGGTGGCCGGGGGAAATGTTATGCGGGTCCCCACTGCCAGGGTTCACCTTGATTGGGGTTCGGGGGCCAAAGAAGTGGAAGTGGGAATAATGCAGAACTTACCTGCAGAGGTTTTGTTGGGCAACGATTTGGGACGTTTAAATTCAGCCTTCTCCCTGGATGTATCCCCGGAAGCCTATCCTGTTACCACCCGCCAGCAAGCCCGGATGGAGGTGCGCTCCCTCGAGGACGGGACCCAGGTAAGACCTGTCACCCCTGACCTAGACTGTACTACCCCAACTAACCCTATCCCGACTTGGGCTTCTCCCCAAGAATTTGCTCAGGCAACTCTTAGCGACCCTTCCTTAGCTAGCTATAGGGAAAGAGCAGGATTGGACCCTGGGGGGTTGGAGAGGGAGCGAATAGAGTGGGTCCAGGGATTACTCTATCGGGTTACTGAGGGAAAGACAGCCTCCCATCCACCCAAGCGGCAGCTGGTTGTGCCGCAGAAATATCGTCATGACCTGCTGCGCATTGGGCATGACATACCCTTAGCCGGACACCTGGGGATGTCCCGGACCCTCCACCGTCTGACTCAGTCGTTTTTTTGGCCAGGGATTACAGGGGATGTCCGACAGTATTGCCGGACGTGTGACACATGCCAGCGGGTGGGTAAGCATGGGGGCCCGCTGAAAGCTCCCCTACACCCTTTACCGATCATTGATGAACCCTTTAGCCGTGTTGCCGTAGACCTGGTTGGACCATTGCCCAGACCTAGTCCTTCTGGGAAGAGATATATCCTTACTGTGGTGGATTATGCCACCCGGTACCCAGAGGCCATTCCCCTGGCAAATATCCATGCAGAAACTGTGGCTGATGCTTTGCTCCGGATCTTTGCCAGGGTGGGTTTCCCTCGGGAAATCATCTCTGACCAGGGGACCCAGTTCACTGCTGAGCTCACTCAGCAGTTATGGAGGCTCTGTGGGATAAAGCCCCTACAGAGCTCTCCCTATCACCCCCAGACCAACGGACTGTGTGAGAGGTTCAATGGAACACTGAAACAGCTGCTTAGGACATTTGCAACCTCTCACAGGGATTGGGAGAGATATCTGCCACACCTTCTCTTCGCTTATCGGGAGGTGCCGCAGGAATCTACCGGGTTCTCCCCATTTGAGTTACTGTATGGGAGGCGGGTGAGGGGCCCCTAGATCTAGTCAGAGCCCACTGGGAAGGGGGAATTGATCCCCAAGGGTCCTCTATCGTAGCATACGTTCTTGAGTTTAGGGACAGACTGAAGGAGCTGATGGACACTGTCCAGGAGAACCTTCGGGCTGCCCAAAGGCGGCAGAAACGATGGTACGATCGTACTGCACGGAACCGCACTCTGGAGGTTGGGCAGAAGGTTCTTGCCCTCAGACCAACCAAGCAGGACAAGTTACAGGCCACTTGGCAGGGACCTTACCGGGTTGTGGCAAAGCTCTGTGACACAACCTACCTAGTGGCTAAATGTTCGGATGAAAGAGTCCGACGGACCTTTCATGTAAACATGTTGAAAGCATACTGGGAAAGAGCAGGAGAGGTAGCCGCTATATGTGCTCCAGCTGTGGAAGATTCTGAGAATCTTCCCCTGCTGGTGCTCCCGGAGCTAAATAGTATTACTGCAGGGATAGAGATGATAAAGCTTGACGACCAGCTAGGGCCGACGCAGAGAGAACAAGCTAGACAGGTCCTTAGTCAGAGAAGGGAAATGTTCTCCACAGTCCCCGGGTACACTACTATGGCAGTGCACCGTGTGGAGACCCCGGGACAACTGCCGCTAAGACAGGCGGCTTACCGGATACCTGACGCAGTGAGAGAGGAGATGCGTCATGAGATTAAGGAGATGCTTGAATTGGGAGTCATAGAGCCATCCAGCAGCCCCTGGGCTTCCCCGGTGGTCCTTGTACCGAAGCGGGATGGCACAACTCGCTTCTGTGTAGACTACCGCAGATTAAATGAGTGCACCACCACTGATGCTTACCCTATGCCCCGGGTCGATGATCTGTTAGATCGCATTGCTCTGGGAAAATTCCTGACAACCCTTGACCTATGCAAAGGATACTGGCAAATTCCTCTGGATGCGGAATCTATTCCGAAATCGGCGTTCATTACCCCATTTGGCTTATACCAGTCTAAAGTAATGCCATTTGGGATGAAGAATGCACCGGCAACTTTCCAGAGGATGGTAGACCAACTCCTCGATGGCCTCCAGGACTATGCTTGTGCATATCTGGACGACATTGCGATCTACAGTGATACCTGGGAGGACCATCTGGTTCATCTGGGTGTCGTGTTAGACCGCATCAAGGCTGCAGGACTAACCCTTAAGCCAGAGAAATGCAGCATAGGGATGTCCGAGGTACAGTACCTTGGACATCGAGTAGGCAGTGGACAACAGCGACCTGAGCCTGCTAAGATTGAGGCCGTTGCCAAGTGGCCGACCCCCCGTACTAAAACCCAGGTCCTGGCATTCCTTGGCACAGCTGGGTACTATAGGAAATTTGTCCCGCAATATAGTTCCATCGCTAAGCCCCTGACAGACCTGACTAAGAAGCACCTTCCCCGACAGGTACTGTGGTCCCCTGAGTGTGAAGCTGCCTTCCAACGATTAAAGAATGCACTAACTTCAGCTCCTGTTCTAGCTGCCCCTGACCCAACCAAACGTTTTTGTGTCCACACAGATGCCTCTACATTCGGGCTGGGGGCAGTACTGAGCCAAGTAGGACCTGATGGCGGTGAGCACCCAGTGGCCTACATCAGTCGGAAGCTGCTACCCAGGGAAGTCGGTTATGCAGCCGTGGAGAAGGAGTGTTTGGCGCTGGTGTGGGCTCTCAAGAAATTCCAACCTTATCTCTACGGACGGTCTTTTACGGTGCTCACCGACCACAATCCATTAATCTGGCTTAATCGGGTCTCCGGGGATAATGGACGTTTGTTACGATGGAGCTTGGCACTGCAGCCCTACAATTTTACCATACAGTATCGGCCAGGAAAGCAGAATGGGAACGCTGATGGACTCTCCCGGCAAACGGAACTATAAAACTCTCCCGGACAGCCCCAAGCTGACCCGTGGTGGATCTAGTTGGGTCTGCCGGACTATGGGACAGGGGGGGGGCACTGTCGCGGACACTGGCTGCAAGGACCTTTTTCTGTCCACATTCACCCTGTTATTTGGTATTTCTATATTAATCTTTTATTTTTTTGAACTTGCCCAAAGAATATTCTCAGTTGTTTATTCTGAACAATACATGACTCTTGAAAGAGCTGATCACATTAACCTGCAGAGACGAACTGTCTGGTCACCAGGTCTGCCTTAAGTGTTGTGTTAATTAGCATGTTAATTATATTATTGTCTTTTAAGTTTTTGCTAGAGGGGAGGGGGGAAGTGTCCATGAGTCAGCCCTACCTCGTTATCTAACCCCTTGTGTTAAATGTGTATAAAAAGGCTGTGTTCTGCCCAATAAAGCAGTCAAGATTCTACAAGCTATTATCGACTAGACTTGTATTTACTGCAGCTATAATATTATATCTGTCTGATGGTCATACTGGAGGAAGCGGTGTTATTGACGGGGGCACTCAGTGGAGTGTGGAATAGGATCCGTCACATACACGCTATGTGAATGTCGGCTGCAATCGCGGCGATCGCTCAGATAGATAGCGGGGATCGGCGTATAACACGCACCCACGATTTTCCCCTGATTTTAAGGGGAAAAAAGTGCGTGTTATACGCCGATAAATACGGTATGTGTTTCACGTGGGGGGAAAAAAAAGGGGGGGGGGTGAAAGGGGGGGTTGATTGATACATTTAATAGTGCTATTGTTTACTTTACAATCTTTCAGTCTTTAGTGTCTGTGTTCCATTCTTGCTTTTGTTAATTCTTCAAATGTTGAGAGTGCAACAGTTCTCTTATGTGTTATTTCTAATCTATGGATTTGGTCTATTAAAGATCTTATTTTGGATTGTTGTTCTTTCTTTAGTTTGGCTAATTTTTTTAAATAAATTCTCCTCTAATGACGCACTTGTGTGCTTCCCATTGTGTAAGCAATGTGGTCTCATCGTTTTCATTTCGGGTAAAGTATTCTTTTAGTGTGTCGTTGAAGTGTAGCACATCTATAGGGTCTTTCAGTATGGTAGTATTAAAGGGGTTGTAAAGGTTCACGTTTTTTCACCTTAATGCATCCTATGCATTAAGGTGAAAAAACATCCGACAATTCCGGCCCCCCCCCAGCCCCCTCGTTTCACTTACCTGACCCCTCGAAAGTCCCGCGCTCGCTCCCGACATCCTCTTCGCCGCTCAGCCTGGCCGTTGATTGGCTAGAGTGGATGGATTGAAAGCAGCGCAGCCATTGGCTTGCG